>CAKNEU010000009.1:0-639707 GCA_930272665.1 Mariannaea elegans | reverse complement strand
TTGGGGTTTTGGTGACCTGGTAGGGTTTTTAATTTTAACTGCCCCCCCCCCCCCCCCCCCCCAGAAAGCGTCTCTAACCCGCCCTAGTCCCCAAGCCTCGACCTGGTGTCTTCCGTATCACCAAGAACGTACACAACATTCTCCAGGGCGTGAGCCACCCCGACCAACGTATCTCCACCGAGGAGAAGGCTGCTATTACCGATTGGATTGAGGACAATGCCAACCGATACTGGCTTTCTGAGGGTGGTCCTCTGCGTCCCCCTGAGGAGGGTGGTGCTGATGTCATTATTGTAAGTCATCCCTAGTCCGTTACCCCACCATGAATCTGGGGTGGACCCACAGATATCCGTTCCCCACAAACATGAGCTAACTTGGACTAGATCGATGATCCTCAAATGCCCGGTCTCATTCCCATGGTCAAGAAGCTGACTCCTAACCGTCCTGTCCTCTTCCGATCTCACATTCAGATACGAAGTGACCTCATTGCCATTGAGGGCTCTCCCCAGAATGACATCTGGAGCTTCCTTTGGAGCAAGATCCAGGGTGCCGACATGTTCATCAGCCACCCCATCCCCAAGTTTGTTCCTCACACCGTTCCTCGAGAGAAGATTGTCTACCTTCCTGCTACCACCGACTGGCTTGACGGTCTGAACAAACCCATGAACGAGTGGGATACTGGCTACTACGGCCACATTTACAACACTCAGTGCCTCCGCCAGCGCATGTTAGTATTCTATCAAGCGTTGCTCGAAACCGGCTGACATTCATAGGACCCCGCTTGCTTGGCCCAACCGCAAGTACATTGCCCAGGTCGCTCGATTTGATCCTGCTAAGGGTATTCCCACCGTCATCGACGCCTACGCCGAGTTCCGACGCCAGTGCGACAAGGCAGGCATCACCGACGTTCCCCAGCTCGTTGTGTAAGTGTCTCTTTGCGTGAAATTGAACTCTGCTGACCTGATTAGCTGCGGAAACGGCTCTATTGATGACCCAGATGGCACCATCATCTTTGACCAGACCATGGAGCAGCTTGAGACCCACTACCCTGACCTCCTCCCTGATTGCAGTATCATGCGCTTGGATCCCAACGACCAGCTTCTGAACATGGTCATTGCCAACGCCCACGTCATTCTTCAACTCTCCACTCGGGAGGGTTTCGAGATCAAAGTTTCTGAGGCTCTCCATGCTGGTGTCCCCGTCATCGTCTCCAACGAGGGTGGTATCCCCACTCAGGTCAAGGAGAATGTCAACGGTTTCTTTGTCACTCCCGGCGACTACAAGGCTGTTGCTGGTCACCTTCTGGACCTCTGGACCAACGAGGAGCTGCACTCCAAGATGTCCTACGAGGCCCGCACTGGTGTCTCCGACGAGGTCGGCACTGTCGGGAACGCCCTTGGCTGGTTCTACCTTGCTGCAAAGTGGGCTGAGCTTGGCGTCAAGCCCGGTCTGCCCGGTAATGAGAGGTGGGTTAACGATATGGCCCGCGACGAAGCCGGCATTCCCTACACTGAAGGTGAGAACCGACTTCCTCGGCGATACACTCAGAAACCTCTGGCACCCGCTGAGGATCCTGAGGAGGAAGACGAGGAGGACGAGGAGGATGAAGAGTAGATGTCCACCGCTCACAGCACTTTGTCTTTTGTTTCCAGGCAGAAATGGATAGATGTGTTTTCGGATCGGTTTGGTAGAATTCGGATGGTTTGTTCATGATTATTTCGGGACACGGCAACTGGCCTCAGCCAAGACGAATTCCACTCAACGTATTGTTAGTTATGATTATGAAGAAGAAAAAATGATTTGTTTCATATTTACCAAGCCAAGGGCCTCTAAGCTTTAAAGGAGTTCGTCTCGGCGTGAGCCATAACCTGGCTGGCACCTGGGGCCACCTGCCTCCCAAGCTAGCTGCACTTGTCTAACTCACCTTGTTTGTTTTGTAATCAGAAGGTGCGAAGCGCCTCATTCATCTTAATCCCTACACTTCGCAACACTGAAGACTGTTTTGTTCCCTTACCATCCACCGTTAATCGGTTCATGGCATAACTTGTTTCGCTCTTTGCCTCTCGGTGTCTTGTATCCCATTTTCTGGGGTTTCTGCCTCTTGTCCCTAATTTAGTACACCTCTGGTTATTCAAAGATCACCCCAAGGTCGTTCGCTGTTGCAGACTACTGCTCCCTTGCTTTACACCGACGCGCTGCCCCCGACCTAACATCATGAATCCCGAACGAGTCTTGATGCTTGAGAGGGCTGCAGAGGAGGAGGCAAACAGGTCTCCTGTGAGCGTAAAGCAAGAGAGCACGCCTCCACCTCCTGTGAGCGGTGCGAATTGTGCGCCTGTTGGTGACGCGTCATTGAGAGCTCAGCGTAAAGTCCCTGATGTGCCAGGTGCCTCTGCAGCGATAGCGAATCCTCCTGAGGGGGGGGGCTTTGAGAAAAAAAAGATCCAAGCAGAGGAGCCGGAGGTTCCAAAACCCAAGCTACCCATCAAGGTGGTGAGGGTTTTGCCCCCAAGCTCGACTGACAAGGCACCAGCAAATGCGCCAACCAAGAGGCCTAAGGCCTCATTGAAGCGATCTTTTGCTGAATTCAGCGATAAAGACGACGATCCCTCTTCTAAGCGACTGCAGAATGTGCGACAAACGCTCGATCTCGGCCCAGGTATGTTCACCATTGCTCCTGCTTGGCCGAAGCTAATCTCTCCAAGCTCCACCACCAAACATTGACACCAAGTGCCTAATGGCTCTTCTGCATCACCAAGAATTAGTCCTCTCTATCCAAACTCCCGAAAACTATGAAGACGGTAGCGCCAAGATCTACAATCTACAGATATCAAGGGCGGGGTTACGCCACCATGAAACGCTTGAACAATTCAATGATTTACACGTCTTACCACTTTCTATTCGGGATCCAGACACTTCCACCATCAATGGAGTAATTCATCGAACGGTTGAGGGGGAATTACTAGAGGACGTGTGGTATAGGTCACCCAAAAAAGTTAAGCATGAATATGCAAAACAGTTGCGCAAGATTGTCGACTCCATGCGCCGCATAAACGGCTCGAATCAGGGCTCTGCGCAATCAGGAAAGTTTACCCTCCTTTTGGACAAGCATACGCGCCATACGTACTATGCAATCAGGCCAGTTGGTAAGGGCAAGCCTTCCCAACTCTTCCTGGCATTTCTACTTTCTTCTTTGTACGACACGGTCCCAAAGCGGGTTGCTCAGGCCCTAGTCGGGCAGTTCAAGACCAAAGGCAGGCATTTCTTGGCCCATTCAGCCATTTGTCCTCGGAATATCGTTGTCAAGGATGGAAAGATCGCATGGGTTCTAGGCTGGGACTGTGCAGGCTAGTACCCTGCATGGTGGGATTACGTCAAGTTTTTCGAGGCTCGAACTGCAGAGCGAAACGCTGATTGGTATGAGTATGCGGGAAAGATATTCGGTACTGAATACCCCACTGAACTGGCGGCCTACCAGGGGTTGATGAGATGTCAACAACCATGACAAACTTGTTAGCAGGAACGGTGCTTTATTGATAAGTTGTTCAAAGGAACCTTTGTGAAAGGTATAACTGCAGTTTTAACGGGATGAGAATCAATTGTATGTCGAAAAGAATATTGTATTGTAGGTGCTCAGAGTACTATACACGAGGTGATCACAAGCACATGGCACTCGGTGCCAATATCCATACTTCCCAACCACGACTCGGTTTGGTTTAGTTCCCGAAGCGCTTAGAAACGGTGTTCCAATTGACAACGTCCCAGATGGCGCCAAAGTACTCGGCCTTGCGATTCTGGTACTGGAGATAATAGGCATGCTCCCAAGCATCGATACCGAGGAGGGGCTCAAGGTTACCAGTAACGGGATCCTGGTTGGGGCGAGTGACGACGCTGAGGGTACCGGAGGTCTTGTCTTTGACGAGCCAAGCCCATCCGGAGCCCTGAATGCCGGCGAGGGCAGCGTTGGTCTGCTTCTTGAGGGTCTCGAAGGAACCAAAGTCCTCGTTGATGGCAGTCTAGGCACGTTAGTCAGTGATGCGACGCAATGGGCTAGGCACATACCAGGAGCTTGCCCTCAGGCTCACCACCACCGCCCTTGCCGTTTGGGGCGAGGTTCTCCCAGAAAAGAGAGTGGTTAACGTGGCCACCACCGTGGAAGTTGATGAGAGGGGCTTGGGCGGCAGCAGCCTTAGCATCACCCTTGGCCTCAGCCTCAGCAATGGCCTCGACGGCAGCGTTGTAGCCGTTTACGTAGGTCTGGTGGTGCTTAGAATGGTGGAGCTCCATAATCTGACCAGAGATGTAGGGCTCGAGAGCTCCGTAGTCGTCTGGTTATCGGGTGCCATGGTCAATAGCTGCGCTTCTGTGACGAAGGGAGGGTGAGGTAGCTCACAGGAAAGATCGGGCAGAGTGGCCTTGCCACGGACGAAGCTAGTAGAAGCCATAGCGGCAATGGGCTTGCCAGCGCGAGCGCGGAGGCTGGCACGCAGAGCGGGAGTGGTGCGAAGGAGAGTAGAGGCCATTGTTGTTATCAAGGAAGCTATTCAGGGTGGGGGATTTGTCAGTCAAGGCGCGGCAAATTATGATGTCAATGGAGGAATGGGGAGCTGGAAACAAAGCAATGGAAAGTAAATAATTAACAATTGAATCGAAAAAACTGGTGTCGATGGCGAGAATGAACGAGAGGTTAATGGCCGACTTACAGGGACGGGATTATGGAGGTGTTGGGTGATGATGTCAAAAAGATGGAAGATTCGGAATCTAGACTTCGTCACCGAACTGAATTGCCGAGCTGGGGAGCAATGAGTTCAACGTTTCGTCATTCTCTAGGAGCTTGGACCATTAGTGGCTGGATGTGGCTCGTGTGTCTCCAGACTGTGGCTAAGGTAGTAGAAATGGAGATGACATTCACTGTACAGATTAACTACGGACTAATTACTCTGAATTGAGTTAAAAAATTGATGAGCATTCCAAATTAACTACTAAAATAAAGATTGACCTTATGTATTCATTTTTGAGAGCGGATAATACATACCATTCATCTGTCTTCAGCACACCACAATACGTATAGTAGCTCACCGTCTCGGCTCAGTGAGCGAAAGGAACCATATACTGATTCCAAAGCTCTGAAAAGTCCATAATTGTATCGCATTTAACCCTCGGAGCCGAACCAAAGCTCGGCGCTATCTTATAGCCAGCAAAGAAAGATCGTGCTGTGAATTTAATAACAATGCTTGGTGATCCCCCCCGATCTCGGAACACCGAGCTGGTGGAGAAGTCGCGTCTTTGAAGGCCGAAGATGCCGACTAGGTTACGGATGAAGGTAGTCAGAAACTTGGAAACTTGGAAGGATGGGTATGGCAAGTGAACCAAACGAGCCATGATTTCAAATTATGGTTGTTCATGGTGAGTGTAGGACCAGGGTCTCATGGCGCTTTCTTCATACATACAACTTGAGAGCTCCGAAATTTGGAGAATAGGCCATGCTCCACTAGCTTTCCAGCTCATAAAAATCGTGGCAAATCCAGAATGCTACAGGGTAAGACGGTGAGTGTCGAGGCTGGCAAGCTGCGATTATGTCACCAGTCGCGTCTGGCGGGGCATTCAACGCGTCTATAATGCCCCTCCACCACAATCCACCGTCACCAACAAAGGCCCAACACCGAGTGCCCGGGGGCGAAATCTCTTTACCATGTCCTACTACGATATTGACGCCATCCTCACGGATGCAGAAGTATGTCCTTCCCCCCTCTTCCCTCACCATCCTAACAACCTCCAGAAAGTCCCTTGCCAATTCGAACTGGACGTCCCCTACCTCGGTCACCTCGACAACTCCCCTCACGGCCTCAAATCCGGCACTGCCCTGTCACTCCCCCTGTGGCTCGCCGAACTCCTCGCTCTCTCCGAAACATCAGCGGCTACCGGCGCACCACTAACTCTCAACCTCCCGTCCAGCCTCAGCACTCAAGTCCTCGCCGCCCTGGCCGCCGACCCCCGAGCTGTTGCCCTGCGCGATCAAAGCCCTCATTTTTACGGCCTCGCAGCGCGAATGCTAGACTTGTTCGACGAGAGAGAGATTGCTGATGTAGTGAGGAAGACGTTTGTGGTCAGGGCGACGGATGTAGGGTTGCACGCAAGAAAGGCGGATGAGGGTGTGACAGGAAGGGGCGAAGAGTTTTTAAGAGGCCTAGATGAGTGGGAAAGGGGTCTGTTTAGACGGGGACACGAAGGGGTTAAATGGGCAAAGGAATGGACGGAGAAGGTAAAGAAGCCGTGAGACCAGACATAAGAGACTCGGTAAAGGCTGAGGGACGATTATGATACCCATAACACAGCGAGTATAATGTGACCACGATTACCACCAAACATACCTTTTTTCAACGCGCGTTACAAGATCTGACGAGAACATTGATAAATTAGGGTTCAACATGCATTTTCAGCACGGTATTGGTGGCTCCGACTTCTACGCCTCGAGCCAAGGCAAGGTACTCATATACATCCGCCTAGGTGTTTTCAACCAAACGGCATATGCCGATATTTCCCGCATTGCCCTCCAAATTGACCCCATCAACATCCAGTGTCCAACAATATACATACATATAACTCAAATACATGGCCAGCAACAAACGTCCACTGGAATGCTCACAGCCTGGATTCCATTCCAGGCTTAACCGAATAAAACGCCACGCCAAAAGCTTCCAACTCCTCGCGGAAGTTGCTTGTCATGTACAAGATAAACCAAAAGAACCCATGAGGACTCCCGTCTTTTTCCTCTTTCCGTTTCCGTTTCCGTTTCCCACCCCGCTGATAATAAGCAATCCCTTCCCTACCCCCAGTATATAATATCCGCGCGAATGAAGCACTTTCGATTCGCGTCATAAAACGTAGGAGACCGTGCTGCTTTTTAACAAATTTCCGCATGAAGCGGTCGGTCGTGAATCCGACATCCCACCTCTCTCGAGGATATGGACGCAGAACAAAAGTAAATAACGTATTCCCGCCAGTTTCCAAGGGAAGATTAAATAAAATCGGGGTGAAATAAATCAACAGCTCTGGCATGACGCCAAAAGGAAGAAATCATAACATGCAACTCTTGCAAGGTCATTAGATAGAAAGAAATTGCCACGATCCAAATCAGGCAATTGCTGTGAAATTGAATCAGCGACATGGCCAGGTTCATATCGGCCAAATCATGCAGTTTTTTGGGGGGTTTTTTTTCCAAGTTTTTGTTATTTTTTTGTTCCTTTCACTCGTCCCTTGGGGACCAAAGTGCCTCAAGATGTCAATGTTCAACTTGACATGTCAGAGGTCATAAACTGGTGGAAACTGGCGGTAGGTGATTATGCAAGACGAGCTAGGAAAAGAAAGTGGTGCCCACAAGTGGCCAAGCGTTTAAACAACCCACAAATTGTTGTCCGGGATGCTCAATTGAGCCATGTCATGAAACGTCGAGGGGGTGATTGTGTTAGTCGATGAGAGGTTGGAACCATACACCGAGTTGCCCTGTTCTGAAAAAGCATAGTCGGTTTCCAAGCTAGTCATGGGCAAGCCATCAGCAGAGGGAGAGAATCCGAATCCGGTAGAGGCAGATGAGATCGGGGCAGTCATGCCCATCTCGGAGTTAACCAGCATGGCATTGGTATCAGCACCATCAACAGGGAGATCGTAATTTGCGTCCACGTCAAAGGAGCTCATGCTGGCACCCATACCCGTGAATATATCCAAGTGGGCATCCAACGAGGTCTCCTGGAGCTCAGCCTCCAGCATCTCCTCGTCCTCCTCATCGGGACTAAGTGCGCTGGTCTGATCGACTGTGACAAACTTCTCCTCAAACCAGAGCTTGAGATCAGACATTGGGGGCCAGTCACCACCACCCTTACCACCACGTTTCTCGTCCTTGTTCTTGCCACGGGGGGTCTTTGGCTTAAAGTGAGTGCGACGCAAATGTGCAGCTGCATTGTAGTATGCGCCGTATTCCTTTCCGTTAACACAAGCCTTGCACTTGTTCAGAGGGTTGATAGCCTGAACTTTGGACTTGAGGCCAACTGTAGCAGGATCGCGACAGATAAACTTCTTGACAGTGCCCTCGTGCTTGGCGTTGATATGTCTCCGGAGCTCATGGTCACCTCTGAATCCTTCAGGATGATCGTTGCACCGATCGCAAAAGGACCTAGGATGTTTGGGGCGAACATAGCCGTGCTTAGTATTGGCGGGTATCCTGGCCTCCCTCTTGGTCACAGACATGCTGTGGTTGCCCTTGGTAGTCGTCTCCTGGGGTCTTGGGGCCAGCTTTGTCGAGTTTGCGTTCAGAATGGCGCGTTCCCGAGCCTCCTTAGCGCGGCGCTCAAGACTAGAAGCGGTTGACTTTACACTGCTAATGCTAGTGTTGGATATGGAGCGTTCCATGTTGGTGGAGTCGGGAGATGAGAGGAAAGAGCTGCCGTTGGGAGCCGATGACGCATATTGATGAGGGGTCGTAGGAGGAAGGCTGGCGCCGAGGCCAAACAGAACTTGGTCAGTAGGACGCTTTGCCCCTGGATAGGCACCATTGATCATGAGCGACTCCTGAGAATAGAAGCCATCGGCCTGGGATTGTGACGATGCAAGGCGACCCATCTCGGTGGCATTCAGGTTATCCAACGCGCTATTCTGGCGGGTAAGAGGGCTTGCAGTCTCAGCAGCAGATGAGCCCGAAATCATCGATGGGCAGGCAGATGGGAGCTGGTAGTTGTATACTTCGTTGGGCGAGGCATTAGGCCGCGATGGGAGATAGGGTTCTGATGCCTGTTGGGTCTCTTCCCAATGAGCCAAAAAGGCCTCGGGGTCCATGCCAACATCGAAGAGAGTGTTTTCCTGAACACTGGGCAGACGTTGTGAAGGACCACCCTGCAGAGACTGGTTCGCAGGTTCATCGCGAGAAGTGCAGAAACGGTTCATTGCTGGGTTGGCGAGTGCCGTGACGGGGCCGATCTGTACGAAGGGCATGTTTGTCTCTGAGCGGTTCGAGATGCTACGGGTCATGGCGGGGGCAGGACCGCCCTGATGCGAGAATGCTCTTCTTTGTCGCTTATGAGCCTGGAACGGCGCATCTTGACCCTGGAGATGAATTAGTTTGCGACGGTTACGAACGAGCGAGAGCATTTACCATTTGGGTTCTCTGGGTGGGATAGCTCATGGTAGACTTGCTTCGGGAGAGGGCACTACTCCTTGCACTTGGGGCGGCATAGCTGGGAATCTGAAAGCCACTGTGGGCTTGAGGCACGTCACCGATAGCAGAGCTTGGTGTTGAGGGGACAAAGCTTTGAACGAGCTGCTTGAGTTGGCTGTTCTCAGCCTTGGTAGCCTCCAACTGACGTTTCAGCTCCTCGACTGAGACCTCACTGGATAAATTCATATTGCTAGTGATGCTTTAAGCTTGAGTAGATTACGCGCCAAAACAGTAAGGCAACGGAGAAGATAGGATGAGATGTTCGAGGGCTAAGACGGGATAGCCCAGGCGTTACGATGAGGTCGACCCTGACAGACAGAGTAGGCGGGATCGACAAGTTTGAGAAGAAACTGAGGCGAAGAACGAGGACGAGTGGCGAGCCGAGTCCCTTTGATAAAAGCGAGGCGAGGATACGTGGAATTGCGATGAAGTCGAGAAAGACGACGAGAAGGAAGGCAAAATACATAAAGTTGAGAGTGAGTTGGCGATAGGCTTGGATTAAAAGTTGGAGACCAGGATGCGGCGGACAATTGACATCCAGTGGTTTCAAGGCGAGGCTTTCGATAAACCCCACTGAGAGCAGGGGGGTGTTGTTGAGTGGGTTATTATGCGTCAAGGGACAAGGGTGTCTGGTGGTGAAGAAGTCTGATGTTCCAAGGATGTCGGGTGTGGGTGGAGGACGTCTTCCAACGGAGTACGTACGTAGGCCTGACTAAGGTTCAGTGTGTGCACCAATGTGGGAAGTGTGGGTGGTGCGTTGTGAGTTGTCCCTCCTCCTTCTGTTAGATGCCTGTCAGGTCTTAGTTTTTGGTGGTCAGCCGTTGGAAGATCCAAGAACGACGTACAACCGTTCCCGTTTAGGCGGTGTGTGCTGGCGATGGTTTGTGAGTCAGCGGATGGAGGATCAATAGTTTTGCAAGACAATATTTGAAATACAGAATCCGCTCTTCTGATCACAATAACGATGCAAAGATGGCGAAGAAAGACTCTCCGTAAGATGCTGTCAGAGTGTGGTGGAACCTCGAGAGGTCACTACCCGTTCAGGACTTCAAAGCGACGACTCGTAGGCTGAAGCCGCTTCTAATCCGTACTGCCAAGGACATTCACTAATAAAACGCTCACTAGCTTGCTGCCCGCTACGGAGTATGTGTCCCCTGGAAGAGCAGCTGAACTGGGCGTTCCATACCTGTTCCGCCCCTACACCCCCATTACAGTCCCAGACACCCGACTGCAGGTGTCCACAAACTTCCCGCCCATATCCGCCCCGCCCGTCCACGGTCACTAACTTAACTTGAGCCCACCACCCCATCCATTCCCACGGACGCCCGATTAATGTGTTGTGATGCTCATGGCTTGTGGCGCTGCAAGCGGCTGGCTGGCTGGCTGGCTGGCTGGCTCGCTGGCCTAGCACAAGTCGGCTTGATACGTAACGTCCAATCCCACGAGGTCATCCATCACACGAGACTAGGCACAGAACGGCCGACGAACTAAATCGATCAAGAGACAAGGAAACGAAGAACACTCCTTCATCAAGTGCTGTTTGGTCTTTTTTGGGCTCGGCTCGCCCGGGCTGTGCTGTACGACGAGGTCATGGCACGGGTTCTTTTCAAGAAATGAAGGTACCGTGCGCATCTCATCAAGTGTCATGCATCGCCGACCGCGGCCTTATTTCGTCCACCACCGACCGACTCCAGCACGGGTCACCGACTCTGAGAATCTCCCTGCTGGACTAGCTAGGTACAGTCTGGTTTCAACGGCATCTCCAAAATATTGTCCATTTTGCTTGTGACACACAGGTACGCTGGCACTGACACAGACCCATTTCTCGTTGTCCCCCCTCCTACGTAATTACTATCTTTGCTGAATGCTCTCCAACGTCATTATCAACGTCGTCATCATCATCCCTCCCTAAACAACAGGGTGGCTTCCCAAGACACAGGTCACAGCTCTCTTGCAGAAGCAAAACACTTCAGGACTCTGATGGCCTCTGTCATTACCCAATCCCAAATGCAGGGGTTACATTGTGTACAACGTCAGGACCAAGACGAATCACATTAAAAAAGCAAAAAATAACTTCACCTAAAACGAACAGTCCAATCTCAGTCGTGGATGGAATCAACAGGCTGACCTTGAAAGAGTGGGCTCCTGGGTAGGGGGACCAGGGGGAATGTCATCATGGCGCTTCTTCAAGCGGGCACCAACAAGAACCAAAACGAGCTAAACCGTGCACTAACGCGGACACCAACGCGATGGTCAAAGTCCCTACTGAGCACAAGACGGAGTAAGCGTACTGTAGGAAGCTGTTCATCAACGGTCCGACGACCAGGGGACTCTCTCATCTCAACTCCAGACCCTGCGATCGGCGCATCATATCATGCGGCCTTGTTGGTCTCCACTACCGGGTTATGTATGAATATCTCGATGACCGATTTAGGATGATATTTTTGGTGGAACAAGAGAGTTGAGAAACAGAAATAATGATGGAGCTAGGTTCTTTGTAGCATGGTCCAGCGAATCAACCCCGATGATCCCATTTTTACTCGAATCAAACATGCATTCCACCACCATTACCAACTCCCGACAACACCAAGATGTCTGCCAACAAATAAAGCAACCTCCACCAGGCCCATCAGATATGAAAGCCACTGAAAGCAAGGTCGACACATGGGACCTGCACCGGTAGCTAGAGAACCGCGGGAGCCAATCCGACCGAGTCACACCCGAGCCTGAATGCCAGTGCCAAATCCTGGATGAATCTGAGTTGGAGGATTGCCAACGACATTCATTCGCCAAAATCCGCGGCCAGCTGGATGACATATGGCTAACCCGTCCCTTTTCCTTGTCTGTCTCGTAATGATACCTCAGGTCAATGTCCCCCATGCTCTGCCATCTCATCCCGCTCCATGGGACTAATTAATAGACATGATCCCTGCAATGCTTCCATTTAGCCCCGGCCCTCCAAGCCCACAAAAACGAGGCAAACACAGAGACGGCATGCAACGACTGGCTCTCAATGTGACGCGGCTCGAACCAAGACCCGCCGAGTCAAACGATTGGCTCAAGGTGTCTGCCTCAGAGTGAGGCGAATGAGACCAGGCCAGTGCTAGCCCATCTTGCATTCGGACAGCGCAAGTGCTCGCAGTTGGGTGCTCAACTAGGAGTCAGGAGTCTCAGGGAGGCCAGAACCGACACATCACCCTGGCGGCAACTCGAGAGTTGCCGAGAGCAGGACCTGTTTGCTCTTCTCTTGTCTCCTTTGCTCCCAAATCCCAAGAAAAGAGTTCCCCCTGTCCTGTTCCCTTGTCTCATCTGCGTCAGTGGGTCGATGATCGCCAGTAGTGGGTGCAATTCAGTCTTAGTCGACGCATCTCACAATAGCGACGCTTTTATGACCGTGTATTCAGGTCTTCACCAGACAACACGAAGTTCAGTCCATGGCTGCTTTGCTGATACGAGTGATGGGCACTGTTGCAGCATGCGTGCTGCATTCAGCATCCCACTAATATACCGGGCGCCAACGACGACTTTCGCCTGCATCAATTGCAACCCAAGCCAGGGCCCGAGATTTATCCAACAGGCTTGCTTGAACCAACGCAATTTGCAAGTCCCGAAACGAACTGGCCAACAGTCCAGGGCTTGGGCTCCTCTCGTTCCGAGGATAGAGTACCATCACCTGCGTACACTGCGGCACCTCCCTAACCTCTGCATTGATCCGCTTGGTCCATTAAGTTCCACTGCTGTCCCGTTGCCATACTCATTCCCTGCGTTGATCATGCTTCAATAGTTTACGGTCCCCGTTTCAACTCCATCGCATGGTGATCTTTCAGCTTGCGCCAATCATAAATATGGACTCTAAGCTATTGCTCCCACACTTTTTCAACCCGCAAGGTATAAGCCACTATACGGTGACCTATCGCGCAATTGTGGAATGACACGGTTTTGCTTGTTTGTTCCGCTTCAGTTATGTCCCAGGGTCTAGAATGACGCTGTTCGAGAAGCTGATTGAATGATATCTTCATGGGGGTCGCACAGAGCCTCGCCCGAATCGTTCCAACGACGCCTCGCCAAGCAATCCCCTCTCGATGGCGTACACCGCTTGCTGTTGTGCTCTGATATCGGTATGGCTGTGCACTTTGTGATTCTTACCGACACTTCCGATTCGGTTTACGTCCTAAAGTCCTATGCCCTCAACTTACGTATCTGAGACTTTGTTGAGCACAGCCTTCGTTGCTGCATTACCCACATTGTCTCGTACATACGCGTAGCACGCATAACCAATGCTAAACAGAAGCGACCTGATCACGCAGCTCTGTCGTCTTAATGGTTAGGGACTCAAACACACAAGGCTTATAGCAATCGCCCATTGGTAGCGATAGTTCTGTGAGGCGGCTGTAGTTGTGCTCCGCATTTCACAATGAACCATCCAGCTACGGGGAACTGGTTAAAGCCGCCGGCGGATAATTAGCAAACTAGCGACGCTGGGATGCCCTTGATAAACAACGACGCTTTGGACATTTATCATGCGACGATGACACTTAGCGCTTCAACTCCAATTACACAAGCCAAAATCCCATCAGCGGCCAAATCCGACTGGACAGTTCCTGTCGCAAAGAAACCCCCTCCAAGCTCCGGGGCTGACGGTCCGAACGATGACGCCAAGATCGTATTAGTATCGTTCTGAGATCTCGTCGTCTGGGATGAGACCTGGTGCAAACAGCCGAGGCATCATTCCTGGAGAACTGCTCATTCGACACGTATCTTAAAATAACAACCAATTTCATGGCCGAAATTTGATGGTTCCCAGCGACGTCATTTGATCCTCTTCGGAATTTTGATGCTTTATGGAGAGACTTATTTGGCTATAGGGTAGGCCGTGGAAGTTAGCGGAGGTGCTACAGGTCTTGCTCAAAGAGTTGCATTGACTAAGTTACTACAGTACAGAGCAGTGCGCACGCAGCTAATTACAGTGTTGTTATTCCCGTGGGCCCTTAGCCCAGTCAAACGAGGGCACCAGGGCTTGAAGCTCTCGTGAGTCCCATCACGTGACTTTCAACAGAAGTTGATCATGAGCGATTTCACGTTAGAGCTGGCTGTTGCACGGGGGTTCTATTATGGAAAGATATCTTTCATTATCTTCGAACTTACCTGGGTAGCTAATCTGATCCGTCGCTAATCGAATCATTAAAGAATTCTGGCAGGCCCTGTTTACGGTAGATTCGTCCTCTCGCAAAGCCCCGAGGTTGTAGGTTCTCACGCTACCTAAAGCTTTCCATTCTTGGGAACAGAACTAGATCTCCGGCAAATCTTCGGGTTAGCTCCCCTGCAACACCTCCAACAGGTCGCGCCCATCATGACACCTCATCAACGAAATGCACTCTAGGCGATCCCATCTGCCTAAGCTCTATGTGAGGCAAAACACACGCCGCACTACGGCACAATGCGCCGTCTCAATCTAGTCCTGCTGGCCGCAATCCGGCTCGCCGGTGCTCGATCACCTGGCTTCAGCATTCACGAGGATTTGCTGACGTTTCCTCAGGTTCGATTGACCCCTCCCCCTCGGCGATGATGATGCTTATGTTGGGTAGTTTGAGGTTATATTTTCAGAGACTTATATATCACAAAATGACGCGAATGCTCTCCTGGAGAGGCATAGTCAGCACCCCACTTACTCTGCGGATTCCTCTCAATCCACACTCGATAATGTTCGCGAAGCCGACGAACGCGATGAATCTACGAACGAGGATTCAGGGCTCGATTATACCTACGAGCTCATGAGCATGCCTCCGCACCAATATCTGTGTTCGATTCCCGTCATACAACCACCGTCGGCTGAAAACAAGACAGCCAACGAACTTGCCAAGGCTGAAGAAGCTCGTGAGCTCAGTCGCGCCACAGCCAGCGGCTGGGAACTTGTCGCACAGCTCGAAGACTCGTGCCTTTACTTCATGTCTGGTTGGTGGAGCTACAGCTTCTGCAACAACCGCAAAATCACACAATTCCACGCCCTCCCTTCCATCCCTAACGGCCAACCGCCGAAGCGCGATCCGAAGACTGCCGCTTACGTTCTCGGCCAGACGCCCACAATTCCCGCGAACTCTGCGTACCAGGCGCAGCAACAAGGCGAGAACCCTCCATTTCCTGCGGAGCTACAGGTCAAGGGTGACCAGCGATATCTGGTACAGCGACTAGAGGGAGGCACAGAATGCGATTTGACGGGACGGGATCGTACCATCGAGGTGCAGTATCATTGCGTGCCGGGCTTGAAGAATGACAGGATCGGATGGATCAAGGAGGTGACGATTTGTGCGTACTTGATGGTTGTCAATACACCCCGTCTCTGCAATGATGTTGCTTTTCTGCCTCCCGAAGAGACGCGGGCAAACCCCATCAACTGCCAGCTCATCGTGGATGAAGATACTATTCCGCAGCTTATTGATCAGGAGAAGCCATTCGATGACGCCCTCGCACAGGAGCAGGCAGAAGCAGAGGAAAAAGCGATACCTGAGGCCCCGCCGGAGAAGATGGAAGTTAACGTTGGCGGCGTTATTGTGGGCGCTCGCAACGTCCTCTCCGGTGCAGATGAAGATGGTCAACCGCCTGCCAAACTCGCACCGCCCAGGAGCTACTTTTCTGACTCTGAGACGGATATTGAGCGTTTCATCGAAGTGGTCGCCTCAGGCAAGAGTAAAGTGGACGGCGGGTCTGTGACGGCGTTGACAGACACAGAGCTGGAGAACATGGAACTCAACGTGGCATCTGTTAAGGAGATGGTGGAAAAGATGCGTAAGATTGCGAAGGATAGTAGTTGGAGGCTCGAGTTAGTGGAGTTACCAGGTGGTGTCAGGGAGCTGAGAGGGTATATTGATGAGGCGGAGGGTAAGAGTTCATCGGGTGATGATGGGGGGAAGGCAGAAGGAGGAGAGGAGGGAAGTGAGGAGCATCTTAAGAAGCAGGATGAGTTGTAGACTTGTATGATAGGCGTTACCGGCTTTGTTGATTCATGACTACCAACGTCACCCCAGTGATAATGGTATTCTAGTGTTCGGCTTTAAGTTAGACAACAGATAAATACATATGTTATAGTTGATAGTTGTATTTGTTCAAAGTCCTAACCTGTCTCATTCTATAGGTAGTGTCGAGTGTATTCCGTCGTGTCTACGCAGGCTCTTTGTCGTAGGATTTATAGAGTTGGTTGGGACAGATCAAAATAGAATATGTAAGTAACATGGGCTATTATCGCGACCATGACTGGCTGAAAGCTATATACTGAACTACTACTACTCACATGTACCACCGAATATTTATTATATGCGCTTCGCTACATGGCGCAAAAATAAACCAAAGGGGCAGATGCAAAAAAAGAAACTCCGGTACAGGGAATCGAACCCTGGGCTCCGCGGAACTTATCCCTCAGGTTATGAGAGCGCGAAATGTTAGCCACTACACCATACCGGATAGTGATTGGATATTAAAGCGCCAACAAATTTGTACCTATACGTGTTGCAATATAGCTGACTAGTTTCACTGCACTGGATCTTTAGAGGTGCTTGTTACGATCTTCGCATTGATCAATGACTCTGCTAAGACTCCTTTAAACCAGTATTATAATATTTTAAGGAACCCATTTGTTAACATTGCTAGCCTTGGGAAACTCTTTCTTTAGTGTTTGAGATGTATCACCCCCATCCCCAGAAGGGGTTTTGACCATCTTTTGCTAAGTTGCTCACCGAGTGCGATTGATGGCTTTGACAGCAAAACTTATGACTAGGAAAATGCGAGAATTGACTATATATAGCCAGTCTAATTTAATCTATTTAGGCCAAGAACCGAACAACTAGTTGTGACTTCACTGCGCCGTGAACTTGACATCTCGTTGTAAGTAGAGAGCACTCATATTTCCAATTGAGAAACATACTAGTATTTAATCAAAGCTTAAAACTTACAGCTTCAATGAGATTATATATGCACATTAAATTGCGCTCGTCTGTGCCCTTTAATTGGGTTGATTGATGATAACTTGATATTGAAGCTCAGGAAAGCCACAGAACCCAACCAACAGCAATGTCACTCGCCTTACCCAAAATAAGACGATTGAGATCCGATATGATCCTAGACTAACCGTCCACCGGATGAAACCTGCATCATGTGACTATGATCGAAGTTGGTGCTCGTTAGTGTGCCATGTTTGAACTCTACACTCGTTCTACATTGACCGCCTGCTTCGAATCAGACCGTGGAGTTTCCCAGATAAGAGCCCGTAGTTTCTGACTATATCTTCAATTTACTTGGTTACACTGAAAGAGACCCCATAGCTCTGGCGCTTGAATGGAGTTGAGTGGAATGAGTAGCTGTAACCCCCGTGTGTCAAATCCGTCGTGATCTATACCAAGCTCGTGACCTCTCATATAACTACTCCCTACAAAAAGCTGACTATTTACCAGGTCTATGAGAACTGCAAACCTAGTCTGCATTTTACACCATCCAGCTTGGCTTCAATTCATTGGCTCTCAGCAACGCAGGATCGAAATTTTAACCATAACCGTCCCTCAACTCGGCCAAGATGTGAATTGCGATATAGACTATGTTCTTAACGCCGCTAACTAGGATGCCAAAGATTAAGAGTCGACTCTGCGTTGTCAATTGATTCATGGGATATCCTAGATCGATAGTTGATCTGGCAAATGTCTGGTCCTGGCCACCTCAAGGAGGCGCTAACTCACATTAATAAATTCATTAGTTTTACTGCCCTTCCGCAAAATTCCATTTGTTGACGCTGCATTGTTGATGCTGCACGTATCGCCTGATGAGCTGAACAAGATAAAGATTTGTGTGTGGGCCGGAGCGCCCCAAAAGACCTCCGGTTTGCATAACGTCCTGCGAGCTTCAAAGAGGCGGTATGCAAAACCCAGCTGCAGGAGTTTGATCCACTTGGTTGCATCCTTGGAAACAATTGTCGGGAAAATAATAAGTAGATGAGGAAAAGTTCGATAGGAAGAAGACGCTTAACATCCTTGTGCCTTCTGTGACATTATCTTTGCATCATTAATTGATAAGACGAGGACGAACTCACGTGAGATGACATCCCCAAGCATCCCGTCACCGACATCCAATCGCCTCCTTCGACATGCTTAGTTCACGGGAATGGCTGCGCCAGCCCCGGCCAAGGTTTGTCCTGGGCCAAATACTTTTGGGCCTCCCGAGAGCGGGCCAAACCTTGGAGAAAGTTTCCGGCCGGGCGGACCGAGGCGATGTCAAGTGGGTGAGCCGGACTCGTTTCATCACTACGCTGGTGCTACGCAGTGGCTTGCTTACATGGGGGTTTTTGGGGTCGAAGTGATCAGTTGATCAATTGAGGTTCTGGTCTTGTTTTCTTCGCGTTGCTCTGGACAATGCAAGGGCATGTGGATGGGATGCGAGTCGGGTTTGTCGGGCGCTTACGAGACCCTAGTGAAGTGTAATGGTTGCTGCTGGTGATACTGTCGAGGGGAGGGAACATGTCTGTGCAGGCATTGCTTAGCGCTGGTGCCGCTTTACTCTGGGACTACAGTTTGTTACTGAGATTTATTGTCACACGCAGTTATGCACGCAATGAAAACGGTGACTAAAACTGGGGATGATCTGGAATCAACTGAGGAGAACACTGCATGCTCCGTCATCGCGACGTTAATCATAACCTATTCCATTGAGGCCTCCAGTACATGAGCATGGTCAATATCTGTCCAGCTCCCATTTCCAGACCGCGCGGAATCCCATAGAAGACCCTTTAAAGCCTTTCCTTTGACCCAACGGTGAGAGAGCTGGATAGGTTCCGTTGGTCTGGCGATACCTAAGCTCCACCCAACATCAATAAGCAAAACTCGTAGCCAGCTGCCCGGACGGGGGTCGGTCCATTGAGAATCGAATTCGCCGATAAGCGCTATGGTGAAGGGTTGACTACCAGCCGGTACAACCCTTCTCTCATCATTGAGTGCACGAATGAAATTGAACTTGATATACCCCATTTCTAGTAACGGATAAGCATGTTTGTGGGGTAATACCACCGTCTCGAGCTTTGGTAGACGGAGCATGGCATGGAAGTTCATGGCGGGGCGGTGGAGTGACAAGTGACGCAGGTTCGGCCAGCTCGAGGCCCAGATTTGGGGTTGATGTTCTTGCAGCTCTCTGAAGTAGAAACTATCATTAATAGACACGAATTCTTCGAGGTTAATTAGTGCCTCGAATCCAGGTCGCAGAATGTCAAAAACATTTTGCCCCGATTCTGCTCCGTGGAGGGCAGCCAGCGGCATGTCAAGGATCAGACGCTTGAGTTTGGGTGCAACGCCGAGGAGGATCTCCTTGACTACCATTGCCATACTGGTGTCGTCGACTCGAGCGGAGGGTTCCAGTATCTTATCCCTCTCTGGCCAGGGAGAGTCATCACGTGTCTCATTCCCCTTGCCTTGGTATAAGCCTAAGAATAGCCTGCCTGGGTGACGAGAATCATTTGGGGATAGCAAGGCTAATGCAACGGCGAACTGTCGGGCTTTATTTGGTGAAGTGATTTGTGGGCAGTGTCGCCAGAGTAGGTTCGAGGCAGTTGGGGAGATGGATCTGGAGACTTTGGTCAAGGCGACTAGGGTTTGGGTGGTTTTGTGAGATGGAGGAAGGATCTCATCCGGATTACTGGGGAGTAGGTATTCATGATGTGGAGGATCAGTTCTATTGGGAGCGCTGAGGACATAGTGGCGGGGACGATGTAAGATTGAAAAGAAGCGCGGTTAGTCTCACATAGAGAGTGACCCAGATTGCTCCTATGGAGTACATACTGTAACTAATTATGAGATCATTGGAACTGCAGTTCAATACATTTTAAAACGGCCATGCAGATCCATTTGAAACGGCGAGGCATCAGCGTAAAGCAGCATGGCAGGTCAGGTGCCGATGGGGCCCGGCAAAGCATGAAACATGGAGTGGGATGTCCGGCTGATCGCCCAAACGCGCAGTCGGGCCAGTTCCACCAGCAATTGCATGATCAGTTGTAAGCCTCGAATTGTCATCGAGGTGTCTTGGAGCCGTGGTCTCATCATCTCCTTCCCCTCTCCTCATTTCTCAAAACGAAAGATATCCCACTTGGCTGCACAGCCACTCGCCAACCGTTGTTAGGGAATTGGCTTGGGAAGCGCCGAAAAAGCAATTAAAGAGAAATGAGAGAGGAAGACGCGAAAAGAGCGCGCGCGCGCGCAACGCGACAAAGCAAAATTAATTACCGGAAGGAGAGGTCTCTCGTTGGTCAACTTGTTAGAGGACCGTGTGACAACATGGGGGTTGCTCTCTAGGGGGGATCCTCCTCGGAGGCGGGGTCCGTGACCGGGAGCCAGGGGGCCATGCTCCCCAGGACGGTGGGAGCGGGCGTGATTGGTGATGGTGGTTTTAGTGGAGGGGTGAGTTGGGTGACGGAACTTGGGACGTTTGATGGAGGGAGAGGGAGAGGTTGCGAATGCTACTGTAGGCAGGTGTTCCACCTTTCTCCCTTGCGTAGGACGACGTGATATCACAATGGTGTTTGTGTCAGGTAATGACGAGAGGGAGCTGGTTGGAATGGAGACGACAACTGCCGACGGGGCAACGTTCACTAAACCAAAATAAACACAATAAGTACGAGGTAGTTGCAGTATTGAATGAGCACAGGCCAGAACACGGCTTCACGAGAAGTGACTGGTTGGAATTGTGTTGAATTCCATGCTTACGTGGGCAAATTGTGCAGAAGCATTTTACCTATCACCACCTGAAGATGCACCCAGCTTCAACCACGGCCCCGCTGGAAGTCCACCAAGGATCAGCGCTGAAAAATGCGACCCTGGAAGCCCGAACCAACCAGCGTCAGGGCAGCTTTGGCCTAACGCGAGCGACACAGGCTACAGCCCACTAATCCCTCCTCCGCTTGGTGCGTGGGAGCCCGGCTCTGCAGCGACGCTAATGCAACTTGGGCACACTGGCAAGGCAAGGGGACAGCCTCAGGGATCCTTTTTTTCCCTTCTCTTTTTCGCTTTGCCCCTAACGAAGCTTTCCCCCTGGATGGGGCCGCACCGCCACGGGATGCTGCTAGTCCGTAGTATCAAGAGGCGAAAGTCTTGCCCGTATCCGTTGAAAGTACTTCGTATGGAGTAGACATAGGCATGGATCTGAATTAATTGTATTCCGTAATCTGTATTCTGTATGAATTTGGCTTGGTTTGGTTTGCGATGGGTCAGAGAAAAGCAAGCAAGTATCTGGGCTGGTCTGTGCTACCTCGTCTCGTCCTGTCTTGCCTGCTCCTCCATTTACTCTTCATTCCCTCCTCCTCTTCACCTTTCTTCTGCTCTCCCTTACTCTCTTCATACTCAACTAATGACCTAAGACCTAAGACAGCATTGACGGTTGTGCCACTGTCTCTCTGTTTGTCTCACCTCTTGTGCACATTAATCAATCATCTCTCCCACCTTTCGCCTCCCGCCCGCGTTCTGCCCTCCCACCGCCTCCTCATCACCAATCAACACGACAAGCACCCAACAATTCGACGGTATCCTCCTCTCGTATCTCCCCTCGCCAGTTTCTCTGCTTCCTGCAGCCATCTTCATCTGCAGCTCCCACTCGAACCGACGCACATAGCAGGTTTCTGATTGGGCATCATCCCTGTCCTGGTCCTGTGGCTGCAGAACAGCTAAGACACCAGCATCCCCGGAATCTGTGACTTTGTTTCCAACCAACAATCCCTCGTTTCTATTCCTTGCCCAACGGATCATTCCCCTTTCTTTTATCGATCAGACATTCTGGAGGCGAACCGACTCAATCCAGTTCTGACTCGAACTCGCATATTGGAACATCGCAATGAGGTAGAGGGTACATTTTCCCTGCTGGCACGCACCATCTTTCCAGCAAACACCGAACATGCTTGGCTAGCTTTGCCTGTTCGACCGAACTGCGGAATATTGCTTTCAACATTTGTGCGTGAACTGGTTAGACCTGGCCGATTATTTGCTTTGACGATCCAGTTTTTTGTGCACATTTCAAGTCAACGTCTCAGTCAACAATTGCTGTTGGCTGTAATCTCCACTGATCTCACTTTGCTTTTGACAAGGCAAACCGGCCTTAATATCGACCCAACAGCCGGGCTTGTTTTGATCTGCTGCATCTCTCGACTGGCTGGCCCGCTTGCAGTATCATAATCGCAGATTCAAAGTTTATAATCTCGTTTACACATACCCAACTGCCATCATGGATTCATCTCAGGCATACGCATACGATAGGTCGCGACCTTCGTATCCTCGCACCGCATCTCGATCCTCTACGAGCACTACAAACACCCGTGCTACATCCCAGAGTGCTGGCAGCTCAACTTCTCAGATTGACTCTCAGATGTCGGGTCATCCAGCCCACCGATTCCACCACGTATCGTGCAAAAATGTGTCAACACCAAGGACTACAACGCCTCGAGCTACCCCTAGATTATCTAGAGAGGCTAGTAACGAGTCAAATAGACAGACTGCCGTTTCGTCTTTTCTCCAGGAGAGGCTTCAGAAGGAGCGTCAGGTAGAGAGCGAAAAGGCAGGGCAGTGGGCTCGATCTTCCGACATGAACAGTTCGTCCGATCTTAGTCGGGTCAGCCATGGATCGCCAACTAAGGGCGGCGATCTACGACGCCCGCAGTCAACTGCGGGTACCGAGGGCAAGAAGAAGGGCCTGGGTGTCAAGGATATGGAACAGGTAAGACTCACACTCGAATTTGATGATGACATAGCTAACTATTTAGGTAATTTCGAGCCTTCACAAGCAAAACTTCGACCTCAAGCTGGAACTTTACCATCGGAGAGAACGACAGACGACCCTGGAAGAGCGAGTTGAGAAATTGGAATCGGAATACGCCCAAGTCGAAGAATCTAATGACAAGCTGCTTCAGGAGATGGAAAAGCGCGACAAGGCGGTTGAAGAGGCGGTTGCCATGATTATCATGCTAGAGGCTAAGCTGGAGCAATATGTCCAGGAACGCGACATGGTCCAGCAAATCGAAGCTGAGGGAGTCTACATCACTCCTGGCTACGACTCGAGCTATGATCACCCCGCACCTAAGCCCCAGACTCCCGATCTGCTGAGACTCGAAGATGATGCCAAGGTCATCACTCGTATGCCCAGCTTTCTGTCGGAGCGTAGCGAGACTACTGAGAACTTACGAAACGTGTATCTGGGTGTTCGCGGCAGCGTTCTTAGCCTTCCCCAGGTTCCCGAATCCGGGTACGTGGATAACAACCCTGCCAATGTCCTGGCTAGTCCAAGTCTGAGCGTCTTGAGCGAAAGCTCTTTCATCAGTGTCTATGGACAGAAGGGACGACAGACGCCTCTCGAAGTGGACGAACCCCTTTCTCTTGATGGCGCTGATAGCTTGCCAATCAGAGCGAGTGTCATCAAGAGGCCCAAAACATCCTTGGCCAGGATCCCCGCTTCGTCTAACCGGCCTGCGCGGTCGAACTCGCTCACGAACACCAACCGACGCAGGGACTATCAGTCCATTACGGACATTATTGATCAAGGGTCGCCCCTGCAGCAGATTGAGCGGCTTGACCCCGCCTACTCGAAGAAGGCGGACAGCCGACCTCAGAGCCGGGACCAGAATGCAGGGTCTGCACTCTCTGGCCATGAAGCTCAACCAACCAAGTCGCCAGCACACCGCCGCACGAGGGATGAGAAACGGGAATCGCTGAGACGAGTTTTGACTGATGCTCCTGGTGGTGTTCGTCTGCATGATCTTCCGCCAACCCCGGACACCATTTCCACGTCGACCTTGAGGCGATTCCAAAACTCCAACGAGACTCTGTCTAGGTTTGCCACCAATGGCCAGCGTAGCTATGGCGACCTATCGGACGTATCAGGTGATGAGAGGGAGCATGAGGGTGTTCCCTTGAACATGGAAGCCACCGCAAAGCCTCTTGAAAGGGCCAGGGATTTGAACAACCACGCATACTTTGAGGCCCGTGCGCGAGCTATCCAACGTCCTCGCTCTGCCGATGAGACTACAATATCGAACCGGAGACACAATGACTGGGATAGCGATAGCGATGACGACTCGGATGCGCAGTCTCTTCGATCTAGCGTGGATATCTGGATGCGTGAGAGTACCAAACCCGACACCGACGGACGCATGTCTCCAGACCTATTTAGCTTCCCCTCGGCTACATCTAAGGACAATTGGGCTGTTGATGCGATGTTTGGATCGAAGAATGGCATTGACCCCGAACGACTTTTGGAAATGTTCCCAGTTCAGCAGGACTTGTTCTCGTCATCTCTTCCACCTCCACCGCCTAACAGGAGGTCGAGTCTGCACGCTCAGACTGGCAGCACCCCAGGGAGCAGACCATCCACCAAGCGTGGAGTGTCCAAGACCAGCCGACGCACCCGGTGCCGTCGTAACAGTGACGATATCCAGATGAGAGCCAGTATGAAGACGCCAGTACAAGCATCTTTACCGCCACCACCGCCGGCGGCCGAACAAAAGAAACACTATCCCCCGATCACAGGACAGGGTGTTACTCGGAACGCCCTCACCAAGCTGTTCCGTCGATCTCTTGGTGGAGGGTCTACCCCCCCTGCTCCATCTGCTCCCTCTACCGCACCAGAGGCAGCTGAAATTTATGAGCCCCCCAAAACGAGTGCTGGGATGGGTGTCCCCTCTTGGGTTAATCGAACCTCGGCGGTGGAGGACGATCGAGATGGCGCCACTCCGCCTCCGATTATGCGGAACCCACGTCAGTCACGTCAAGTATCTGTTGACATGACTATGCTTGCCAATGCAGGCCCAGAATTACCAACGCCGGCTACCCCAACCATGCCAACGCATGATGGGGAGTCTTACATGCACACGCCGGAACATAATCCGGAGAGTAGCCCAAGAGTTCCTTCGGCTATGGGCACGAGAAGAAAGTGGTTGCCCGCTTTTAGGGCGGCGAGCTTCAAAGCCAGAACAGGTTAGGGACTTGGCCGGATAATTAAAGCGAGGTGATATTACAGGTGGAATCATCACAGCAAAAACTCAAAAGCCACCAAAAGGAGAGCGCACTTTGTATTGTACTATACCCAGGAGTTTATTCATTGTAAGGCAAAAATGCCAGGTTAAGGATACCGGAAGACTAGGGTGGGCAGGGTCGGCGGCGCTGGTAGCATAGATTGACAGAATCAATTCACATTGAAGGGTTTTTTTTTGGAAGCAAAGGTAGTGCATCAGGTCATCAATTTCATTTACGTGGTATCTTTGTTATTCTGGCCAGCCCAGCTGTCCTTGATGCATTGGAGGTTGCACCATGGATATTCCTTCTAAGCCCACTTCCAGATGGCATTGGCACGACCAACCCCAAGCTTTCCAATGGCGGCCTCGAAGGCGGCGGGCGAGAGATCAACATCGTCATGGCCACAGCCGACGCAGCGGTCGACGATCTTGACCTTGACCCTCTTGCCGGTGGGTCCCCTGATATTGATATGTCTGCCGCATAGATGGGCGGCGTCATAGCGAGAGGCGGAAATGGCGGCAATCATGTCGGTCTCAACGTTGTACTTGCCGCAGGCACCAAGGCCGGGTTGGTACCAAGTCATGGAGCCAGTGGCACGGGGTTCAAGGGTAGTAGGTGCGGCGAGGGCGAGAGGGAGGGCGAGGAGGAGAGTCTTGAAGATGGCCATTTTGATCTTGTTGAGAGGGTGAGAGTATGTATGTGTGTTTATATGCGTAGTTTGTTTGAATAGAAAGGGAATGTGTATATCTTGATAGATCGATTGTTGAGTCGTAAGTCAGGTCTTTGAAGAGGGAGTGAATGAACACAAGCACAGCTTGGTGATGTGAATGTAAGTTGGTAAGGACAGAAGAGAATGAATGATTCCTGATCAAGATACTCGAAGGTGGAGCGTGATGAAGAAGAGACTGGCAGGCCTGGGGACAGGCTCAATTTATGCTCCATCGAGCCCGTTCATCCCATCTACCCTCCCCAGTGCGCATTGTTCGGTGTACATGGCATGACGGCTCCAGGATCCCACGGCACCCACCGTGAAACGCACCCTCGGGACACTTCGGCAAAACTAATCAAACCAAGGGCAATTGCAGTGGACGAATAAGAGGAAGGGAATACACAGTGAGTTGGTCTAATATGTGGGACGCCCTTTTGATGGTATCGTTGGGTTGTATGTGAGCTGGCAGTTTGGGTGTGGAGGATCAGCACCGGGGAGGGCGATGTGGTGGGGCCGGAAGGACGGGATCGTGCGGGTACCTGGCAAGGTGGTTTGGGATTGGGTGGATGCCAGTCAAGAATGGAATGAGGATTGGTTGAGAGGGTAGATTTGCGGTGTGATCGAAACATTATGAGGCTTAAAAGCGGCGTTTACTGTTTGAGGTCCCTGGCAGGTCTTTTCCTCGACACATTGAGGGCAATCGACATCTCAAGCATGAAACGGGCATCATCTGAGGGCAACGAGTTCAACATACGTTGTAAGCGACAGCTGCCAAAACAAGGTATAGATTCTCTTCGACGGCAGTACCCCACAGGCACAAGACGCCGTGGAACAGACTTTGCCTCCCATTGGGATGCATGCACTTTGGTTAATCGCTCAGGGCCGGGGGGAGGGGGGGGGGGGGTGTTTGACGTGTCATGGATGCAGGTTCCCGGACGCGTGGACGGCCAGGACGACGGCGCCCGGTTCCGAGAGACAGAGTGACTGTGTAGTAAGGCTGAGGTCCACCGGGTGTACGTGGCCTGGATGACTTGAGTCAGCATTGGCTGGATAAATGGATGAGGGATTACAGATTACTCCGTAGTGCAAGAGATTTTTTTCAATTTTTTCAATTTTTCAATTTTTTTTTAAGTTTGCTCGAAAAAAATTCAACGTGGTGGAGACGATTGATTACATATCAACCAGAGTGATACAGTCCCGTACTGACTGTATGACGGCTTAACGAGTCAGGACTGGCAGAAGAAGCAACCTTATAGCCACAATGACATTCAACAAGACGCCGGCATGATGGCAATGGCGACTTCGGGTTATCTCTCAACCAGGAAATGCTCCGAATTGGAGGGTATCTTTCTTTCCGCGTACCCGTCATCCTGCCGTCAGAGCTCGTCCTCCATTGGCCCAACCTGCCCGTAGGATCAGGCACAGCCAGCAAACAAGGTTTTCCATTTCTTTTCTTTTTACCCCTGGTTTTCACAAGGATCGAGATCAAATCCGAGCCAACATGTCAGATGCCGAACCACGTGTTTGACTGTAGCTTGCTGTGCCGTGAGCTGAGATTTGGACGGACTTGGACCGGTGAGGGATGGCACTGGACTTGTCAGCAACTAGTGGATAGACTACTGTACTCGGGAATATTGTACTGTGCCAGTGATGTTGGTACACTACTGCTCGGTTCGAAGTAGTTCCACGCTACGCGGAATTTGCAAAAGCCTGGGCTGGGACTGGCTGGCGGGCAGCCGTGGATGGGTCTGTGAGGACATCCCCAACTTGCGAGCACGACCATGGCCCATATAATCTGTATGTACTGTATGTATGTACTTTTGCATCAACACCTCCACTCCGAGAGGAATATTCTCCAGGAAATCCATTAATCCCCGTCGAGCAAAACATCCGACGCGAACCATCGGGTCCTCTTCACCGATGCTCCCTCGCCTACTGAATGGCACGTGAATCCTGGCATGAAAGCAGTATATCCACACCGGCGCTGCATGTGTAACTCAAGTAACAAACCAGAAGCCGCCCCTCCCCCCCTCCTCTGGCAGCACAAGAGGGGAGCTGAGCTTGGCTTGCACATGATGAAACAGCTTGGCGGCCTTTGGGCTTTTTCGTCTTGTTGGGACCGGACGCATGCATATGCAGCTTCGGGAGAGGGGGAGAGGGGGGGGGGCTTAGAAGTTGAGAGCTGGAGAGAAGGTCGAGGCCCTCGCTTGGAATAAAAAAATAAACAAACAAAAAAGCCTGTGACGCCATCGTGCAATGTGAAGTAGCAGAAATCAGTCACACCTGACTACGAGCTATGTTTTTGTGTTTCTATGATTAGACAGATCGTCGCTCTGTGATGTCGTAGTGCTGGTGTAGTCAGCCTCGCAAGGTAGACGGCAACATCCGAGGCGGTGCATATACGAACGACAATGCATTGCATGTCGATCATTGCGAAATCCTTCTCCGAGAGATCATCAAGTGCTCCAACCAACGCAGAAGTTGAACCTTATTTGTCTTCTCTTTTCTTTTTCTCAAGTAAAAAGATGAAAAAACAAAATCGAGATTTGAAAGTGGCTTGAGAGGCGTCCCAACGAGCCCCGTGTTAAAAGACCAAGCTGTATTGATGGCTTGGATAGAGACATATGTATGTCGCGGCCATTACCATCGTGATCTATTATTGGCACGGGCTGGTCTGTATCAACCGGGTCTCTACATTGGCCGATGCGCCTTCTCGTGTTCGTTGCATTTCAGCCAACTTGTATAGCAACCGAAGAAAGCAAATGAGCCCATTTGGGCACTTGAACGGTAAACATATATAAAATGCACACCGAGCTCGTGTTGAATAGGCTGGCAAGCTCAGCTGGTCAGCATCGACATCAGCAGCATCATCATCATCATCACAATGACTCTCAAGCGCGCGGCATATCTGGGCCTATGCCTCCTCTCGGCACTGTCTTCGGCCAGTGTCCTCCTCAACGAAAGAGACGGCCTCACCTCTTGTCTTGCCAGTGGAAAGGTCCCGTTTTTGGTTAAGACGTCGACCAACTGGACGCAGGAGATTACGCCGTACAATCTTCGCTTGCCCTATACTCCGGTTGCCGTCGTGGTGCCGACTTCCATCAGCCATATCAAGACGGCTGTGCGTTGCGGCATCAAGCATGACGTGCGAGTGAGTCCAAAGGGTGGTGGACATAGTTACGGGTCTTACGGGTTTGGTGGTGAGAACGGGCATCTCGTCCTTGAACTGGATCAGATGGATCAAGTCAACTTGTTCAAGAACGGGACGGCAAAAATTCAACCTGGCGCGAGGCTGGGGCATGTCGCTACGGAACTGTATAACCAAGGGCACAGGGCTATTGCTCATGGATCGTGTCCTGGGTAAGTCGACCACTACATATCTAACTTGACTAGCTGACATTTGTAGTGTCGGCATCGCTGGCCATGTTCTGCATGGCGGTTACGGCTATGCCTCGCGAACACACGGTCTGACCCTAGACTGGCTGATTGGAGCAACGGTCGTCCTCGCCGACGGATCACTTGTACACTGCTCTGCCACCGAAAACAAGGACCTCTTCTGGGCTCTCCGCGGTGCTGGCTCGTCCTTCGGCATCGTTGCAGAATTCGAGTTCAACACTTTCGCGGCCCCCACGCAAGTCACCACCTTCAGCATCGACCTCGACTGGAATGAACAGCAAGCCGTCCAAGGGATCACGTCCCTGCAAAACCTGGCGGTCGAGGCTCCCAAGGAGCTGAACATACAGATATACATGGCTCCCGGAGGCCAGACAATCCAGGGTGTATACTACGGGAGCAAGAGCGGTCTCAATGCCGCGCTGAAGCCACTGCTTAACGACATTGACACGAAAATCTCGACGGCGAGTACCATGGGGTGGATTGAGGCGCTGGAGTTTAATGCCGATGGCCTAGCTCTCGACCAAACGTATCCGTATGACGTGGTAAGTCTTCTTGTTCATCGTTGTCCGAAAGGGGGAGACTAATACATCACAGCATAGCACATTCTATAAGACCAGTTTGGTGACGCATGCCCTTACTCAGAAGCAGATTGGGTCGTTAATGTCCGCTTTGTTTGCCAATGCAAATGATCCGAATGCGCGTCACTCGTGGTATCTCCTGCTGGACTGTCAGGGGGGACCTAAATCGGTCGTCGCGGAAATAGACAAGACAGCTACTGCGTATGTCCACCGTGACAAGCTTCTTCTCTATCAGTTTTCAGACAGCGGAACCAATGGCAATTATCCTAAGGCGGGCTTCGCCCTTCTTAAGGGGTTCAGGCAGAGCGTCACCAAGTCGATGGCCGATGGGCAGTGGGGCATGTATGCGAACTACCTGGACACGCAGTTGGATTCTGAGACTGCGCAGAATTTGTACTGGGGGAGTAATCTGAAGAGACTGCAGCAGATCAAGTCGAGATTGGACCCGGGACAGGTCTTCTGGAACCCTCAGGGTGTCAGTTCGACTGAATAGATAGCCTACCCATCTCAATATCATGACTCGCACACAATTTCCAAGCAATAATAGCCGTATCGTGTTGTAATCATAACAAGGCCGAAGCTAGCGAGGCGGTCAGGGCCATATCATTTCGTCTGGAACCTCTGGTATTGCGCCCCACGCCATCATGTCTCAGACGCGACTTGCCATTACGGTTGACGATTAAGAAGGCCGCGAGAGCCAAATGTTGATTCTTCAACTAAACAACATGGACATCGACAACTGGCAAGCCAACCGGATTAGGAACGGCCGATACCTTCAGGACGGCAAGGTGAAGCCCTGGCCCTTGGGCATTCAGGTCCAGATCCTCGGCGCCGAGGGCTGTGGGAGACATAGCCTCCTGAACAGAGTGAGTTGACTGTATGCCCCCCCGGGATGAGGACTGATCAAGTAGGCGTGTCAAGGGAAATTCGTCGAGGATTACAAAGTCACATGGGACTGCAACAGCGGGTGTAAACAAGGACGCATCCGCGGCCAAACATGCAAAGTCTGGTTCGACACCCCGGTATCACTGACCTCGTACGGTGAAGGATATCCGCTCTCCAAACAGGAGAACTTTGCGTGGATCACCCGCGGCATTCGAGATTGCGATGCTCTCATCCTGGCATACGACCTGTCCAACCCCAAGACCTTCCAGGACCTCATCGATTTCTGCGCCCGTTGCGAGCTTGGCGGCGTCGGCATCACCCCGGGCATCAGCCTCCCGTGCTTGGTCGTCGGGCTCAAGAGCGATCTTGCCGAACAGGTCCACGTCGAGGACGGCTGGCGCCTCGCCCGACGCCTCGGAGGCCGGTTCGTGACGTGCTCGGCCAAGACGGGCGAGGGGTTCCCGGACATCGTGGAAGCAGCCGTAGGCCCCGTGATTGAGGCGCGGACGCGGTTGATTCGAGAAAGTGAGGAGACCCTTGGCACGGCGATCCGGTCGCTGCTCCTGTCACAAACGACGTCGGAGCCCCCGCTCCGTCACCTGAGAAAGAAGCTAAGCGTGCGTCGCAGAAGGACACAGACAGAGGTCCGACGGCCGTCTTCGAGAGCGCGATGCTCGGGCGCGCCGCCGCGCTGGACGATGAGGGAGCTGGTGAGTCCGCCCCCGTGGGTTGGTTCGACCACGGCGTCCGAGTCGGGGGACAGCCAGGCCACGATCGTAGTGTTCGAGCCGTGCCCGCCTGAATTCCAGCTGCCGGCTGATTTGCTGGAGCCCGCATCAACAGATTGGGCACCCAAGTTTGATCTCACAGAGTCTGATGCTGAGAAGATACGGAGCGACACCAGCGAGACGGACAAGACATCCGGAGTGTGTTCCTTCCCCAAATTGGCGACTGTCGGGGATGGAGGATCTTCTTAATTGGGCACGGAGGCCGGAGCTTACCGAATTAGGAAACTCCGTCAAAATCAAACCAGGTATTCACTGGGAGTAACCGTTTTGACAGGTTTGGAGTACGGCGTATTGGAGACGTTGGAGAAGTCTTGGAGAGGCATGATTTCGCCCTTGTACGTACCGATTGCACATTTATGTAAACACGAACCAATTTATTTTGACTTTACAAGGGTCTATGAATAATATTTGCATAATCAAACACATTTCACCTGGTCGTTGTTTTAATGTGCATTAGGTCGTGGGATCGTCGCGCTCTCTAACAAAAGGCCCTGAGACGGAGATCATTTTATACCATTTAGCCTCACGGTTAATGTCTCTGAGCGTCTCAAGGCAGGGATCGCCGCGGGCATCATGCTTCTTTTGGGAATCTTAGATGCATCTGGCATGCTGGCTCCGGTCAAATGGCCAAAGTGCCGTAATTCCGTTGAACCGCCTGATGCTTGCCAAGGACAATAGCCACTTAAAAGGGTTTGCAACCATCCATAACAAAGCGCTCGGGGACACTATGACCGCATGATAGCCCGGGCAGGGTGTGTGGGAATGGGGATAAATCTCTGACCCAGAGATGAAGCCGCTGGGGGTGCAAGTTTTCTGGGAAGATGCGGGGAGATATCATCTGAGTCGGCATATGCATCGGCCGACGAGAACTGCGTGTGAGTGAGAGAGTGTACCGGTAATGTACTTCGTATATGCCTCGTCGACGAGCCGCGATTGGCGATCCCTTCTTTGCATGGTGTTAAACCATGGGAAGTCTGGCGTGGATGATCCTTGCGAGGAAATATCTTCCTATATTGACGCCAAAAATATCAAAAGCCTGAAACTTCTTTGACTAATGCAGTCAGCGCCACATCACATTGACCGACCAACAGATTGGAGAATGCAACGTCGGGTTGTGCAAGTTGGGTGGTGTTGGTCCGGGCGAGGTCGGCGAAAAACAGGCACCAAAGGCAAAAAACCGAGTCGCAAAACCCAAGAAAAACCATCTCCAAATTGTTGGAGATGCCGTCTCTTTTATAGTTAAAAATTTTTGGATTCTCCGCGGAGATGATATTTCTTGATCTCACGCACATAAACTTCGGAAATAAGCTTAACTCTAGTGGTTGATCGTCAAAAAGAGCTAAAATTGAGTTCGTGGATACTATTCCCGGTCATGTCGGACGTATTGTCGTCGAAAGGGCGTGTCGCCAATTCAAATCCAACTTCACGGCAGTTGGAGGCGTGCACATAGCTACATGTCTTTGAATAAGGCCGAAGCTACCTGTTATTCGGGCCGTAATAAACTCCAAGACAAACAGGAAAAAAAGAAAATAACTTGTGCAAAATGTGCAAAAACCCGTTTCAAGCTCAGTATGCACTCGCATCCTCCGTTTAAAAGGAAGCCAAAGGTGTCCATCAGTGGCTACTAATAGACGCCACCGCAATCCACACCGAACCACAGCATTAATAGTTTGCTGTTCTATTTGTCCAGGTCGCAGATCCTCATGTATTCTCTTGCCGTTCTATCCGTTCTCGCTGTCTTGACTACAGCGCAGCTCAACTACGCTTACCCTCCCATTCCCTGCGGCGTCGACAACCTTCCCTGTCCGGCCGATTCCTTTTGCGTGCCCGAGGTGGCTGACTGCGTGGGCTGCCCTGGGTTGTGCGTCTTCCGCAACACATACCAAAACTGCGGTGGCGATACCATGGAGCCCAACTTGTGCGACTCGAAAGACGACCTCTGCGTTGATGACCCGCGCACCCCCGAGAGTTGTGGCATGGCGTGTGATGCACCCGGGATCTGCGTGGATCCAAACCCGAAAAGGTGTCAGTGCGACAAAGATTGTCCCGACGGTTTGTGGTGTTACACTTGGAAAAAGGGCTGCACTAGGAAGAACTGCAAGAAAGTCTGTCTTTAAAGGTAGGAATCAGGAGGTAATAGAGATGTATGTAACTTGAGATTCAATTTCAATTAGAAAAATCACCTAAATTGAGGCCTTTACTGGTCCAATCTTCCGTTTCTGGTGTAGGAACCTATAGTCTATTCATGACACGGGTCCCAAGGCCTAATTACCCCCCACTGCGGCGTCAAGCCACCCATATATACAATTCGCACCGCACAATCTAAACTTAAACAGTGTATCGGAAAAAGGTGGCATCGTCTCCTCGCTCCATCTCCATCTCCTTCTCAGCGCGAGTGTACTCGCTGGGAGGCTTGTGGGTGGCGTCACGGCGGGCGTTCTCGCGGCGCAGGTAGATAGTCATGAAGATGCAGAGGATCATGGACATGCCAGTGGTTCCCATAAGAGTGGAGTGGCCCGAAATGTAGTGAGGAAGGTCGTCCTTGCGGTAGACGAAGCCAGAGATGGCACCACCGAGGTTACCCTGACATGTTTGTTAGCTTAGATTTTTTTTTAATCAGAGACTGGAGCGACTTACGAAACCGACGTGCATGGCAATGCCGACACCTCGCTTCAGGGAGCCACCAATGTTGTTGCCGTTCCAGGCGACACCCTGGGGGACATTGGGGTAGATACCGCTGGTGACCAGGAAGCAAGCGACGTACTTGGCAGTGTTGTTCTCAGTACCAATAAGAATGGCAAAGCCAATCATGCTGAGGTAATGTTAGTGAGTGAATGATCGGTGGAGGTTAATATACTTACGCGATGATGCAGAAGCCGACCATGAAGAGACCACGCTGACCACTCTTATCGGCGAGGAAACCACCGGTGATAGTGAAGAGACAGGCAACGACGTAAGGAGGGACACTCATGAGCTGGGCGCGTGTGTCGGAGTAACCAAGACTGGCGATAATGGTGGGAAGGAAAATGGAGATGGAGTAGAGACCAATGTAGATGCCGATGGTGATGAACATGTGGACATAAATCTTCCAGTCCTTGAAAGCATCCTTCATGAACTTCAAGTGGAATTCATCAGAGAGCACAGAGCGGTCCTCTTCAAGACGGCGGACAACCTCCTTGCGCTCTGAATCGTCAAGGAATTTGGCAGTGTCGGCATAGTCGTACATGACAAAGTAAGCGGCGACGGCTGTTCTAATTAGTAAACGTTGCGGGAGCTATTGGTGATGATGGACGTACCAGCGATAAAAGTCATTGCACCCTCGATGATGAAGATCCAAGCCCAGCCATCAACGCCACCCATTCCGTCCATCTCCATGATGCCGCGAGCAAGAAGACCACCAAAGGCACCAGCGGCAGTGGCAGCGGAAAAGAAGATGGCCATGCGGAGACCGCATTCATGACGCTTGTACCACATGGTGATGCTACTCATGTTAGCCAGTGTGAGTGTATCGAGATAAGGGGACGTACTAGTAGGTGACACCGGGGAAGAGACCACCCTCAGCAAGACCGAGAAACATGCGCACAACGAGGAGACCGCCAAAGTTCTTGACAGAACCCATGATCATGGTCATGGCAGACCAGACAACCATGATGGAGGGGATCCAGATCGAAGGACGCCATCGCTTCATGGCAAGGTTGGAGGGAATCTCAGCGGCGACATAGAAAGGGAAGAAGACGGACACGGCAGTCTATCATGATTTAGCTTGATTGATTGATTGAAATGATACAAAGGTGGCCACTCACGTTGTAATCCCACTTGCCAGTCAAGCCGAGATCCTCCTCGAGATGAGCGAGCTTGGCATTGCCAATGTTGGCACGATCGAGGAAGGACAGAAGATACAAGAGTGACAGGAATGGAAGCAGATGGGTGTCCATCTTGCGAAGGAGGCGTTTGGTGGCATTCCTGTCAAAGACCTCATCGCCGGCATTCTCATGGAACGAGACGGCCTTCTCAAAGTCCGTCTTGTCCACGGAGGAGGAGTCATTAATGACTGTTTGTGGCTTGGCGTCGTGATGCATATTGAATAACTTCTAGTGAGAAGCTCTCTCTCCTAAGAGATGTGGAGGGGAGGAAGAAGAGGATTGTTGAGAAGATGAGAAGAAGAAGTGGATGCTGATCTGGAGGTTTCAAGTGAAAATCCTGGGGGAGAGGCCAGCTATTTGAAGTAAATGAAGTCTGGGGGAGAAGGGATCGGAGGATAGATAGACAGACTTCCCCAGATGGATTTGGCACCGACCAGGCTGGGGTGGCCATAGTAGCGTGCCGTGTCTATCATGCCGTGTTGTTTCTGTATTTTGGTTCACCTCCCCACGGGAGGACGAGACTTGGGGTCCATGTCGTGTTAGGGTGCTAGGGCCTTCCTTCACACACCTCACCCTTCACTTACTCTCATTCTCACGAGTTACTAGTCCATGCCTCCAGCCCATGTTGAGGCCCCCCTCCCTTGTTACTTCTCCACACACACCTATACACACAGACAATTGCGGGCGAAGGACGTCGGTCTTCTCCACCCAAGAAAGACTTAGGGAATTGCTCTGTACGGGGTAACGCGAGGGAGGGGAAAGGATGCCAGCCAAGGTGGGAAGAATATCACCCACAGGACCGCCAAGCGGTGGTGGCGCTGGTAGGTGTTGGCCAGAGATGCAGCATCCTTGTTGCTGGCGCCGGCGAGACCCATCTCGCCAAGATGATCGCTGGTCCAGAACTCGACGCAATTTTCGGTCCTGCAGGGGTTATACTCTCGACTCGTACTTTTTTGTCTCAGTAGCGTCGCCTTGTTTCATTCCATGCCCGCACTTGTCTTTCCTCTGCACAAAAGCTTACCACAGGGCTATTTTGCGCCAAACTTGGTCCGTATTAGAGTTAATTGTGCCGTGCCCGCTTTCACCAGACTTTTGGAGACGATGATCCATCTCCATCAAGGTTTTAATGGACAGCAGCGTCCCCATTTCCCCTAAGCCTCAGTAGGAAAGACGTAAATAAAGCTCCGGCAGCTAAAAATGTCTGCTGCGGCTGATGGAACTGGCGAGGCAGTAACCCATGGTGAAGGATACGATGCGATACAACATCATGCTGCAATGCCGACTTGGCCATAACAACGACTGCGTAAGGATTTGTTGATATGGCGGCTGAGGCCATGCATGTTCATTCCATGAAGGTGACGGGGGAGCGGAGAGCAAAGATGCCCTCGTGGTGGACGGTCGTATCATGATGCGACCGGGAGCTGAAATGATGGCCTCATATCATTGCCAGCAAAGTTGCCGTCTGGTACGAGATAGACCAATCTCTATTACATCTCATTTTTGGTCGACCCTAGGTCTGTGACCACCACCGTTCATGGCCCCCCGTTCATCAATGCATGCGATGCCGCCCATCCCGAGCTAGTTTGAACATCTCGCGTGTCCCCTACATGATGGAGGGATCGAAACATGTGGCTCGACGATCCTTGTTGATACGATGTTTTTACAGACTTACATGATCAAATCCGAATCTGAACAATCTCTCTTTGACGTCGGAAGCGAGGGGCAGAAAAGCTTGGGCCGTTGAGATCTTGGCATCTCGGCGATTCAGGCGACACCAGAGTTTGCGCCGAGTGCCATCATCAATATCATCAATGTAATCAATGTCATATTTTCGGGCTCCTTGTCGGAAACCGATCATACAATAGTTTAGTTCACGGGCGCATCAATGGGATCGGCTATCATGATAGCCGCAAGCGCATCGGCCTAACGGAAAAGGACTGTTTTGGATCTAGTCATGGGCCGTGCCAGGCATGACGAGCTTTTGGATGCGTCGATGAGGGCAGCGGGCGGGCGAACATGCTTGGACGATCGCTAAGAGGGTGCGCCACCACGAGGAAAACACGCGGCGAGGGCGTAATGGAGGGTACATGAGGAGGGGCCGTCGCGAATTATGGTTGAGAAGAAGGATGAGAATTAAGGCCGCACTAAAAGTTGGAGAAGACGAAGCGTAAGAGTCAGGTGTGTGGGAGAAAAGGAAATGAGGAGAGGGAGGTGATAGAGGGAGAGGGAGATGTGGTTGGGGATCTCACACAAAATCTGGTTGTATCTAATCGACCCCAGCTTTTTTTTTTTTAGCGGGGTGCGCAAGATTGGGCACGGCCGACAGGGGCCTCTCCAGCGAGCCTGCTGCCCTCCCCCGCAAAGGTTGCCTCGGAAGCCCCCGCTGAACCCACTACGGCTTCTGCCTTAAGGGATGTTTTCCCACTGAAAGTGCCCTGTGACATGTCCGCCGAGGTGCCTGTCCCGGGCTGAGTCCGACGCCCCCAGTGCTCCAGCGCCCCAATGACCCCATATCCCCGGCGGCCCCGCACGAGCCAGAAAGTGGTTGCTGGCCAATGAGGAGCGCTGGAAACCCTGTAAGTGGTGCTCAGCAGGGCCCAGGGGCTTCGGTTGTGACCTCTCATAGTCGCCAACATCAGCTGTCGTAAATGCGATCATGCTCCCACCTTTGCCCACATCATCTCCATCTCGTGCGAAATCTGGGGGAATAGGGTCACGGCTTGTCCCCAGAATTCCCAGAAATCTCTTTTCCCCAGAAGGTCCACCTGGTGGACGCCAGATTGGCAGATTCTGGGGAGAGTAGATGAGATAGATGGATAGATGCCGTGGTGGCGTGTTGATGCTGTTATTTGTTTGAATTCCGTCAATTAGGAGGATGAGAAGCGCAAACTTTCACTTTGGGAGGTGAACATGTCCTCCAACTTTGCAGTAAGCCTCTCTCTCTGCCCTGCCATTACCCCCCAGCGGGGGACGGTAGCAGCCCGCACTAGTTCAACCCCCAAAACCATCCCCCAACGCTTACAGGAGTCGAACCGTGTGGGATTGGGATTGCGTGTGTGGTACTCCGTACGGAGTAACTAGAACGACTATCGCCCATCCTCCTCACAACTTGGCCGTACAGTAGTTTGCCCTCATCCCTGGCACGCAAAGCGGGGTGCCACCGCAGCAGAAAACTAACTAGTTATCGCCTCGATAACTCGTCACATAATTCACTCGCATACCAACTGACTTCTCATCCGTTGATGATTGCCGTCCGTGGATTCTCTTTGGTGAATAAGGTGAGGAGATAAGGTTGATCTTCTCCACCGCTCCCACTTCATCCTCAGTCCATGTGCTCCACCGCTCTTTTGTTGCCTCTTGTCCCCACCGCTTTTCTCTCTTCTCGCACGCAGAGCCCTAGGACACTGGCCGAATGGTCAGCGGAACTCCCCAATCTGGCAATATGGCCCATCTGCAAGACGGCTGTTGCTCCCCATCTCCACTACTCCGCACTTCTGGTCTTGTTTACCCCAGCAAACCAGGGCTCGTCCGGCCCTTGTCCTAGCGGGCTATACCGTCTATTTCATGGGGCCATGACTCCATGCATGCCCCCCTGTTCGCAACATGGCTTGAGCTGTTGATTAGCATTACCAACGGCCCTCTGTCGATTTCGTCAGCCCCAGTTTCCGCGCTCCTTATTGGCTGACTACTTCATCTCCCTGACTCTTTGCTGCATTTTGCCTCCTTCTATAGACTTTCCGACCTATAAAGGTTTGCACTATCCGTAAGCGGTCAACACATTATGCCCCTGTTGGCGCGTTTCACTCCCCCCTCCCCCCCTCCATCTTTTGGCGCGAAGCAATTCCACCACGTGCCTCGCCGCCACCTCGCGTTCAAATATCCCCGTCTGTCCAATTGTGTCAATTAAAGACTGGCCTCTGACTCATGAATGTGCTTCCGTCGGTTGTTCTAGGGTGCTTCGTTGGAGAATCCTCGCGCATCCTCTGGCTGTCGGTCAGAGGGATGGCGCCGCTACAGTCCCGGCTTGTGCTCTTCTGCGTCAGCAACAACGTGGCCGAAGTGTGGCAGCATGCAGAGTGATAAAGATTTTACGGCTAAACACCATACCATGTTCTAATTCCGCTGCAATCTGCTATTCTGGCGTTTGCGGTTTGCATGTGCCCGCTCCCATTTCCCTCTGTGTTCTTTTTTATCCACATTCGGATAGTTGTCAAGTTTTCTTGCTTTTCCTGGGTTTGCGTGGTTCCAAGTGTCGAACCATTTTTCGCAATCCTGGCCTCTCTCATGTGACGCTACGGCCTTCCGGTATCCAGTCTCCCTCCGTCGGATTTCCCCTACAGCCCAATCTCTGGCTCTGGAGATTCTAGATTGCGGGGGAGATCCACAAGTCCATACGGGGTATTTTCCTTCGCTATTACACATTCAAAGCATTACTCCCTCTTCTTGGCTAATACCCCGGTTGAGACAACGGCTTAGTTTCCACACCTCCTCATTCTTCTCCTCCCCTCCTCACTCGACTCCTTGGCAAGCCCCTTGGCAATCCCCTCCCCCCAAACCTCTAGTCTACGCTAGTGACAGCCCGAGATAAGCACAGTTTTCAGCTTACAGATTGGTTTTGGTCGTCTCATTTCTCTGAGCTAGAGGATACACTTTCTTGGCTAGAGTGAGGGGATATAACCCCAAGTATCAGATTCGACTCCGAGGCCTCCTCCCCTGGTTTGCTTGACACGTTGAACCTTGGTTATGCTCGGCTGTTGCATAGTCTCCTCCCCAACAAAGGTTCAAAAGAACGGAAACATGGAGATTCCCCCACTCGCTTTTCGCCTGTCTGTGATGCCATACCCGATGCCGTTCCAAGCGCCGCACCAAACCGCCTCGACCGAGGCGCTCTACTTCCAATGAGATCCAATCTCATACCGCCAGACGTACCCAAAACCGGCAGCTCATCTTGACTCTTGGATCCTTAGTTAGATTCTCGAGATTCTCCCCATGTTGTTACCCCGCGCTCTCCAGGCAAGACGACGCCAAGCTGAGTATCTGAAAAGCCACATGGCCTGACGCACCACGACGACGAGCTTCACACCCTCTTGTGCAAATGCAAGACCACCTCGGTCAGATCCCGCCTCGTGGCAAAAATGCGTGTGCAAGCCAATCGAAATCGTTCGTGCTAATGCTGCTCGTCAGCGTGTGGTTTGATCCTAGGTCGAGAGCATCAGATTTTCGCTGCGCCCTATATGCAGTGACGATACTAAATGTGTCATTTGATAAAGACGACCGAGAATATGTCTCTCAGGGCGTCACGGTGAGGCCGGTTAGGTTCCTAGCCACGTTTTCGGTACAGTGAGCCTAAAGATGGTATCGCGCCAAGAGGGTTTGAAATTGATGTGCCGTCTCTGAACCGAGGCAATGCTGCAGTGATGCCTGAGACATTACCGAAATGTTGCCGCCCCTTGGAGAAATGTTGAGAAAACATTTCTCTCGTCTCTTTGCTCTGGTTGCCAAACTCGTTGAGTTGCTGTGTCTGGATGTTCAACTAAGCGGGATGGCGGACCTTGTCCCGGACCAACTCAAAGCTTATGCCATGTCCTTGACCTTGACAATAGCCGAGATCTGGATATTTGGAAATTTCAAATACCAAATTACCAAACGAGATTAATGTCAAGGGCCGAAATATGTCCCAGACATGACCTGACTCTGATGGTTGAAGCATAACCGGGGTTAGTGAACACTGACCAAGGACGAAATTATTATCTTATGCTCACTCACATTCATTCGGTCCTCATTACGACTAACCATCGATTTTCCATCACCAACTGTTGTCGCCAGTCCAGTGTCGTTGATAGTTGCCACCACGATATCTTCGTAGTTTTCGTATGGCTGTTTCCACTTCCACCTTCGGCGTTTACGGATTTTATCGACCCGTCCCCGCAGTCCCCGATTAACATCATGCGTCGCACCACCCTCGTCACGGCACCGACCTCCCACATTTCCGTTTGATATCTACTGATCAATGAGCTTCCATTTTGTTGATAACAACGCGGCCAATGACACGGGCACCCGGCGCGCTATCCGTCGCCATGTGATGAAGGGCAAGAATCTGGGGAGGAAGATTGAAGGCCGTGGTCGGAGGCATGCACCTCGTCAATCTGATGCTTGCGATAGCTTGAACCCAGTGCTCAAGGAATCAACGATTACTAATTTTGTCAAAGAGGATCAATGCCCAGATCATGGCTATCTTCTCTTCCCAGAGCTTACCGGAGACCCTATGCACTCAACGCTTTTTGCTGGCCATGAATTCGACTATTTTTCTTTTCCAACTAAGTTCACCCCTAAGATGAGGTATTTGATATACCAGTGTAAGTGCACATACTCTATGGCTTGTAGCTGGCTGACATCTTAGACCATACTGCCATCTTCGAGACCATATACCCTTACTCCTTCTGTCGTCCCTCAACGGATGTCAAGCCTCCCTGGTTGGAGTATATGGTCTCTGATAAAGCATGTAAGTCATCCAGTCCTTTTAACGTTTCATAGCTAATATACCTAGTCCTTCACTGTCTCCTTGGAATGGCCGCAACATATCACGCCCTCTTCGGCAAACCTGGCAGCGAAACAATCGAAGCAACCCAGCACTTTACCCAAGCCTTTCGCCTCATCAATAACGAACTCTCTAAACGTTCTATCCCAGCCGACTCAACTCTTGCCGTTATTATCACCTTTGCCATCCACGGCGCTCTTATGCATGATATTTACCAATGTCAAGTCCATATGAAGGGCGTCGAAGGTACCCTCGCTCTAAGACCAGGCGGCTTGTCGTCATTGCGAGAAACCAACCGCGACCTGATGCACAAAATCTGTCGGGCTGATGTTGGACTTGCCCTCAGGGAAGGCTCATCAACTCGATTTGGGCTCTTGGGCGTGGTAAAGAGCGATTTACTCGGCCAGCCTGGGCGTCCCCTCGCCTATCCCCTAAACCAGGCCTGTCTTCCCCTTCGTGTCACCACTAAAGAGGTGATGGCATTTTGCAAGGGGCCAGAGAAGGCCAAAGTTGTTGGTTTAGACTATCAAGACGTCCTCACTTGGATGTGGCAACGCCTCATAGACTTTGCTCCACTTCAAGGCGAGAGACCGCAGAACCCTCTTGATGATGTCTTACATCTAGGCCTGCTCGCATTCCTAGCTACGGTATCATTCTCATTCCCCTTTTTAATGAATAGCAACACTACGATGATACGTGAGATGCTTAAAGATCGGATTGAAAATGATACTTTATCGTCCATGGGAAGAGACTATCTCCCACTCAGATTCTGGGTCGCCTTTATGCACGGGTTGGTTTCATCATACTCAGATGGATGCCTTGCCTCTCAACTTAAGTTATTGGCAGAAGAACTTGGGATACTGAGCTGGGAGGATGCAATGAAAACTCTCCGGTGCTTCCCTTGGATTGACCTTGTGCATGTAAACCCTGGGAAACGGTTGTGGCAGTCTAAAATCATAGCATCAAAGATGGTTTCAGAGTAGCATGACATGCGTTATTAGATTATTCATTAATCCCTTCCCATTTACTTCGTCTCATTGCGGGCGAACTAGAGAGATCTCGGACGATCTGAGAGAAATCATATTTGTAAAGGGGAAAACCGAAGATAAATATAAACGAAATATAAGTACTAAATAAAAAATATGAACAAATTTAACGTCTCAACCCCATGAAGATATTTGCCTGATACTGCCTCAAGCAGGTACACTTCAGATAATTGGATTGTAGGGTAAGGACTGAGTTATTATGATGCTGTAATTTAGAAACGAGCAATGTGTACAGCTATATTGTATTATATTTCCTCTAAATAGTTACTTGTTATAACCTCCCAAGAATCCCATCCAAGGTTGCGAAGTTAAGACCGTGAATATTTATCATCGCTGGCAATCAGGTTTGGCGAACTTTTGAGGTTGCTACGAATCCTCTTTGGTGCAGCCTGGCTCTTGAGTCACTTGGACATGTCAGACGCCCAGACCTCGCTCGACCAAAAAGGTACGCAAACCAGACTAGCCACCTGAGGACAAGCCATGGAGGTACCGTCTATGGCCTGAGCGGCCTTGTCACCGATAAAACACGCAGAAGTGATGGAAACACTTGCAGCGAGAACATCGCTAATTTTTCCTTGGTTGGAGAGATCGGCGACAGTCCACTTGATACTGATAATACCGATAGTAATGGTGTTAGAGGCAGAACCGGGAGACGTGTTAGCTATGTCAACGTTCCCACTGCCCGAGGCCAAAACTAAGACGATACCGGGCTTGAGATCAATCACAATAACCTTGGTAAAGGCAGGGGAGTAGCTGCCTAAAGTAGTTAGTGATGGATGCTGGTTCGGTTTGGATAATAGCTCACCTCCTACGGACAAGTTGAGGACCGCGTAGTCAATCCCCCCCCTAAGACGTCCCTGGCCCGGACTGTAGTCAGTCCAAGTTGGGCTCCAGATTCGGTCCTTGCTAATTATATCATTCACTGTCCAGTTACAACTGGCAAGGAAAAAACAAGTAGTGGTATTTTCACCCCTGAAGATCTTGACAGTAAGGATCTGGGCCTTCTTCGTAACGATATACGTCTTTCCAGCAATGATTCCCGCCCCGAGAGTGCCATTACCACTAGTATCGGTGTAATTTCCCTTCCTACCGACCCAAAACACTTTGGTTGAGGGACGGTCTCTTAGCATATCGCCTCCATCGACATTCTTAATCTTTTTGACGGTCGCCTCATCAGAACTACCAGCTTGGCCGTTGTCTAGAGATTACCGTTGAAACCTACTTCATCTTGAGACCAGAGCTGTTACCTTTCAGCCCCTTGAAATTACATCAGATGTGTTACCATCTTCACACTTCTGTAAAGAGCCATGGAAAGGGAGATTTGAGTTGACCTTATGATGGCTAGAACTAGGCTTTAATACTTGAGAACGGCTGCTCACCGGTACAAACACTGTGAGGATCTTTGATTGCTAAAGAGTGTCTGTTTTAATTGAACGCTGCAGAGATCATCCGACATTGGATGGGAAGAGGTAGGGCTTTGCACCAACTGTTGATCTTCTCGAGTGTCGACTGGAACCTTAAAGTATAGCACGGAGGGAAACTGTAGGAGATTCAATAAAAGTTTTAACCGTGAAACTAATTATACTAATAAGACTAATAATTATGCCTTGACTTATTTTCCGTGCTGCTTCGTTTGACTTGAGCTAGTGACGTGGTTGTGACTTTAGTTGCGTGAGACACGGTTCGGAATGATTACTCATGCTCAAAAACTCACACTAGCCAAAGGAATGACGGCTACAAATCCCACATCATCTTGCAGGTTTCTCCACTCTATATCATTTAGCGACCATTGCCCTGTTTCTATCATTCTGCTTCGTAATGCGTGGCTTGTAAAAGTGGTGATTACTGATATTTGAAGATGGCGTAGTCGAATGTCAGGATGCAGAGTAGAGTTATTTAACTGGCAATGTCCCTGTAAGAGAACACTATCAGCACCGCAATTCAATTCGCACTTCAAACCTTTGTACAAACATCACAAAATAAAACACCTCATTCACAAGCGCAATGACTTCACCGTTTAAGAACATCCTGGTCGTCGGAGCAACTGGCTCCATCGGCTCCATCGTTCTCAAGGCACTCCTCAATGAGCCATCTCTCACTGTCACAGCCCTACAGCGCTCATCTTCCAAGTCTAAGCTGCCAGAAGATGTTCGAACTATTACTATCGATGACTCGTATCCCTTTGATGCACTCGTCGCTGCGTTCAGGGGCTAGGACGCAATCGTCAATTGCATGACAACCTTCGCCGTCAGCGATCAGATCCGTTTTATCGACGCTGCTATCGCTGCTCAGGTTAAGCGATACCTCCCCTCAGAGTATGGCCTGAACAACAACAACCCAGAGGCCCAAGCTCTCAGCAAAGTCTTCCAAGAAAAGGGCCAGATTCAGGATTATCTCCGCTCCAAAGAATCAACTGGCTTGGAGTGGACGAGCATCGCTTGTGGCATGTGGCTCAAGTGGAGCGCCACTCACAACTTTCTCGGTATGCATATCAAGGAGAAGAGATTCGTCTTCTGGGATGATGGCGAAGGTTGGATTAGCACCACAACCGAGGAGAACACTGTATTAGGACTGATTAATGCTCTGACGAAGAAATGGGAAGAGACAAAGAACCGGACCGTTTACTTGAGCGACTTTGCTCTTACTCAGAAGATGCTGCTTGAAGCTATCGAGCGCCTTAGTGGAGAGAAGTTTACTACTGAGAGCGTGAACACCAGCGAACTGATCAAGGAAAAGAAGGCAGCATTGGAAGCTGGAGACATTTCTGCTACTTTTGGTTTGGTCGAGACTGGTTTCACGTCTGGAAAATTTGGGGGTCACTTGGAGAAGGAGGGTGAGATCATGAATGAGTTGCTTGAACTTCCAAAGAAGACTTTGGATGAGGTAGTCCAGACAGCTCTGGAAGCTGTTAGAAGCACATGATTTGCTGGGATATATGATGTAAGAATATAATAGCTTGAAGGCTTGATAACTTCCATTAATTGTTCAATTGATTGCCAATTAGGTGTTATGTGGATAGTGGGAGCCGCGTATATTATTTTACGGGCCAGAGTCGCATTGAATAAGTCGGCCACGCAGGGTTGACTACACCCAGCTTTAAGATCTCTTAAGAGTTAAAACAAAAAACCACCCAGCCCCCCGCAAGTCATCATAGAAGCCCCCCCAAACCCGTCGCGATTTCACATGCTACCGAAGGGGCGGCATCTAACTCCTGGTGCCCAACTGAAGCCGCTCCTGATAGCACTCGGACACAGCCTGACCCTTACCGTCAACCCTCTCGCCCTCACGAGGCCGACTGGCCGAGAATACAGGGACAAGCAAGATTAAGAGGAGGAAGGAAAGTAGCACGGCTTCGAGGCATAGCCTCAGTCGACTTCCCTTCTGAGCCCCTATCAATGCCACAAACAATAGAGCCTGGTCTTAGGAGCAACACCAGAAAAGCAACTCTTTAGTGGCCGGCCAAATCTGAAGAATTTCCTCATTTGCAAAAATGACACAAAACTTTACAGGTAATTTATTTACCGCATAAACTGCATGTGATGTAGAAGGTGAACTGCTCAGCTAATCCAGTACACCCTACTCAGGTGAAGACAAGACCGATTGGGCGGGACGAGGAGCGCGCAACGCACAAACATATGAATGTGCAATGTCTAATATCTTATGCGGGAAGTAAGGCGCCTCGTATGGCAGTGTGGGATTTAAACTATCGTTAGACGTTCTCCTCCTGTATAAACCTTTTGGCTACCATAGGGCATCAATCCGTCAATATGTGCATCACCCACCACCATGTAGCGGTCGAATTCTCTGTCCAGCGCCCTCAGTATGATGGGTACTTGCGCCCCCGAAACTTGGCAAACTAGATCACCTTCCATTGCAGCACCTGGAATCCATCCCATTTTACCCGTTTTCGTGGCACAGAACCTTCTCTTGTGGGCAAATTGTCTGAAGGACCTGTCGATATCCTCGTAGCCACGCCAGGCCTTCCACCGCCGATACCAATTTGGATTAGCCTCCACTCCTTTATGGAGAAACTTGGTGTATCCCAGTATACCGTCCATCTGCCACATAGTATTATCGCGAGAGGGGGGCGCCATAACCCTCTGAAAGTGATCGAATTGGTATGAAGACATGCCGAGTGTGCTGGACTTCCAGAAATCGACTGCATTAACGGGCCCATCACGGGGAGCGGGATCTGCGGCCAATGCAATGCGTACACACTCATAGAACCACTCCTTCCGGGTCGAAACTGCGGCTCTATCTAGCATAGCAATCTTGTCTCCGTTCTTTGAGTCAGCATAGACGACCAATTTAGGATTCTCTGTGACTGCGCCCACTGTCGCTATACTATCAACCACTTCACCGCTTAAAACAAGAACGGTTTTGCCATTCTCTTTGAAGAAGAATGGTTGAAGTCCGTTTTCGAATCCTGGATTAGGTGCCTTTTGGGGCTTCGTCCCTCGGAGGAAAGCGACCGCGTTGGACTCGTCCAGATCAGAGAAATCGGGCACCCATGATGGTAAATTAGGATGCGTCCATGATTTTCTTGAGCAGTATGAAAGAATTTCGAAGCTCTCATTCTTCATGATGTCCCACTGTGCCACCTTTTCGAAAACCTCCTCAACACTGGCCCGGGAGTTCGGTGCGAGCGCTTCGTCTCCCGGTCCCACGTTTGTAACCATACTAAGTACTCCAAAGACCTTGTCACGGCTGTCTTTGCACTGGAACCCTCGTGTCTCGTAGAGAGTACTGACCAGCCTGAAATCTGGCGTGTACTTCTTTTTATTACGCCGTCCCCGGTTGATAAATTTCGTGTGGCATTCATGTCTCCCGTGTATAATCAGGCTTACCGCCCTCAACGCCTGATCTACCTTAGAGTCGTCCGGCGTTAGCTCCCGAAATGCCTCCGCGCCGCAACAGGTAGAAAGCTTTTCCCACGGGATTGTTTCGAAACCACAAGCTAAAACTGGTTCACGGGCTAAAACAGCCTCCTGAATGATCCATGTTCGTTGGAACCATGGACGACTCAGCAGATTGAAAACGGGTGTCCAATCCAAAGCAGCAATCTTGAGAGTATCCTTCCGGTTGTATTTCAACGATTGAGCCGCCTTCTCGATCACTGAAAACGCTCCTTGGACTTCCTCACTCTGCTCGCCGAGCCAGACAACAACATTTCGCGCCGATGAGTAAATAGCGCCCATCTTCTTGACTTGATCGTCCCGCTCTTCGAGATCCTCTTGGTTGATACACAAAGCGTCGACCCAGAGCATGCGTGGCCGGACAGGGTCCCGTAGGTGCACCAGAGCCGAGTGTAAGTTCTTGGTAATGCTCGTGCGTAGTCCGTCCACAACAATGCTTTCTCGGATGGTTTCATCCCCCCAGCAGTAGGACAGAGCGTCGTACCTCGTCCGCCAGGATTTTGCGACGTTAAGTAAGCGACAGCGAACCTCCTCCACGCCTGAGCCCGGATCCAAAATGAGCACGCGAAACTCGTCGGAGAGAGTGATTGGCTGTCGGGTGGGATGGTCTTGGTGAGTTGGGTTGTATATATTGTTCGGAGGGGGTGAGGCGGCATCGTTGTCCACCATTCTCGGTGGGACAACCCGGCATATGGCGTCGAGTATTTCGTCCCATGATGGTACGTTAAGTATAATAAGCCCATACACAAAAATGAATACTATCGCCAGTGCATACTCCCCCATCTTTTTCTTAATTCTTTGGCCAATGGGTCGTGGTGGTGGCAAGTCTCCCACCCCCATAGAAGCTAGACTGCGCCGGAGAAACGGTTGCTGAAGCGCTCGGCGACGGTAGCCGAACGTCTGAAGTAAGAGTCGCCGGGAAAAGTGACGAAGAATCATGATTCATTATTAACTATGATTGAGCAGAAGTGAAAAAGAAAAGAAAAGAAAACAAGACGGGGGGTAAAATGCGAGAGAAAATAATAAGCAGATAAAGAAGGGAAAACGCGCATTACCGGACACAGAGTTGACTGGCCAAATAGATTCCAGCCATGTAAAGCTGAAGACGAATTATTGGCTTGGGAAAGGATGTTTTATTGGTCATTTACCCGTACTAAAGGTCCCCTGCATGTCTATCTTCAGCTCGCTGTTCTCTTTCGGCCAGGTTCTCCGCAACTGATGGTACAGTGCTTACCTGGTAGACCGTGCTGTGATTGGCTTACGTGGGTTGGTGAGCAGGGCTATTATCAGATTTCGCAACACGTTGAGGAAGCTCTCCAATACAACTTATTTTATATATGTGCCTACTTAAGGAGAGCTGTTTTGCGGAGAATATATTTACCTTATCCCTCTGGCAGAGTTTTCCCTACCCTTATGGCTAAACTAGTTCTTGGCGAAGAATGATACCCTCAGCCGTATCAATGAATTATTGGCTTGGAGCTCAGCAATTACAAACAATCGCACCCACCAACTCTTCTTGGCAATTTCACCAAGGAAGATAAAGGTCTCAGTGCGCGGGTGCACAATAAAGGTCTGCAGAGAACCTGAGGTCCATGCGTCGATATGTCCGAGCAATAGATCTCCATGATGAGATGCTAGGGTTCCTTGACTTCACATGCATGCGCATGTCACTCTCAGCTGGGATCATGACAGACCCTTGACCGTGAAATGTCATGATCCTCGTTCATGGAGCCCTTGTTTCAATTCTGCAACACGTGTTGATAAGCTTATAATGACGCTTGAAGCTTAGGCGTCGGAACGGGCTAGCCCGCGACTCGCGAGACCCGATGACGAGGGTCCGAAACACGACGCAAGGATAGTGATACGGTATGGATTCCCAGTTAAGTGATGTCTCCCCACTGTTCGTTCTCAAAGAGGTTCAAAGGCTTGTGCCCAGACGGCCAATTCAACTCCGCCAAACAGGTCAACCGCTCCCATACGCGTAACTGACCCTGATTCATTAAACAAGGAGCCAAACAATGTTCATATAAACGGCATATCACCAATACTCTATAGATGGTCTCTTCATTCAAACCTTCATTCGTTTGTTTCTTTTTAGACTTCCTTTATTTGTTTATTCACGGCAGCGCCGTCAGTCTTTACCATGTATCAATATATCTTCCTTTCTCTTCTTCCCCTCGTTCTGGGGTGCTCCAACCCCGACACTAACGAATGTGCCTCTTACATGGCCAACAACGCTGCTACTGCGTCTGCCTTTTGCGCTACTTTTACTCAGAGCACCGTGACTGAGACTACTGGTCTTCCATCCTGGGCCAGCGCTTGCTCGTACAAGCCTAAGCACATATCCAAGGAGTGCTCGTGCTACTTCACCGCTGGCGGCGATGGCGCGGAAGCGACTGCTGAGCCCGTTGAGACAGAGGCACCCGAACAGACCCAGACTTCTGTTCAGACTCAGGTCGCTACAACTCTCGATACTGTAGTGATTACCACTGCTGAGGCATCGAGTGTCGATAGCCCCTCGTCGACTGCGGCGGGAACGCCTGCGGCCTCTGAGACGAGCTCAGGGGGTGGCACTTCTATCGATGGCTCGACTTGTGGCTCTGCTTCTGAGGATGAGCTTGTCGGATATGGAGATGGTACCACTGGCGGTGGCAGTGGTAGCGGCACCACTGTGACTTCTTGCTCAGAGCTCGAATCCGCCGCTTCCGCTGGCGGAGTCATCACCATCTCAGGTATCCTCTCTGACTGCGATATTATTGAACTCGTTAGCGACACGACCGTCATTGGCTCCGGCTCTGACTCTGGTCTCACTGGTGGTGGCTTTCGCCTAAAAGACGTTGAGAACGTCATCCTTCGCAATCTGAAAATGAACGACGCTCCTGAGAGCAAGGATCTCATTGACATTGAGTCATCCACTTACATCTGGGTTGATCACTGTGACCTCTCTTCCGACGGTCTCAGCGGTGACAAGGACTACTACGACGGTCTTCTCGACATGAAGCGCGCCGCCGACTTCGTGACTGTCAGCTGGACCAAGTTCTCCAATCACTGGAAGGCCAGTCTGGTAGGCCACTCGGACAGCAACGAGTCTGAGGACACTGGTCACCTTCGAATCACTTACCATCACAACTACTGGTCCAACATTAACAGCCGAACTCCTTCGATCCGCTTCGGTACTGCCCATATCTACAGCAGCTGTTACGAAGATATTCCCACATCTGGTATCCACTCACGCATGAGCGCCAAAGTTCTTGTTGAGCAGTGCTCTTTCAGCTCGGTCAAGAACGCCATCATTACGAACCTCGACAGCGACGAAGATGGTTATGCCGTGTCCAAGAACAACGTCTTTACAGACAGCAATGTTTCCATTACTCAGGAGTCTGACTTTACCCCGCCTTATGACTATACGTAAGTTTTTGCCAAGAGTTGAAGAATGTCAGCAAACTAACTCATGAAAGGACTGATCCCGCTTCTTGCATTTGTGATCTGGTCCAATCCAAGGCTGGCACGGGTGTTATTGCCTGAGGAGAGGAGATAAGGAAGTGTTGCTTCAGTGTAAATATTTAGACGCGATTCTGTGCACCTTGATTGCAAACTCATAAAAACTGACGATGTTTCACGGTGTACTAATTATTGAGATGAATGTGATTTCTACTTCTATGTGACGAAATTAATGTGGTGGCCTCATTGCGGACACCACATACAGAGAACGTTTGGGCTTCTTGAACAGTAGAGTGACCCTATCTCTAGAGATTCGTCCTTCTAGTCACTCGTCCCTCTAGGCAGGTTGTAGCAGTCTGAGGGATATCGGCTGGTTGGTTTGGTTCGGCGGCTCGGTGGATATGGGAGTGGCATTTGGTTCTTGACTTAGCTGTTCCGCGTCTTGGGACAGATGAGCCGGACAAAGAGGCACGGCGGGATCAAGTTGGAGAAGGTGCAGAGGTAGCCTCATATCCTTCAAAAGCTGAAGATATTATGGAGTTGAACTTCCAATCATCCAACCTTATGTCATTCGTATTTCTACAACAATCGCCTAAACGGGTGTGCTTCCGTATTAAAGACAAACTCATCCAAGCTAATCAGGCTTGGGTCGCTGAACAAAAGATAAAAATATTTGAGAGTCTCGCCCATCCAAAATGATTCCATCGAGTCCATCGCTCGAGGCTTTTCTCCTTGTACGGTTATATCCGACACAGCAGTATTAGCTAAATCCGTCGCCGTGGTTGTGTTGATCGCTTCAAACATACTCCACCCTGACTTGATTAGATCCGCCCGACCCGTGATGCGATAGAGAATGAAGACGCTCTCGATAGCCTCGGGCCGCAGAATATATCGGTGGTCGGGGACCTCAGTGAAGCCTTTTGGTAGGCGCTGTTCTTGAATAATGGGGTCAGCCTCCGAGGCCAGACCCTGTTCGCCCCGGGCACGTTCGAGTATGGCTTGCTTCCAAATATTCTCATCCCAAGTGCACCCTTCTACAGTTTCACATGGCCGCATGAAAAACGTCTCAGGCATAATGCCGTGAGGAAACGCCTTGTAAGTGTAGATGCAGCCATCGGTCAGTTTGTTAGCAACAGTTATATCCTCATCGCGCCCAAACAGTTTTCCACCCAACGCTATCATCCCGCCCAAGAAACAGACGAGATGCTGTCCCTGAGGTTGCAACTTTCCTTTTGTGCCTGACTCCTTGTCCCCATCATTCGTGAGGAAAGTTCCAGATATAAGAATATCCTCATTGGTAGGCGTCATGGGTCGGAAAAAGTTGTGCTTAGTCGCCGTGTCCACGGCCTTTATGTACATATCCTGATAGACAGGCAACTGCCCACCAAGCAAGGCCGCCATCTTAGGCATATACTCATAGACAGAGTCAGCCATGGCGCCAAGAGTAAATGTTGAGCCAGAATTAAACACCAGCTCCTTGGCGTTCACGACGAGAGGCCATAGACCTGGCAATTCAGTAGAGTCCTGCTGCGAGGCCATTAAGTCGGTAATGCGTTGTATCGCATCAAACCACTTGGAATCTCCGGTCAGCTGCGAAAGGCGAGTGAATTCCATGGACAAGCTGCCAATCTCAGCTAGCAAAACTGATGTGCTTGCTTCTTGCTTTTCTTGTTTTATTGCAGCGTGAATGTCCCATCGCATGATGGGCATTCTGTTGGGTGTATCAAAAGCCTTATACAGCATATCACCCACCTCCACAGCCTTGCGCAACAAACGAGGATCGTGACTAAGGTCGAATGCCGAGAGAAAGGCTCCCAGGTATCGGATAGTTGTTTCGAAAGTATTAATCTCATGTAGATCCGTTTTCGTGAAGTCGATGTCTTCCACTGCATCTACTGACTGGGCAAACTCATCCTTCAAGTCCATGATCCATAATGTATCAAGAGCATCAACAAGACTAGCGGCCCAGCCGCCGAAGGGGTTCCGACGTCCTCCAGACACGGGGGTGAGCTCATCTGCACCCCATGCTTTCTCGTGGTAGGCATTCCATGACCTGAGAAATGTCTCTCTGACAGCATTTTGCCGCTGCTGGCGCAGCTGGCGAGAGGGTTCCGTCTCGACCCCAAAGCTGGCCTGGATATTGGGGAACTTCCGCACTGCGCCCGTGGGAAGAGCCTGGGTAGTAGTAGGCACGAAATCTGTTGCGATAGTCTTCCAGAGATACGCGTCGTAGTTATTGGTTTGCCAAACTGAAGGGTCAATAGGGCGATTGCTATTATAGTTCACGCCGCTAGGCTGGCGACGGTAGGTCCACAGGTAGAGGAAGGTAATGGAGAGTAGAGCGCCCACCCAAATGAAGGACCTATTACGCGGCAGCATCGTGAAGATAAGGAAGGGTCAAGCTCCCTGCGGGGTGTGCAAGTTGTTGTATTCAATCATGAGAAATCAGTTTTATCGAATTTGAAGGGAATGGATGAGCAAAGATAAGCAGACTGCTCCTCCAATCCTGTCAGCATTGATTGTCTGGGACCCCTGCCTATAATTACACTCGCACACGTGACACTTGTATCGGGCATATCACTTCGAGTACCGGAAATACAGTCCGAGTCAGTGTGTTCAATAGATGATGATGCACAGGCAAAATAGCAGGGTTGATGAGGCTATTCAATTGGTCACCAACTGGTATGGCTGTTGTGCGTCTTCCGCGGCGCGGAATTTTTGGCTTCGGACCCCTTTTTCTTAGTCAACCCGGCTGCTCCCTCGTCTGACATCTTGAAGCTCTAATAAGTACTGTATGATCAGCAATTGGCCCACCACTGCATCCAATCAACTCAGCCCTAGTCCACACGAGCTTTCCATAGGGCTGGCGGTTGGTTGTGTTCCTTTTCGCGGTCTTTCTACGGCATTAACTAGGCGACTGAATATATTCGCAGACCATTCACGGGTAAGCACTGCCGTAGATCAAATCTTCCGCTCTTCTCCATTGATCCTGATGCCGACAATGTTACTGGAGGGTAAGGCATCGGAAAGTGCAGCAATACCAATTAAGAACATGTATTGGTGCATCAATGTCGAACAAAGTGAGGTTAAACGCGACAAAACAAACCAAAACGTACCCTACTTTACTACTTTCTAGGCGAGGTTTAATATGGTCAGGACCGTCCTTACTAACTGCAACTATCTTCTAATCACAAGCAAGCAAGCCCATCCCCTGCCCTAGCCACTGTCCCTGCCGAGCACGAAGTGTCGATTTCAACTAGCTTAGATTTGACATTTAAGAGCAGTTTCTAGCCAAAAATTCTCTGGCTCAACCTGAAGCATTTGGCCAGAGAGCATATCACTCTCGAGACCGCCGCAGCATCGGGAACGACAGCGTACAAAATTATACAGCAATGCAAGTGAAAAGAAGGAAATCGAGCGAGCGGTTCGTTGGCATTCTAGATGATCTATCCAGTATTGCACTCTTCGCTCCACGCTTTGGGAGAACCAGACTGTCGAATTGACATGTCTAATGCGAGTCAGAATTTCGCATCTACTACACAAGCTTCAGTCAAGAATAAGTAATGATAATTCTATTATATACGTATAACAAAGGATGCACAAGGCCATGCAAAATAATATGGATTAACCTTAGTTATTTATTCCTGACGTTGTTTTATGCTCCTTCTTCCCCGTGTAAACCAGGTAGAAATAATCCGGATAACCCTTCAATTATATCTTCTTGGCTTTGTTCTGTGCTTACCCTCTCTTCCTATCATGACGCTTTGCGATGACATTGAGCACACCATGATAACAGCATGTTATTCTTTAAGTCACCCAGATTTGGCCTTTTCTTCGGTGGGTGCAGTTGCCAGGGCCGGACAACCAGCGTCCGCATCTGGACAGTCAATGCTGTCAATGTAGGCACAGTTCATTCCACAAGCACCACCCGCAATCTGTTCACAGAACAAGTACTGACCGTCCGGGAACGCGTCCTAACAGCATATTAGATTTGATCCAGTAAAAACGATTGGGCGTGCTTACGGTATCATAGCAGCTTGCCAGAGAGCATTCGGCGTTGTGGCATTGGCAAAACCCATTTAGGGAGTAGTCGGATATGCCACTTCCATTAGGGCCGTCATTCCAGTCCAATTCATAATGAATAGATTGCACTTGATCGGGTGTGCACAACTCGTCAGATTTGCGGCTATGTGTATTGTCCGCGTTGACTGCTACAGCGGCGAGGCCAATGGCGTTGAGGAGGAGGAAGACCTTCATGTTGGCGATGTTTGTTCAAGTTCAACAGACAGTGTGGGTGACGATGAAATAAATCTAAGTGATTGCGATAGAGGTGCAGCTTCCAAGGGTATTTATACTCGACTCGATCCAGAAGAGACGGCGAACCGCATTCAGTCTGATTCAATCTGTGATACTCACCGCTGCGATTGGGCATGAGTTCCTACGACATAATCCGACAATCAGCAATTTCCTTCCCGTTTGTGTCTAGAGGAATTAGAGACATGAACAAATCATAGAAATTAATCATCTGATTCTCTCTTTTTAAGTTTTGATGGTCATGATCAGCAGCACTTGAGCATGTCTATCAGACACGGCACATAACCTATCCACATATATGAGCTGTGAGGCGGTAATTGATTGACCACGGCAAAAGTAATTCGTTTCGAAAGATTAGGATATTTAGGATAAACCCTATAACCTGGTTACTCCGAAACTTCAACCACCTTCCACGCTTGGTTCCCAACCTTGACCTCCTCATCAACCTTCACCACCAGCTTATCATCCAATACCTTCTCGCAAGGCAATTCCGCTTCTCCCATTCTCACTGTTCTCTTCCATCCTCCTTCAAACTCCCACCGCTCCACCGTGAGTTGGTCGCCTTCCCGTAGAATACCCTGACAGTACTGTCCCAGGCGAATCACAGATCCTCGAACACCTGTCTCACTCTCAAATTGCAAGACAACACACTTGGCGTCTGACGTTGTGGTACCAGTGGGTTCTACCTCGCGCCACAATTCCTCGTATGCCGTGTCCCTTCCTGTGGCAGGATTCACCATAGTTCCCTTCTCCAGGATTAAACCATCGGGTCGTGGAAACATGTCGCCTTCATCTGATTCCTTCTCCGGGCTTGTGGTACGCGAGTTGATCCAGTGCTTCCACTGGGAACGCTGTATCTGCCCGCCTTTGCCGTCATCCCGCAGCCAAGACGAGGAAGTGCCGGCGATGCCCCAGTCCAGACGGTCTAAGGAGAGTACATCTGGATATGTAAGCGACGATCCGAAACATGGCATCGGAAATTTACCTTGTTGTCCAGTCCAGGTTCCCTGAGCACCCTCAGGCCGAAAGATGCGAAGATCGACGAACCGAAGCTGCGGGGTTGTGACGACGATGGTAGAAGTCGGCTCACTGGCCTCCTCGGGGAGCCACCGAATATGCTCTCTAATCGAAATGCTACCCATGACTGCAAATCTGACAAGTGGTGTTGGTTTGTGAATGTTCGGATGCAGGGGGAGATCATGATTACTGATGGAGTGTGGCGGAGCGGAGTGAGGGGTCGTGGGGCATTTCCGACTACCGGTATGAAAGTGTGGTACATAGTCTACAATATGTGGGACATGAGCGATGGACCAAACTCAAGGAAGCAGTGGAACGGCCGAAACTTATCAGCTATTCCCCATTGGCAACATAAGGTCTCATATTTCGGACCGATCCATGCCGTGAACATTATTCGACTTATGTGGTCATACTGTCTGTCTCAACCCAGAGCCGAGTCTGGTACGTATTGAGGCCAACATCGAAGCTATGGTCTATGAGGGGATTGGATGCCCGGGAGAAGGTATAAAGTCAGGAAAGCTCTGTTGGGGGTATGAGACATTTTCAGCAACTATTCCTCCTCACGGATCATGGCTCCTGGTGGTGCCTGGGAGAGCCCTCTCCCCAAAATCAACCGATTCGTCACAGCGCATGATGAAAAAGGCAATAGCGTCATCTCTAATGATATTGAAGTGCCGTTCAAGTTCTTCAGCGTTGACATTAGTGGCGAGAAAGCTGCCATACACAACACAAGAATTTCCTATTCCCCTCGCCAATGACTAAGACCTTACAACCTTCAAAGAGGCGTACGCAAAGAGGAAATATGATGGCCTTGTCAGGAAAGGCGGCACAGTCTTGAGATATGTTGATATTCCTCCCGGGACCGCCTCACCCATGCATCGCACCGTCAGCCTGGACTTTTGGCATCATTATTGCTGGAGAAGCTCGGAATCTTCGGGCTGGAGACCTGATGGTTTAGAGAGATACTAACCATTAGTGGAAGAACAATGGCAAGGAGTAGGCTCGAATTGCTTTCATCTTGATGCACTCAACTCCTGTTGTGTTGGTGGCAAAGAACTGGGAGAGGACGTAGGTGGAATAGATCTAGCAGAGTCTCACTAATATTACGGATTATGTTATACAACTGAAATGTAAGTTATACTGAAAGACACGTGAGAGTAGTCAACTAAACATAGAGCTCAGACAGTGAACTCTCCCTGAGAAAGCGCATCACGATCATAAACTTAAGCTTGGGACACAACATTTATTTCACGTTCTACAACTCTTTAAGACCGTGTTTTTGTATTTCTTGAGAGCTTTCTGATGTTAAATTCCTATCGTACAATCAAGCCAGTGCATCGTCTTGATACTGCTGGACATAGAAGTCTCGCCTCATGCCCTGATCTGGATATGTTTACAACTAGCCCTTCCTAACTAATTCTCATCGTACGTTATTTCATTTTTAACGAAGAAATCCCTTTTATAATTATCATCGGTTTTTAACCTCTCAACGATAAAGCTATCGCTGAGGAAGTCAATTTTCAGGGTAAGCCGGATAAGCACAAAGCCAAGAAAATTCTTTAAACGTCCCCCTCGCTCTGCTCAAGCCGACCGAAAGCAATAACCCCATCGGCATCTCGGGAAACTGTGTCGCAAAACTGCCCGTTCTTCAGTAATTTCCCTATAAAATGCGAAATGGAATTCTCGTACACGCCTCTGACAGCCGTCTACCGCACATGTTTATCTCCCTAGACCAGCATAGTCCCGCTTGCTACAGACAGAGATCGAGAGAACTACCACACCAACATCAAGGTTGACAATTAGTATAGACCGGGTGGTTGGGTAAAGGTAGACCGCAGCCAAGCCAAATTTTGGCATTGGAGCAGTTCTATTTGTAATCGAAGCTCGTTGGAAAAATTACTGTTTGAGTACCATATCAGAGGAAATTAAATTATCATGGTCTTTTTGGTCCATGGAATGACTGCTGCCGCGTTGGCAACAAAACCCATTGTGACCAATTTCCTGGAGAGATGCCATTGCTAAAGTGCCAAATTGGAGCTATGAACTGGTCAATGTCTTCTCGATAGGCACAAGAATTAACTCTTATCTCCTCAGAGCTGACTGAGAAATAACAGCGAGGAGAGGGTTGATGTTCTACAGAGGACAAATGCTCTTACAATATATCACGAAAGCACCGTACTTCATACACCGGATTTTCTATTACCTTAACGGCTAGCTACAGTATCGTTTGGAATCTCAGGTTTCAAAGGACAGGGCAAAGAGGAGGTCCCAGATCGACCATCTCAAGACAGTGGTCGAGTCATTGTCCTCTAATTTTTCCAACTTTCGTCGTCCCTACCTCTCACTTCAACCTAACAGCAGTTTTCTCAGCGAGTGGCTAGACCCTGGGATAGTCCCAAAGCCGAACACGTACCCGAATGTTTTATCACACTTCCCTATACCTTGTTCGATGATTATTTCATGATGCTCGGGCTCGTTCGCGGAGGAAGCATGGGCGTCAAGCGATGCGTAGGGCTGTGCACCAAGTTTCGCGCCTTTTTGATGGTGAGTAGGCCACAACAAAGGGCCCGATTAACACCTATCCCAAATCACCCAATAGAGCACCTCACACTGGTCCTCAATTGGGATGCTAAATATTGGAAAAGCAGTGGGATGGGGAGAATCATTGTGAAGTATTGCGCTTTTAACTGACAGTTTGTGACTTCTGATTTAGTTCTTAGTAATTCATGCTTCAAACCGACTCATTACATCCAACATCACTCCGTTGGCTTTGCACGGGTCAGCCAGGACGACACCATTACCCTGTATTCGTGAACCAGGCAAGATAAGCAACACACACAATCAAAAGCGCAGAAATGTCTTCATCTAATAAGAATCTCTGCTTTCATGTTATCTTCAACAGGCAGACATGTACAATTTGCTGTATCTTGGTCTGGTCTTGCCGCTCTTTCGCAATATAAGTCCACGCCGGGACATTCTCTCAAGCCAACGGAAGCATCATTCATTTTTTTTCATAATCCAACCAATACCCAACCCCTCCCCAATTCTGAAAGTACCTCTTTTCCTTTCAAAACACAATGTAGAAAAAAAAAACCTTCAGCGATTTCTTCGGTGCGTGCAAGCAAGGCTGTGTCTTTAGCCTCTAAGCAAAGGAACAGAAAACGGCAAAACGCCAAGTCCATGAGTGAAAAGGGACAAACTCCGAAATCAGATGCCTCTGAAAACCAAGCACAATATATGTAAGTGAAATTAAATGGCCCAGCTACCGCGTCGTTCTCGAACGCCCCAAGCAACTGGGTCCATGTTGTCGAGGTTGGGATGCTGTCGGGCCCACTCAAAGATGTATGAGTGGAGGGCCTTCCAACGGGGACACCGCTGCTCTCGCGGTGTGTCGTGATCGGCTTCTACCAAATGACCTTTTGCCATTTGCTTCTCGTCATCTTGTTCTAAATCGTCGATGCTTATAAGGCTGATCTGGGACAGCTCTTCATCATATGCTCGGGCCATGGCGGGGTATCCGAGGGACAGGTAATTATACACCTGAGTGACAAACGAATCATCAAATTCCAGGGCAATCTTCTCATCAAGCTCGTGGTTTCTCTCTCGCACAAATTTCTTCTCAGTGCCATGCAAGTAATGGAGACCTTTAGGCTCACGGCTCCGGCCCCGAGTCTCGGCCACAGGAGGGACACCGTTAGTCTCTACCTCGTCAGGCTCCTCCCACATGTCGTGGTCGAAATGATTAACGTGGTAAGTGTGCGGCTGGCCGGGAATAGCCGGTGGCTGAAGGGTGCCCAGCATTAGTGGGGTATGCAGGTCTGCCGGGACCAGGGACTCATCATTCGATTCGGATCTGTAGCAATATCCCCTCCAGAGACCCTTCTGTCCCGAAACGTCCCGGTACCGCTCCTCAGCATGGCGTTGAGCGAATGGGTGGTCAGGCTCAAGCTTAGTCTGCTTAGGAGACGGACACCTCCGAAAGACGAGATCCTTGCCGAGCATGGGAGGAGAGACCATGGGGCGCCGCTTCTGGAACTGAGGGGTCGGTGGCTTGTAACCCAGGCCTCCAAATGGGCGGCCAAACGGCCCTGGGGATCTTCGAAAGCTAGTGTCGGGGGGTATTTGGGAGGCTTTGGCGTAGGGGATATCTGCGGGCTTGACGGCCGGGGCCGATGGGAGGAAGGGCATGGGAGACTCCCCAATCGGCCGAGGTGAGGGTGAGGGTGAGAAGTTCTTATCTTTTGACTGGCTGGTGACATACGGGTCGGCCTGGATGAGTGGCATGAGGGATTCGCCAATGGGGCCGTGGGCACCGGGAACAGAGGGTTTCCTGCTTGTGGTCCACATCGGATCCGGAGGAGCGGTCAGGTCCATCTTGTCAAGGTCCGAGTCAGTCCGCATGACGATATCGCCGTCCTCCGAGTCGGCTTCGGGGACGGCGTCCATCTCGGTGTGCGGGAAGTCCCGAGGGACATCCGGGGCAAGCTCTTCGTCCATCACCATGTCGTCGTGCTCCTTGGCGATGTATTCCGCATGTTCCTGCATGTGCTTGTGCCACCAGTTGATGGGTTGGTCGGAGGAAGTACGGCGGACAAGTCCATGATTGCTGTGTTTGCGAGCAGGCGAGGTGCTTTCTGGGGAGTTGTCGCTTTCTGAGCTCTCGCGAAAGTAAAAATGATCGATTCCTCCTTCACGAGCATGACTGTTTGGGAATGCAGCGAGAGCAACCTCTTGCATCTGGCGCTCAGCTTCCTTTGCGGCCAATTCAAGTAGATATCTTGTGACATTCTCATCCTCAGACTCACGCCGCATGGGTGCAGTCACTCTCGCTATGGGGCTGGCATTCTCATGGCGTCCCCGACGAGTGGTGGAGAGTTCCTGTGTGCGATCTCCGGTCCGTCCATCTTGCTTCCTACCCCGATGCTGTTTTGTGGCGGTGTAGATATTCTTCGTGTACGGCGAAATATCAGTCTTATCGGTAGGTTTCGTAGCAGGCCCCGTATCTCCCACCCGTCTGCTTCTTCTCGACGTCTCAATCAGCTGAGGGGCAAAGCGACGACGCGGCGGCTGTGGTTGTGGTTGAGGTGATGGCGGTCGCTGCAGTTCCCGGGGAACTGGCGACGGTGAGCGCGGGGAAGGCTCGGGGGTGAGTTCTGGTTCTGGCCGCATACGGACTTGCTGCTGCGGGCACGAATCTTGAGGATCTTGTTGCTGGAGAACGCGCTTCTGCTTGCCGGTGGAGCTACGAAAGGTTTCAAATGTGGTTTCAATTGGCACGGGGGCAAAGCGACGACGAGGTTGTTCTGGCTTTGCCATGGTGAAGAGAGGGAGAAAAAAAACGGCGAAAAAAAGAGCGACGACGAATGGATCGGACAACTGACGACTGACCGACTGTGCGGTGCTGGTCCTGGTAAAACTGGTGCAGGTCTGGTCTGGTCAGGTTCTGGCGCTGGAAAGGCAGGGGTTGCGTTGAAAATGTGGCGGGCGTTGAGGTCAGTGCTTTGCAGGCAAAATCAAAGACGATGGTGTAGGGAGTAAAAGGACGATAACAAAAAGACGGTTTATTCGAAAGACGATGATATATGTTAGGGACAACAAAAGGCAAAGATGTTGATGTGGAGGAGTCAAGAGGAGAAAAGAGTCAAGCGACGACCGAGGGATTGACGGACAAGTCCTTTTTCTTAGACGTTCAAAGACTGCTTGGGGGTTGGCCTGGGGGTATGGGCGGGGACGGACTGGGGACTGGGGTGAGGTACCTCGAATGCCGCTGACACACCACGGGGGTACCTGAACGGTGTCGTCGTATCGTCCAAGGCCTCTAGGCTCAGCGGTCACAAGCGCTCCCAAGGCGAAAGCCCATGAGTCGCACACCCCCACCAACGCCAATGGACTTGTATGTTTGAGGCGAAACCAAAGTATAAGATCTGCAATTTATCTATGACAAGGTACAACGCAGAACCGTTCCTGGTACCGCCACCCGTCACCCGTCGTTGCCGGCCTGGACTAAGTGTCCAGCTGCGCCGAACCCGCCGGCTACGACCGAACGAACCGGGGGCGCAGGCAAGGTATGAGGCCGGACAACCAGACGACTTTGGCATTCGGTTTCAAGGTTTCACGGAGTCAAATCAGGGCAGAAACAGCATACCAGTGACGTTTCTCAGCTGGATGTGGTGTGCTTAAGCTGCAAACTGTTTCTTGTGACATGCCCACATGCGTTTGAACACCGATATCGCATCGCCCAAAGCCTATACTCCGACAGGACACTGAGAGCATGCGAGTATTCAGGCAAAATTTTCATGAAGAATATTTCGAACCTCAGATGCACTCAATTACAGAGATCATTGGTTAACCATACGCACCAAAAAGATTACGCTGGAATATTGTGCGTCCACGGGCCCTAGCGAACCGCCGGACCCAGGAGTTGGGTCAGCTATTGAAGGCTACGATGAACTAATCTAGTCCCCTGGAACTGGAACTTGCTCCCCGGGTGCGGTAGAGTGATTGGAGAGGCGGTGGGTTATTTCTAGCTTCGACGCAAAGACACAGAGCGGTCCCTCTGTGGAGTTTTTATTAACATGGGGTTGAACACGATAGAGTATATGGACAGTGTTAAAGCTATATCGGAGTTTGTTCGCACTATGCAGAATTTATATTTGCTGCCGAAATTTGCTGGTATGACTCAGACTGTACAGTCCACTATCACGACCCTCTCACACTGAGTACCCACCCTCGTGGCAGTTTTGATTATCCAAATTCCGGTTTCTGGTCCAGGATTACACGAACAAATGTCAGTGATTTAAACCAGCACGAGGTTGTCTCAGTTTCCCCAGAGATCCAGTCAAATCCAAGCCACTTCAGGGGAAGCGAAAGTAAATTCGGGGTTTCTGGGGAACTGTCAAATTGCATCTCAGTTCACTCCAGTTGCTTTGACCTCAAACCCACCAAAAAACACCTAAAACATCACAATTCACAACAACAACAACAACAACAACAAGGAAACTCCAACTCAAAAACTCACGATCCAGGTTAAATCTTCCCGCAACTTCGACGCATTCCTTCTTATCCACCCGGCTCCTTCACCCGTCCTGCCAGGTCTGCTAGTCCCGCTGCCACCCCTCCCCTTCTAGGGTGTTTCCGCCGTGATGTTCCTGCAGCCCCGCTCACCGACACTTTTCGCTTCGAAGCCAAGACGTCGTAGACTGTGGAACTCTGGAGTCGACGACCTGTGATTATATCGGATTGTGGATAAGGAATCGGCCGAGAAGTGGCAGGATTTTTGCTGTTGGCCGGCATTGACCAGCGATCATTGTGGCGATATCGTCGTGTGCTCGTTTCGCTCTCAAAACTTGACGAACCATCCAAACTACAGCTCTTATCATCGCTGGTCACATCACACCCCCTCTTGCCTCTTCGGATAGGGTCCACAGGGGTCCTGATGCGCGCTGCTGCAACCTGGCTCGGTGCTGAACATGGAGGGTTACCTCGAGAGAATCGGGTGTCTAGTGTTACACAAGGCAAGGCCCGTGAAGACGAAATGTTGGGATTCCGGGCTCAAATCTGCAAGACACAATACAATCTCCTAAACCTCTTACACACCGACTCTACATCGACGGGGGGTTCCCAAGAGACCCCTTTGCCTGTACGTAGATACTCTTACACATACAGTAGTACTCCGTATACAGGCTTTACATGTGAGACCCTCCCCCCACGTCTTATCCCTCGCTTTCAGTCATGAGCTGTGTGTGCATTCCTCATCCCGCACGGCATCCCGCATACATAACACCGCAGCATCTACACATATTTCACTGCCATTGCCGGCGAGGCGACCATGACTGCATTCGTAAACTCAGCCAACCAGACCGAATTTTCTTCCTACACGATATGAGGCCCCCAACACCATCGCCCCAACCACCCAACACATCTGCATGGTGAAGAGGAACATGATCAAGACCTACTCTGTTCTGTGCCACTGCCATAACATCCGAGTGCATCATCCCGCGTTTTCTATTCCCGTGCGCGCGGACTTCCACCGCCCACGCCTTTGTTTTCTCCCCCCACACACACCGTATCTACCATTTGTTCCAGATGGATCCTCCTTGACCCCTGCATCCGGAGCCCCTCAACTGGCACACTCAACTGTCCGCTCTTTTGTTGGCGATGCCTGCAACTCCGGTCTAGATGCCGAGCCGGGTGCATCAATCCAGATGTCGCATCTAGTACGGTATAGGGCATATCTGCGGCTCTGCGACTTTGTCTTGCCCTTGCTCTAATCATCCTTGCTTTCAGCTAACTACCACTTCCAGAGCTCTAAGGCCATCAGACGAGCTTCTCTCCTGACGTTCTTAACGGCCCTTCGATAAACCCTTCAGTCCAATCTAATCATCTGTCGAATCGGCAACGTCTTTTTGGCCTCGTGCCTCTCACACCCTCAGGTGATATTTGCGTCCCCAGCCTCGCTCATCTTATACTCCTTCTCGTGTTTTCTTCTTGTGTCCTGGACAATGCTTTTCACACGTGGGTGGTGTTCCCCTGCTGGAGGCGCAGGGATGGGTGATCCGTACGCAAGTCCGTCTGTGTCTCGGTCAATGTCCCTGGATGCATCGCGCAGGTATACCAAATTACATGGTGCCATTTCCCCTTAGTCCCATGTCGCACACCGCTCAGTTCAGTTGCTATCCAGCTACCAAATCTGAGACTGTCTTGCTTGAACGATTCCGATGGTCTGATAATAGATGGGGCTGCCCGTTTTGATGCTTTCACAACCAATGCCATAAAGCGGATTTCATAGTGGCATGCTTAGAGCTTAGGGGAAATATTCTAGGGACCACAGCAACTGTCTCGGAAATTAGTTGCTATAGTATCTCTTCCATTGATCGAGATGTCTTGGAATTAGCACCCTCAACCCCAACCTTATCCATTTTCGAGGCGAGCACCCCGCGCCTTGAGTATCCACTCGCCATGTGCCACGCTCCCACTGTACATGTGGGGAAGAAGAAGAAATTCGAAGTCTGCAGGTCTGAGTATTCTTAAGAAGAAGCAAGATGACGATGCCAGGAGTGTGGGTCGGTAAACGCGGCTCGAAACGGAGTTCGCCGGTATTCTCCTATTTTGAAAATACGATTTGTGTTCGGAACGGATTTGATGTGATTTCCTGTGAGGTAGAGTTTCTTGAATCTGAAACTCAACTTCACAAGTTGAGTCTTGCTGCTCTTTATATTCACATGATACGATTTTCGATGTTGTGGCTGGATACTACAAAGTATTAAATCTGTAAGTTCGATCTATAACGTTACCGTTAGGAATGGAATGTAGGTCAATAGTTACTGTAGTATTGTTCCAAACTCATGGCGATTAGGTTCAATTGTAAATTGGATGTGAATGTGATACATCTTGCCTTGCGTGTGTGTGCTACCAACGCAGAGTAGTATTGCAGCATTCTAGAGAAATGTATCTAAGTGTGGTTATCTATATTACTGGGGTTTGCATCTTCTGTTAATCCTGACATTCGCAATTCCTGTCGAATCCTCGCACGGAGTGATAAGTCAGGAGAGTGACATCTCATAGGAGCAATTGTGTGTACTGTCTCATTCTTAAGAGTCAAAAGCCCACGAGTCACATATATGGAGTTGCAGAGTCCGCCCGGATGGTCTATAATTCTAATACTTGTTCAAAAACATCGTAAGTGTTGCAGATGTTCTCGTCAAGTGATTGTCTCTAGGGTAGCCTGAAGATGGTGTTAGCGGAGGTGCTACAGGTCTTGCTCAAAGAGTTGCATTGACTAAGTTACTACAGTACGGAGCAGTGCGCACACAACTAATTACAGTGTTGTTATTCCCGTGGGCCCCTTGGTCCACTTGCTCAGTCAGACGAGGGCACTAGGACTTGAAGCTCTCGTGAGTCTTATCACGTAACTTTCAACAGATGGAAAGTGGCACAACAAATCTACTACTCTTAAACAAGACACCTAGCCAAGTTAGAATAAACGTAACAATATTCTCTGAAATACTGTTGTTTCATAGGTCTAAATCTAGGACTTGCTTTTGTTGATTTGATACATGTGGTTCGTGCTATATGAGACAGTGTAGTTACGCCCTGGACTTTAATTATTACCAAAGCTCACTAATCAATGTTAAGATAAATGATTCGTGACTTTGGGCCGAGCCTTAGAGTATAGAACCAAAGAGAACCGAGAGAATCAATAGTTTTCATAAGAATCCATGCCAAGTTGAATTGATCAATTCGACGCTCTCTGACGTTAAACGGGAATATCGAGATCAATATCGAAGTTGTATCTCATGGTCAGATCATCAATATTTGTCATGGGCCTGTGCTGGTCCTATTAAGAGGACTTTAGGCTCGACTGGGAGGGGGATAGGATATGACAGACCGAGGCCGTGACTCTAATAATGTGGGAGCCAGCCCGCTGACGTGTGGATATAACTATCCTATCTTGCGTCTCCAGAGTCTCTACGTAGTAGGCATAAGGAAAGCTATTTTATGACCTTATCACAAATTCGTGCACATGATAGTTGATCTTGTCAATTATGCGTACACGAACAATACCTTTTTACGCTCAAGTCGCCTCGAACTGAAGCCGTTTGTCACGGGTCAAGCGGCAACACTTTGCAAGGGACAGAGAAGAGATAGAGGGAATAGTAACAAGCGGAGGGCTAGAAATTGGCAGAAGGGTCGTGATTGTGGTCTTCCATGTGCTCATGGTTGTAATGAGCTTGCTGAGTCCTGGAAGTCTCTAAGGCGCCACGGTTTATAGATGCCTTACTCGCTCCGGTCCATAACACCATCAAAGCTAGTTCGTTTAGCGCTTCTAACATCGAGATTTTAAGGTCACAATTATTGATAAAATAGACATGTATCTGCTTTTACTTTGATGGCCGAAGCAGCTGCTGTACCGCCAGTTTTTAAGTCAAGAACATCGTGCTTGGCGGAATCCGCGGGTCCCATCTTGTGGGGATAAGCTCAACATGCACTGAAATAGTCTAGTGGGCCGGGAAGAGAGGCGGTAAACGCAAAAGGGAAACTGTACGCGGTCAGAGAAGAAATTTGCGACGCAGTCGGTTGCAATGAGAGGCAGAATCGGGGTACTCGTGAATGGATTTGTAATGAATGACGACCCGGAAGAATTGAATGTCAGATTCGCAATTGTCGGGTTGAATTGAGACTCAAGTCTGGCACGATTTGGTCGTCATTTTACCATGGCGATAGTGTTCTGGATCCGAAAATGACGACGCTGACACTGGTAACTACTTATAATGACGACCAAACCAACCACTGCTTAGAAACCATGCCATTCTATCAGCTATTCCCCACAGAACTAAACTGCAGCCACAACTATTCTAACTATCTGGTTTGTCCATCTCCCAAAGCCAACTCCAACCTCAATTGTCGTTTGTCAGCGCCGAGCTCCCACTATTCCTGATGGAGAGCCACCTGACGTCCCCTCCACCCCACCATCGCCTAATGGGCAAGCCAAGGGCGCAAAATGACTACTTGGAGCTTGGAGGTTCTTCCGGTGTTGGTTCCGGGCCGAGAATTGCAATGTTACATAGGGCGAGTTATTCCCCGATTTCTCAGGGTTGGTTCTGGGATCCAGCATACTCTTTTGCGAAGGCCCATAGACTTGTCCAGGGACAATGGCAGTTGTTGACGAAGAACGTGTCCCAGGCCTTGGAACAGACGGCGTGCCTGACGTCGAAAAACTTGGTCGACAGAGACCTGAAATCTTTCCTTCGCTATGGGCTGAATTTGGTTTTGGCGTTGCCCTTCTGGGTTCTATGTTACTATCGGTAAGCTGACAGCTCGAAAACTATGTGAAACCCGAAACTAAGGCTGTGCAGGAATTCTTTATTAGTGGTTTCCACATCATTTTGCCTGCATTGGTTGAAGAGCTTGACATCCCTGCGGCTTCACAAACATGGCCCTCCAGTGTCTTTGCCCTCATTACAGGTGCATTTCTTTTGCCCATGGGTCGTATAGGTGACAAGTATGGCGGATATCTCCTTTTTAATGCTGGCTTAATATGGTTCCTTGTCTGGTGCCTTATTGCCGGTTTTAGCAAGAATTACATGATGTTGATCATGTGCCGTGCTTTGCAAGGCTTTGGCCCTGCGGCATATCTACCCGGCGGCGTCATGCTTCTAGGTAAAATCTACCGACCCGGTCCCCGCAAGAACCTCATCTTTGGACTGTATGGGGCGTTTGCGCCGCTGGGCTTCTACCTGGGCATTCTTGTGGGCGGAATTTCTGCTCAACTTCTAAGCTGGCGATGGTACTTTTGGATTGGTGCCATTATCCTAGGCTTCATCTGCGTCGTGTCTCTCCTTGCCATTCCGTTCGACTTCCATGACACACGTATTGCTGTTAACATGGACTGGTGGGGGGTTGCCACTGTTGTCCCGGGGTTATTGCTCATCGTGTATGCCATCACCGATAGTTCGCATGCACCTCACGGTTGGCGAACTCCCTACATTATTGCGACATTGATCCTTGGCGTCTTCTTCCTTGTTGGGGCTTGGTACGTCGAGACTCGAGTGGCCAAGAACCCTCTGCTGCCGGCGGATCTGTTTGCGCCAAAGTACATAAAAAGGCTCATGGTAGCGCTGTTTATGGGATATGGGACATTCGGCTTGTTTCTGTTCTATTCAACCTTTTATATCGAGCAAGTCTTGGGACAGTCACCTATGACAACTGCCGTCTGGTACACGCCACTCTGTGCAGGAGGTCTCATCATCGCCACGATTGGAGGAATCACGTTGCACCTACTTCCTGGACGACTGCTGTTGGTCATTTCGGCAGTGGCCAACCTCGTGTGCGTCTTGTTATTTGCCATCATGCCAGAGAATCCTAATTACTGGGCTTATGTATTCCCGTCCATGGTGTGCGCAACCATGGGCATTGACATTACTTATACGGTGAGTAATGTCTTCATCACGACCAATTTGCCAAATCATCTGCAAGGTCTTGCAGGGGCCATGATCAACAGTTTGCTATTTTTGGGCATCAGCTTTTGTCTGGGCGTGGCCGACATTGCCGTGGGACAAACCAGTCATCTTGGCCAGAGGAAGAGCTACAAGGTTGCCTTTTGGTTAGCTGTAGGTGTGGCAGCAATGCCGATAATACTACTTCCCTTCCTCCGGATAGGATCAGCTAAGAGTGAATTGACATTGGAAGAGCGCCAACAACTTGAGGCTGAGGAAGCTGAGGCCCAGCGGGCGGCAGTGACTGAACAGCAAGGGACACGGGAAGAAAAAACCGTGTAAACTGGCAGATGAAACACGGCAGTTGGACAGGCTGCAGGAACAAGGAGTAAGGAGCAAGGGTTAGAGGGATTTGCGTGATATCCACCACTCAACGATAGAAATAGAACGATTCTTTAATCAATGTACAACAAGAGCATGTGCTGGTATGCATGCACTTTACAGGGATGCTGTTTCTATTTGCAACGACTGAAAGCGGGAGCTGATCATTGTTGAGGGTACCGTGTTACATCGTTCGGTAGTGCACAGTCCCTGAGGTATTCCTCATGGCAAGGCACAAGCACCGGGGAATGCCATCCGCGTTACGGATCAACCACGGTTCCGAATGATTCAAAACTGTCATGGAAAAAATATCGAGATCATTTCCGGATGGACTCCAGGCCTCGGCGCGAGAGGACTGACCGGGATTAGAATCGTAAAACGGATGCAGACTAACTAATCCGTACAGAAATAAAAAAGCCGAGGCAATGAACAAAGAACGAAAATAAAATAATGGAACTCGCGTGCCCCTGCATGAAATTATATGCACGACAAGTTCTTTATTTTTACGCCTACAGGCCGCGAGGAAAGGTTTTTTATTTTATTTTATTTTAATCTGTACATGTGGATGAGGCTGGCTGGTTGTAACACCGTCTGGGGGAAATGAAGGACAATGTGGCGGCGGCGGGGACGCCACGGGTGTAACAGCTAACTACGGGACAGTAGCCTCTGAGAGATGGTCTCGAGTAGGATTGTCGCGGCAGGAGAGATGAGATGCATCGTGGCGGCCAGGGTGTTGAACCTGTTGGGTTTGACGGAAGATTGACGCCATGTTAGCTCAACCAGGAGACAGGGTGTGCGTGTTGGTGTTGGCTATTTGAATGTCACATTACTTTTCTCAACGAAAAGAGTTGAGCTGAAAGCGAAAGACTTGCCAGCTGAATTTTACGGCTTGAAGCAAGGTAACTGGTGGGATTGAGGGAGCACGAGACACTGGTTTAGTCTAGCATACAGGTGATCTCAAGTCGGTCAGCTGGAGATGACTAAGGTCCTTGCAGGGTCCAAATCCAAGGCATAAACAATAACAAAAAAAGAATTAAAGCGTCATCACCGGCTCTTGAGATGGAGAAATGCGGAGCCGAGGAAGCCAAATGCTTAAAGAAAAAGAATAGTAACTTATAAGGAGTATAGGTTAGGGCGCGGAAGTCGAAGAATCCCACGAGCACCGCCCAAGAACAGGGATCCAAAACTTGGAAAACGGGGACGCAAAACGGGGGCACCTTTTGGTGGAGTTGAGTTGGGATGGCCCTGAACTTCTGTTTGGTCCCCCGGTTGCAGACCTCCCTTGTACAACGAGTCTAGTGGGGTGTTTTGGCGTTGAAGCTTGAACCGGTTCCGGCACAAGCGTGGAACAATGGAACATGGAGGGTGGGAGTGAAAGCGGGCGATAGGACCTGAGGAAGAGTGAGATCTGGAGCGAATGAAGACAGTCAGAAAGATAAGGCGAAACGGGTTAAAGGAGCGTGGTGTGTAAGGAGGTGGCAATTGATTGACGCCCAGAATGGACATAACCTTACAGGACTGTAGGTCAGAGGATATCGTGATGATGGGTGGCGGTGGAGCTGGTGAAGTACTTTGACCTCCACTCGACAATATCCACGCCCAAAGGCCGACCCGAGATACAGTGCCTGCAGGAAGAGATTTCTTTTAGTAGCCCGTATCAGAGATTTTTTCTTTCGTTCTTTTTTCGTCATGTCTTCCTTGCATCATTGGAGTCGGATGTGGACCCGTGGGCCAAGACATTTCCGTAAAAAAGACCCATCTAGGAGACATTCTTGCAGTACGTACGGAGACTGCAGACTGGCTAGTGCCTGGGAGGTACATCTCTAGTTGGGGAATCTCCGAATCTAAATGTGGGCTTTGGGTAGGATCCCCAGAGGCATGTGAGCGAGTATGGGGGACGTGGTGGATGGGGAAAATAATGAAAAAGGCCCCGAGCCCTTGTCTTGTTGATGCCAACGCCCGTCAGTCATGATGAGAACGTATCGCGACTTGATAGCTATGTAGACATGATGAAAATAGATGTTGCCGTAAGTACCCTTGGCAACTGGGCTCATGGCAACACACCGCAACAAATAAGTTAGGCTCAAGACAAAGTTTTGAAAGTTCAGCAGGGGAAAAGCCACATCCGGAACGCTCATTACTCATGAAGCTCTCAAACGTCCCAAAGCCTTCAGCAATGTGCAAATGGAAAAATCGACGCTATCGTAGATGTAGTTTAGAACGAGAGTCGCACGCGGGCCGGCATTCGCACTGCCTACGACTCTCGTCCACACGCATGCTCGATTCTCGGCTTTGCAACGACACTATCTCGCTAGTCTTTGTCAAGTCACCGACATTGCTGAGGTCGACTTGCTGAGGTACTTGTTGGTGAGGGAGGGCCAACAAAAGTGACATTTCGCGAGTGACTTTCCTTGTTCGAAGAAACACATTTTGGTTTCAATAGCGCCTTCCTCTGTTGCTTCTCGATCTGGCATACTCCTTCCTTGCCTCCTTGCCTCCTTGCCTCCTTGCTTCCTTGCACGGTCCTCCTTTCAACGACGGCGCATATTAACGACGGCGCATATTCAACTACAACTTATCGTCCATCCTCTCCGTTCATCTACAGCCATATACATGGACGCCGCCCCGCGCTTCGCGACTCGTGCCGCCCAAGTCGAATGCTCCATCTGCAATTGCCAACCCGGTCGAAATAGATAAAGACCATCAAATACCACGTCGCGCCACGGATACTGTCATCTCATTTTACCGTCAATCTCTCGTCATTGTCGCGTCGCAAATTTGGGACCTGCAGCAGTGGCCTCGTTGTGCGACTCGACCTGCAGATACTACCATCTCCTCGTTGCTTGGTCGCATTACACTTTCGCTGTGCTTCCACAACTGCACTGTGTTTCGCGCCCGCCAATCCTCCAGGGGAACCAGAACACTCACGAAAAGGGACCACGTCGTCCGTCAGTGCTCCGTTTACGTGCGTGCGTTTTGCTGTTGTGCGTCCCCTGTCTCCGTTGTCGTTGCGTTGCGCTGCGTTGCGTTGCGTCGTCTCGTCTGTCTTTTTTGTTCTGGCGGGGCACCACATTGGGACCACTTGCACCTGAACTGACACTGACGCTCACCCTTACTGGGTCCCAGAAGCGAAACACCAGGATTCCCGGTGCTGCGTCCACTCGGGGCAGATCATCTCTTTCAGACCTGGTCAGTCAGTCCAGTCTGTGCTGGCAAACGTTTTACCCTTTTCTTTTTTTTTTATAACTCTCGTCTGGCCATCTTGCGTCGTCCCTTATTTGATTCTATGGAGATCCTTCCCGCCCGCTCCTGCTCGCCTATTTTCTCTAGAGTATTCAAAAGGATTTTACAACTTTGATTCTAACCTTAGATCAGGCTTATTGGGCAGTCACCATTCGCCAATCTTGAGTCCTTGTCCTTCCCAATCGCCCATCGAACGCAACATTACCTCGATTCTTATCTTACTCCCCAGCTTCACTGCGACACGCGACCACTTCTTGCCATCCACCATCCACCACCAACGCTATCTCACCAACAACTACCAATCCGCCACGCCCGCGTTGCTGCACCTAAGCGCACCACGCACTCACGCGCCATTACACACCGACTTTAACATCATATCATGAGGTCTTGACCCGTGATCATAGTCTACGCCTCTAACGTTTCCCTCTCTGATATCGCTCTCTGTGCTCCATGTCTCAGTTCCAGCTGAGCTACGTATTTTCTCGCACTACCCTCTTACGATACCCACCGAGCTGAAGGACCGGCGCAAAGCGATTTCCAAAACCCCAACCCAGCCCAAAGATTAAAGACCACGGCACATTCTTTGCATTCTTCGGGCGCAGAATCGCTAGAGCGCAGTGCGCGCTATCAGGAAGCAGCTATGGCTGCACAAGCGAGCACCACCGAACGAATCCGCCAATACGACCCTCGAACTGACGCCGCCCTATCGTCGCCGTCTTCGACAGTTTTAACACCGAGTCTCGGATCGACGCCTTTCCAGTCGCTGGCCGACCAGAATTTGAATTTCACGCCCTTAAGTATATTCGAAGACTCATGGGGGATTGAGAGTATTGGGAGTAAGATGGAGAAAGCAGATACTGGTGTTGGTGTTGGGAAACCCACTGGAAATTCCAACCAATGGCTAGTGGGTTTGGGGCGGGCCTCAGCCACTGCGCCCAAGGAATCCAGCAGCGCACAAGAAGCAGCGAATACCATCGCATTGCCTGATGCTGGTCGGGCATGTACATCTCCAATGGTCGCCCTCACAGATGATTCAGATGGATGCACGAAAAATATCCAGCGCAAGAACCAAAATCAAAATCAAGACAACACCCACCAGCCCATACTCGTATCAGCGGCCTTTACCTCATCGCCCAGAAATAGCCCCAGCGTCGGTGCTCCCGCTGCCAGGGTCCTAGGATACGAAGTTGCCCCAGCACCAGCACCAACAATTGACCACTCCAGTAGCCGTAGCGCCACTGGGAACAACGCTGCGCCTGGGTCCACGTCCACTCCACCATCCACATCGTCCACTTCGGCGTCCCCTGGACATTTACCCGTCACCCTCAACCAAATTCCCGAGGATCGACCATCTTCACACGACTCCTATCCCGTTTCGACATCTCCCGTACGTGTTGCCAGCGTGCAGCCTCACGTCCGACGAGCCCAGCCTCGACCTAGGCCCATCGTCCGCACCACCTCCGATTCCGACTCCCTTGACATCAAGCATCCGACCCCTGACATCAACCCACGAGCCGGAAGTTACGTTAGCAACATACTGCAACTCGAGGCTACTGCTGAGCGTCTGTCTATGACTAGTTCTATAGACGATGCCATCAGAGATCTCCACGGCGAATTAAAACGAAGCGATTCTCGACGGTCCTCCCTGCTCGCCGCCAACATCAAAGCCAACTCCGTTGACGACTACGGAAGTACCTCTGGCTCCATTGTAGAGCATCTCAAACGAAATCATTCCATTTCCTCTTCCATCGTCTCAACCAACATAGCAGCGCGACACGGTGGCTACTCCCCAGGGGGTTATGTCATGTCCCCGAATCATTCCCTGACTGGTCGTCTGCGTTCTGGATCTAAAAATTCGTCTGGTCGACCTGAGATTGACGTCGAGTCTGTTTTGTCACGCCACGGCCCCGGAAAGGCATCTGTTCGAAGTGTCCGTTCTACCAAGATGTCACTAGCCGAGATTTCTGAGTCAGAGCCCATCGCTCTGACGAAAGATGCCCTCGATAAGGCCGATGCATCACCCCCAATTAAGAGCACGGAGAATGATTCCGTTTTGCCAGAGGAGCTCCGTGATGCCAACATGCCTAGCACCGATGTTTTCCAAAATATGATGGGTCACGATGATTTCCTTGACCGAGGAAAGACAGAATCTCCGGTTGCCAATGCTTCTACAGCTCTACTGGCCAACGAAGAGCCGAGAGACTCCCAAAGGCCTGGCAGTTCACGTTCCGATACAACCTTTCAACAGTGTCAGGATGCTTTTGGTGACTTTGATGGAGTTCACTGGAATCCGGAAGCAGAAGGCGATCATACTGACCATGATTCTCCTACAGAGCATGAGGCTCCTGCTGCTGTTCCACGACAGAGTGTCCAGCATATGCCTCGGCCACAGTCTTATTTCGACCCCGAGTCTGGCCAGCAAATGCTCTTCTACCCAGCCCGTGTACCTGCTATGCTGAACTTACCTCCAAAACTGTCCAGTAGACCGAAAGCTGTAGATAGGAATCAACGCCGCTCTCAGGTTTTGAGTATGATGATAGATGGTGACCGAAACTCTCGAGCTCTTGATCATCTAGAGGGCAACCGACATTCACAATTCCTTGAGTCACCTGTCAAGGAAACGAAGCGAGAGTCGTGGTTACCTGACCCTCTTGCAGGTCATCGAGAGTCATTTGCCGCCCTCTCGTCAGAGGAACTCCAGGGCACACCCGCGAATATGGAAATCCGCTCAGTGCATTCAAGCCATGAAGAAACCTCTGTCACGCATCCTGAAGGCGAGGCTGAGCCCGAAACGCTACGAAGACCCCAACGTTTATCCAAAATGGACCCGGAGAAGCGAAAGTCGAAACTGACCAAGTTACCTCCTCAGCTGAGAGCCAGTGCGTACTTTGATGCGCCCCCTACCACGGCTCCAGAGATCGAAGTCAAGGATGGGTCGGCCATGGCCACTCTGGACAGCATCCTTGACGCCTCGGCCGTTGCACCAGTTAATGCCTTTACTGACCATGACTACGCCGGTAAACTTGGGAACGAAGTTTATGGAAGGGAGAGGAAACGCGCTTCAATGGCTCCTTCGGCTATACTTCACTCTGAGTCTGGTGAACACCATCGGAAGCGATCATCGTTCATGTGGCTTGGAAAGCATCACAGCCACGACAGTGACAAGGACCCTCGAACGAGTGGCTCAGACGGCATGGGACCTGTCCATGCTGATACCCGGGCAAGCGAGCATGAAGCCTTGACTGGTCATAGTGAGGATGACCGAAGTGTTGGCTCTGACGACGACGACGAACACAGGGAAGCCAAGGAAGAGGCCGAGGATGTTGAGGATGAGGATGCCTACTACGGGCCTCCTACCACCCTCCTAGCTGAGCTTCAACTCCGCAAGCAGCAGCAGAAGCAGCGAACTCAGCGACAGTTCCCTGGTGGAATGCATGCTACCCTGCTCGAGATGGATGCTGTTGCAGAGACTCAGCGCAAGCAGAGAAAAGACAGGCGTGTGAACCTAGCTTGGGAGGATGAGAATGGCAATTTGGATGAAGTCGATTCTGACGATGAAGATGTCCCTCTTGCTATTATCGCAGCTCGAAATCAGGGCGCACAGAACGTCATGGATCTGAATCGCCCTCTTGGTTTAATGGAACGTCGCGAGCTCGAGGACAATGAGCCTCTTAGCCATCGCCGAGCCCGCCTCAACGGTCAAGACCCCGGCTCTCTCATGGTTAATAAGCCAAGCATGATGAACTTGCAGGCTAACGGCAGTGGTCTCCATCTCCCACAAACCCCTCGCTCAGGTCAGGATATGTCTGTTGGTGAACCCGAGCCAGATGATGACGAGGTTCCTGGCGAGACTCTGGCACAGAGAAAACAGCGGCTTGCCTTCAAGGAAGAGGAAAATCCCCTGCCCAAGGCTCGTCCTGTCAGCAGCGTCTTTTCCGCCGAGTTGCTCAGTCAGTTTGGCGATCTGGATGAAGAAGAGAGGAAGAAGAAGGAGAAAGAAAACAAGCCCCCAGAGGAAGAGACTCTGGGCGAGCGTCGCCGCCGTCTCCAGGCTGAACGTGAAGCCCGTGAGCGTGAAATGAGCCTCAATCAGCTCTCTGGTCCTGTGGAGCCCGAATCTTCCATGAACCTGAAGTTGCGGAAGAGCATGGCCAACGTTCTTGGATCTCATCCATTGAGGGAGACTGATCTTCGGACTGCCGAGGCAAGGCAACGGATGGAACGTGAGAATCATCTTACGAGAGAACGTGAGGCTAAAATGGCTGCCTACAGAAGCCAGATGCCTACGAACCTCGACGGTCCCAACAAACAACATTCCGGTGGGTTCCGAAACGGCGCTTTCAATGACGGCACAGGAGGTCAGGGACTTCAGGCGGCCGTGTCTTCTCCGGCTTTGCACACTCAAATGTATGCCAACAACAATGTTCTTCAGCACCGCGCTAGTGCCGTATTCAGCTCCTATGGCGCACCAGTGCAGCAGATGCAAATGCAACAACCCGCTTACGGTACTATGATGAACCTCGGGACCATGAACAACATGAACAACATGGGATACAACAGCATGAATAATATGAACAGTTTGCATCCCTACGGTGGTGGAATGAACCCCTATGGCGGCGGAGCCTATGGTGGTGGCCAGATGCCAGTGAACGGCGGTTCAATGAACCGAATCGAGCAATGGCGCCAGAGTGTCTTGCCCTGAGGACATGACCGCTAAACCACTTGATATAAAAAATCTAGATTCGTGGCGGCCTGTCTCTTGGATCAAATGACCAATTAGACCCGCTCACTCCATGTACTATTCTCAGGAAATCACAGATAAACGATAGCGCAGACAAACGGCAGCGATGGCGCTTGTTTTAGTAGTTCATATTCAGGATTCACGAAATCCATCATGGCCCCTAGCATGGCGAGGCGCTGGGAAATCGAGCTGGACAGGTTTTTTTTATAGTATTACTTTGTTTTTAACTTGTTTAATCGGAGAATCAGAAGGATGGGCATTCCGCTTCTTGGTTTGGAGTGTAGACTAGTTTAAACGGATTATGGCAACGGGAATACAGGTTGACTATTTCACACTCATATTTTACTATCACTTGATGCAAAGGTGTTTGAACATGATACAATGTATGACCGGAAGGTATCAACTCATGATGTTGTCAAAATACATACAGAAACCCAGTCTACGAGACAAACGCCAATAAATCAACAGCTGAATACCCTCCCCCCCCCCTTTTCTCCTTTTCTTTTCATTCTGCTTTTTACCTTCGCTTACCCCCCGTCTTCTGTAGCTTGGCAGGCGGAGCGTCGACATCACTATCTTCGTCTTCGCCCATAGACTGGTCCACGTCATCGTGATCGACCTCGTCCTCGTCGAGAGACTCCTCAGCTGCGCTATCGTCTTCCTCGCCAGCAGACTCGTCCTCTTCGTCATCTGAGTCGCCGACGAAGCCATTCGTGACGGGCACGTCGTCATCGTCATCATCATCGTCAAAATCGTCTTCACCGCGCCTCCTGCCTAGAGTGCGCTCGTCTTCGCCCTCGACCCAGATGATGTCCTCGTCATCGGAATCGTCCGAGTCGGCGTTGTGAGAGAGGCCAGCACGGGACATTTTGCGGCGCAGGTCCATTTGTCCCTCGAGCATGTCGAGCTTACCCTTAAGGGCGAGCAGGCTGTTGAGGCCTTTTGCGCGCTCGGCCAGAACCTTTTGTAGCCCGTTGAGGCTGTGGATGACTTTTGGCTGGGAGGACAAGGCACCGCCGTGGGCGACCAGAGTCCACTGGACCCAGGTCATAAGGTTACCTGCGCGGCCAGGGCGACGGTACAAGCGAGCGGCGAGCTTAGTAAGGAGGAGGCCTGCGAGGCTGCTATCGAGGCGCTCAATGGTATTGCGGATAGTATGCAGGTCGAGGGTATGCAGACAGGACTCGAGAAGGACGGTGTCATCGGTGCGGAGGGCCTGGGAGAGAACGGTGGTGAGGGACTGAGTTGAAGGGGGAACGATGGCGTTTTTTGCGGGTGTTGAGACGGGGTTGCTAGCGGGGTGTAGAAGCGAAGAGACGTCAATGATTTCGTTCTCGGCACGGAGAAGTTCGCCAAACGATGGAGAGGTAGGCTCTCCGTCGGAATCGACGTCGTCTTCTTTGGCGGGTGCAGCATCTTTGCCATTGAGCTTCCGGGGAGCTTTTAGGCGGGCGAGAGCGGCATCATCCTGAACACCGTTGGCTGCTTCCTTAGCGTTGCCATCCTCTGCAGCGCTATCATCAACATCCGAGATATCTTCATCGCTATCGTTATCGGAGGAGATTTCGATGGGCTCGGCCTGGGAGCTGGCGAGGGCATCGGGGCCTGCAACGGAGGCGCGAGTCTCGTCAATGGTAGACTTGTGCTGGATCTTCGCGGCTGATCGAACGACGGGGGCTGCCAGCTTAGCTGGAGCTCTCCGCTTGGTTGACACGGGCATGAGGGTTGAATGTAGAGGTCGTGTGAAGGTGATATAAGGATTGTGCGATAGGCACAGATCGCAGAGCGAAGGCTGTCCGTATAAGAAGTACTGAATACAAGGGACGATACTATTAGTGTTGTTATGTCCGACTGGGATAAGAAATAGTCGACGTCCCCGGTGGTATCAGCGCCGAGTTGGAAAATTTCACGAGCGCCGTCCAGAGGTGGACGAACTTTTTTTTTTTAGATGGGCTTGACAATAAAATTTCCCCACATACAAGACTGAGCATTCAAAGTAGATGGATGACATAATCAAAGATAAGGGATCATGTGAGTATGCACATGGAGATAAGCATTTGCTGAGACACATGGGCCCCTTCCATTTCCGGAAGGCATTTGAGACAGTGATGAGTCATCCTTGTCTCACTTCTTGCTGCCCAGTTTCGACAAGGAAGGTTGGAATCCTAGAAGTTGTGGCTGTGCCGTTGCAAAGCGTGATTGGTGAGAATTGGTGAGACTTGAGTGAACTGGTTGACACCGAGCAACCGTGATTGGAGACAAGGCAAGCTCTAAATGAGATGAGAGATGATTGGATGGAAAAGTGGCTCTGGCGGAGCCGCAATGAGCAGTTTATTGGCTGCACCCAGCATCTTCACATTGCTGGACCGTGTTGCAGTCTATGAGTCCGAGCTCTCCCAAAGGACAGAAAATGGAAACAAAGGAAATAAATAACATGGGGACGATTTTGCAGAATTGAATCGCTATGAAGGGCCAAGTTGACGGGGCAGTGGATTATTTGCCATAGGCAGTCTGCGGCCAAGTCACCTGGTCCGTCTTGTTGATGCTGCCTTCCAGGCTTCCAGTGCCTTGTCCACGGCGAGCCTTCAACTCGTCAGGAAAGGTGGAGCAGCCAGGCCCCGGTTCTTGAGAGAAACCCTGTTTTGGATATACCCCGTTAAAAGGGTATCTATTTCGTACTCGAGGTGATGTGGTCTGTGAGGCATCGCTGACCTTTTTGTGTAACCGCGACGCGTCGCGCACCACCACACCATCTCGAAATGGATGGTCGTGATCGAAGTCGAATCTCAATACTGCGAGAGCATTTTGACGGATAATACGACGAGGAGTGGGAGAGATGATGGATTTGTCGACCTATGGGGTGGAATCATTGTTGCCCATTTTCAGGATCATCGCGCATCGCGAAAGTTGGATGAGACGCGTGCGGATAAGAGCGAACTCTGATACTAAAGCCAGCTTTTTGAGGCTCCGTAGGAAGCCGCGAAGCTGTGTGCATGGAAGCCGAGTTTACCTAGTTCGGCAGGTTAGAAAGTCAATCGCCGCACCAGCCCAAAACCTGATTATCCCAAGCCCATGGCAAGTCAAGGTATGATGGAAGAAACTAGTTTCTCATGACCATTGTCTTGCAAGTCTTTTTTCATCATCGCCCTGGTCTCAAGGGCAAGTCAGCTCCCGTCACACCAATCGCGCTCTCCCACCAGCCACCAACTCAACCCCCCAGCCACGTTCTGCATAAAAGGTTTGTGAACTCAGAGAGCACGAGGGAGCGCGATGGTGCACAGACCACCTTCACATCTCGCACCTGCACCTCGGCCAACTAAATTTTTTTTCCCCTGCCCCTTCCGTGCCCCGATAGTCACAAATCAACGGCTCAGCGGAGTTTGCATTCTTCTCTCATAAATACCACCGCGCCTCCGACCGGCCAAAATTCACTGACGTGCACGCGCTTTTCCCTCACAGGCCCTCTCTAACCCTCCCACCCCTCCCTCCCAACACCGCCCAAAAAAAAAAAGAAAGGTACTTCCTGCACACGCAAATCGCAACTGCAACCTACACCTCTACGACGTACATATCAACCTTACCTTTAATTTGAGCTGCCTATCAATCAAAACAACAAATCCACCAACCAACAGGCGACAAATTCAATCTGCCTCTTTCTTTGTCATCGATCTTCATCGACCCCATATTTGAGGCCAAACGCAACCTACAAAACCTACTTTGCGCGCCCGACTACAAAGCCCAGAAGTAATCCTTTTAATACGTTTGCGACATCGGATCTTCGGTCGCATTTCTTCCGGTTCTTCTAATTTCGCCTCTTTTTCTCCAACGCGATCGCCTTCTACCCGCACTCGGCGCGCAACCACCTGCATCCGCACTGATCGCATCGCATCGCATCGCATCGCGATTTGCTCTTGTGGTGTTTTGTGTGTCGGCGACATTTCCTCTCGACCTGACTTTCACATTGCATTCTCAATTTTTTTTCTTCTTTTTTGCCTTGGTCGCACCCGCTTCCGCCTCCGCTTCCGCGCTCGCCATCTCCGGAGTAACACTACGACCGTCTCGCTCTGCGCCACCAGCTGCCGTTTACCTTCCGTCGCATTTCTGCACTGCTCTCGCCGCCACCAAACCGCAGGCATTTAAGTGACGCCCTCCCCCACCAACACTTATTTTCGCGTCGCGCACTTCCTCATCCGCAAATTTCCCGTCACCAGTGAACCGAATCGCTTTCGCGCTCGTCGCTCATCCCCCGCCGACTCGACTCGCGCGCGCATTCGTCTACCGTCATTTTTCATGTCGCAACGCGCAATCTAAACCACTTTTGACTTTTGCGCTGTCATCGCGAACGGCAATCATGGCTTCGCCTACTCCAGACGCCTCAGTGGTAGATTCCAAGCCGCGCGACTCAGTGGAGGAAAAGGAGCAGAAACCTGAGGTTAATGGGTAAGTTCCCCCTCGGTTCCGTTTGGTTTAGCCATGCAACTCGTTGCGCGCTGTCTTTTTTCCTGCATCTTATCAGGTGCTGACTCGCTCGCTTTCAGTCACGCGACACCTACCGATGTAAAAGACGAAGTCGAGAAGCCTACGATCAACGGTAACGATGACCACCCAGTTACCAACGGTGTGACCAAGGATGTCGAGATGGGGAATATCGACTCTCCTAGCAAGCCCGCGAATGAGAACAAGGATGAGTTGAACACGGAGACGAAACATTCCGAGCCAACTCCTGAATTAAAATCCAAGTCCACCGAGGACGTCGAAATGACAGATGCCGCAGACAAGCCTGCTGAAGATAAACCTACGGAGAAGGAACCTACCAAGGATACAGAAATGTCGGACCAGACCGCAGACGCTGCTGCCCACAAGGTCAACGGTGCCAGTGGGGCCCTTCCTACCTCAGAGCCTGACCTGCAGCCCGCCAGTCTCTCTCAGCTCGCCATCGAATCTACTGAGGCCGATGCCGCCCCCAAGCCATCCATCGAGATTAATATGGAGGATGCTCCTGCCGATGTTCCTAGCACCAAGATTGCTCGTGAACGAGAGGATGATGTCACAGACGAGCCGGCTCCCAAGCGAGCCAAAACTGAGCCTGCTGAAGAGGAGACTGGTGACACTGTTGCTGTTGCTACTTCCGCTCCTGCAGAAGCTCCTTCGCAGAACGATCCCTTTGCTCGACTGGACAAGTGGAACGACTCCGAATTCAACAACCAGCAAATTACTCCCTACCAGCGCCGCGAAATCCGCAAGGTATTGGGACGAGTCAAAAAGACCAAGCAGGGTGGCCACTTTAAAGACTCTGTGCAGAGGCTCTGGCCCGGCCTCTGGGATAGCTACGTCGCCAAGATCGAGAAGCCTACAGATTTGTCTGAAATCGATCGCACTCTACGTGATCCCAGCGGCCTGTACGTTACCATCTCCGACTTCAGGAAGGACCTTATCCTGATGTACGAAAACACCCTCGCCTTCAACGGTCCCGCTCACGACGTAACCAACGCTGCCCGTGGTTCCATTCGATCTATTTGGGATGACGTGATTACGGTTCCTCAGGAGGAACCTGTCAAGCCCAAACCTATTCCCAAGCCAAAGGCTCCCCGCGAGTCTCGTACTGCGACTCATAATGAAGCTGCTGTCCGGAAGCCATCCACTGGCCCCGGAAGCCCGGCTGTTGAAGCTCCCAAGCCAAGCGTCCCGGTTCAGGAGGTCGCTGAGGTGCGACGGGCATCCTCAGCTACTGAAGGGGACAGACCGAAGCGAACTGTTCGTGCTCCCAAATCAAAGGACATTGACTACACCAAGCCCTCGCGCAAGAAGCTCAAGCCTGAGTTGCAGTTTGCTGAGGAGGTTCTCAGCGAGCTCATGGCTCCAAAGAACAAACACCTGAATTCGTGGTTCATGGAGGCTGTCGATGCCGAAGGTCTCAACATCCCCACCTACTACTCCGTCATCAAGAAGCCTATGGATCTTGGCAAAGCCTCGCGTATGTTAGCCCATGGAGACATCACCAGCCTGAAGGACTTCGACAAAAATGTGAGGTTGATCTTCACCAACTGTTACACCTTCAATGGTCCCGTTGACCAAGGGAACGCTGTTTCCTATGTGGCAAGTCAGCTTGAAGAGCTCTATACCGCCCAGATGAAGGGCAAAGATGCTTGGCTAGCCAAGCATGCCAAGGCCAACGCCCCTCCACCTGCGTCTCACGGTAGTGACGACGAGGAAGAGGAAGAGGAAGATGGCGAGGAGGCAGCTGCCATTGGTGTCGACTCGTCTAAGGAAGTTCGAGAGCTAGAGGCCAAGCTGCTCGAGGAGAGTGGGAAACTTAACGACTTATATAGTGCCGATTCCCCCAATCAGAGTCTCATCAATGTCCAACAGGGCATCCTCAAGATGGTGCAAGAGGCACTTTTGAAGGCGAAGCAGGCGCTCAGCGAGTTCCGTCAAAAACACGACAAGCCAGGAAAGAAGTCGAGTAAGCCCAGCAAGCCCAAGCCATCTGGTGGCTCAGCAGCACGTAAGCCTAGCAGTAACGTTACTTCGAAGAAGGCCGGTGGTTCCAAGAAGGCGGCCACCAAGAAGAGCCTGAACGCCGCCGAGAAGGATGCAATCGCCAATGCTATTAACGATTTGGAAGGCCAGCATCTTGACCGTGCTATTGACATTATCAAGCGTGATACTGGGCAGAATGTGAGTATTTCTTTTTAACGTACAGCAATTTGCGGGTTGACTGACATATGTCCAGGAGAACAACGATGGGGAACTTGAGTTAGATATTGACCAACTCAGCAATGAAGCCCTGCTCAAGCTGTGGGAGCTTTGTAAAAAAGTTCTTCCCGGCTTCGGAAAGGATTTACCTGGCCCTGCGCCATCTCCGGAAGTCTCCCGATCAGCCCCTCCTAAGCAATCCAAGAACGCGAGCAAACCCAAGAAGAACAAGCCCATGAGTGCTCGGGAGCAGGAGGAGCGAATCGCACAGCTCAAGGGCCTTCGCGACATGTATAAGTCGGGCGGAGACGCCAACGATGGAAGCGTGCTGCAGGCCCCCACTCCAACAGCCGAGTCGAGTGATGATTCCGACTCGGAGGAAGAGTGAAGCGACTAAAGGGTTGATAAACGAGTGTATGAATTTTTTTTATATCAGAGGAGTTGCTTGGCTGTGGAAGGGAGCATGATTCGCCATTATACCCGGCCGCATGGCTACTCGCATCTTGCTTTCATATGCCATTTCGTGGCTACCAGGGTCTCCGGGCACGGTGCATCGTCGTTAGGCCCGATCTGCGTCGAGATGAGGATTTTAATAGTTGCTGGCATCATAATTTTGGGCAACCAGCATTTCTTGGACGAAAGACGGGGACAACGGACGACGGACGCCGATGGACATGATCGATGTCGGCGCTTAAAAGATGAAGTTGGCGGTACTGACGAACAGACCACCGAACAGATGCGTCGTGAGATAGGGAAGTTCTGGGGAGGACGATCGAGACTTTGCTGAGTCTTGTTTTCGGGGACAGGAGGATGCAGTGGGCATATCGGCCACACTTATGCAGTGTGTGTAGAATCAAATGTACAATAAAACCCCACTTGGGACAGAATCGAGGTTAAAATGATGAATGATGGTCCTCCAAATGTTGACTAGCGATGCTGGTGCGGAGTAGAGGCAACTGTCGTGAACGTTCAGCCATTTGCCGATTGTAGTGGCGAGATCCGCCGCCATGGCATGTTGGTTCTGTAAAGATGAAATTACCACAAAGGTAGTTCTGACGTTGAAGACTACAATCTCGGTTGCTTTCGGTGGCACACTGCGGCAAGATGCTAATCGCAACGAGGATTGTAGCGATGGGTGTCAGAAAGACCTTTATGGCAAGAGACTTTGCATAGCAGAGAGTAATAAGCACGGGCAGTTAACCAGTGAATCAGTAACTGGAAATTGTGCCGGTGCGGGGGTGGGGTGGAGTGAGGGATGAGGAAGAGAATGGGAGGCGAGTTGAAGAGTTTTTTCCAAGCGACAGCAGTTCAGATCCGAACAGGATTTGGGAAGAGGTTGGAACCGGGAGAAGCATCTTGAACCATTATCTTCGTGAATTCACTTGCCTTTCCTTTGAAGATTGCGGGTTCACAGGGCCGAGTCGTTCGCAGAGCGGGGGCTATCGTTCCAGCAAGGCTGCCCGACCGACGCTGAAATGCTTGGACCCTTGATGTGGAGAGGTGATAACGCAAGGTATGAAGCCAACGAAATTGGACACTTGAAATGGGGGAGACGATGAACAAAACACTTGTTTGTGATATTTTCGGAGAGGATAGATCAACTAAAGCGCACGCAGTAGAATGAAAGGACCAGGACTGCTGATGCTTTGTTGGCAGAATGGGTTGATTTGTGTGGGAGCTGGAAAATTGGGCGAGGGACGGGTGTCGGGTTGGTGTGATTGTCAAAGTTGTGTGGGTATGAATTTTCGGCCTGCCGAGGTGGGAAGGTGCGACCGGAAACCATGAAACCTTGGGGGTTACCGCAAGTTGCCTACCCTAGACCCAGGCGGGTTTCCCTACACAGTAACTAATTGAACGGTGAAAAAGATTCTAGATATGCTACTCCGGCATCGTTGGAACTGGGATCCTTCTTCTTAATCGCTGGCAAAGTTCAACATAGTCTTGTTCATTTTCCGGCGTCACTTCTCCGTGCCGAATCATGAAGTCAATCATAACCGGGCAAACATTCGGCTTGAACTCTCCAGCCAACATTCTTCGTCGCAATTCATCGCAGCTGATCAAGACGAATTCCTCAACTTCATCGTCCCCTGGCCTGGGAATCACATCTGCTGGAAGTTTTAGGTCGTACACGTAGAGAATGTCCGAGTGCATCAACCCATTCCGCGGGTCGCGGTTCGCCATCGTTACTGCGCCGACGGCTTTGACTCGAGAACTGACGAGCTCTTCAGGAAGGCATGCTTCTTCCATGGCTTCGGCTAGGATACAGTCCAGCGGCGTGTGTGACGCCTTGATACCACCAGCAACGGTGCTGTCTAGCATGCCCGGATACGTGAAGAGCGATTTGCTTCGACGGGCCACCCAGACTTGGATACTTCCGTCCAGCGCTCGCACGTAGCCCGTTAGATGAGCTCCTCGACATGCGATGCCAAAGAGTGGTGCTGCAAATCGCTCGAGCTGGACGGGTTCGCGAGCGCCTACGACACGAAAAAATTCGCTGTGTTCTTGATGCAAGATAGGGAAAACGTCTCCATCGATTGCTGAGTCAATAGCTTGTTGGAATGCTCCGTTGGCGTGTGCGGTAAGACTTGTTACTCCTGGCGGCGCGGCCAACGTCACCGCTCGGCTTTGGTGGTCGATGGTGAACGACGCCGGCCACGGCATGCGCGCGACCGTGTCGGGATGGACGTAGCCATGAGGCCGAGGATCTGGAGCGAGGCAGAGGCGATAATATGGATGGCAATCTAGTTCAAAGTTCAAAGGAACGCTGCGATATTGGTGAGATGGTGGTTTGGTCTCAGCGCAAGGATGGCTTACTTGTCGACAAAGGCTACGAGGTCGAGTAGTTTGTGGGGCGATGTCGATGCCATGGCTCCGGGGGAAAGGAAACTGAGTGCGAAATTTTGGGTAAGACTTCGGATTGACTCTCGAGTTTTGACTCATCGAGGGATTGTTGGGGGTTTGCCATTGCTGATCTGTGATGTGTTTACTGACAGTGAGTCACCCACTGTGCATGGAGCTAACCAATATTGATAACGCGATTGATGATCGACGGTAGGGAAGCCAACCATCTCAGTGCTGGCTTCAAGCCATGAAGGGTGATAGCGCAACAGCTTGAGTGCGCATCATCATTGGAGTAGGTATTGGATTGGGTATCTTAAATCTTCTCCTCTTCAACCCATTTCTATAAAATAGCACTTTGATTTGTACGGTTTGGCAAGCAACAAGCACCATTCATATTCTTCGCATAAATATATCATTCTTAATTCAAGAATTCGAGACAGGTCTGTGTGTATATAACACCATCCTTTACGTCCAATCTTTCATCATGGATAAGTTTACCGCCATCCTCCAAGAGCACGTCGCTCAAGGGGACGACACCTCCAACAAACTTCTTGGAGCTTCATTTATCGTAGTTAACTCACAGGGCATGTCACCTCGGCATTTAAAGAACTAGCACTGATCGTAACAGGTGTCATTTTCGCTGGTTCTGCTGGCCGTCTTGATTTCGACACTGACTCAAAACCCTTCCAGACCGATTCGTTCGGCTGGATGGCCTCGATGACCAAGATCATCACGATCACGAGTCTCATGCAGATTGTGGAACGTGGTCTTATTGGACTTGACGATGATGTGCGGCCACTGATTCCTGAGCTAGCAGCCATGAAGATTCTCCGAGGATTTGATCCTGAGGACAAACCCATCCTGGAATGCAACACTAAGCCTATTACTCTTCGGTATGTCCAACTACCTTCTCGCAAACTCGTTGCTAATCTTTATAGAATGCTCCTCACCCATACTCTTGGCATAGGTGTTGACATGGCTGATCCCGATCTCATCAAATGGTCCAAATATGTCGGTCGAACAGCCACCTATATTGATTGGAGTCGCGATGGGGTCAACACACCCCTCAAGTTCGCTCCAGGAGAAGGCTGGTACTACGGCACTGCCGTAGACTGGGCTGGACTTGTCCTTGAAGAAATAACGGGCAAGTCGTTAGGTGAGTATATGCAGGAAAACATCCTTGGCCCTCTTGGTATGAAGGACACTGGCTTTTGGCCCGAGAAGCTCCCACAGACGGCGGACCGTGCTGTGACCTGCACGTACAGAGAGGGCGAGAGGCTAAAGTCTGGGCCGTTTCCCACACCAAGAGAGCATGAAATTGAAGCCGGTGGTTCAGGCTTGTTTTCTACAGCCAACGATTACGCACTGTTCTTCCGGGGTTTCCTGCAGGGCAAACTTCTCAAGGAAGACACCATAGAGCAAATGTTTACCCCGCAACTTAACGAGGCGCAACGCGGAATACTCGAGATGATTGCCTACAACTTTGGCATACAAGATGCTTTCGCTCCCGACTTCCCCCAAGGCTTGAAGCTGAACCACGGCATCGGCGGGGTGATAAATGTCGAGGACGTGCCAGGCAAGCGACGTAAGGGAAGTCTGATGTGGAGCGGTGCTTGTAACAGTCGCTGGGTAAGTCCAACCCCCAACCTCCTATTGGAAAAGCCGCAATTAATGCAAGACAGTGGATCGATCGCGAAACAGGCGTTGCGGCTGCTCTGGTTGTCAATATTCAGCCCCACGGTGATCCTGTAGTCAAGAGCCTGTACAACGAGATTGAGCTGGCCGTCTATGAAGCTCTCGGAAAGTCGGCAGCTCCCCAGCGTATGTAGTAACATCATTCATCATCCTGCGCTAACAATTCGTCTCCTTGTATGGCCTCAAGCGTGTTTTCCAGCACCTGTTTACACTGTGTCCGATATGCCATTGCTAGCAGCTGGATCGGTGTTAATTCTGCGCCGTCCGGGACTTCGACCTCCGTCTCGTATAGCCGCTCAAGCTCCTGCATCACCTTGTGCTGGATGATGGCTGCTGTATGTTGGAGGAGCTTCATGCCCTCGTCATTGACCTTGCCACTGAAGAATGCGTCACGCCGGGCAGACTCTGCCGCGTCACCTTGGAGACTGTGGTCCACAGGGATGAGCTGCGCGTGCTGGTCTGGAGGTGCGAGCATGCAGAAAATATCCCACACCATATTGGTCTGCACATGCTGGAAAGTCCTGATCACCTTAGTAGACTCGCTAAGCTGGAGAGTCTGCTTTGATCGGGCGAGGATTGAGCTGGGATGGTGAATTGGGCGGAGAGAAATGTAGTATTCTTCTGTTGAAGGTTCCGCGGCCCCCCTCTTGCGAACGTGAATGTAGTCATTGTGAAGCGCCTCCGTGGAAGGAATCATGAAGCCGTAGCCTAGGAGTAGCTCGGCGTTAGTCTTCAAGCTGTAATTGTTGAACACCTGCTCGCCAGGTTTGTATGCCCTGGCTACTTTGAGTTGACAATTCGCGCTGCCCTCGTCCAGGTCCCACCGCACCTCTTCCGTCATGTCATGGTTGCCCACATCAAAGAGGGGAAGCAAGACGGAAAAGTCGTCGATTTTGACACTAGGTGGTAAATACTCGCGTTCTGCAGTCGAGAGAACCAAATTTGGGCGGAAACTGCGGCTGGAAAAAATGCAATATGCCCATTGATATAGCGTCAAGGTGAGACGAGGTGCAAGGCTTGGCTCCCATTGCTCCTCGTCGAGCAACCGTGAAGCTTGGTTAAACTCCCTCTTGACATTGGTGCGGGTCTGCTGAATGCCGACTTCAACATTCGTGCCCTCAAGCAGCTCTGCATCGTCAGACTCCCAAAACGGTGGGAGGATCCATGAATCGAGATTAGTCGGCTGCGGCAGCGCGCGAATATACGGCGCCCAGAAGGACTGGTCCCCAAGGAGGTAATTCTTGACCAAGACGAAGCGACCAATGACGTGGGGCGGAGATTGCTCCAAAAACTTGGCTGGAAAAGGTTTGTAGTTGTCTTTTCCGGGGAGAGCGTTGAGATATGACAGCGTCAGTGAGGCAGGCAAGCTGACGATGGTGTCGAAGGGCTGGGTTCCCTCGGTGGCGTCGGGCCTGACGCGAAATGAGAGGCCGGTTTGAGGGTCTTGGTAGACTTGGAGGGAAGGATGGAGACGGGCACCGTGGGACGTGGCCCATGTGACCAGCCCAGAGATTTGGTCGGCAGAAACCATGATGATTGTTTCTGGGTGAATGTGGTTGTGAGTCTGTGATGTAGGACGTCAGTATAAAAATCTATAGCGGGGGTTGGAAAATCTTGGTCCAGACTGGGGCTGGGCGTGGGTCAAATCTGCGATACGAATGCACAACTTTTCGCTGAGTTGTGAGTTGTAGGGTGACAGGCATCATCAGATTCAAGGGACTCACTGGTACACCATGACATCACCTTCTCATTGGCGGCATATTTGTACATGGATGTATTTCGGTGTAGTGTTGAGGTTTTGGTAACAGCGAAATCTGAAAATCCCCTTACAAAGTTGCGATGCAGGTAATAAGGAAGATGCACTACCAGTCTGCCAACATTGAAAATAATCCTATTGAGAATATCATCGAAATTATAATATTGGTATTAAGTATTGTTGCTGTACCATATCGTAAGCCATCACACTTCTTATTGATCCTTCAATACTTTCACACCTTGATGATATTGATGCTTAAAAAAAGTATACTATTTATGAATAATTAGAGAAATGTTCTTCAACTTACCTGGCTAGCTAGCTAATTGAGATAATGGAGATAAGGCACCATTAACGTAGTTCGCTTGATTTACAAGTCACTTCTTGGGATCTTCTAAATCACCGAGCTCGATCTTTCGCTTGTGCCCGTTGGTTAGATTCAAACGTATCTACCTAAAATGAGGCTTGGATTTCGGATATGGGCTTGAGGCCCTCAGCCACGAGAGATGTTAATGTGTGCTATCGAATTGCTTGAGATCAAAGTAGCGCCTCTCCTACTGGTCGTGGATAGGGCGATATTATTTTCACAAACTAATGGAATTGCTCGATGCGACGAAATCAAAGGAGGATCGCACCAGTGTTTTCAAATATCCATCATGGGAGCTGACCGTGGTTGGGCGACCTGCAGTGATATACAGAACTTAGCCTAAGAAATTCCAGAAAGTCCAAATAAGATGTGTCGAAATCGAAAAAGTACTTTTGCGGCTGAATACAGCTCTCTTTCGCCTCCTTGGCGTTATCATTGTTATCACCATCTTATTCAGCATCTCGATCCGACGCATGTCACGTCACGTGTAATGATGGAATGGGTGACCGTTATGGCGAATACGTCTTACCAACTCTTCCCAACTCTTCCCCTCTCGTGCGAATTGTCAGCTCATTCCGTAACTTTCACACCGTAAATATAGAGTCTAGATTAATATGGGTGGCGGATTCAAGATAAAGTCTGTTGCCATTATTGGCGCTGGTGCTGCGGGTATGTATCAAGTAATATGTGGCGGATTTCAACTAACACGGTAGAACAGGCACGGTCACAGCCGCGGCCTTCAAAGCCGAGAACTACTTCGAGCGTATAAGAATTTTCGAAAGGCGAGAGACGCCTGGGGGGACCTGGTTCGTTAGTGTTAACTCGGTTTTTGGATACGCTCTGACTGAATTAGGATACATGATCCCGATCCTTCATTCAAGTTCGACATCAAGCCTGGGGGATTACCCCCAGTGGTTGATCCGCCTTTGGATATACCTCAAAATCTACCTCAGACAACAGCGCCTTCGAAACAGGAGCGATTCATACAAACGCCGATTTACGAATCTTTAACGTGAGTTGGCTCATCGATCCCTGCTTCTGAGGGTAAAATTATTGACTAATAGAAGCACCAATGTTCCTGATATTGCCATGTGCTTCTCTGACGCACCATTTGCATACGGTCCATTCGTACCGCATTACATCCCTCGGCAATATGTCGAGAATTATGCTTCTACGCACAAGCTTGACTCGTTTCTCTCTCTTAACACCACGGTTGAAGATGTTTCTAGGATTGACGACTTCACTGGTCAGGACCGCTGGAGGCTGACCCTCAGGCGATTTGACAGAGGTAGGAACGTGGATGTCTGGTGGGAGGAATTTTTTGACGCTGTCATCATTGCAAACGGACACTACTCGATTCCCTACGTAAGGATACCCCCTAAAACTTGACGGACGGTAACTGGCTAACATGTGTCAAAGATCCCAGAAGTAAAAGGCCTGGCTAAATATGTCGAGAAATACCCAAACAAGGTTGTTCATTCCAAATCTTACCGATTGCCTTCTACTTTTACGGGACAGAAGGTGGTGGTTATCGGAAACTCGGCATCAGGACACGACGTGGCAAATGAGCTCACCACCACGGTGGCGCTACCTGTTTATCAATCTCGAAGATCAAAATCTAGATGGGAAGGGAGGACGCCTCCGGACGGAATCGAATGGAAACCAGTCATCGTGGAGTTTAAAGACGATGGCGGAATCCTATTTGAGGACGGTACAGTCCTCAAGGACATTGACAAGGTCATATACTGCACCGGGTACAAGCCGTCATTTCCATTCTGGAATAGCAAGGTCAACGGACGCCAATTGTGGGACTACGAGAAAGGAAAACTCATCGACGGATACCAACATACATTTTTGCAGGACATTTCCACGGTAGCCATTGTTGGGCTTCCACGGGTGCTGACATTCCGCAGCTTCGAGTATCAGGCGATTGCTCTAGCGCGCCTTTTCTCTCAACGGAATACGACCTCACTCCCATCAATTGAAAAGCAGAAGAGGTGGGAACGGGACCGTGAAGAGTATGCTAAAAAGAATGGGACGAAATTCCATGACATTGCTTGGGAAACCGGCGAGACTCTAAACTGGCTTCAGAGCCTCTTCGAGATCGCCGGGCTGGGGACGCTGAAGGGAGAGGGTAGGCTACCGCCGACTATGGGAGAAGAGCTGATCTGGGCGTTGGAACACATCAAGAAGTATCCCGAACCAGGAAATGAGGAAGAGGAGAGTGGCTGGGTTAAAGTTGGCGGTGAGCGCAAGGATCTCCTCTCGTTTATCTAGAGCTTAGACTAGTTCGTTTGGGTCGAGTATAGCCCGATTTATCCATAAATGATTCTAAGAAAGCAAGGCCAGATATAATTTCTTACTTTAGTAAGTCTTGTTACGCAATATCCTAGCGATTCTGAAGCAGTACAAGAACAGAGAGTCTTGACTGATGATCAAAAATGTCAAAACTAATAGTCCATCTCTTAGCTGCCTAGATGCAATTTGACCATAGGAAACCCACGTAGCTTTGGATCATACCAAGAGAAAAGGACTAAGAAGATAAAGGCTACCACAATAGTACGGATTCACAGAGGTTACTAATTGCATGGTATGAATAAGCATGGAACGTATGAGACTCAGATCCGGCTGGCGGTTTTTGTTATTTTACTAAACCCTAAGTGCCCTGATTGATTCTTATTGGAGACTTCGTTATCAGAGCTTTATTAATTCGGCCATCTTCAAGATGACAGTAGTTGTTCGCAAATGACTGGCAACATTTATCATATACACAAGAACTCAAACCCCAAGTCCTCCTTGCTCTTATCTACATACTTAGCAAGTGATGCCGCTGGGCTCGTTGGAGCAAGAGTTGGAAGTTCCAGTGACGGACACGTCGGTCCAGGTCCAGTCAGTGCAGCTACCGTCACCGCAGTTAATGTAAATGGCATCGTCGGCGTCGGAGTCAACGGTACCAGTGACTCCGTCGAGCGTGAAGCCACTAATGGTGACACCGTTGGTGGCATCATCGCCGTCGTAGGCCTGGTCGACGATGATACCGTAGTCGGTGATGTCGGAGAGCGTGATGTCCTTGTAAGTGACATTCTCGACCGTACCAGTATCCCCAGATATGGTCTTGATGCGAACTCCGTTTTGCGAATTAGTGATGGTCGACGACTCGAAAGTCACGCCGGACACGGTGTTGTCGTCTCGGCCGCCAATGGAGCCGATGCTCAGGCCATGACCGCCAGAGCAGTAGCCACCGGTGAAGATGATGTTCTGCAGTCTCGTTAGATGGATGATTCAATTCATAAGTACGCGTCAACTTACTGTGCCGGAGTTAATGGCAACGCAATCATCCTGGTTGTAGACCTTGGCGTTGGTAATGGTCACACTGTCAGACGAGCCAATATCGAAGCCATCAGTGTTGGCACCCTCGCTGTCACCGTCAGAGGCGTCGATGGTGATATCGGTGAGAGCTAGAGTCTGGGCTCCGTTGATGCTAAAGACTTGGACAGGAGGGTTCACGATATTGATACCCTTAATGGTCGAATCAGCCAAGTCGTGGGCCTGGAAGAACTTAGGCTTCGTCTTGCCGCCGTTGCTTCCCTCGCCATCCCACCATTCAGCACCGTTACCGTTCAGAGAGGAGCCCGAGGCACCAGTAACAGTGATGTCAGTGCCACTGACAGCTACAAGGGGGCCTTCCCACTCCTCGTATCCAAAGGTGGTTTCGCCCTCAAAGATGACTTGGGTGCCATCCGAGAGGTCTGTTAGGTCAAGAGTAGTTCCGGAGGGAACAACAAGAGAGTCGAGCACAATGGTAGCGCACGAGGTCTTGGATTCACTAGCCGACGCAGCGCCATCGGATCCGCTAAAGGTGCAGGAGCCGGATGCACGCTTAGAAACACCCTGGGCGAGGTTAGGAGCTGCGGTGGGTGCAGGAGCTGGGGCTGCCAGGACGGTGGTAGCACCGGCAAGGAGCGCTGTGAGGAGGCGGTACTGCATGACGAATTGATATCTTGAAGGATGAAAAGAATGCGCGATTCCGTGTTCCGGATGATTTAACGAGTGACAGATTAAGGAGGATACAAGAAGAGAAAATGTGAATTTGAACTGTTAACGAGCCAGTCGCTTAGTTTGATTCTTTCGTTGACAACTCTCGGAGTCGTCCGGCACTTATATACCATAGCTTGACATGTCTATTCGTGCGGTGACCATTGTTGAGGTATACAGACGCGTAGTACACGGATAAACCACCAACATAGAACGATGAATCAATCTATCTCACATCACAGCCATATATCTGATTGGCCGACTGTAGTTCTATTTGGGGTCGAGTATCCTCAAACTCGGAGGGATGAAACCCGCGTACCCCATGCAGGAGTCTATTTCTCCGGCCGCTATACCCGATGTCCACTCCACAACTTGCGTTTCCAGCGGTTTGCACTAACACCTTGTTGCTCAGAGGGCGTAAGCTTTTGATTTGGGTATAAGATCATAGGGGGAAATATCCCGATGTCAATATGCTTGTCTTGTATGTTTCACCTTGAGGGAATGGGGCCGTTTTACTGAGGATTGGAACTCCACATGGCCCAATCAGCCGGTGCCCTGGTTTCGATTCGGTAGTCCGGCATCGCTTCTTGCTAGTATCATTAATGTAGGGACGTATCCGTGAGTCTTGGCTGACGTGGCCCAGTGTGAGGCGAATGAATACATTCCTAGCCTAGACTATGTTTCAAGAACTGCGCGTAAAAATTAACTATCACAGTAGAAAATCACAAGGCTTGGACTCGTTTCATGTATTCCTTTCAACCTCTGCCCTGTGGTTTGCGCCAAGCAGTAATGCAAAAGATTTCTCCCTTGTCAGTAAAATTGTTGAGCGTGACTTGACCAACTCATAAAGAAGAATGTTGACCCGACGGCTGCGAATACTGTGACAGTACTATTAATGAAATCCTCCATCTCTATTAGGGCTGTTAGTTAAATATGATTCTACTACTCGTTCTATGTATTCTCGTAATTTTTACGCCTAAGCCAGACCAGATTTCTAAACCATAAGAGCTAGCATTAGGAAAAACATCGTTACGGATTAAGGTGAGGAGGATCCCGGAGAGCTAGCAAAATATCGAGAGAAGATCACTCGGAGGAGAGCTTAGTTAAATAGTCGATTTCGCGAAATAAATTTCCATCAATAGCTGAGAAGGCTTTTGGACTCCATCAGGGTCGATCTCTTCCTAATTCGTGTTGGAAAAAGGCAAGTTGGAACAGGGACTCACCAGCGGTAATCACTTGATAATGACACCATCTCACCTTGAATACATTTTAGTAAGTGTGCCTTTAGGAATCGTACCAAGTAGACACGTGGAAAATAGAATAGGCTCAACTTGTACTCATCTGCACATTAACGCAGGGCCCATCTCAAGGCGCATCCTTATAATCGACGTCTCTGACAGGCCAAGCACCAACCTTCAACATTGAATCAACCAGGCTTCCCTGTTCGGCGCCCCAAGTATCATGGCAGAAGTCCATCATCAAATCCAATCCGTTGAGTTAGGCACCACTGGTCCAAAGCTTCCCATCCCTCACCCAGCGTTTCTCAACCCAGTGTGTGCTTGGCGCTTGCTGTCGGAGCATCGGGATAAGGGGCAATGGAGCAGTAGCTGTTTTACCTTCCAAAATACCGGACTTCAGAGGAGCATCCATGCCACCGCAGATTGTGAGAAAAGCAGAGCACTCGGTCCAGCACTTGCGAACGAAGGAGAGCTCTGCCTTGTTGGGCTCGTAGCCCACGTTAGCGGCTCCTATGAGGACGATGTCGAGAGGTGGGCATGTCTCGAACGAATCCTACCGTGGTAATTAAAATTTATACTCTCCATATTGAACAACATCTTACTGTAGGAACCAACCGTATGCCGGCAGTCAGAACGCTTGAGTTTGTCCCCGTCTCAGAGATCCAATGGAAGTCAAAGTCGAGCCCATGCGACTTTTGTTCTGGGGAGACGAGAGAGTCGGGGAAGGTACTCAAAAACGTCTTGTCCATGCCATGAAGGAGATCAATATGTGCGACGTCGAGAATCTCCGTTCTTCTGCTTGCAAGTTATAGGATGATGTGGAAACGCGTGACCAGTGTCAGGGACCCGCCCAACAAGATGACGCCTACGTGGATAGGACGGCCTGGATTCTTCAAATCAAATGATGCGGGCATTCTCAGTATCGAATATACTGATTGATTGTCGGTGAATATGATTCTTGCCGTTGACTATCTTTCGTGAAGTTGGCAGTTTCATGTCAAAGTCGTCGCTGGGCCTCCGACTAGCATCGGACCTTGAGAGTCGAAATGCATCCAACACCCGACTCGGGCCGGAAGCAGCCCAGGGCCACAATTTGCTCAAACCACCTCATGAGCATGTTTTGTGCTGGTCCATGCCATTATTTATCCATTAACTCCTTGTGCTGGGAGATATCTAGTCTTCTACCCGAGATGGGTAACCTGGATATCATTATATCTAATTCAAGTGTAGGTTTCGTCATTTCAAGTCGAATTCTTGGCATGTTGGTTGTTCCGCGTTGGTAGCCAAATAAACCTAGGGGCTTGATTATCGCTGCGACCAATGATTGGTTCGTCATGAATTGCAATGGTGCCCAGGTGTAAAGTTGGCAGTTCTTCACACACCACCAGGCAATTAGCTATAAACTGCATACGTGAAGTTATCAGTGGGGAAGCTACACCCTTTATACCCTAAAATTGCTGTGCTTTGGTAATTGCCAAAAACAGGGAGCCTCAGGCTTGTGTTGCCGTCTCCCGGTTTTCTAGCACGTCATCTCTTCCGGGTGAGTCAAGGACTAACAATGATCCTCCAAGCTACCAGAATGCGAATGAGTACAATGACTTTAGATTCATTCAATTAATATGTTCCTACAGTTAAGCAGTCTATAGTATGTTTGAGAAACATCTCTTAAAACGAGCATTTACCATCTCAGGAAACGGCAGTCTTCGTCTAAGTCGCCTGTCAATACTGACCGGCTCTCGTCGAATTTCTCATAAATACCAACGGTATGCCAAACCATACCAATTGGGCCATAGCTTCGTGAAAATGGAAATGGAAATGGAGCCTCGCAGTTCGGAGCCGCTACTTGGGCCGTCAGTTGTTCCAGAATCATTTCAGAACTCCGGTTCATTCTAGTCAGCAAGTCAACGAGTTCCAAATTAATGCACTCTATTGGCAAAGAATCATTGACCTGGACCTAACCAAGTAATTCTCCGCACTCATAGCTGGTAACAACTGAAGCAATTCGTATTTATTCGGCACCACGATGCCGAAGATGGCATCTGGGACGCCCTTCCATGATGCAATGTGGATACATGGTTACGTGCTTCTCTCTACCGAACCACTGTGCTGGGTCGGCGGAACCGCTGCAAGAACGTCTATTCTCTTCTTTAATCAGCTTGAACTTCAACAACGGATGGCCTGATGCATTTCTGCCGCAAATACACTCAGATGATGATAGCCACGTGGGTCCTGAAGAACTTGTGGGGTGACAAACAGTTCGCTTATCAGACACATTTTGGACACCCCTGCGCAAAACCCTCGCGGAGCCGCTTTTCACAATGGTTTTCGCAGGCTTTGAATGGATCCTTCTTGTAGGCTAGACAATGTCGTGCTCGCAACTAAGAACTCGTTATTGTTCATTGCGCCATGCGTGGTTGCAATTTTTTTCCTGCGTGTTGGAGATGCCGCTCTTCGCGCTGGACGTTCTGGAATATAAAGACAAGATGAGGCTCCAAAAGTGGAATTCCGCATTCGAGTAAGCTTTCCTTGGCGATTTCTTGGCGATTTCTTAGCAGGGCGTCGAACTGCAGCCACATTTAAACCGTCGCGTTGTTAGCCGCCGTCTTGCTTTAGGATGGCGTCGTCGCAGGTTCTCGAGCCCAAGGGCCCACAGGTCTCTTCCGAGCTCAGCCTCCCTTCGACAAAGGATCGTGTTGTGACCAAGAGAGCGGCCGATGTGACGCTTGAATTCGTCGAGAAGCACGGAGAGTCGGTTGAGATCTTGACTGAAGAGGCGGAGAGGAAGTTGAAGTGGAAGCTGTACTTCAGCATCGTTGGACTTGTCGTCTTGATCAACCTGTGGTTATTTGTGTGTTTCTTCTCACCACGTTTCATCTGACCTGTGCTAATCAAGTATAGATTGACAAAGCGACCTTGGCCTATGCCTCTCTCCTTGGTATTTTCGAAGAGACTCATATCAATGACACCGACTACAACAACCTCAATACCATCTTCTACACTGGTGAGCAGTTCCAACTAGGACCTCATCCGGGTGCCATTTGCTAACCTGATCCCATCACAGGCTACATTATCGCACAAGCCCCAGGTCACTACCTCATGCAACGTCTCCCCCTTGGAAAATTCGTCTCAGTCACCATTTTCCTTTGGTCCGTCGTCGTCTTCCTCCACTGCACGGCCACGAGCTATGGCGGACTTATTCCGCTTCGTTTCTTCTTGGGCTTTTTCGAGTCCGTCCTCGTCCCGGCCATGGAGATGACCATCAATATGTTCCTCACTCCGCAAGAGGTCATTCGTGTCCAGCCTATCTTCTGGATTGCTTGCATGGGTGCGCCCATCCCCGCTGGCTTTATCGCTTACGGCCTGTTGTTCTCCAAGTCGACTATCCTCCCTTGGAAGCTCTTCATGATCATCACAGGAGGCGTCACGTTCTTGCTCGCAATTTATTCGTGGTTCTACTACCCCGATAATCCGACCAACGCCAAGTTCCTCAGTCTCGAGGAAAAGATTCAAACGATTCGACGAGTTCACAGCGCTACTAAGAGCTCGATCGAGCAAAAGACATTTAAACCTTACCAAGCCTGGGAAGCCTTGAGGGACCCCGTTTCTTGGCTATTCACTCTGGCCGTCTTTGCACTAATGATCTCCAACAACTTGGCTTACCAGCAAAACCTGCTCTTCCTAAAGATTGGAGTCTCGACCCTGGGATCAACTCTCGTTTCCGCTGCTGGAGGAGGCTTCGCCGTTGTGTGCTGCATTGTCGCCACCGTTGGCCTCAAGTACATCCCGAACCGCAGTGCCTACTGGGGAACGTTTTGGTGTCTTCCCGCCGTCGCCGGAGGTATCGGCATGGTCGCGCTCGACTGGGACAAGAAACTCTCGCTTCTTGCATGTATGCTGCTCGCCGGTAACACATTTGGCATCACCTACATCATCGCCCTCGGCTGGACAAGCACCAGCGCAGGTGGCTACACCAAGAAGCTCATGCGCAACGTGTTGTGGATGGGCGGCTACGGGGTCTCCAACATTATCTCGCCGCAGATTTGGGTCGCGGGGGATGCGCCGCGATACTACGGTGCGTGGATTGCGCAGATCGTTGTTAGCTGGGTCGGAACTCCACTGTGTATGCTTGCCATCCATTGGATCCTGTCTCGAAGGAACGCGGAGCGCAGGGAGTGGATTCGTGAGCAGGAGGCGCTTGGTAAGAAGCCTGTTGGTCTGGTCGAGGAGACTGATGATGCTGGTAATATTGTCAAGGTTGAGGTGGATATTTCGCTGCTTGATCTGACTGATCTTGAGAACAAGTATTTCATCTATGAGCTTTAGGCAAGGAACTTGAAGTCACATGGCGATACAGACCGTGGATAGAATAATACTCATCTCATTCAACGAGGCTCACAAATAAGAGTGAAAAGCGATCACCAGAATAATGCTTCAGCCAAAAATATCCATAAATTTGCAATACTCCATCGGACAGGAGGTGTAGTACTCTCGGCAGTTTTGGTCTGTCATTAGAATAGAGGCTGGTCAGCCAGCAACCGAAACGCCATATTCTTTATCCAAAAGCGTATCCAAATTAGGATAGATACATGATATCATCTTATTAACAAACTTAATGGTATACCTTGCATGTATCCCCTTATTTATTCAACGTAAGCCTTGTGCCGGCTATCTTTCAGGCCGACAAGAGCGATAGAAGAGCGCTAGATACCATACCAGTCTCAAGAATAACGGATTCAAGGGTGTAGCACCATTGAGAACCTCTACGATGGACCCCTTATCCTTCAGAATGCTAGATTTGACAATGCATATCATCCTGCTTCGGCCAAACAAGCCTTCATCTGCACATTAACCAAAATGCGTGACACCGATTGGCAAGGAAGCTATAGCGTGCTTATCATAATCACCGGTTGACAATAATTGAGGAGTGAGTAATCTACTCTGTTAAAAGCATAAAATATGCCTTCATGTCTGGATCATGAATCTTCTACCAATAAGACTGTGGGGTATTGCTAAGATGACAGAAGATATCCCAAAATGAAATTCCACCTGGATTATTTGTGGCGTGGACGAAAAAAGACCGTTAATTTTGTCGGTACTCCGGTGCTATGCAATATGTAAGAATTGAATCGCTTTGCTTCATCATAGGTAAGTTGCGGTGTTGCGAAAGCGCAAAACAAAGAGTGCAATGGTGAAATGAGACAAGCAGTATTGAGTCATCATCGTGAGGCGTGTTGAGTACAGTGTCATCAGAACTCATAAGGTAAACATGTTCGCGTGCGTGTCGTCATTCTACCTGAGGTTCTCCAAGGTGATATTAGTTCACCTAGATGGCGAATCCGAGTAGGGGGTCCCAGGATAAGGAGAGCCAAGGCTGGAAAGTGTGCTGATATTGGAGCGAGTTGTGCGTTTGCGTTTGAGAGCCTGATAATCTTGCTTGAAAGATGAGATGCAACGCTGAAGCTCCTTGTCGGGATGAGGAGGCATCTGAATCTCAACAGCTTTGAGCAAGATGCGGAGGTGCTGGAGCTCATCATCATTTTCATGGAGCTCTTGCTCACTATGCCAAGTCAGAAATGGTCATGTTAGGGTAAAAGGCAATACTGACAGATGAGAGATACGACCCTGAAGAAAGATGATGCGTTGGGCAGCTCGTTCAGCGCGCTCAACGAGCAGTGAATGAATGTGCTATACCATATTAGCTTGCACAAGATAAACCTTCAGACTTACTTACATCAGACTCCTCCTGGCGAGCGTGGAGATTTTTGACCAATTGGGATAGCTCCTCATTGAGCTTCATAGCCTCGGCGATAACCTTCTTAGCTTGAGTCGCTGACATGCCCTTCTTGAGAGGCGGGTCCGGCTCCGGCTCCGGCTCCGGCTCGGGGTCTCTACGGATGGAGGCTGATAGATCCGAAAAACGGGTGCGGAAAACGGACGACACGGGAGAACTAAAGATAGAGTCTCCAGGACTGCGCAAATCGATGCTCGTGGTCCTCTGTGGTGTGGTGCGTGGTGATGGTGTTGAAGGGGATGAAAATGAGGTTGACTTTTTCAAAACGGATCCCTCAATCTGTTCCAATTGAGCGGTGAGCACGGCGACACCTTCATCGTCCACTTCCTCATCGTTGCCGCTGGTGAGTTCATGAGCAAGCTGACTTAATCTCCTCGCAAGAGCATCACGGCTTCGGCGACTATGACGAGATGTCCTCCGAGTAATAGGCGATGCATCACTAGGACCTCGGCTGTGACTGTGATAAGATGACGGTCGCGACAAGTCTCTCCTGTGTGGGCTCACACGACCAGTGGAGAAGCCGAGACTGGAAGCGACACTGGGACTGGAAAGCAAAGAAGGGGTCCGAACTCCCTGAGCATCTGATTCGTGAGCTGTTTCACTATCATCCCGATAGACATGGCGATAGTCGCTCTGGTAGTCGTCGGCATAGGTGAAGTAGTTGGGGGCTGGAGTTGTGGCGGTGGAGGTGGTGATGGGTTTTTTGGGGCGGTCAGGAGTCGACAGATAGCTCATACGGACGGCGAGGTCATCGTCGGTGGTGGAAGTAGCAGCGGCAGCAGCAGCAGCGAGGGCTGCAGCATGATCCTCGTCAACCGGTTCCAGATCCATGGCTGCAGTATGCAGAAGAAACAGAGTCAGATCAGATGGGATGCCCTTGTTCGATGACGGACAGCACACAGTTCACAGCTCACCCACAGAGCCTCAACGCCCAAAAGCGGATGATCAGGATTAGGTGTCGCTAGCCGCCCACAAAGAAAAAAACAAGTCTACCCGCCAGCTCAGCAGCTCAGACCCAAAACCCGCCCCCTAGAGCTCAAGGCGGCGCCAGCCGAAACGGTCCTGTTAGGCTTGGTCAAAGCTCCCAGAGCCCAATCCCAGTGCCGTCGCTAAAATCCAGAGGCCCAGCTCCTGAACAAGAGAGCCCAATGCCCGCCCCCGAGCAGTAGATGGGGACGGCAGATGGGTCCCGGGCCGGGGGAAGGGGGAGAGGACCCGGGAAAGGACAAAAAAAATAGCAAGAGGGGGGACAAGAATAAGAAATATTTGTAGAATCAAACCAAGCCAAATGACCGATCCGATCCAGATCTGGAGGCCGAGTATTCGTCCAGTCGACGCCGTTTTTTCTGATGGGATTCGATCCCCGAAGCCTCTCCGATAGACCGAGTGTCTAGTTCACGGATAGGCGGAGGGGGAGGCGCACGAACGTGGGATGGCAAGAAAGGCGGTTAGAACTCGGCATGTGACCGAAGACGATATGATTGGTTATTATTGGCACTGCGGTGGAGTGATCCGGCTTCTGCATTGTTTCTGCTTCCCAGGGAAGGTACAGAATTGGAAGGCTGGGTTGCGCCTCCCCCAGTAAAAAGCACCTTCTCTCCACCACAACCCCATACCGCATCGCATAATGCATTTATGTACTTCAAATACATGGGCTTGTGCAGGACAGATATGCTGGGTGGGAGATCGAGACAACCGCAAACAAGGTGGAAGTTCTCCGAGATGCCAGGCGGGTGGATGAGTGTCCCCAGAAATGCAATTGTGGCGCTTTTTATATTGTTAATGAGTGACTTTGATCGAGGCTGCGGCTTATCAGCAAGCCACAATACGGCACTGTCGCCCTCTAACCCTGGCATCTCGGTCGGAATTGCCCAGATTCAAGGAAATACGAGTTATTGCCGACCACTGCCCCGGATTTGCCTCCCTTCTTTCAACCTCGACTCACAATTGACCAAGGCAGCGCGGATAAGGTGATCCTCGCATATTCCCCCAGGTTTTTCTATCCTTACCCCGTAATTATCCCTACTCCATAGTCTATATTCAACACAAAGAATGAGGAGAGAGGAGATCGTGGAGTAAGAACAGGTACTTCGGCCAGATGAACAAGAAGGGGCTCATGAACCCACGAACCTGACGATACAGACCGTGGCGCCATGCCAGATTCCCAGATTCCCAATTCACCGAGGCCACTTCATTCCTCCCCTTGCCTCTGAGTGAATCCTTGTTACCACCCTCATACCGTGGCCCTGCTGTGCACACCAGTTGAGGAACATCCCACTGCATTTGTCTCAACTCTTACCTCACACCTTTCCAGGGTGTCTTCCCCCTCTTAATGATGACGGATGTTGTCCGTGGCAAGGTGTTGTGTTGATGGTCTGACCGGATTGTTCCCCGAGGTGAGCAGAGTAAAGGTGAGCAGTTGAGTCAGCTGAGATTCGGAGCGAGTTGTATTTGAGTGTCATGGAATTGATGCAATGACCATAACGAAATACCTGACATGCACAGGTATTGTTCATATAATGTAGGTATTCATCATAACATGATCTTCATCATTAACAACAACAAATTCCTCACCGAAGAGATGATCGCGGCTGAGCTGCAGTACTAGCTTCCACTTAGAGTCAATTTGGGGCTTTAACTGACCGCTTCCAAAGACCCAAAGATAACCCACTGTCTCCGTAAAAATTGAAAAATGGAAGGAAAAAAAAAGCCTGTAATCGTCATGTGCCCTCCAAGATTTGAATGGATCCAATCCAATCGTTCACAATTACCACAGCCGTACACAAATACCCCAGGTACCGTGGCTCATGTACCCCTCTAACAGATGGAGAACACTCCCACGCTGCACCCTCCGAAATGACGTTTCCCCTTGCTACCCCAACGCCAAAGTGGGCTCTTTTTTGGGTGGCTTCCTCCGCAAAGACTGAGGCCTCGAACTTGTGATTTCAGCCTTCATATGCTTTGCCAATAAGGTACTTCGTCTCCTCGTGATTGCCCCTTAAAAGGGCAAATGGCCCAAAGGGAGTCCTCTAGCACAATAAAAAGTAAGCTCGTTACGTACTCCAGATAGCTCAGTAAAAGCGGCAGTTGACCCCATGAAGACACCCACTAAACCCGTCATCGCTCATCAACCGAACCTCCCGCACCTGACTGATACGACTGTGACTCTTCCGTCGTCTCCATCCATTCTTAATCCTCTTCCTCTTTCTGTTTACACCTCACGCGACACCTTGTTTTTGTCCTTTGCTTCTACTGTCCTCCTCGTTGACTGATCACTGTTCGTGTGCGCCACTGACGAATTCGATTCTCGCCCAATCAACCCATGCCCCGGGCTGCCTCGGCTTCTTCCACACCCACCTTGTTCGCGGGGCCTTCGTCTTTGACGCCTCGCAACCAAAACCGATCTTCGGCTTGACTCACTCTCTCGCTCAAATTCCCACCGCGCCTGATCGCAATCTCTCCTTTGGCTTTTCAACCCAGATTCCCTCAATGTCGGCGTCGTGAGTCGATTGCCCGTCTTCAATTTTTCCTCCCGGGCGCTCTCCGTAGCCGCTTTCCGGCGAATCTCTCCTTCCGCCCGAGCTTTCGTCCAATTCCGAGTTCTCCAATTCTTGAAGCCGTAACCAAGCCGAGACGCATTCGCCTATCATGTCGTGGAAAGCCTCGGAACGTCTGATGGACACCATCCGCCACTATGCCAAGTTTCCGGCAACTGGCGTAAGTCTGCGCCAGATGGTTCAGTTTGGGGAGAAACCCTCGGTCGGTATGTGGCCGTCGCATTCACGGTGCTCTTGACTTGGCCGCTGACCCGTCTCTGCAGGGACTCTGTTCCGAGCTTCGCAGTTTCTCGCCGAGGAGCTCCCCATTCGACTTGCTCACCGTGTCCAGGAGCTTGACGAGCTCCCGGACGGCCTCAGTGAGATGCCGTCCGTCATCAAGGTTAAGGATTGGTACGCCCAGTCTTTCGAGGTACGTCCATGATGCCCACACACCTAATGCGCCGCGCCCCCCGTTACTCTGCGCGTTCGCCACCATCAATTCACATGCATTTCAATGGGTCTCCCGTGGTGTACCACTCAAAAACTGACTTTTTGTAGGAAATCACCCAGCTCCCCCACCCAAACCTCGACAAGGATACCCGCTCCCGTCTCATGAAACCGGGCAGGGCCTATGGGCGCCAGGCCGTTCGCCTCCCCGCAGCAACCCCAAATCCCTCCATCGACGAAGGCGAACCCTCTGGTTGGGGCGGTCTTCAGGCCAATTGCAATGGTAACGGTCGCGGCAAGGCCATAACGCGCCGCTACTTTGCTGTTGTTGACGACTCAGTCGATTGGCCTGCTGACCTCCATTTCTACAATCAGCGCTTTGCCCAGACTCTCCACCAGATCAAGCGCCGCCACGATGGCGTTGTCACCACCATGGCTCAGGGTATTCTCGAGTACAAACGCAAGCGCCAGCGCATGCAAATTGACAGCACCATCCAATCGTTCCTTGATCGCTTCTACATGTCTCGTATTGGCATTCGTATGCTTATCGGTCAGCACATTGCTCTCACTGATCAAAGCCACCACCGCGACCCCGCCTATGTCGGGATAATCTGCACCAAGACTAACGTCCAGGACCTTGCCCAAGAAGCCATTGAAAACGCCCGATTCGTCTGCGAGGATCACTACGGCCTGTTCGAAGCCCCCAAGATTCAACTTGTCTGCAATCCCAATTTGAATTTTATGTACGTTCCCGGCCACCTTTCGCACATGCTCTTCGAAACTCTCAAGAATTCGCTGCGCGCCGTTGTCGAGACCCATGGGATGGACAAGCAAGCTTTCCCCGTTACTAAGGTCATAGTGGCCGAAGGCAAAGAGGATATTACTATTAAGATTTCCGATGAAGGTGGTGGTATCCCGCGCAGCGCAATTCCTCTCGTCTGGACTTACATGTACACTACCGTCGACCGAACCCCGAGCCTGGATCCGGATTTCGATAAAAGCGATTTCAAGGCCCCCATGGCTGGCTTTGGTTACGGATTACCTATTTCTCGCCTCTATGCGCGCTATTTTGGAGGCGATCTAAAGCTCATAAGTATGGAAGGGTAAGTCGCCGCTAACCCCCCCCCATCCCCCGGCATCCAACCCCTCGGAATGACCCTAACGTCTCATTTTGCAGATACGGCACCGACGTTTACCTCCACCTCAACCGTCTCTCATCCTCCTCGGAACCCCTCCAATAGCAATTACACACCGCCGGCGCATCTTCCCTCCCACTCGTCCTTCGCAAGCGCCTCAAGGATCGGGAGGTTTCGGAACGAAAGCAAGTGGGCGATGCCGAGGCGGTGGTCAACGCACCCCTGCAAAGCAACTACAGCAGTTCCCAGGAAGTTTAAATAATTTGGGACATACTGAATATCAATTCGTCGGAATGGATTATACAGAGGAAACAGACCAGAAGATATATGATCAAAATTGGGATATATTTGATCGGAACATGATTAAGAGAAGGTTATATTCATCGACCAGCAAGGAGATACCATTACGCCCTGTACGTCTCCTCTTACACAAGAAATGGCACCAGAGCAGTGCATGAATCACAAAGCGCAACAGGGCGCATACTCTACAACTCATCACGAGCGAGAGAAGATGTTAAATAGGGAGGAGAAATCTCGGGCCCTGTGTATGATAAATGGCAAAGGATCTGTTCCGCGCAAGATCCGAAACAACTTTAAGCAGGGGAAGGAATAGGGCACCGGACATGGAAAAACCACTATGGGAGTGGGGTTTATGGGTAGGAAATATCATTACATTTGTTCTCTTTAAATACGACTTGGTATCGGTACGTGTCAGATGCGATTCGAGTCCTCTCTATTATGAATGCCGTGGCAGGTCGCCAAGTTAAAGCTTTCAACAGCACTAGATCCAGGAATGAGAGTGACACCCTTGAAGTCGTCGTAGAGGTAATCGGATCGACCTACGCAATCTCTACGTAATCATTCCCAGAATCGGGTTCCTGTCCATCCTCCAAACGTCACGACGGTTCCTCCAATACAGCCCCATTCAAGACTAACAGGGCCCAAATCAAACCCCAGAAAACACAAACTCTTAGTTCCTATTAGTCAAAGTTATTCAAAACGAAAGACACTCTAGCAATAAGGCCCGGCGTCTATATTTCATATTTTTTTCGCACGGGTTTCATTGCAATACCTATATGGATAGAGGCAGTGAAGATTTTCGTATTCCTAATTTAAAGGTATGAAAACTGCCTCCATTTATATTATGCTTGCTTTTTAAAGAGTAACGCTTAGGAAGTAATAGAGTGCTTTGCGGGGGGGCTAAATAACTGAGTTAAAACTAAAGTAAAAGGGTTGCTTGTACAAAAGTTGTAAATCGTTGACGATTAGTCTTGAAGAAAGGATAAGACTGTAGTAAATGAGAGTTGTCACAATAGTAATAGTACTCTTTGCGTAAAGTGAATAAGACCTGTCAGGACAACGAGGGCAATTCGAGTGCAATGCACACAGTTCATTTGATCGAGCCGACCAGCGCTTGCTCTTCTACCTAAGCTCGGCCTCTCGATAATTATAATGCCCGCCGGCGGCCTACCTTCAACTACAATCACATCGCAGTCTTCTCCGCAAGATCAAATCAAGACCCTATATCTCGAACGCATCTAACCGAATCTGAGGACGATACTAACCCAAATTCGCTGGCCAAGCCCCGAAGTCGAGGTGTGCACGATGATAAAATCCATTGCACGGCGTCGTGAGAAGTTAAACCCCCTGACAGCCGACTGATAAGCCAGGGAACGAGACGGCGCCGACACGCTCGAAGCTATTCAATAATCCGAATCGTCCGAGTCGCAGTAGTGCATACGACGCTGTCGATCGACATCGGGGTCAATGTGTCTCACTTTGACGTGGGTCAGGACTGGCTGTTTCTTGAGCTCCGACTCTGGGATGCGAGTCTGACGAGGACATTAGCATTCATGATTCATTTCGAAGATGACATTAACTTACAGAACCAGACTTGGGCCATCGACCATTGCCTCGAGTTTCGGCCTCAGGCTCTGGAGGACCAGTAACATCCCAATCACCAATCACATTGGGGTCATCATTGACGCTGCTCTTGGTATTGCTAGCTGATGTGATGGACGCTGCGCTAGACATGCTTGAGCGCTCGGTTGGGTCCTTGTAATCCTGGTACAGTCTGCCCGTCGAGTCCCAAGCATTGAAGGGGATCTGGCGAGATTTCTTTGTCTCTTGGACAGTTGTTGCGGTAGAGACACTGCTCGTAGAGTTAAGCTGTTCCTTGTATGCTTTTGCAGCCGTCAAATGGGGAGGTAGTTCCTTCTTGGGCTGATTACCCAACGCAGATGGGGCGCACGACAACGATTTAGCTCCAGAGCGACTAGCCTGCGCGCGCTCCATCAGATGAGGAGGCAAATAGCTGGAAGAAGCCACCGACTCTCCAGAGACGCTCACAGTATCCACCTGAGATCGACTTTTCCTAGAACAGCTGTTGAGAGTTCTAGACAAAGGCCCTTTTGCGGATCCATCTGCTTGGCCATATGCATTCTTGTCGTCGATGTTGAGTGATGCAATGCGGGAAATAGGAACCTAGGTTCAATCAGTATATGCTAGAAAACTGTGCAGAAAGGCTGACCTGAACTTGGTCAATGTCGCCGAAAAAATCAGCGCTATCAACAAAGCGGAAGCCAGTCGATCTCTCTTCTTCAGCAGAGATGTGGCCCGTTTCAAGAGGAGCAGGGGTAACACTTGGCTCCTGGGTTTCTGTCCAAGCAGTACATCTCATGCATTTCTGCGAAGAGTTAGCATTGGTCTCGGTCAGTTCAGTTAGACTCACATATTCCTCGTTCCTGAGCGAATTCTTGCTGAACTGGTCCTTGGACTTGATTAATCCACACAAATCGCAACGGAGCTCAGTCCGAGCCTTTGATGTGTGGTCACGGCATGTCATTCCTGAGTGGGCGGCGTCGATCTTACCACCGCGTCCGATAAGCTTCTGTTGGCTCTGCGAAAAGGCGTCGAGACTCTTCCATTCTCCTCCAACCTTGCATCGAAATCTGAAGAAATTAGTGGAGTTCCTTGGAAGATACAGGTTGACTGACCTGGTTGGAATTTCCCGTTGTGTTTGGCTACAGAGGTGTGAGATTCGGTTCGTTCGATGGATCCAGAAACTTACGGCCGGAACACCCCTTTGTTCTTATTAGGGGCCATGTTGAGGGCGTAGTAGGACGATAGAGATACCTCATAGGAATCTCAAGTCGACAACTTCGTCACAGTTGAACTACCATTAAAGTTGAACAGTAGTATCGAAGGCCACGGGGAGGCTGTGTTCATTGACACTTGCAGCTGTCCTTTTGAAGTATGTTCCAGAAAGGTGATGTGGCTAGCTCACGAAGGAAAACGAGTCAGAGTCAGCACTTGGATTATGGCTCACAAGTTGATGGTCATTCTAATGTATCCGGGCTAGTGAGAGCGAGAAGTGGGATGCTTGTGGTCGATGTAGGGAGAGGAGGAAAGTGAAACCTCAGGCTGCAGTCTCTGACAGAGGAAGGAAGCAACGATCGGGACAACAATGGCGCGCCTACTTACCTCAAATCGTTATTCAGATCCTCTTGAGAATCAGATCTTACACAGCAACCTGCCTGTGAGATCTTGTCGTAGACACGGCTGGCTCTTGCGATCGACTTGGATATGGGTTGAAGAAGTGTGAGGCTCGGAAGGCGAAAGACAGTGGTGACATGATAGAAACAACAGTGACTCACTGCACTACTCGTTTGCACGTATCTGCGCAAACGCGGCACTGCAACAAGGCTGTTTGAATCCGGGTCACATATTGCTTGGTTCCAACCGAAGTTAGGTCTACTGGCTCCCGAACATTTCATCCAGTCAGGAACAAGGAATTTTCAGCCTATAATTGGAGCTCTAGGTTAACATATTTAGGAGCTTCATAGCAGTAAATTAATGGCTAATTGGCAGTCAAGTAAAAATAATACTCAGCATGACAGCAAAGGAGTGTGTTTGCCAGCACGGAATCGTCGACAACACCGTGGCAATCTAACACTAGTCTACAATCTACAACGTTAAAATATAATCATATAAGTTAAACCGAACACATACTGTAGCACGTGGTTCTCCCTGGTTTCTCCATAATTGGTCTGAACTGCTTTTTACTCCGTACTGACGGTTGACTGGGTGTCGAACAGCCGTGCAACATGCTCCGATGGTTGCGTCGATCAACCACTCGCCCCTCTTATGATCATCAAAGTTCCTGCCATAACTACACACCAAATCCGTTCAAATCACGTCACGTCTTAGCCATCAACGATATCCAAAATATTTATAGGGAATCTCATCTCGTTGGCCAGACAGCCGCTGTAAACCGACAAAGATGTAACACTGCCTACCCTATACCATTGAACACGTTCATCGCATTCACCGCCTCAATGGAAACCGAACCACCCTAACCTAGCTCAATGCACAAACCCTAGACAGCCACCTGGCATGCTTCTTGGCTCTCGGCGACTCGCGGAAGACCCTCAAGAGCAAGGCGAGTGGACACTGGTGGACTCCTCATGCCGGGACATTTGGCCAACTACATCGGACGCCGGCTCCTGGGGTTGGGTGCGCTGGGCCGTGAGAGGACCGAGCGGATGCAAACGACTTGGATGTGAGCCAGTCTGACAACCCGATTGCGTCGATACGGCGGTCCCCGCGGGGGTGATTGGTGTTTTGACCATGTTCGTACATGAAGAGGTTTACGATGACTGGCTTCAAGCTATATGGATGCAAGCCTTTTTCACCTCAAGCTGCTGATCACGCCATGTTGATACACAAGTATGCGTCTTTTACCCGGCTCATGAATACGATATACCATTTGCTCTCACTTGATGTCTCACAGGAGCACACGACCATACTGACTTCAATTGTGGCATATAAGGCGGGGAACAAGAGACGATTACCATCGTTATCCTTATTCACTAGAATATGCAGGCGAGAAACCAGCAGCTCCAGAAGACGCAAGATCTAGAACCGAAAAGGCTGGCCCTTTTCTGTTCAGGCAATTCGGGCGCTAGTCTTGTTGCCAGAATGTCTAGGTCTCGATCAACGCGGCCGGTGAATCCGGGGTAAAGGCAGCTCTAGACATGCAGCATCGACCGATGTCAAGGCCAGCCGAGGTGAGATAGAGACGGACAAACGAGAGACCCTTTTGAAAACAAGGTTACCTATGTTGGACTCCTTGAGATATTGAGACAATCCTGTGCCTCCATCGAAACAAGCGATCATGGCATGGACTCTCCGAAGTTACGGTCTGGCAGCAAGGTCCACCAACTTGATAGCCCACCGGCATTCGGCTTGCCTTCCGCCTTGGCTGTTGCCGATGACTTCAAAGTCAAACTCAAGACCCTTGCCTGTTCAATGCGGATCAACATACCGCAACTGCGTGGATGTGGCCGCTCATCCTAGAGCCCAAGTTTGTATGGATGGATCAACAACGTCGTGGGATTGCTGACAGGCAACCGAGTGTGGGTAGGATCGACAGCCCATGTGTTGACGTGGGTGACATGTACTTCGTATGGGCAGATGTTGCCACATTTTCGTTTACAAATCCACGCCAACCGACATCGATGGTCTCTCCCGCTAGATGCCCAGACGAACGGAGCGAAAGCCAAGATTGTTTGCGAGGGGCAAAAGTCGACGCGTCCTGACACCGGCAGGCTGGGGAATCGGATCGCGCCCGGTGACCAAGGCGAATGGCAAGGCTTCGTTTCTTTGTCACTCCACGAACGGAGCTGCGTAAGGGCACGGCTCAAAATATTGTTTCCAAAAGTGAAACTTTGCCCCCTTAGGTGGTGATCACTGGTCGCCGAACTAGGAAAAAGTACAGGTCTTTTCATAATCACGAGGCGCGGGACTGGGATTTACAATTCATGACCTTTCACCAGAAACTATCGGGCACTAACTGTAGCCTTCCGCGATGGTCGGTTGCAGCGACGTGGGTCTCACCGGGTCGGGAGGAACCCTGAACTAAATGGTGCTTTCCCCACACCTTGATGCTCGTGTCCAAGGCTGAAAAAATTGATGAAAATTGAAAATGAGCTGTGAAGACACTGTCCTTCAGTTGAAATGTCTCCATGGACGGGCGGTGACGGATAACGCCGAAAAGCTGGGAATATGCCGCATGATGAACGGATCGCCGTATCGACGATCCCCTAAGAGACAATCTGATACAAGAAATCATGTTTTTGAGCTTTCTCTTCTCTCTCGACACCAATGCTGTAAGGGGTGCTGATCTAGCCGAAACACAGAAAAACTCTGCAAGCACATATCAAGTGAAACGAGAGAGGGTGACAAAAGCAATGGGAAGCAGGGCAGATTTAGTTTCGAAGAGGAACACGGCGGTTGGCGCTGAAGCTACTGCACTTGGCTTGCATACTCACGCATATCCAGGCGCGTTCTTACTGCAAGGGCAGAGCTCAAAGCAGGGTTCTACGGTCCCGGCTGAAAAGAAACAAGACCTTTGACACCGTTCTCATCGGAACCCCTCCCCAGGCTTGAAGTTGCCTCCCTTCAGCTGAGCCACTGGTTGAATGATGTGTGTGAACGGGCCTTATAAGGACCCCATGCGTATCTGTGCGTATTAAGACAATAACAATGTCGCGCAGGGAGCTTCCAGGGACAGGACACCAACGACGCTTCTGCCACTGGGTGACGTGAGGCCCGTAACAATGCAGCCATTGAGGAAGAAAGGATACAGTACTTGCATATGCTCAGGCTTTCGTTTTGACCCCTCAGGTCCCCCGCCTGCTCTCAATCCATTTCTCTATTTTCTGATATGGTCGTTCTCAAGGGTTAAGGAGGATGGCCGCACTGCCGTGCACAACCGCGCGCGTACGTCGAGACAGACATAACTCATGAAGCTCCATGACAGCGGTTCCATGCGGGTTGCCGCGTTTCAACTTCTGCCCCCTTTGTCGGCCGGGAAGCAAGATAGAACAAACGGGATTGTATGGACCACGCAGCCATCTAATGCGGGATGCGCATAGAAAAAGCAACGATGGGCTCCGAGCTGAGCGTTACAACTTCATCGGGATGACATGAGAACTCAATGCAGCCCAGCGGCAGAGAGGGATCGACGGCCAGGGCGCCCACTCTGTTGGTTGCTGTTTTCTGATCTGGGTCATGATTGCACTTGTTCGAGAAGAAATGCCCCAACCTTCTCGCAATAGGACCTGCCATCCTTGGAAATATCGTCGAAGCCATCTTCTCATTGTCCCCATCTCGTAATGAAGCACAACAGGGTAATCTCCGCGTCCCGGCGCCTTGTTTCCGTCTCATTGGGACCATTTCCCGGTACTCCAGTCTCTACATTATGATTATGATTATTATTACCGTATTATTATTACAGCACTAGGGTCTGAGTAGCATCGCTTTCCCGTCATTCATCATTACGGCTGGGGGTGGGCGAGCGGGAGGGTGAGGAGGCGGACCGCAGGGTCTGGCCGCTGGTTATTTTCGAAGATGCCGGGGGGTACCGGCCAGCTTCTGGGCAGTACCAATGCAGGCACACATTCCACCCGCATGGAAAATGTAGCGCAGATATTGCACATGTCCCTGCTGGAGGTTGGGTCTCTCAGTCAAGCCCCATCCCCCTGGCGGCGGCCCCGCACTCCGGAGGCTGGCTCCAAGGACGATAGCTTTGTCGCCGTTGGCGTCGTCTCAAAATGCACACACGATTTCCGCGGTTCAGGTTCTTGAGGGATGGGATGGGGGGCGAATTCCTTAGGGGGATGGAAAAATTTTGGAAAAATTTAAGAAAGGGGAAGAAAAAAGCGGGCTTCTCAAACAAACCCAGCATCGTGCCCATGCAAGCACTTGACTTGGGGTCGGACGGCGTTGTGTACTTCGTACTTCGTACAGTTCTTGGCTCTTTCTGGGAGGGAGCACGGTGCCTGAATGCAACGCTGTTCACGTACCTGAGATGCAAGCGACACAAGGGGTGGACTCTGGAAGATGTTCTGTGACATCGTCTCTTCATCCATTGCCCATTCTTCATCGCCTATCCCCGTGAAGCATTGATCCGAGGCGCTGGAGACCCGGGGTCTGGTTCCTGCACATCCCTGCGCTTCAGAGATTTCTGGAGCTCAAAATTGTGGAATGGAATGCCTTAGACGTTGCATCTAAGAGGGGCCGGCGCTCACGAAAGCTCTCGACGATCATTGCATCCTGCGCACTCCGTTGTTGATCTATCGTGCGCATGTCCGGAGTTATGCCCTGAGAGGCAGACCAACGGGAGCGCGCAGGAGCTCCTTGTGCCTGGACCCGTTACCCGTCCACACGTGTGTGACAGGGGATGCTGCGTTTCGAATATGCTGTTCTGGGAGGAACCTGTATGTATTGACTGTCTGGTCCAATGCTTTCCGATGTTCCCGTACCTCCCGCACTGTAGATGCGACAGTAGACATCCAAATCATGCACTTGAGATTGACTCGGGGACATCGTTATCGAGCGACGGATTCCCCTCCCGGAGAAGAGCATACATTCTTGTCGATTGTCCCTCCCCCTTTTCCCCCTAGGTCCCTGGACAACCAATCTCTCCGCCGTTACAGGGACCTGAAAGACAATTTATGAGGCTAAATGGCCAGTTTGATTACATGCCCCGGCATCCGGCCGCTCGACGACGGGCTTCGAAGGTGACTAGCCAGCGTGAAGAACAAGGGCCATGAAAAAAAGAAATGCCATGTGTGATGAGGATTATCAAAGGTACGTATCTTATTTCGCACCAGCTAACGAGGCCTTCGTGGAGGGGCGGCCCCGGGAGGCAATTCATGCGACCCGAGACGCCGAAGAAAGGCCCCTAAACAGCCCACAACGAAGTCCAGTGTTTAAGTCTCAGAGAGCTCACCAAATGGGCTGCCCAAAAGAGTCAGAAGCTGTGTGCCCTGAAGCAAGGTCCATTTTGGGTCGCCTGGAGCTAGGTAAGGAGAGGTCACCAGCAGACGCCAGATGCTTTGGGGTTTGGGCCCGTCAGCCGACCCGCTTGGCTTCATCGTTGGATTGGCAGAGCAGAAATGCTACGCGCGAACGGGAATCGTGGTGACGGGCCCGCGGAACTAGGGCTGGTTTGGGTTGTTGGTAAGTCGTTGGTAACATCGTGCTCTCTTGTCACTCGTGTGAATTATCATTGTACCTTGTGTGTGCATGGTCAAGTACCTGGTTCTAGAGAGTAGCTGACATTTTCTCAATAATGTACTCCGTATGTATGCCCTGACGTATGTGATGAAGGGACCTAGTGCTCCAAGATGCACGGGGGGAGCAAGCGCGTGAACAAGCCGTCGTGAAGACGAACACCCATCTGGATTAAAGAGGGACAAATTGACAATGAACAATGAAAGGAAACAACCCCCCCCGGGATTTACAGATTGCACTGTCTACTTTCATCTCTTTGATCAAATCAATCTTAGCAAAAGGACGGCTCTTGAACCCTGTCCCCTGAGCAATCCGCGGTGGGCGACGCTCTTCATCGTTCTTACCAAATTACCTTCGAGGTCGCGGGTGTGACCTCATCGGGGCGACGGGCAAAAAAGTGTACCCTATTAATGACCTAAATTGCACATCAGAAGAACGGAAAAGAAACGTGAGAGGCAAAAATAAGAAAGAAAAAAAAGGCCTTGTGCCAGCCTTGAGGCGGTCGGAGCACCCCGCGAGTTGGGCCCACTACTGAGATTGATCCCATTTTGAGGACCTGAGAAGACCTGCGACTCATTGCCGCCTTTTGAGGTCCCGCAAATTTTGACTGTGTAACCGTCGTGTTTGGTGTTTTTGCACTGTGGTATGGTTGAATGAGATGACAAATAGGGTGGACAAGACGTAGGCTGACGAACCCTATTCGATCACTCTTCATCACGCATTGACTGGCCGATTTGTTGATCCATCATTCTCAAACCAATTATGCGAGAGAAGAAATCCCAGCCAGTGAACGCCGTACTCATAATAGAAACCTGAATTGCCAGCCGGGGGCACACCCAAGACAACAGGACTAACACAAGCCCTTACCTACTTGCTATCACTTCCCAAGCCCATTGCCAGAGCCAAAGCCGTGGCGACGACGACGCCAAGCCTAAAAGAGCACAGTCCCCATGATCCGTTTCATCCCATTCCATGCCAGTCCCATGCCCCATGCCAATCGCGATAATCCAACATATCCGTAGAGCAGATATCACTGTTCATACCAGACCGAGGCGTATCGCCGCGTCCATTGGGAGTTGGAGGAGGCCATCCATTTCTGATCTGACGGGATGGTCCTCTGACCCCTCTATGGCGAGGACCAGGGTGCCTGATGACACACACCTTTCTGGTGTGCTATCACTGGCACGTCGTGGGATGGCGATACAGTGTCGAAGGAGACTGAAGACGGCCCTGTCGGCCGGCTGTCATTACCATTTCAGAGTTGGAGGCCTTTTGGTCTTGACATTCAAGACCTCATCTGCGACAAACCAGGGCCATTGCTCAAAGGAAACGCCCCACGTTTGTACCAGTTTCCGAACCCGATCTGACAATTTGTGTTGCTTTGTCGCCGAGAAATCAATTGTACGCGCTGGTCTCGCACGAGCCTAGTGGCTGGAGGAGAATGGGCTATCCGATTTCCTGAGCATAAAATGGAAGAGCGGAAGGATGACATTGTTATTCCCTGTGCCTTGTTGGCTGGATGTCAGTTGGTGTGTCTTGTACATTACGTCTGTATGTGCCTAATTAGGACAGCACAGCATCTTAAGCACAGTGCGGGTGCATCCATTTCACCTATTCTCTCCAGCATATTGCTTTCCACTGAACCACCATTTTCCCCCTGTAAACACACGCTAGTGCCAGCTTGAAGTAGTGGATACTTGCGTCCATGCCTGCGCTGGCTTGCTCAGGTTCTTTTCCGACCCTTGGCCCATGTGTCGTCCTCCACCTTTTCTTCCGTCTAGGTTCTTGCCGTGGCTGACACTGGCTTGTCCATTTTGGCCCAAGCAGCAGGGTGATAGAGGTACCTTGGGACCGCCTGAGCAGGCTTGAGCGAGGTAAGGGTACGTACCGTTGGGCCCAGGAACCCGAGAGAGTCAGGTGCATTCGCTGGGGGTTGGTACCTCGCGTAAGGTATCTCATTGCGAAAAATACCTCCACTCCCAGCCATCTTCAGACTGGGGTCAAGGTTCTCTGGAACGTGAGATACGTGGTTTCTGCAGATTTCGCAGTCTCATTCAGTTGGCCTGACTTGTCTGCACTCCACAGCTCCAGCGCTGTCTCACGCCCCCCCGTCTCCATTCGCTATTTTCTCGCTCTCTTTATTTTAGTTTTATTTTTTATTTAATTTTTATTTCCCCCCTGCTGTCACTTCGTACCTACCCAAAGTCTCGCCGCTACTGCTGCTGTGTGCTGCACCTACAGGGCTCTCGCGCTGCACCTTTGGCACCTTCCTCACCTCATCTGTCCCTCTTCCTCGCCTGTTGTCGCTCTTGCATTTCTTCTCCTCTTTTCCCCGTCTCTCTCTCTCGTTCGATTTCCCAACTCCCCCCAAATTTCTCGCTCACCGTAGCGACTTCAACATCCTCTTCTTCATTCCCTCTACCCATTAACATCACCCCCAAAACCATCATCTCCCGCCACCAAAGCCAATAACGACAGTGCTCATTCCCAAGAGCCGGGGCATATCGAAGCACTAGTGGCCTGAGGATCCTACCCCGATCGGCAGGTTCAAGCCACTCCCCCCTGGACCTGGACCTGGCTCAAGAGCTTTCCCTCTCCTTTTCGTTAATATCGACTCTATCCACTCTGCAATCACCCTCACTTCAGTCACTCCTTTTGCTTCCTGGCTCTTTGCCAAAAACACCCCTCTCCTGCTCTCGCTCTCGGTCGTCATCTCAAGTTCCAATCTTTCCCCTCCACTCTCGTTCTCGTTTTCCTCCTCTTCACATCCATTCTCTTGTTATTCCCCTCATATGGACTGCGGTTCATCCTCGACATCGTTCATCATCCCATCGTCTCACAACAAAAACGTTAGCGACTACCGTTGATACCCGCGATTCGTATGCAAGCCGCATTTATCCTGTCCGCCACTCGCCCAGAGCCGCATACCGTTTATAAACTTACTCGAGCTATCTGAATGCACCAATAAACCATTCTTGAGCTCTTTGAGAGAGCTCCTGGACCTCGAGGGTTAATCCTAGCATTGTCGGCCGGCGTCTCAGCTCATCGAGTTTCATCGAATCTTCCAAGCGAGGAGACTTGTTGATTACAGCTAGCAAAAATGACTTTCGCAAACGACTTGACTCACCGAAGCCCCTCTGGTGGAGCTTTTGCTCTTGAGGATCGATTTGAAGTATTGAAGGAAATTGGCGATGGCAGCTTCGGCAGCGTCGTCCTGGGTAGGGTTCGGACGGCTGGGTCTAACATTGCCCGTCGAGGCGCAGTGGTAAGTCTCACACCTTGCCGTCTGTCACACGACAGCTCTCGTAACCAAATTTTAGGTGGCCATCAAAACGATGAAAAAGACTTTCGAATCTTTCCAGCCCTGTTTGGAGCTCCGGGAGGTCGTCTTTCTGCGCACGCTCCCCCAGCACCCTCACCTTGTTCCCGCCCTCGACATCTTCCTGGATCCTTACAGCAAGAAGCTGCACATTTGTATGGAGTACATGGAGGGCAATCTGTACCAGCTCATGAAAGCTCGAGACCACAAGTGCCTCGACAACGCTAGCGTCAAGAGCATTCTGTTCCAAATCATGCAAGGCCTGGAGCACATCCACTCGCATCATTTTTTCCACCGCGATATAAAACCCGAAAACATTCTCGTCACCACCTCTGGCCATAGTGACTCGAATAACTCGTTCCGAAGATATTCTGCTCTCGTTACTCCGCCTTCAACTCCTCCCACCTATACCGTCAAGATTGCCGACTTTGGCCTTGCCCGAGAGACCCATTCGAAGTTGCCCTATACTACTTACGTCTCGACGAGATGGTATCGTGCCCCTGAGGTATTGCTCCGAGCTGGAGAGTACTCTGCACCAGTGGATATTTGGGCAGTCGGCGCAATGGCTGTTGAGATTGCTACGCTCAAACCCCTTTTCCCTGGCGGAAACGAGGTGGATCAGGTTTGGAGGGTTTGTGAAATTATGGGAAGCCCTGGAAACTGGTGCAACAAATCGGGCGCCCGCGTTGGCGGAGGTGAGTGGCGCGAGGGTACCAGACTCGCCGGCAAGCTGGGCTTCTCATTCCCCAAGATGGCTCCTCACTCAATGGATACCATCTTGCAAGCTCCTCAGTGGCCCACCGCCCTGAGCCAGTTCGTAACCTGGTGCCTGATGTGGGATCCCAAGAACCGGCCAACTTCATCGCAAGCTCTCGCCCACGATTACTTCGTGGATGCAGTGGATCCTATGCGCCCCAAGTCGTCTGCTTCGAGAATTCTTGGCCGAAAGCAGTCAGATCTCAACCGTAACAAGGACTCGACCGCTACCACTCCTACTTCTTCGTCTAAGCAGTCTTGGTTCCGCAAGTCTCTTATCGGTCGTTCCGAAAATACCGAGATTGCTGTTCCACAAGTCCAAACCAAGGAAATCTCAGCTCCTAGACCCGCCCCTGTTCACGCTGCTACTACCACCGAAATCCAGACTCAACCCTCAATTAAGCACCGCCCTGGTGCCAGTAAGAGGGCAACCTGGACTAACAGTCCTTCAAACGTGGCGCCAATGCCCATCCTCCCTACGATTCGGCCGATTTCGCCGATCTCCGACGCGGTAACTGCCCGCGCCAACAACAGTTACGACTCGTACGCTAATGGACATGGCCAGGAGAAGACCAAGAAACTTGGCCGACAGCTGTCTGTCGCTTCGAGTACCAACAACTACACGGAAATGCATCGGCAACAAGCTGAACGTGCCCTCAATGGAAACAGTGGACTTTCTTCGCCCCCTGGTGGCCAAAAGGAGAGCTTTTTTTCTCACCTTCGAAAACGTGCGAGGCGATTTTCCGGACGACATCAAACCCCCGTCTCGCCATCGTACGATGACCTGGAGGCCCAGGCTGGATGTGGCCCTTGGGCTAGCAACCGGTCGTCCATGGTTATCGACCAACAGACTCAGCAGGTCCCAGTACCCAAGTCAGAGGTTTATGAATCCTTGGACAAGGCTCTCCGCGACGTCCAGAACAACCTGGACTCGCGTCCTCCCATTCCACCCACCCATCAGCTCTCGCCCACTAGCAACCTCAAGCGCCATCACTCCCTTCCTCACCACCAACCACGGTCGGTGGACAATCTTATTGGTGCCGCCCGCACTGGACCCATTTCGAGTCGTACCCGACGAGCCCAGGCTACCCATGGTGTTTACCAATACGAAGCTCCCGACGAAGAGGAAGAACTCCTTGACGAGGCACTCTCCTCAACCCGACGAGCTATGAAGCGCTTGGAAAGAGACCCATCCAAGCCTCTACGACAATCCGCTAGTAATTTGGGTCTCAGTAACCCCTATCCCACACCCTCCCCCTCAGCCAGCGGCAATCAAGTTCTCTTTGGCGACGGCCAAGAAGCCGTGACGCCCAAGCCACTTGATCTTAACAAAAAGGCGGATAGCCAATACAAGTGGCCGACTCCCCCTTATGAGGAGAGCGAGTGGGCAGCTTCTGCTTCAGCCAGTATTTGGGCTGCTAGTAACCGATTTTAAACGTCTACGCATAGTACTCGGCACGATGTACGTCCAGTGGTGTGGGGAAAAGTTCTTGGTATATCATCTCGCATGGTCATGGTGTTCGGTGTTGGTCTGGATGCACTTCTCATTATGCTGGTGGTCTTTTTTCGTTTGACATCCCGACTTTGGCTATACAACTTTTATTTCACTTCGATTCAGCAATTTCGACATTTATATCCGAATACCCGGTCGGATGAGCGCCCGCCAATCGCCATCATTACTATCACTTCGTTATCCTTCGTCTTTACTCTTCTCGTTTCACACGCTTCGAGTATTAAATACCCCCTATAGACCGAGACTGGCAAGCTCAGCCGCAATCTGCTTGACGCAAATACCGCATCCCACTGGACCAATTTATTTCCTTTGTTTTTACTATATAGGCGGCTTGGAGTATTTGGTGCGTCATTGGACTTGGATCAATTTTCATTTTCTTCACCATTTTCAACTATATGTCATTTTGAAAAAAGGTCAAACGGGGCACTGACGTGGAGGCGAGCGTGTCCTCTGTTTGCAATTCGAGACTTGTAAAAAAAAAGTCAGCGAGCGTAGTATTATTATCTCAATTCTTTGTTTTATCGCGTTTGTTGGAAGAGACAGCACCGCTTAGATGGGGAATATCAAGGCCAGGAAGCCGGATTATAGTTTGCAATATAACGGTCGACGAACACGGTACATAATAATTTAGGTTGCTCTCGTTGGATGTTGCTTGGGGTTACGGTAACGACCTGTACCTAGTGCGACGGAGTGGTACTTAATGGATTTAGTTGGACATAATTTTCCTCCATCACTAGGTAATGATGTTTCTCGTGTTGTCATTGTCAGATGCAGAATTAGAGGCGCCCCTCGTAGCATGAAGCTGTGGAGCTATTGTAGAATACTACGTGTCTCATCGAAGAGGTCTTAGTGAGACAAGTAGTCAGGATTATTGAAGTTGATAGATCCTTGTAGAATGCATCGAGTAGGCTCATGAATGGCTGCAGTGAAGTTGAGCTATGAATAGGCCAGAAGTTGTTAATGCTGCGAGGGGCTAGCATTGAGATGTCCAGAGCAAGGTTGTACATTTGGATTAGGTCTGAGGAAGTAACTGAGCATTTTCATACTGTGTATCTAGAAATGCTACTTATAAGATTTAGAGAACTGTGAAAGCTAAGGTTATCATATTCGTGGTCGCTGGGGCCTGTTTCGAGGAGAGTCCGCGTGTGCAAAGACGATGATGGGTGCCTTGTTCGTGGAGTGTGTTGAAAATGGCTGGCTGAAAGGTTGGCTGGTGATGGCGTGATGCATATACATAGGTACATGAGAGGACAGGAACTGCATAGCAAATTTTCCGTATGGTATTGTATGGATTGGTGAAGCTACTCTTGGAAATATGAAAATTGTAGTTGATGTGAGAAGTGATGATGAGCTGGCTGCCTCTCACGGTCATCCACATCAGGCGAAAAAAAGTGCACCATTGCCTCGTCACGTGTCTGCGGCTAGTGACGTCGTACCTGAGACCTAAGGCTTAGGCAGCACCCTTCCTCTAGACCTCGAACGAGCTGAGCTGAGCTGACACGACACGACACAATAGAAACAAAGACGACAATCGAATTGGGACGTTCATTATTCTTTTGCTTTTTCTTGTTGGTTTTATTGTTGCAGCATCCGGTGTTCTTCGAGGATCAAAAGCGCCATTTACGCCTGAACCAGCCACTCACCGTTGTCGGCCGACGATTGGGCGAGGGGTCGTGCGTTTGCGCATTCAAACTTGACAGTCGGATGGAGTGAGCTATGCGCTTGACTCTGTGACACGACGACGTGGTCCCCCTGATTTAACTTGATTTTACACCTCGCCGAAAGACTTGACTATTATTCGTCTTCAACTCAACCAGTCTGTCTGGGTCCCACAGACCACATCATTCCGCCAGTGAGCATCGAACCGGCATTGGACTGCCCGCAGCTTTGGCATTTCGCGGGGGAGGGGTAAATGTCCGTAGGTGATCAACAGCCCATGCGGCGTAACCTGGGCAAAAAGGACACAACGACAGAAAGTACCAACCACACGACGACACGCTCTCTGTACGGGAGGGTTTGTTAGCAAAGCAGAAGTGAAGAGAGACGAAAGAAATATCGACAGTTGAAGGAGCCCGCCATCATGAGTCTGAACCTTCCTATCCGTACCAGCACCAGTAGTCGGCGCAACCAGGAAAGCCGAAACTACTTCACCAGCTACACACCGCCGAGCTCCACAGAGGCCATTAATGGTCCCGTTCGTGAGCCTGCGAGAGAGCAACCACCCTTAAGCGATCGGTTAATTGTGGGTGTTGATTTTGGTACCACTTTCTCGGGGTAAGCTTGTCTGGAACTTCACAGCTCATGTGTTTTCAAACGTTGAGATCATGCATGAGAACTTTGGGAAAAAAAAAAATAAAAAAATAAAAGCTAACTTAACTCAGTGTTGCAGCCGTTTACACCTCAACACCTGATGATATTGAAATTATCAAGACTTGGCCCGGTGGCAATGGCATCACCTCGGACAAGGTTCCCACGGAAATTGCCTATGACTTTCCCGCCAACGAGCCACAGGGTGTTGATCCCACGGTCAAATGGGGCTTCCAGTTTAAACCAGAGGAGTCGCGCCTGCGTTGCATCAAGCTATTTCTTGATCGCTCCCAGAAGTTGCCGTTCTACGTAAGCCCGCTCGATACTGCAGCACAACTTAAGCGGTTTAACAAGAACGTCGTCGATGCTGTTAGCGACTATCTTACTCAGATCTACAAGCACACCATGGATACGCTGACTCGTCGATACGGCGAGTCGTTTATGGCGTCAACCAAGGTCGAGTTTGTCCTGACGTGTCCGGCAGTGTGGAGCGATGCGGCTAAGAACACCACTCTGCAGGCCGCTGAACGGGCTGGTATGGGGAGTAGGTCGGATATTCAAATGATCAGTGAGCCTGAGGCAGCTGCCGTGTATACACTAAAGGCTATTCAGCCAAATCACCTCAATATTGGTGACAACTTTATTGTCTGTGACGCGGGAGGTGGTACGGTCGAGTATGTCCCCTGCTAGCCACTATATTACACCTACTAACAGTCACAGTCTTATCGCCTACCAGATCATGTCTCTTAAGCCCCTGCGAGTGGAGGAATCGGCTGTGGGAACTGGAGGATTATGTGGTAGTGCCTTCTTGAACTATCGATTCGAGGAGCATGTCAGAAATCGTCTGGGTCAGGCCCGGTTCGACGAGATGAAGTTGAAAAAGGGGAAAACCTGGCAGATGGGTCTACGGTACTTTGAGGAGTTCGTGAAACGGAACTTTAACGAGGATGAACACCAAGAAGTCAATGTTCCGTAAGTTATTATATCTCTGTTCTGCTGGCTATGCTGACTCTTCTAGATTCCCCGGATTGCCTGACGATGAAGAGGCTGGTCTCGATTCGGGATTCTTGGTCATGACTGCGGAGCAGATCAAGCAAATTTTTGAGCCGGTGGTGAAGGAAGTCTGTGATCTTGTTGCGGGCCAGGTTGAAGGCCTGCGTGCTAAAGGTGGCATCGTCTCGGGCATTGTTCTGGTTGGAGGATTCGGCCAGAGCAATTACCTGTACCGTCGTCTCAAGTCGCATTTCACCAGCGCTGCGCCCCCGCCTTATAGCGAGCGACCAACTCATGCCAATCTCAGCGCCACGCAGGAGGCAGGCTCTATCGAGGTTATGCAGCCTGTGTATGCCTGGACCGCCGTCGTACGGGGAGCTGTTCTTCGTGGCTTGGAAGGCAACATGGTCATCTCGCGAAAGTCTAGGATGCACTACGGCACCTCATATGCTACTGTTTATGATGAAGAGAAGCATTCGGTCAGTGAAAGATATTGGTCGCCGCTGTGGGAACGATGGATGGTGTCTGATCGGATGCAATGGCACATTGCCAAGGTACGTTTCTTCAAAACCTTATTGTTATCAAACTGACACAATATAGGGCGAGGCTTTGTCACCTCTCACTCCAATTGCCTTTCATTACACCCGTAATTTCCGTCCTGGCCAATCCCTCATAGTCACCGATGACCTCATCGCTAGCGATTCCGACGAGCCTCCTGCTGCTTACACGCGCGATCTCATTCATGTGTGCACTTTGACCACCGACCTCAACGCTGTGCCGAGGAGTCTGTTTACGAGATTGACCACTACTAGAGGCGTTGAGTTTGACAACCTCGATTTTACCCTAGAAATGCGAATGGAGTCGGCGGGGTTGACGTTTGAGCTCAAGGTGGATGGCGTGAGGTATGGAAGGGTGGAGGCTGAGTTTCATTCTGCGTCGTGAGAAGGGGTAGGTGAGTGTGATTGGGTGTTTGTCGGGGCGGACGATGAGTCCCCTCTCTAGCGGCGGGATACAGATTTGTTTGCGGGATGCTTTGGTATATGTAGAGAATTACTGGTAAAACGGATTTGCTTGGACATGTAGCTATAGGAACGTCTGATTCGCATAAATATCACTAGGTGTTTGGACAGGTCCTTTGAGTAGCGAACCAAGTCTTTTTGTTCAGGGCAGATGGCTATTGTGACCGCACATTTGACTGTTCACCGGTTCTCGAGCCTACTACACGCGAAGTGTTCTGTCCCCCCAAAGCCATATTCGAGGCTTGTGGACCGGTTATTTATCTTTTTGGTCAGTTCCCACTCTTCACTAGCCGTACTGTTTTTTTTCTTCGGTTCCTTTGCACCGTCGCCCTAAAGCGGCTGTAAGTCGATTGAACCCTCAACGTCACACTGCAGCTCCAGAGAGCTCCGATTCTCGCTCTCACTTTTGTACCGCCAACACCAACCACAATTCCACCACACTTTTTGCAGATGAGATCTCGAGAGCTATAGTCAAATAGATACAGTCTCTGCGCAATGGCCTCGAGTATTCTTTTGCCTATGGCTTCTGCCTCGGCATCGGCCACAACAGAGCTCTGCATAGCTCCCCGCCTGTTTGTGACTTCTTGTTTGCGGCTCCGAGGCCATAGGTCCTTGCACCACAATAGATGATGTTGTTCTTGCTGCATTTAAACTTGGTGGCCAATTTCTTCACTCACCCTTCTCTCCTCTTGACCGGGTTCCATTCTAAGCTCTAGCTATAAACCCCTAGGCGAGGCAAGTAACCGCAGAAGCTAACCGCAGAAGCCAATAAAATGGATTTTCCAACTGGTCTAGATCAGATTGTCTTCTCTCGGGCATTGTCCCCGACCTTCCAGATTATACTTTCCTTCTCGTTCCTCACGTCCGACGTCCATTTGGTGAGCTTGTTCCTCTTCCTCGTTTTCTCTGACGGAATATGCGGAAAGCTAAAGATAAGTTTTTGATTCGACATTGGTCACGGACGACGAAACGCTGAGAGAATGGGCAAGTCGCGCAGTTCGGTCTTGGCTTGATGAGTTGGACATCTTCTTGAGAGGCGCTCGGTGCCAGCGCCTTTTGATGATGGCATGTATCTTGCTGCATGTGCAGCACCTTCGGCTCGTGATTGAAAATATGCGACCTAATGAGGCGCCCCAAAGGTTCTGGACTCATGTTGTAATGGAGATCGGACGTAATCCTAGTGCCCAGGTGCTGGATAGGAGGTTGAAGTGCAATAGTCTCACTAGGATGCCTCGACATAGAACATTGATGGCACATGCTCGAGTAGCTTTGTTTAAGACACTGAGAAAATTTAGTAATGGAATTATTGGATTAATGTTGAGTCCATCTTGAAGATTGGCATAGTCTTGGTGAAGCCATGCCGAATTGGGAAATTCCCTCCGGTGGAGGTAGCGGCCCTCTTTGAGTTCGACCTTCCGGGTAATCTTTACTACGTTCATCTCTCTGTGATATTGTATCAAGAGATGGACTTCTGCCGTCATATCCTTTGCATTCACTACCCACCAGAGCTCAGTTCAGTAACGGTGTGCGGTCAATCGCTTTGAATCAGCTCCGGTGTCCTTTCCATTGGAACACTATCGCGACCTCAACAATTTTCCACCTCACCTATTTACGAGATGGAGGCGGATCGGAGCATGCCATTGACGCCAAGGCTAGCGCAGACCAAAGTCGCAAGTGCCTGTAAACGGTGCAGAAAGCAAAAGCTCAAGGTAGGCTGCCTCGTCGTTGACCACGCACTTGAGCTGGTGCTGATCTCTAATAGTGTGATGTTCAGCGCCCGTGTACTCTTTGCACACGAGCTGGGGCGGAATGCGTTGCCGTTCAGCCTGAAAAGTGGAAAGTTTACCAATTTGAGCAAGGCCAAAGAGAAACTGCGAAATCAGCAAAGGCGGCCGACCATTCTCGTGCAAGCAAGAGATCACGTACTTCACGTGACGATGTAGATGACCATGGTGAACTTGTGATAGGTCAATCCATCACTGCTGGCACTTCGGAACTCCACGCAAGTCCGACAGCCACCTCGGTTTCCTCATCCAATGCGCCATGGAAGTCTAGCTCAACAATCGGTCTCGTAGAAGAAGTAAGTTTACCTCAACCAAGGGGGAATAATCCTGACCTAAAAAGGCATTTAATCACTACGATGCCGACGCTCCAGAGGGCTCAAAAACATCTTCTTTCGCTGCAAGACAGTGGCGTCGGACTGTGTTGAGCGAAACAGACGAAGAAACGACCCAGCGAAATCCCTTGCAGGGACTCCTACTCCATCATCGACAGGCCACCTCAAACCGGAAATCCAAGCGTACCAGGGTGAGTGAGCAGGCTGCAGATGAGTTGGCTTCTCTGCTCCCTGACTTCAATACTGTTTCCTTGTTAGTTGATAACTACTTTGACCGGATCCACTGGTTCACGTTGTTGTTTCACCAGGATGACTTCAGACAGAAATTTCGAGACCTTTATCCCAATTCCAAGGGCACACCATCTGCAAATAGCAACAATGTCGGGTATCTTAGTGTTTTACTTGCAGTTTGCGCTATTAGTCTCGAACATCTCAGCGTGAGCCAAAACTCAGTCCTCGATCAGGCTGGAGTAGATGCACAGGCGTTTCAAGACAAGGTATTATCCACACTGAGGATTAGACTTCTGGACATGCTATCGTTAGGGTCTCTGGAAACTATTCAGACGTGTGTCTTGCTTGGAACGTACTACCTCAACCAGGGCGAGCCAGAACTGGCCTGGCCACTATGTGGATGTGGATTGCGAATTGCACAGGCCCTTAACCTGCATCGGAATTTACCGCCCCCCGAATCTGCAATATCCGATCAACTAACTAATTTTCGACATGTAGTGGAAGCCAGGAAACGGTGCTGGTGGGCTATCTATGAGTTTGAGACACTTTGCTCCATGATCTATGGCTTTCCACTTAGCATATCGGATGAAGACTGCGATGTTGAACCCTTAGATGCACATGACGAATATTCGGGATCAGTTCGAGGTGTTTCCGCCAATGAGCCTACTCTTCTTTCATACAAATGCGCTATGTCCGAGCTTTCGTTAATTGTTAGGTCTGCGATTAAGGATCTCTATGGTAGTCGAAGAAATCCGGAACCCCAATGGTGCCAACCCAATGCTCTCCAGAGCGTCGTACAGCAAGTAGCCTTATCGGACTCGAGGATCCTCAGTTGGTACGGAAATCTGCCAAGCAGACTCAGATTAGGACACCTGGGACATCAGTCTTCGACGACCTCTGCGGGACCCAGAAGCTTGAGGGCCGATTCAGCCAAGGAGTTTGAAGATCATCTATTCCAGCTTCAAGCACTGACACTCAAGCTTGCCTACGAGAACACAAGGATTCTGATTCATAGGCCGCTTCTATCATATAAATTCATGGGTAGCCAGGATAGACCAAGGGAGGCAGGGTTCCGCCCTAACTCATTTCAATCCTCGATTTCCGCCTGTCGGTATGCAGCCCTACAAGTGTCTAGACTCGGATCTACGCACATCTTCAACGAGGTATCAGAAACTTATGCAGTCGCATTCGTCGCACTTCACCTTCTCACGGCGGGAATTGCTCTTTGCATCATGACCAATCTGGACCCCCTGAGCGAGGAGTCGCATGAATCTAAGGTTGCTGTCCATCGATTGATGGGAATGCAAAACGAACTCAAGTCAAAATCAATTCTTGCTGCACAGGGCCTTGATATACTAGGGCAACTAATGTCTTTAGTTATGGCTAAAGAAATGAAAAAGGTATTCGAGTTTGTGCCAGACAAGCGAAACAAGAATGACTCGAACACCGAATCCCGAACGACACGCCAGGAAGCTCAGCATCTAGGGAAACCAACAACTGAACTCGCGTGTCGATTGGGACCAAAGACAGAAAGCAATCAATCTCTCCCTCTAGGGGGCACACGAGTACAAAACGATACGACTGAGCTAGCTCCGACTGTTTATGAGGATTTGGTGGCATCACAAACACTGCATGACTTTGAACAAGGTATCGACCGGGAACACGTATCGAGTTGAATTAGCGCTGATAAAATTATAGCGATGACGGATGCGAGTGAAAATGTTTTATTTGGAGGAATATCGGACTTGGAGACTGGGGAGTTTTGGGAGAATGGTTATGTTGGACAGGACCAAGGATGGATATGGGGTTCAGACTATGGTCTATAAGGAATGTATTTCCGGAAATTACCATAGCATGTAATATAAACTGGTCAAAATTGGCAGGGCAGCAGAGTTCCCTGCTGTTTGTGTGGTGAAGAAGAGTTGGTTGTCAGCAGGATGCTAAACAGACTTTCGTCCCCATTCTCTTACAACTGTGTACCAGGATCTTTACCATCTGGAGTAGTTCTTATAAGTCTCTTAACAGCTCACAACTCAGGGATAGACACGCAGACGCTATTATATGGGAATAACCTGAGAGTTAAGGTTAAGAGGTAAAAGGTGGGTGAACGTTGTGAATGTGTCGATCTCGCTTCGGATTACCTAGATGGATTCACCCGGTCGCGATCAAAGAACGAAGCCCACATCATAAAGTGACAAATCTCAAGATCAACGTGCTTATCATGGATCGGATCTCTCCTAGTATTGAGCTAACTCTAAGTTAACCCTTTATCAAAGTCGAGCATTTGCGGGTATTGAAGCGTGTAAGTCCGTGGTAGCAAGGGTTAGCGCCCGTGGCGGGAGCTGGCCGTTGACATCATTGTGCAGCAGAAATGCGCAATCACCAAGTCACATGAGGGTGAACAGGCTACTTACTATTTGGGACGAATATCTGCTCTCATGAATCCTGCAAATAACCTGGACAAGTATTTGATCGTCTGGCCGAGGCGCAATTGAGACCGAGATACCTAGAACTTGGACAATTCTGAGTGATGACTTAGGCGCAGGCGTCTTAAAGTGATGAGCCGAGAGGGTATCTCTCAAGGCCAAATTGAGGGCACTTGGCGAGAGAGAGCGTCAGCTTACGGCTGTAAAAGCTTCAGCCATTATTTCCGCTTCGACATGAAAATCTATGACTTCATACACATGACGCCAAGACAACTTATTACCATATCGCGTTAGAGCTTGACTGCACTCAGGCTTCCATGGAGCGCTGGCCTCAGCCTGTTTCTTACGCTCCAACAACATGATGAAACAAACCGGATACGAAACTTCTCACTGTAACATTTGCTCTTCGGAGACTTAATACGCTCGAATAAGTAACCGAGACCGAGAACTCTTCCTTCGCCTACGATCCCCCTGCAAGTTGCGAGAGATGGTTAGTTAAGTCATGGTTGCAAATTGCACCAACCGTTGAGGTGCATAATCAGGATACTACAGCGAAGGCTGACCACCCACCCCCCCACGCGTCGTCATATTTGCTCTTTTGCTAAGTTAATGTAATTGGTTCTATTTCAGTTGAAGGCAAACTGTGTCTGCATATTAAACAGCTCATCTTGCAGAGTCAGCATGCTGTCCTGATGTGAACGCCCAAGCATATCTTGCAGATACATTTGTGGGTAAGTCAATGTTGCAGGGTTGGCCGTAAGGAGCAATCGATGATGGTGATTTTATCTCTCGATGGCATTTCCGCAAAATTTGTCCATTAAACAAAGGTACAATTATACACATTGCAAATTATCTATTGATACTAGTTCATTCTTCATTCTGGACCTAACGTCACAACGTACGACACGTAGGATAATAATATTAATTTGCCTGGTAGGGGAATTATGGCGTCAGAAAAGAATAGATAAAAGAAGTAGTAACTAGTGAAGGACCCTTGGCTGATAGCTAAACTGTCTGCTTTTCTCAAAGACGCCACAGTATTCCAGAAGGGTCTATTTGTGGCCTGCATAAGAGCCTTATTAGTATGGCAAATGACCTTTGGATTTGGCTTCAAGACGTGGGTCCTTCACTTTAGCATCAGGTTAGTTACGAACAATGTCTCAGCTCACGAGAAGGTAGATGGCAGATGTGCACATGTAGCGGAAGGATGGCCCTCCATCATTGCCTGTGACGTTACATAGCGGCAACGCACTTCGCCGTTAACGCATATGTAGCACACCTTCTGGCAATGAAATGTATTTGGTACATACTGAATGGGTCATGAACACAGAGAGTTGCCTAGATTTCCACACTCATCTTTTTTCTTATTGTATCACGTCAATAGCATGTATCCAGGAATACGCCCCGCAATCATCCTTCCAGATCATCCTACAGTCTTGCGTGCTCCAAAGCAAAAAGCAAAGCCAATCCACTAGAAATCATCATTACATATCATCTGTAAAATAAAAAAATAAAGCCATAAATCGAAACAATCTCGGAGCTGTAAGCGTCCTGCAAGTTCGGACTTCAAACCTTGTGCTCATAAGATGGCAAACTCCAATCCCCCGTAATATCCCATTCACGACAAAAGAAAACCCATGCGTAATTCACCTACTTCACATCCCCAGTATTTTTTCCCTTTTTATGCGGCCCCGTTCGAGTGTGTATTGCGGTAGGCACTCGGCTCGTCAACACCGACACCACTCCGGGACACTCGACTCGACCGTGGAGAGTAATCGTCATACGTCTCCTCACGTGGCGTCGTATCAATCATCAAGCTCTGACGCTTAGAATTGCTGCCAACAACAGTCCGAGGAGTTGTATCAGTAGGGCCGGGCCGGCTTTGGTAATATCGGTACTCCTGCTCCCGCGAGCGTCGGTCTCCGCCTGACGGGACGCGTGGGTAGTGCGGGTATGATGCTGGGCCTGGTAGGCTGGAAGAAAGATTGTAGTCATCTGCACCGGCAACGGCACCGGCACCGTTACCGTTGAGACTGCCGACAGACGTGCGGTAGCGGTTGCTGGATGTTGGGCTCCTGGACTTGGCGGCACGGATGTTGCCCTCGGAGTTCGCCCTTGGAGCGTTGCGGCCAGGGGGGTCTTTGCGAGAGGAAGGGCCACGGTCGCTGGGCCTGCTGTAAGGCTCTCTGTTTTTGTGTCGATGGCGAGAGCTTCCGTAGTCGTCAGGCCCATGGCGCCCCGATTTCTCATCCGGCCGAGAGGACCGATAGTAATGTGCTTCGCGCGATTCTCTCGGTGATGTGGCTTCACCCGATTTTTCGATCCATTTATAAACCGAATTAAGAACTAGGGTGCGTGTTCTTTGATGAAAGGTACTCGGAAGAAGATGCCTGGAAAGTTGCCTCGGCAGCCTCTCCTGCTTGCCATCGATGAGCGGCCCATCGGCGGCGATGGGTAACTCATCAACGATACTACGAAGACGAGTGGCTTCTTGGTCTGGAAAGGCTTGAATCTGACGAACCATCCAGCTGTGAAAACCAGCGGGAGTCAAGGCTGGGATTTTGGGCTTCGAGTCGGGTCTGCTTTGGACGAGGTGGTAGCTGCATCCGAGGTCTTGGTACAGGAGCTCCAAAGCGGTGTAATCCCGCTGGGAGAAGATATCTATCTAGTTTAGCATTGGCTTTGCTAAGGAGACTGTTAAACTCACCTTCAAAGGGTATAAGCTCGGAGCCGGGCATGTATTTGGCATAGAATGTGAGGAGCTTATCTGGTGTAATCACCAGCGAGTTTGTCGGCTCGTACTCAGCAATCTACCATGGTCAGCGGATATGTCAAGCATATGAGGGTTATCTTACCAAGTAGTTGGCAAGTCCTCTAAGGACCTCTCCAAGTCGACGCGTTGGTTGGCCGTTATCGTCAAACAATTTGCCCCATTTCAGGTCGACAGCCGATAGCTCTATTTTGCTGACAGGAGCATCTGGAACCTCACGTCTGGGAGAGGTAGGCTCCTGACCAGGTTTCATAGGTGCAGGCCGGCCATGGAGGATGACAGGCGCTCTGTCAGAGAAGCGGACTGATGGTCGATTCTTTGGCTTGGGTGGTATGTCAGAATCACGTACTGCCCCCGACTCAGGTGCTCGTTTTGCGGACACTTCGGAAGAGGAAGACTCAGAGACGACCGAAGATGCAGTACTCGAGTCAGAACTATTATTGGACTGAGACTTGCAGAGCTTATCGTTCTCCGGATCGTCCTCGACAGTGGCTTGATAGAGCTTCCTCTGAGGATTAGTAGCCATCTCGATAGGAGACGACTTGAGACTCGGGGCCTCTTCCGTAGAAGGAGTATCCATTGTATCAGATACTGCACTTGGCAGATTCTCAAAGACTGTATATTCATCAACCTGCGATGTTTCGTCATACTCTTGGAAAGGGGTACTTACGGTCAGACTTGACTTTGGCAATGAAGTCTTCAAACAACTTCGTCTTCACTTCATCAGTTGTCCACTTCCTCACCAGTTCGTCAACTTGCTGCTTAGACAATTCGCCTGCGAAACTCATTCTCTTCTTTGCCGAGGCTATGCTTCCTTGGCCATCATCCTCCACTACCATCGACCGTCTAGCGAGGCCTTTATCAAGAGGGCCGTGATCCTCGTGCAACCTTCCATTCTCAGCCGGCATCTCTTCGGTGGATGGAATGGCGATCGGTGATTTTAATTCTGTGGTACCAAGTACACGAAAGTCGACTTAGGGGTCCTGCACGACATGGGACAAAGACGCGAAAGGTATGATAGACGAGACCCAACCAATGTCCAATGTTCAATATCGCGGGAGGCAAGGCAAACAAGTGCAAGTTCAATGGAAAATGAGAAAATAGTACAAAAGAGGGGTGGGCGGGACAAGGACGGTCTTTTACGGCAGTCTAGTGTGAAGAGTCAGGCATTCGCATTCGAAGGGGGAGGGGGGGGGAGGGGTGAAGGGACCAGCTGGGATTCCTCTCGGCGCTCTTGAGGACTTGGAGGGTTGGGCAACTTTCCCTTCGCACTGAGGCCCCCTAACGTCTTGCAAAAAATGGCTTGTGACGCCCCAAGCCAGTGGGTAATGCCTGCATGAAAGCGGGCTCCCGTGTAAGATATGAGTTGAGTGGGCAAAAGAAGAAAATGGGTTGGGTGTGCAGGAGATGGGATCCCTGTTCCTAGGGAGTGTCGGGCTTCAATGCGTGATGGTGACTTAGGTGCTCTGTGCTATCAAAACGGCTGAAAATGATCTGCAACAGGGCGAAGGTCGATTGGGAGATATGATATGACGGGGAGCACAAAGTGAGGAGGTGAGTTGAAAGAGGTGTGCTATAAGTGGGGAGGCCAAGGAAGAAGGGAGGGCATCACGTACTATCCCAAAGCCCTCAAAATCGTCGAACCTCAAAGTCCTGATTTTTTTGTCGCTGTTTGCTACACATCTCGGATAATCATTGCCCCCTTGACTCTGTTCCCCCGCTGATATTGCAGCAATTTTGACTTCTTCAACCTCCCCCAACCCACCACCTCACCCCCACCACCCTCCAGCTTTCTATCCAAGTATGTCAGCAGGCCAATGGCTAATACCACCTACTCACTCGATTGGGCCGTGACGCTACGAGGCAACTGGTGCGCATCCCACGATTGACAATCCAAGCGCAAGGCGTTCGACCCATGTCGTGCATCCATGACAGGCTTGAACACATTGGCCGGGCGCCATCTAAGTGCTCAGCCCCCTTCTCTTCTCTAGCGGACACCGAGCGGGGTAACCTACGATGAGTCCGGCCGAAGACATCGTCAATATGGTGGTGCGGTCGGTCGGTTCGGGACGGTCCTTGTGTATTGGTGGGCCACGGGTTTGTGTCAGAATGAAAACGTGCCGTGAGGAGATAGGATACGCGCGGTCTTCAAAGAGAACGGGCGATGGTGGCTGAGGCTCTATGTGGATCTCGGTGAATAGGCACAAGAAGACCTGTGACGAACCATTTGTAAGTCAAGCATACACGTTTTATGCGTACAAGATGGAAGTGGTGGGCTCCGATGCCGAGATGCTGCAAGTCATATTAAACGAGTGGTAGTTAGGCAACTTTGTTTCTACCGCCAGTTCTTTGCTTGGACTCCCAATATTGATGATGCTGTTGTGCCCTAGCCCGCCTCTTCCCTTCGCCATCCTCTCTTCCGCCATTCCTTTCCCTTCTGCTCTCGCTCTGCTGCTAATAATAATAGTAAGAACCAAGAAAAGGCAATATGTGCGATGCTAAATAATATACAGCAAGTAAGACTTGTGAAATACTCACAATCACGCAAAACACCAACCCAAACAGATGCCCTCCGCTCTCATGCCCAACGCACCTAAACAAAAGCAAACCACAAATCTTCCGATAATTTCTCGTACTACTTCCACTTCGGCCTCTCTCTCGCCACTTATGCCTTGTACAACAGGTCTAGGAAACCAGCCGCCAAGTCCACAACAATGCTCTTATTGGGTAACGACCCCGCAACACCGTATAGCGCTGCCGAGTCACCCATTGCCTTGCCCTTGGGAGTCTTGCCTTCCACGAGTCGGGCTCGCTCTTTTTCGCGCTCGTCCTCGATGACAGCCTCGAGGTCTGACATCAGCCGTTCCCATGCCTTGGTGATAGGAAGGGTGACGGCAACGTGGATGGCTGGAGGGCTCTGCAAAGCGTTAAGATGCCACCCCTTGGCGACCATGCCGTCGGCAATGTCGTAAATGTTGAGATTGCGAGCAGTAAACGCCACCACCGACACAAGAGGCCTGCCCACAATTTCCAACTCGCCGCCCAATGCGGGAGTGTGCTGGATGGCATCAGCAATCTTCTTGGTTGTGCCCACAATCTTGTGGCAGGCGTCAATGTATCCAGACTCTCCAATTGTCATGAGACTGGCCCAGCATCCCGCAATCAGCGCGCCCGGTCGCGATCCCGCGATACCCGGCGAGGCATACACGCCGCCTGACCAATCGGGTGAGATAAAATACTGATAGGTTCGCAGTTCAGCAGATCGGTACAGGACGGTGGAGTTGCCCTTGGGCGCAAAACCGTACTTGTGGCTGTCGCAACTAATGCTGGTGACACCCTTTAGTCGAAAGTCGAACATCTGAGACTCGAAACCGGCCTTTTCCAAGAATGGGACGAGGAAAGAGCCTAAGCAGCAGTCAACGTGCAACCAGATGTTTTTGCGCAGTGCCAGCTGGGACAAAGCAACAATGTCATCAATGATGCCATGGGGGAAATTGGGCGCGGAGCCAACGAGCAGAACCGTGTTAGGGTTGATGAGACGCGACATGGCACGGACGTTGACCTGATAATTAGGTGCAGGACAGTCGACAAGATGAATCTTGATCTTGAAGTACTGAGCAGCCTTGTGGAAAGCCGTGTGTGCTGTCTCAGGAATAATCCTAACGCACCTATTAGTACCCTGAATAAGGGGGGTTACGAGGTATAACCTACATCTCGGGCTCAGTCACACCGCGTTCATGGTATGCTCTCTGGCGCGCAGCCAAGCAGGCCATGAGGATGCTGTCTGTTCCACCGCTGGTAGAAGTACCGGCACCGTTGGGTGGCGCATGGAACATGCCCAGTACCATGCTTACCACCTCGGCCTCCATCTTACGCACTCCCGGAAACACGTCAGGGTGAATGGGATTGGCCACGGTGAACTTTCCAAACGCCTCCGTCTGCAGCTTCAGCAACTCATCTTCACCGTGATATACGGCACCAGAGACGCACCCATCCTCCCATCGCGTGTGATCCATATTGGCGAGAGACTCGAGCTCGGAGCGAACGGCGTCGTGGGGGAGGCCTTCTTTGGGCAGGGATAGGTAACGGATCTTGTCTTGAGGTACCAGCTTGTCCGACATTTTGGCAATGGTCTCTTTAACTTGCTTCTGGACCTTGCTACGCACCCCCGGGGCGCGCAGGAAGTACCCGTAGAGGATGCGGCGAATGTTGGTGTAGAGTTCGACAATGGAGCCGATAATGCCACGACCCTTGAGCTGCCAGAATGCGCGACGGGTCCATCGTAACACGAAGAAGAAGAGCAGGACGTTGCGTAATCTGTAAAGGGTTGAATCCAACTGTCAGCTAACATTATCTGGAAATGAATTCGGCGACGGGTCGCGAAGTGGGCAATGGCCATGCTGGGAGTGATGGACGGGTCGTAGAGCTCCCTCCCTTTCCATGTGAAAGACGAAGACGCGACGACTTACAAGTCCAAATTGATCAGAGCCCAGGTGAACTCGTGTCTCCTGCGTCTCACAGTCTCAAAGCTACCGCGCAAGCTGGCAGGTAAACGTGAGGGGCCAGTCATCTTGAGTGTTTAACCAAAAAAGAAGCGACAATGGTGTTTTGTCCAAGTTGAAGTCGTCGACGTCAAAGACCCGAAGATAGCTCCGTCGACATCGCGGGGGGGAAGGGCACTACTTGGACATATTTTAGCGGGGCAAGCTTTGCCGCTATCCGGGGTCCCATCACATGCAGTGAAGAACCCCGGGCGCGCCTTTCCCAGCCGAGTGTCACACCCCGGAGCCCAACCGCTATAACTGCAGCGGTTCGAGCGGCCGGCTTTGACCTTTTAGTGGACGCAAGTTCTAAAGCGGCAGCGCTGCAGCGGTAAAGCAGCCTCAGGGGGATGAACTGCTAGCATACCCCTGCCAGGAGTCGCTATGTATGGAATTGCACGTTTGAGCCTCCAACCTTACAGTGAGTATTTCGTGCTGTATATTTCGCGATGCTGGATTTTTTATATCTACACAGTACTCCGCATTCAGGTGTATGTTGTTTGGCTACCTGATTCGGGGTCCTCCGCCGATGGCTTTGGCCGAATTCCGTATGGCTTCTGTTTGCTCTATTTTTTTGGGGCGACAAGAGTCCCGTGCCAATCATCCCCCACAAGGAAATCCGGGCCGTTCTTGGTGGCTTCCAAACGGCTTCAGGTCACAGGTGGAGGTTTGTGGATCAGGGTTTTGCGGTGACGTTCATGGTTGCTTTTACTCAATGGGATCTGTGCCAGGTTCTACAGGAGACATGATGGGCTGACAGGGGTGGTGATGAACGGAAACGAGGACGTGGAATAGAGAGATCAGTTGTTAGAAGGACAAACATGAGAACGACGAACTGGGATAGATGGGCTATTCCCCCCGTATGAGGAAGGAGATGAATCAAGTTTGCCGTGACGTGTTGTGCTAAAATTGAAGAGCGAAGCAAAACATGGTTTGGTGAATTAATCACGTTCATGGTGAGTTGCCACTGTTAGTGAAAAGGAGAGCGTGAAAGTGAACATAACTGGCTCGGTAAATATCACTCAAAGTCCGGCTCCGCTCTGGCACATAGCCATTCACCGGCCTTTTCGCACGCCAATGAGCACCGATTCGCATGCGTCTGAATGTCCGAAACCTGTTGCAGATGACGCATCTTCGTGCTACGGATCGGTGTAACCTTTAGCGAAAACGTGTACGGTGGGTGCCACCCTGGATTCAAATGCATACCCAGATACTAATTAACTACTCTAAACGAGTTAGACATCAGACGGACCTTTTTAATAACAGGGTGGGCATGTTGGGTTCTCAATCCCACTTGGACCGACTACTTGGTGCTTAATATGACGGTTCCCACTGTCTCTTCAGCATAGGTAACACCACCACAATCCCCACGAAGCCAACCCGTCTCAAGGCTTCAAGTACACGTATATTGAGATGAAGAATTCTCTGTTCAATATCACCAGCTTCTGACACCTGGATGACATATCACCTAAAGCACGGACTAAGACTTGTCGAACCGCAAGTGACATTACCCAACGCCCCACGCTGAGTTCCTTGTCGAAACCACATCAAATTCCACCGGTGCTCCATAGTGCGTTCGCATCTCTCGGATCATCGGGATTCTCGGATTCACTTTCACAACCCTTACAAAGTTCCCCATCCGAATTCGAGACTCGGCGTTCCTCCCAAAAGCAGACCTCAACCGCTAATTATTTCTAAAAGTATTTCGTATACCATGAAGACAAGTATGATGGCCTTCTAGGCGGTGCCCACCTCGGAGACCGAACGCACAATGCTTCTTGGTCGGAATTTATTTCCCCCACTACATTGTAGTGCCCTCGGATCAATCATCGGAAAGCCAACCATATTACTGCATTAAGGACTAATCGTTATAGTAGACACTCCAACGAGGCTGACGTAAATGGACAGTGTTACGGATTATACGTAATCTGTAACCATCTTAAAATTGTCCGACGAGGAGCCAGCCAGACTAGGCTAGCTTAGGCTCAATTACAATACGAAAATAAGAGACATTGCTAAGCAATGGAGCTAGTGTGACCAGGACTTTGTCAAGATTTCTTAAACCAGGATTGTTCTTCATCGCACTCCGCTAACCACCAAATACGGCTTCTTGCAAGGATATTTGTAAGTTAATCGAACCATAGCTCATGAAATGCCAACATTGGAAAAACGTGGCGTAGCAGAAACAGCCTTTTTTTCTCTAGTCATCGTCATTGCACTGCCCACTTCATCACCAAGTGAAGCAAAAAATAAGCTGTTGAATCTCCTGGTGATACCTTGCGCGAGTGATGGAAGCTGAACCAACAGCAAGAAAATTAGCAACAATGGGTCTTGATCCCTGTGTATCAGACGGTTTAAAAAAAAACCCCCCGGGTCTGTGATCTTTGCCAATGCAGGCCCAATCTGAAACGAGGTCGTGTGATGAAAGGGTTGTAGCTGAGGCTTGTCACACGTTTCTGCTTATTTTTCGTAGAACTGTTTTTTTACACGGACAATAGCTTCAAATCAGCTACCTGTGCCTGAGAAATGATGCTTCCTCGTGACCTCGTCTTACTCCTCCCAACGACTGTGTCAGAAGCATCGCGACGCAGGTGAGGGCTCATAATGTCTCTTGCCGGGGCCACTGGTTCTCAGATTCTGGCTGTCCCACCATGTCCAACTGCGAAGGAGACGTAGGCTTCTCGAAGACGAAAGCATGTCGAGGCATGCTTATCAATTGTTGCTGCGACGAGACGCTGATATATTCACTATCGCTGTCGCCAACTCAATGTGGAACCCCCTACAAGCTCGGTCTCGGTCTCGACTACTGCCTCGTCAGCCTTGGTGAAAACCTTGGCTATCGGCCTTAGTGTTGATATCCCAGCTGACACATTTTCAATCCTTAACGCTATATTCTCCTTGAATTTAATGGCACAAAATAAGTTGTCACTAGCTGCGCTAGGCCCGATAACACGACCTCAAGAGCTAAAAATTGAACATAATAGTATGTTCTATGTGACCGTCCGTATCAAGGCCTTTGCAACCCGGCGATCATCCTTATCCTTGGGTGTTCATGTAATCAACTAAATATATTACCGAGTAACTGCATAGACCAAAGGCAGCTCTGGTGTCGGACTTAAAAAAAGAGAAGGTTGTCAATACATCGTATTTTTGAACGAGTATAAGCTGTCTCCTACTTCATGAGGTAGACTTGATCGAACGAAAATACTACCAGAGAAGGTAGCAATTCTAGCTCCCATTAACCAATGTGGATTATAATTGAACGATACCTTAGCCCTGAACGAATTGGCTAAACCCATAAATTATTAATATCTATCCACGGATTACCAGCTACATATGCGAGATGCCAGCACTATGAAAATTTCAAAAGGTATAATAAAGCGCCTTCCTTTGCTTGCCCGGTGTCAAGGCGTCTAGAAACCGCAATAATGCGTGAGGTAAAATGTCTCAGACTGTTAGTAACCGCACGTAATAACAGCCCACACTTGCATCTCATCGCCCCTCTCTAAGCAGTGCGAACCTGGTCTGCAAGAACTATCCTGGATCATGGTAAACTTCATTTCCCATCATCTTGGACCATCAAAGCTGTCCATCATCTTGTAGATTAGAACATTGGGACTGCCCACCCGGAATCATCTCAGATATTGTAATGATCTTCAATGTCCCGTCTGACCTTCGCCAGATGGCAGCTATGCAATATTGGAATTTCCAAGGTAGACGTATGGTCGTGAGGGTCCGTCCACCTTCTGAATAATGAAGATGTGGTAACTGACCTAAGTCCACAGTCTGAATATAGGACGCACCACTAAGGTTTCCAGTTTATAGCCTCAGGCATAAGTGCCTTACATAGATGAAGCAGACTAGAAGATAAAGGTGGTGGGACCAAGCATCTAACAGGTGCCTGACTATCCTAATTTTAGCCTCAAGGGGATCGGTTGTCAATAGGAGATTACGAATAGGAAGTATCGCCATTCGCCTTCGCCAGTTGATAAACATTTCAGACCAATATTTCTAAAGCTGGGCAGATATCTACATCACAGCGATCTATCAGTATTAGATATGCCTGTGCGGTCTTTACGTCGCCCTCAGGTTGTGAAATCGTTTTAGATCATCATCTAAAGTACTTCTTAAATGGAACAGCTCGCCAAAATGTGGTCGCGTTACATTAGAGCTCGGTCAAAGATGGGTTGTTGTTGTGGTGCCTAAGGCATCAATATCAACCTCGCCTCGTGGGCTTCACACAAGTCTGTTACTCTTAGAAATAACAACACAAATTACGCACCATTGGTTCCCTTTTATAGACTAGTCTTGGCTTCAATGTGATCCCGCGAAACTTAGTGGCTGGCTTTGAGCCGTGCGATCGGCTCAAGCTAAGTGTTCAATGGTTGTCAAGATGTCGTTCCTAGCGGCCAAGTGGTTAAAATCTATTGAGGCTTGACATCAAAGTTTTCGTTGTCACCTATTTGAGTATAGCATTAGACGCCAATCTTCAGATGTCCAAGCTTGAGCGCATTCTTCAACCACAGGCGACGATGACGTCCCGGTGTTGGAGTTGGTCCTCATCCCCGCGTTTCCCCAAGAAATTTTTACCCCAGCTCCTTACGTCTTGCAATTGATTCGCTTGCCACTCAATTCGAAACTAAACAGTGATGCTGACTCTTTTTATGTCCCCACATCCCACGTCGGGGTGAAAGGAATGCGATCCTTCTTGTTGATACTCCGTTCCTACCATCGCAGCCCCTTCAGCGCCACGGCATGTGGCTCTCTCTCTCGTCTGGAAATGACTACAGGGTCACGAGCAAGATCATGGCTCTTTCAAGCCTATTCAGCTTCAGCAAAAGGGGGGAGCTGATCTACACCGCCACAGACGTCATGGTTATTGTAATTATCTCGCGTCTCATCCTGGTCGTGTTTCATACAGCTAATGCTATCTAGATATGCTCGGCCCTAGCCCTGTACAATAGCCTCGAGCTCCTTGCCCTCATCCTTATCACTTTTAAACGCCGCAGCGGTCTTTACTTTTGGAGTCTTTCCCTTACAACATTTGGGATAATTCCTTACAGTCTTGGGTGGCTATTGGACTACTTCGACCTTGTCGTAAACCATCTCGGCATGGCATCTAATAGCATAGGTTGGATCCTACTCGTCACCGGGCAATCTGTCGTTTTATACTCTCGGCTTCACCTAGTCCTTTATAACGAAAAAATTCTTCGCGCCGTTCTCTGGATGATCATTGCAAATGGTTGTATCTGGCATACCACTATGACGGTTCTACTTTATACGAAAACGTCCGGGTCAAGTCGGAGAGGAAATCATAATCCTCCAATATACAACACTCTAGAGAAGGTCCAGTTGACTTTTTTCTGCGCTCAGGAATTCATCATATCCGGGTTATATATCTGGAAGGTCGTGGACATTATCCAAAGTTCACTCGATCGGAAGAGGCGATTCATGTGGTGCCTTTTCGGTGTTAATATCATCATCGTGATAATGGATATTGCATTGCTGGTCGTGATGTATAAGAACCACTTTCTTTTGGAGCAGGGTATCAAGATGGTGATATATTCCGTTAAACTCAAGCTGGAATTTGCTACCCTCGGCAAGCTGGTCGAGTTTGTTCAGAGTCGTGGGAGGTCAAATCTGAGTGGACTTACATCACATCACCATACGAGTGAATACGCCGAATTTTCTAGCAACCGGTCAAGAGCGGGGGATAAGAAGTCGCGCTCAAGCAGTACCCCAGATACTGTATGCTTAGAGGACCTGACCCCTGGCCCTGGGACGTCGAGCAAGCAAGCGAACGAACAGACTATGGCTACGAAGAAGACTGGCATTGGAGGATCTTCTTTGGATGCTCATGATACGAGCGCGAATCAGCTTTATGGAGACGCGATTCGACAAATATCCAGCCAGTAGCGTGCGTATGAAGTTTGAAATAGTTTTCATGATAACCTCTTAATATACGAAAATTTACTATGAGAGGCACGTCCCTAGTAAGTCCTAGATTCTTTTATATAGGCGGGGATGACAATGTTGTTCTGATGGAAGCCTCGAGTGCTTCAATGAGATCGCGCGCAGTCGTTGCTGGGATCCGACCCGATCAGTTTCCACCTCCTTGGTAAAGCTAAATAGATCTTTCTGCCAGTCTGCAGGATTTGTGTAAGGGAAGGGGTGGCTACCTCCTGAATGCCCTTGGAAAGACAACCATCAAATTCCAGAGTCCATCTCGAGATGCTGCCTTCTTTAGTGTGGGATGTTTACAGGTAGCTCTGGTAATGTACATCTTGAACATCATCCTTAGTAGAGGTCTTGACAAAAGTCTTCGTTGCCACTTTTAATTCGAAGATCTCGTTACTGTTATCTTTCTATCGGAACATGAGACATCCACAGATAGAACAAAAGTACCTTGTGGAGCCAGGACAAGAGTCATAACCCTCAGCTGCTGTGACAGCTCTAGGTGACTAGGGGACATGAAGCAACCCCGTAGCACGACGATACATGTTGCTGTGAAACCAGGACAAGGCATTATATCCCTTGTTAGAACCATGTATATAGGCGGTCGTTTGACTGATAGCATCGCGTAGGAAGGAGACGCAATGAATCATTAGCGGCATGATAAAACCTATTGGTGATATTAATCGTGTTGATTGAATCTCTTGGTAGCTGTTTGAGAATATCACATGGTTAAACAACTATGGTATTTGTATCCCATAGCTTAGTCGTAAACCTTTTGTAATGTTATTGGTTGTACATGTTTTGGCCAAGCAAATTTCCGTGGATAAATCGTGGCTCTATACCCCTTTAGCTACAAACCTTCATTAACTCTTGTGTGAATACCTATAAACGCCTGCTAAGTCCTAAGTTGGATACACCCTCAACGTGGTGATGGGCGAATTAATGCCTAATCCGCAGCTTGAGGAGTTACAATGTATAGGTGTACGGCGCAAGTTGTCAATCACTATAGATTATTCTAAGTGTGACGGGTAGTTTTACACGTGCATCCGCCTTACTAGGTCTTCGTTTCCAACATTGCCTTCTTAGATATTTTCTAGGCTTGTTAAGATTCATCGGCTAGTTATCACACTGAACGCATCTTGCATTTTAGTTTTCTGCGCTCAGCCCGTAGGGCAATTGGACGGACATAGTGTCTGTAAAGATCATATGTATGTTTGTACGACATCATGGCAACCCCGTTATGTGGTGAAGAAAATCAATAGAGTCTGTATTAAAAAATGGCTCTGCCTAAATGAGTGCTCTAGGTACCAATCTCTCAGTTCATCTCAGCATAACAAGCAAAACTTTTCCTTCTCAGCCCTCATTAACTACGCTACGGCTACCCTTCGCAGATCGTACTGCTCCTGCTGCTTGATCCGCCTTTGATGGATGCCGAGTCATCGTCCGCCTTGGTACGCCAACATAACAATTTCCGAATCCAGCCGAATCCAAAGGTCCCTTTCCGTTTGGGTTGAATACTACTAATAGTGGAGTCGGTGTACTCGTCGTCATTATTTTCGTGACAGTGACAATTGCAACAGCCGCAACAGGCCCTTTTCGCTCTTGGTGTCGAGATTCCAGACCATCCTAGGGGTGGAGGAAATGGAGGCATGGTTCCCGGCGGAAGCTTGAGGCTCAATCCCACCAACTCAGCATAGATCTCCTTCCTAGTTATTGGAATACCGCACCGAAGCGCTATGCGCTCCCTGCCTGCAATATAGCACAGCCTCTGCCGAATAACTCCCAGCATCTCCTCGTCATTCACACATTTCGGCCAAGATGCCGGCATGCAACGAATAAACATTGAACTGCCAAGGTCGGAGCAAATGGTCTGCAAAGTCTCAATAGAACCCTCATGGTCGTCAGGTAGTAGATCGATAAACGGGGTGTCCGCCGTGGTATTCGTAGTGGGTATGTGTTTTTCCTGCGTATGCTTCAGACGGCAGATACGCCATGCTAGGGATTCCCATGTCGGTTCTATGCTTGGGGGTGGCAAGTCGATCTTATTTCGGGACTCAAGTAATTTAACTCGCAAGTTCAACGCGGCCAGTGTATTGTTTCCTATCTCATCTTCGGAGACTTCCACCCGGGCCCAGCCTTCAATCCAGGCCACGGTGGCAGCACAATTAATTTGTGCCCGTTGAGAGGCGTCGGGTGCCATGTTGGGAAATGGATAAATCAACTGTCAAAGAATGACGGCATGAAATGGTGATGAATCCAATATTCCGCGCAATGTCAAGAGAAATCCATCATGTATTTATCTCCTTAGCCACTGCTGCAAATCCCTCAATACTGTATGATTAGGCAGCAATACACCCCGCTCAATGAAACCTCTTCTGCATTGGAGGTGAGTTCATCAACCAACACGCCAATCACGAGCAATGTATCCAGCCGGTAAGCGGAGGTAAGCCAATGATGGCCAGCGTGCTGCGTGTGTCCCACTAGGTACTGTACTGTACAGACACAATAATACGACGTAGCGTTCCGGTCAGGCGGACGGTTGCCTTGTTTGCTGGTTCGTGGTATGTTAGTTCAGTGCATCAACCGCCGTCTCACCGATTTGTCACCGGACCTTTGCAGAAGAAAGTGACGAATCAGTTAAGACATTTCTTATTCCGCCATTACTACATGCTGCAGTCATTGCGTTATGGGACCACCAACATTGACCGACTGCCTATTCTTCTATTCAGTGAAACCCAAAAGCGTCACATGCAGTCGCTTCACGCTTATTAAGTACTGTAGGTATAGTATTATCTAGACTGGTGGAGCTGGTTGATATTACTGGATGCATCGTACGCTATCCGAGGACTTTGGAGAGTCAAAAAAATACGAAAGTAAAAAGAAACAAAAAAGATCCAAAGTCTAGAGTGTATTCGTACACATCCGACCAGAAGAGAGGAATCCTAAATATCTTCTTACTTTGGCAAACAGCAGACTAGGCAGAAGTACCAGGGGAGGTCCTCCAGGTCCCAAATTTTGGCCCCCAATTGCACAGTCCTCATAACCAGGCATGAACTTGGCAGACCGGATATGAACTTAATTAGAACTCCGAATTATTAACCGGTAACAATTTCTCTGGAAGGACCCTCAGAAGTGATATAGTAGGCCAAAGCGGGCAAGATATACGGATACCATAGCTAGTTGAATGCCTAGGACAACAGCGTTCGCCAAACTTAAACCTAGGCAGGACCACCTACAGTTTAATGCTTCGTATAGTGAACTAATAACCATCCTGGTACCGGGTCAAGCAGAGCCCATTCCGGAAAGGAAAAAAAAAAAAGGAATAGAAGGTTTCAATAGAGGACTTAGACTACATGATTGTTTCACCGTCAAATGACATATCGTTTGTTGGAAGAGGAAATTAGTGGTGGAGAAGCGGTCCCGACGTGGACGGAAAAATGCTACAGCATCACCACCCACTCGGAGAACAGTATTTCGGTCCCGACAGTCGCGAAGGCCGGAAACACAAGTGAGAATCAGCCCTAGACCACTTTAGAGCCGGGTCCATTAAATCTGGGCTGATCAATTACTTATGGTTGGTTTGGTGTGGATTGGGTTTGCTCACAAGAGCCTGTGGCCCATTCATCTCATTCCGCAGGGCTGAGTCAGAGGGAGACGCACATTAGGCTGGACACGACACAGGACGGGTCAAGGATACAACAACCCCAGCTTCCTTGCTGCGTATGCGGACATGGATGACGGGGGAGATGTCGTGAGCCCCTTGGCGTACCATATAAAATGTGAACTATGTAATTACTCCATATATCGCGGAAATTTTTATCAATGGAGCCATATCAGGTAAGGAGGATACGTTGACTTACATCTGCGTCGAATTACGCGTTATACACATATATCTACCTATACTTGTTACCGAAGTCCTCCTTCTCAACCTTCATCACCTTACCCCTTGACCCTCTTGTATTTCACTCTGGATGTACCGGTGATTCCAAGTCTAGACAATCACCTTTATTATTGGTCCTTGACAAAAACTTCTCAAGCCACCACGTTTTGGTCGGGATTGTGCCCCTCGGCGACACGTACGCATCGACACTAGCATGGAGCCCAGAAAGCTAAGTACCTGGAACGAACGGACTCAGAATCCTTCAGCAAGGATCACGTCCCCATCCAGCGCCAAGAAAGCTGGTAACTATCGCCAAGATTTCTGCAGCTGGTTGGCTGATGCCGGTCCTCAACTCCAATTTGATAGCAAGGTTGAGGCTTCGTGTCAATCAATGAAACCCATTATGGGACCTTTGAAGCTCCTTGATAAACGGAAGTTTCCGTCCGCTCTCGATTAAGCATGTTGAGGAGCTCAATCCTTTTTCACTCTGATTGTTGGCCCTCTTGTATCCGTCATTAGAAAAATGAAAATGCATATAACTGCATTCTTCGTTTGGCCTCGCTGGGGCTTCAACTGGCTACCAGCTTGCTAGAATCTCCTTCGAAGTTGGTAAGTCGAGCGTATTCTGATTCTGCCCTCTATCGACGACGAGCATTGCACACTGGTGAGCAAATGAGCTGCTTTTACACATCGGAAGTACGAAGAATACTTACTATTTCCAGTGGCCGTCTTGGGTGATTACCTGTACATCGAAGGAGAAGAAATATCTTCATACATTAACGGGAACCAAACTGGTGACAACCCCTCCATCGCCAGTATGCTTGCCATCCACACGCTGTTACGAGTCTAGTACTAACGTACGCAGTCGACGTGACTCTCTCAATACCGCTCAACAAGTCATGGACCAATTCAACCGCCACCATCAGCGAGATCGAAAAAGAAGAGCCACTACCGGGGAACAACCTAGGACTTTGGACGGATACGACGAACACTACCATGTACAGATGGGGTGGTGATGGCTTCATGGGCACTGCTGACCTTGCTGATGACGTTCATATTTGGGTTTTCGAGGCAGATGGTGAAGGGAGTAGTTCATAGTCCATGAAAAAAGACACATTTGACGACATTAAGAGCGCCGCAAGCGGAGCGACAGCATCGTGTGGTAATACCGGTCACTAAGTTGGTGGCTATGGAAGCAATGCATCTGACAAGAGACTCATTGACACCATCTTCAGCGACCGCCTTCCTCTTCCCGAAATGGTCACATACAACATGAGCGACAACACCTGGGCAAACGAATCAACAGTGTCAATGAGTCCCCCATATGGCACGTGCAACTCAGGTGAAGCCATGTGCATTGAAGGGTTTGGAGCCGATGATCTCGTCTTCACTCTTAGCGGGGACACATCGTCTCGGACTTCGGCGGCGAGGGTGGACTCGACACTCATTGACTTTTCCAACATCACATTCTTCGATCCCGTTCAAAGGAAGTGGTACTGGCAGGAAACCAGCGGTGATGTGCCGAAGGCTCGTGAGGAGTTCTGTGCCATCGGAGTCAAGGAAAACCAGGCCTATGACATGTAAGTCTTGCCTTGACCTTTGCTCCCATGTGCGCTGTGATGAAGGACTAATTTGGGAATAGATACGTCTACGGTGGACTGGATCAAACCACAGGCACGCGCAGCGATATTGCTATCTTGTCTTTGCCCGGCTTCCACTGGTTCAGTCTCAACGTCACATCGCCGGAACGTATGCGCCATGCCTGCGCACTTGTTGGTCAAAGCCAGATGCTCGTTTTGGGTGGTCTGACGGCTGAGTGGGACTGGAAGTTAGAAGATCCCTGGGCTCAGGCTTTGGGTATCTTCGACCTGAACACTTGGGGGTGGAGTGACAAGTTCGATATGAAAGCGTCAGCCTATAAGTCTCCGGATACCATCATTGACTGGTACCAATCTGGGTAAAGAAACCCGGATACCCAGATCCTGAACCTTATGTACTAACCATAGTTTAGGGAAATGGGCGATATCAACTGGAGCGATGACGACGTAAAAACAATGTTCACCTCATGTAAGTTCTTTTTCCATTAACCTCAACCTCACGAGCTTGCCACTGACAGGAGTAGCTACCAACTGGCCCATGGCTTCCTCCGGTAGCACCGATAATTCTGATTCTGATTCCAATTCCGACTCGGATTCCTCGGACTCATCTTGCTCTTCCTCCAAAACCCCAGCTGGGCCCATTGCTGACTGTGTTGTTGGTAGTGTCATAGGTCTAGCCTTGATTGGAAGTCTCTTCTTCCTCTGGCGTCGAAAGGGAGGGGTTTTAAAGAGCTCCAAAGCAGTATCAGCCGGAGAACTCGATTCCAATGCTGTAGAGCCACAACCAGCAGTCAAGTCGCAAATTATACCACTCTTCTCATTGGAGCTTCCTTCATCTGAAGCAGAGAAAAAGTCGCCCAAGCCGGATCAGTTGAGCTACCTAGTTAGTAATAGTATATCTCGCGGCGACAGTAAGGCGTATTGAAAGCTGCAATAATTCCAGTTTCCAACAGATACCAATTTATAGGCACGATGAGAAGCGATAGAATTTAGATATACCAACAGAGTTATAAGCTGAATTATATACTATTATTTAAATAAAATGGCAAAATAACTTAGCGAAAAAGCATAATGCCGGTCAGATATCTGGCTTTAACTCAACTTTTGCAGCATACCAATAGATCATGCCTTTAGTGGCCAGAAAGTTGTTTGTTTTTACTCAACGAATCAACTATAATATTTTTGGGATTTTAGAACTCTAAGCTTATATCTCGTTTTGCACGGTCTACCACTCATGAATATTCTATAATGTAGGACCGATTTCCCTGCGCCTGATATAGTGTCTAAAGAGATGAGAGCGGGGTGTTGGGACAATGGGCTTCTTTCTATGCATCAATATCCTTACATATCAGTAAAATCGAGTATATAAAATAAATTCTCAGTACTCCATTATATAATTTAAGAACTACTTTACATTATTCTTAATCTTCTCTCACTTTAATTTGCATTTGTTATTCATAACCACCAACATAAGCATAACTACCCTAGACCTCTATTCCTTAGACTCTGATTTTCCTCTAGCCTTTAATCTAATAACGCCATGCTAAAGTTCCTTTGTTTATCTCACCTCAGCTCTGAGTCTCAAAACGCCGCAATTGCATTGTCGCTTTTCCATGAATATCTCGTGAATCTAGAACTTCTGCTCCGTTTCACTGCCGTACTTAATCTTGAGTTGTTGGAGATAGTTCTGCGACTGCTTCTCGCAGCTGTTGGGTTCTGAGGGACTGCAGTCAACCATGACGGCGACGAAGTCACCGTCATGGTATGAGTTACCCTCCATATTACGGCCATATGAGGCCATGGTACGTTGGGGAACAAGGGCGAGCTTCGAGAGAATCGTGGGGTGCCATTGGACGATATGTTCCTGCAAGAAGTTAGACCAAAGCTTTTGGTTCCTTTGGTTGGGCAAATACTTACCAAGGCGTGCCGCTCGGCTTTTTGGAAGTTGTAACTTCTGTATAGAGGATCTATCCACGTCTCGGCAAAGAACTTTGCCCATGCACCATTGCGGATGATCATGCTGTTCGTCACTAATCCGGTATCATCCTGACTGATGATGAACAGTGCATCTTGTCCCTTCAGGTGGTTGAAAGTTTTAATGATGCTGTCTGGGGGTACAATCGGTTGGTCCCTGATCATTAAGCTCTCCAGCTTCTGGGGCTCCGTCACTCGTTCCTCCAGGGACTGGTCAAAATCCATGATGTATGCGTTTTGATCGAGAAACCAGATGAATTTGGCCTCAGGGTGAAGGGTAAGAGCGTGTCGTAGCGCGATGATCTTAGCCCATGACTGTGGGGCTCCCTTTGTGTTGTAATCGAACAACTTGACAACCATGGTTTCGTAGCCTAGAGGCGTCAATTAGCATGTGATCTACCGAGAAGACGCCTAGCTAAAACTTGCCATGTCTTTGAGCATACTGTTCTCGGTTGTCCCTGATCGTCTGTAGATACTCTTCACTGTACTTCGTTGAGTCTATGACCGTCAAGATCACGACCGGTGGATCTCCAGACGGAACATGTTCGCGATAGGGTGTTTTTGATTTCGCTCCAAAGAAAAACCAAAGCCCCCCGATGATCGCCACAAGTAGCAATATGATAGTTCGTAAACGACTCCGTCGCAGTAGTGGCAGGGTAGATCTAGGTCGGAAAGGCGGGGGATTGGACCGTTTGCGAGGGGGGTAGGCGAACTGCATTTTGCGTAGCAGAAGGCCTCGAAGGTGGGCGAAATAGAGTGGCCTCGTCGGGGTTCGGGGGTGAGGTTATTGCATCGGTGTTCGTTTCTGAGGAGCAATGGGATAGCAAGTCGCAAAGGAAGATGGTCGCGAGAAGCGCCTCCCGAGAGTAGGACCAGCCGATGTTTGTGTTACGTAGAGGCCTCTGGAAAATTTGTTATGACGAGCTTGAAGTGGGTGATACTTTGCGGGAACTTTGCAGTATTTCGTAGAGGGTTCGAGAGGATCTGCAAGTGCCATCACATCATCAATGGCAATCTTGAAGAAATGGCCTTTCGAGATCAGCATGCGCATACGGCCCACATGGCTTCTGCAGTGCAGTCGCAGGGGTTGAGGGATAGCGGGAACTATTGCGCTAACGTCATCTCGGTATCGGAAATAGGAGTCTCCGAATTAGATTGAATGAGCAAGCTCAACAGCAACAATGGACGCCACCATGTTGTGAATTGCATAGATGAATAGTGGATACGAAGTGTTGTGTATTCAATGCTAGGTAGATAAGTTCTAAGTTGAGAAACGAGGGAGTATTGCAGAAGCATGTATCAGGTATTCAATAGGCAGTCCGCTCACAGCCTTGTACTGGTGTGTACAGAGCAGATACCCTTTCGCTCTAGATGCCCTTGGGCATCTAATGCATAGTTATTAACTGACAATCTCAAGCAAGCCAGCAAGCAAGGAACCAAAACGGTCCTTCCCAAAGACGAAGCAGAGCGTAAATCTTTGCACACAGACTAGTTGACTTGACACGGAAGAGCAAGTTCTAGGCAACTTAAGAGTGTGCAGACCATTCATTCATCGAGTTGGACTCGAACATTTAGCAAATCTCCCGAGACAAAAGAGACGCAGTATTCATTGATCTTTCTTACTCTCTGGATTTGGTCCTCCGTCGACTTCTTCATCATTGTCGTCCTCGTCTACATCGACAACCTTGTCACTAAGGTTGCTGAGGATGCGGGCGCTGAGTACCTTCACGAACTTCCAAATAGCCATAAGAAAAGTGAACGCGCCGATGATAACAAAAATCAGACTGATGTTCTCAACTCGGCCTCTTCCAGTACCTTGTCGCCTTCCTGTCGTATTCACTAAGCCACTGCTTCGGAGGTTCCACCATTGCCATGGTGACATGGCCAGCATGGATTTAATCAGGCCAACAATACCGAGGGAGAAGAAGCCTTTGATGAAGTGCTCTGGCCAAGATGTGGGCTCTTCATACGGCGCTTTCTTCATGGCTTCGATATCTGTTACCACGCTTGTGACAGTATCTCCAATAGTCCCAATCGGATCGGACCAGAGGTCAAAAAGAGGATCCGCAATAAAACCGAGGGTAAATATGCCCAGCAAGAGAAAAAAGACCGTCAGCGCAATCTGCGCCCATTTGCTGCTCAATGCTGAAGCCCAGTGAAGGCGCGACATTCGATATGAAAATTTGCACGTGGGGCATTGCCAATAATTTCTTGCTTCCGTTGGATTTGCCAGTCTCCAGGCGTTCAAACAACCCTCGTGGACATATTTCTGCGATCCCCTGCACTTGCATGGTGAGAGTAGGCGACCTAGTTCCGGATCATCGGATACATAAGTCGGTCGAGATGAGGTAGCCAGCCCAAATGTCCCAGGGGTTTCGGTTGGAAACTTGGGATACTCAGTGTCGAAACAGATGCGACATGTGCGAGGACCGTAACGCCCATTTCCGTTTGCAGGTTCGGGTTCAGGTTGGGGTTGGGGTTTCGGTTGGGCCTGAGGTTCAGCTTGCGGTTCAGATGGCGTTGGTTCGGGCTCGGCTGGACGCGATTTCTCTGAGCTTGAGCTCGCATACGGTCGAGGCTCGCGTGATGTGCTTTCCCCCATAGAGGACCAATTCCACGTCGGTTCAGTATCCATGCTGAGAAAAAACGTGTAAAAATCCGTGGATGCGATATAAACAAATGAGGCTGGGGGACATTAGGTGTCAAATGCGAAAAGTCTTGCGGGTTGAAATCACGATTGCCCAGGGAGGCAGTTAGGTGCAGCCTCCATGATAGATAGCGAGACTTAGCTAAGTGATGGTTGAGATTCAGCCTGGGGATAGGGAGGATGTAGCAAATTCGCGGGGAACCTTGGTGCCAGGGTCGATTGACGGACAAAGACGAAAAGGACAGCTCAGCCTCCAAGAGAAGTACTAGGAATTCCACCGAACAAGCCGAGAATCTGGTGATTGCTTGCTAATTGGGACGAGTGCCGCAATGTGGGGACGAAAAGAAGATGACCTAGTCCGGGGCCGGAAGATATGTTCCCCCGGCACTGCTGCCCCGGTCCGAGCTTGACGCGCAGCTTGGCCGTGCCTGGAGGAGTGGCAGCTGTTGGCCAAACACCAAAGCTCCAGCTGCAGCCTTGCTTGTTACTGACACTCAAATATCAAAACCACCAATCCGTCCACCATACACATTTCAGAGAAGGATACCTCGTCGAATACATCGCTGCAGGATTCACAGATATGGCGGATAGATACTCCTTCTCCCTTACCACCTTCTCCCCCAGGTATGTTGCTTCGATGACGATGGACCGGGGCGGTGATATGGGCATCAGTGCTGACGACGTTGTAGCGGAAAGCTGGTTCAGATTGGTATGTACATGCTTATATATAGCCACTAGACGACTTCTAGGAGCTTTACGCCCATTTACGATGGCGAGGACTCTGAACTAACTCTCATTCAACAGAGTATGCTCTGAATGCAGTCAACCAGGGTATCACTGCCCTTGGCATTAAAGGTTCGTGGTACAGAATAACCTGTGCTCTTAGACCGTTAACCATGAATAGCCACCAACGGTATCGTACTCGCCACTGAGAAGAAATCATCCTCTCCCCTCGCCGACCAGAGCTCGTTGTCTAAGATCAGCAACATCACTCCCAACATCGGCATGGTCTACTCAGGAATGGGCCCCGACTACAGAGTCCTAGTTGACCGAGCGCGTAAAGTCTCGCATTCTGGCTATAAGCGAATCTACAACGAGTACCCTCCCACCCGGATATTGGTCCAAGATGTCGCCCGTGTTATGCAGGAAGCTACTCAGTCTGCTGGTGTCCGGCCCTATGGCGTAAGCTTGTTGGTTGCTGGCTGGGATGAGGGCATTGAACCTGAGGAGGAGGACGCTGCCACCGAGGGCGAGGACAAGAAGCCTACTAAAAAAACGGGTGGTATTCACAAGGGCGGCCCTATGCTGTACCAGGTTGACCCCTCTGGCAGCTACTATCCCTGGAAGGCCACGGCTATTGGCAAGAGCGCAACCAAGGCGAAAACTTTCTTGGAGAAGCGATACTCAGAAGAACTGGAGCTTGAGGATGCTATTCATATTGCTCTCCTTACCTTGAAGGACAACATTGAGGGTGAGATGAATGGTGACTCTATCGAGATTGGTATGTACCCCGCCTCGGCGTAAAGTTTTCTGTTACTGATACTTGCTAGGTATCGTTGGTGCCCCTGCCGAGCACCTTCTTGGCCTCGAGGGCGTCGAGGGCGCCGTAGGCCCCCGTTTCAGGAAGTTGACTCCTCAAGAGATTGAGGATTATCTTACGAGTCTATGATGCATTTGAGCGGCTGGGCACTGGGAAGAGACTTGTACAATAGAGTGGATCATACAGGCTGAACAAGCTGGTTCCGGTAGAAGTTTTTTCTTGCGCAATGCTTTGATATCTCAATATTTAGGCCTCTTCTTGGCTGTGAGGATGAATGACGATTTAGGGCCAGCTTCGACGCCAAGTACTTCCCATCCAGGCGGCACCTTGAAGTCGACTTGGGTCCATGATTTAGTGAGGCCTGTAGAATCCGCGCCTAAGCCAAGCTGCCCGTTACTATTGTCGCCAATGACATATACACACCCATCCGTAGTCAACGCAATGCAGTGATTATCCCCCAGGGCGACGTCCGCGACGTCCTTTTCTCCATCAACTTCAACGTAATTTGGGATCCCTTCAATCTCGGGAAAAGGATAGTATAAATCAGAACCCCCAATTCCCTGGGTCCCCCACATATAAATAGCTCCTCCCTCAGTAAGTGCTGCCAGATTATAGCCGTTAGCAGTGACCTTCTTGATGGGTTCTCCTAGGTCGCTGAGTAGAGGTACCGGACACGGCTGATCTGCCGGACTGCTAGGCTATTAGAATCAAGGCTTATGTGGTGTTGGTGGAAGCATACTTTGAATCGTCGACATCCCGGCCAAGGCAGTCTTGAAATCTAGGCTCTCCTATTGTCGATACGGGCGAGTCTTGGTCGTCGTGCAAAATGACGAAACCTATTTTATAAGCGGAAATTTGCCGGACCGGAGATTTCAACGGCCATAGCCGCCCTCCATTGTTGAGCTTCCAGTCGGTTACTGATGGATATCCCACCATGATCTGAATGACATCATCCCCGGACTTGGTGTCCTGGACAGTAAGAACCGCGCCGTCAGCAGAAATGGCATGCAATGAGCTCAAATCTCCTTCTGGATCATTATCTAGAGGAACACAGCTCTTCGCAGAAGACCCAGCTACCCAAGGAGTGCCGTCGCGATATACTAAATTTGGAGTCGTTAGTGTGGCGCCATGTCGCGAAGGAACCGCGAGCTACGTACCGACGGTGAAGGAGAGATGGGCCTCGAGTCGACTGATTGCCTGGGCGTCGAGAACCTTCGTAAAAGAATATATATCAGATGGCTCAAAATCGTCTGGATCCTCGTCGTAGTCGACGGATGGCTCAAAGATGAGCTGATTCCAGGTGTTGAAGCCAGTTGCGTAGAGCGCCATGGCGTCACGTTTGGCGGCGGCGCGTAGGGGGAGTCCTCTTCGCTGCGTAATGGCGGCCATATCGTCTATGTTGCCGATAAATTGAATATCAGAATTAAATTTGGGCATCCTGCTGCACAATCCACGGCTTGAAGTGAAGAGGGAGTGTGTTCTAAGCTTGGTAACATGCCCCAAGATTGGATGACGAAATTGGTAGAAGGTACCCGCTGCCTTGGAACTGAACCGTGATGATCGAGTGATACTTACGACGCACGTCGATCAATCAACACCGATGTCAAGCGACCATTAAAGTTTCGTGCAATTCATGTAATCAGTCAACTTAAAGTATAATACTAGTAATTTACAGAGCTGAAGAGTCGAGCTAGATGACAGACTCGTTTCTTCTAGACGCCATCTAGTGTACATAGCGAAATGACACGACTGCTTCACCCACACCACCCTTGCTCGAACCACGAATTTGGAGGCTGATAACCCCGTGCGCTTCCTCCTTTTCCAATTTCTTATTCTGCTTCTTGAGGAAGTACTTGATGAACAAAGCCATCGCGCCGCAAACAACACACGCTCCCGCCATCATGCCTCCTCCGATGTAGTACCTTGGCTTCTGCCAGTCCGGGAACATGTAGACGGTATAGAAGTGAGCGACACCAGCGGCCATGAGATTCACAATAGCTAGAGCCACGGCACGCTTTGCCCTTGGCCGTGGGAGGGATGCGCTTAGCCAACTGACGCAAATACTGTAGGGCGCATAGGAGCCAGCAGTCAGGAGGAACATGGAGAAGTAGCGGCCGCCTGTCGAAGAGATAAACATGGCCTGAAAATATTAGTTAATCTCTCTGTGGCTACTCCTTAGATATGAGGATCTTACCAGGAGGTTGCCTAGAACGCCAAACATGAGAGGCACAGCAATATGCCATCCTCGCTCCTTCTTGTGGGCTGCATGGAATGAGATGGCCAGAGAAGCGATAAAGGCAAAGAAGTAGGGAGGAGCTGTCAAGAGCAAAGTGACCGTGTTTCCATAACCAAGAGTTCCAACAATCGAAGGAAAGAAATTGTTGAAGGATTGAGCAGTGATGAGGGCCATTTGCATTACGATGAACATGTACAGCTTTGGGTCAATCAATGCTTGCTTCAAGCCCCACCAGATGGATTCTGGATCTTCATCGACAATACCGGCGTTTTCCTTCCGGATGCGCCATTCCTATCAGCTGTGTTAGATCAAACGTGTGTTTGCGTCGATTCAAAGTCACTTTTGCTTACACCAACGAGTTGAAGGTCGTGCGAAATAAAGAGATGCCTGCTCTGAAGGGGGTAATCCGTGAGCACTGGGATCATCAAGAGAGCAACTACAACTGTGATTGCACCCTCGATAATGAATAACCACGCCCAGGACGATTTTCCGGCAGCGTCGTTCATGCGACTTGTAATGCCCGCTGCAATCAGGCCAGAGAATGCCGCGGATAGCATGTTTCCTCCATATAGAATGGCAATCCGGGGCGGAAGTTCACTACGCTTGTACCAGCAACTCATCAAGACGAAGACGGCTGGTAGGAACGGAGCTTCAACCAGACCAAGCAGAAACCTGATGGCGGCCAAGTGGTTGAAGTTCTTGGCGAATCCTTGTGACATAGAAAGGATTCCCCATAGCGAAGTGACGAGGGCGATGTAGTATGACGGGCGGACTTTGCCGATGATCATATTCGAAGGGATTTGGGTGATGACATCTATTGTGGTTAAGAAAGGCATCGACAATGAAAGAGATATCTGTCACTTACACCCGACGTAGAACATCATGAGACTAGTATTGTATTGGCTATTGGTCATGTTCAGATCCTTCTGAAGGCCGACAATCTTGGCGCTTGCAATATTGTTACGGTCTCTAGTACCTAATTGTTAGATTCGTATTAACAGAAATTATCTCACATAGGAGACCTACAAAATATTCAAGAGAAATAACAGAAATACACCTGGCATCAATGTCAAGTCCAGTCGACGAGTCAGTTTCCTATCAAGCTTGTTGACTTCATCGCGGCTCAAATGTGCTAGTTCTGCAGGCAGAGGTAAATCGTCCGGATCCATATGGCGAGGCTTTTCAGCCTCTTCCATTTGGGGGGTTTCCTTTCCGATCAAGTCCGTCATTTTGGTTTGGATTTCCAACCAAGTTAGATGATTGTAGAACGATAGACAAACGGATACTTTTCGAAGAATCCGGTTGGGTGAACAATGTTCAGACCTGCCACCACCCAATCATTATATAATAGTTCCCTAATTGTTAGCAAGTACCCCCGTCCTCCCAGATCCTGTCCCGCTGGTAACTCGGACGAAGCGCCGTGTCTAAAACACAAGCCGCCGACCAGGACCGCTCGGCTATACGGTCAGGCTGTGAACAGAGCCGTCAAATCCTTGCTACCCCAGGTTAATGATACCTTGGAGAGGGGGTGGCCTCCACTTATGGTCGGGGTAATGCGGGGGAGAGTTGGCCGAGATGCTGGCACGCCTAGTTGACCAGCAAAAGAGTTAGTATTTGGAACGGGAGAAAGTTCGAATGACACCAAACAGGTGTATAACTAATCTAAATGAGCGTCCCAAACCGACATGCTCGTGCTGACTGCAATCCCGTTTACGAAACCATTTAGATGAACAAACGTAATACCTTTGAATCTACAATTCTATTCATTAATTATGAGCATCTATTGCTTCCAAGGAGTCTCCTTCTCCGGCCTGGCTAGTACCTCTAAAGTCTCTAAAGTCCACCTCTTCATCGCATCGCCCAATGGCTGATATGGCTTCCTCATCAGGAACGTTGACTCGTCCTTCAGCCCCAATTGAGGTCCCAAATGATACCAAGTTCCGTATTTAGTACAAGCGAGGCCTTTCTTGCAAGCCCACTCTGCGTTTGCCACATCGTCTTGTAATGCCCTGGCTGCATCGGCCTTACCAGCTTTCCAGAGATCGTATACTCCTGAAGTAGATGCGGGAAAAATATTTCCCATTCCAGTAACGCAACCACTTCCACCAGCGTGAAGGGTCGGAAGCAAATAGTCGCTGCTTCCGCCAAAAACGCCAAATTGCTCAGGCTTAAACTTGCTCGTCAGACGTGTCAGCTTGCCGACATTGCCACAGGTGAGCTTCACGGCCACAATGTTGGGATGAGTGGCTATGGCCGCAAGTTGATCCGAGTCAAGATCGACACCAGCCGTGACGCCTGGGAAGTTGTACACCACGATGGGAATAGGGGAAACATCGGCGACGTCTCGAAAGTAAGATATTAGAGCATCGCTCGAGAGCGCCTTCGCCCAATAACTAGGCGGCAGAAGTAGCGCAAATTTTGCGCCAGCGCTCGCCGCATCCTTGGCATTCAGGATGGTTTCGAGTGTACTTTGCGCTGAGATCCCAGCCACGATAGGAAAATTTGGCCTCTTCAAATCTCTGACTGCACGTACGGCAGTTTCGAGGATAGATTTGCGCTCGGAGGCAGTAAGCAGAGCAAGCTCGCCATTGGTACCCAGATAGACCAAGCCATGCATACCGGCAGTGACAAGGGCCTGGCAGTGTTTGTACATGGCATCATGGTCCACATTCTGAGCAGGGTCTCCCGCCTTGTACAATGTGATAACGGGGGTGTACACACCCGGGGGCAATGGCTTGACCTTGGGAGCAATTGTGCTGGAAGGCATTGTCGGATGTATGGATTGGTATAGCGAGAACGAAATTATGAATTAATTCGATTGCCATTCAATCTGCGGAGTTTAGACAAGGGAAGAGAACTCCAAAGCCTAGCAGAGATAACGTCTTAGATCATGTCCTTTTTGCCGCTCTCAGTTATGTATTCATGTCGGGCTCTCGGCCGGGATCCGCACTAATGGCACCATGGTCGTGAATGTGCGGGGTGACGCTATGATCATATGAAGAAGAAATGTCGAAGATGAAAGAAGTGTCCTCAAACCCATGAGGCTTCCCCGCACACCACCGGTGAATCCGGCCGATGTGGGACTGTTATACGGAGCCGATCCGTGGATGGAAATATGGCGGCACATCCCGAACATTTAGACCGAGAAAACAGGGATCGTGTTAGACCACTCCATTATTTGGTATTATTGCCTTTTGCAAAGGCCAGTCGAGAATGTATCTGTTGTAACAGAAGAAGGACGAATTACACTACCCTACGAAGAGCTATCCAGGCGAGATATTTGTGGGAATTTCTTACCATGGCTGAGGCTTCAGAGAAAGAAATACCGATTATATCGATACGAGATCTTAACAAGCACAACACCAAATCGGATTGTTGGATTGCAGTGCATTCTAAGGTGTGGGATGTCACGGACTTTATCAACGACCATCCTGGGGGACCAAGTGGCAAGTTCTGTCCCAGTGCTTGTGCGCATTAAACCCCTGCTAACTATGACCAGTTCTACTCAAGTGTGCAGGTTTGGATGCCACGGAGTCTTTTAATGAAGCTCATGCTCCTGATATGCTCGAAGAGATGCCGAAAGATGCATTCAAAGGTGTCCTCGAGGTGCAACCTATCTTGCCTCCTCCTAAAGCTCTGAACACTCCCCCAACAATAGTCGAAGCATCCACACCACCAATGCCAGTGGTTGCAAATACACCGACAATTGAGATGGAGGATGCTTCTATTCCGGATCTTGAATCCATAGTAGGTGCACCGGATTTTCAACTTGCGGCGTCAAAGGCACTCAACCCGAAAACATGGGCATTCTACTCATCAGCTGCTACGGACCTCGTCACTCATACCAAAAACAAAGAATTGGTACGGAGGATTATGATTCGGCCTAGAATTTTAAGAGATGTGCTGGAGGTGAACTACCAGACAAACATCCTTGGGTTCAAAAGTTCCGCGCCATTCTTCATATCTCCAACTGCCATGGCAAGATTGGCACATCCAGACGGTGAATTAGCCATAGCACGAGCGGCAGCCAAGGAGGGCGTAATCCAATGCGTACGTCGAACAATCTCTTAACACATATATAATAGGTCATCTACTCACACATAGTCAGATCTCAAGTAATGCATCCTATACTCTACGGTCGATTGTCTCGGCCGCCCCTCCTGGCCACCCTTTCTTTTTCCAGCTCTACGTGAATTCTGATCGACAGAAAACAACCGAGCTTCTCAGAACAGCTCGTGAGCTTGGCATCAAAGCAATCTTCGTCACGGTCGACGCCCCCGTTCCGGGCAAAAGAGAAGCCGACGAGCGAGCCGCACAAGCGGTGAAGATCAAGTCGGCAATCAGCGGCGGAGAGAGCAGCAAAGATAAAAAGGGCAGCGGTCTTGGTCGTCTCATGGCTCAATATATCGATAAGTCATTGCAATGGGAAGATTTGGCTTGGATCCGCGAAGCTAGTGGGGTTCCTATCATCCTAAAGGGGGTACAGACTGCAGAGGATGTGAAGAAGGCGGTCAGCTACGGCGTTGATGGTGTCCTACTGAGCAACCATGGTGGAAGATCTCTTGATGGGTACGTTGGACAAACTGCGGGATGAATTACGCGTCTATTGAAATCGGACTGGATTGATCACTGACTTGTTTCTACGTAGCTCTCCGGCTAGTATCCTTGTGCTGCTGGAACTACGAAAAGTATGCCCCGAGGTTTTCGATAGCCTAGAAGTATACATCGACGGAGGATTCGAAAGAGGCTCCGACATCCTCAAGGCAATTGCCTTGGGGGCTACCGCCGTTGGGATCGGCCGGCCATATTTATACTCACTAGTATACGGTCAAGAAGGTTCCGAGCATCTGACGCAAAGTAAGGTGGATGGCCGATTCAAAACTTCGACGCTAACCAAGCCACAGTTCTCAAGGACGAGATCGAAACATCAATGCGGCTGTGTGGAATTACAACTTTGAAGGAAGCAACCCCCAGATTGGTGAATACGCGAGATATAGATCACCTAGTTGCCTTGGACGAGGAAGAATCACATATGGCTTTCCCAAAGTCACGCTATTCGAGACTGTAAGCCATAGCTTGCTGAACTAGACGTAAATAAATAGACCATACAATACAATGGTGGCACCTAGGAGGAAGCATGCCTTATTCACTCTTGCAGCTGCTCTTGTAATTTGGTGGAACAAACACAACGGCCGCATGGATGAGAAGAAGCAATCGATATGTATATGAAAGATCATCAGTAACATTATGTACAGTTAAAACCCATGAACCCCTCCTAAGTCCTAGGAATAGAATAGTCCACATCTGGGAACTCTTGCAGTCCCTCGATTCCAAAAGCATTTGGATCAAACCGAAACACTGGTGACAGGCCAAAGCTCATGTCATAATTGAACAACATATCGCCCTCAGTCCCAGGAAAAGCCTGATCGCTACCAAAAATAGCAGAAGGGTCCGTGGGGCCAGCTGTATTGTTGGCAGCCAAATCCCCCTGTGGGAGTTGACCTGATGGATTTGCTCTATTGGGGTCCAGAGTTTCAGCCATTTTCTCCAGCCCTGAAGCCATAAGATTGACCAAATGCCATTTTCCGACTGGCACAGATCGGAAATGCCCAATGAGACGGGTAATCAAATCCCGAACACGGTCTAGTTCAATCAAGTCGCTGCCATATTTAGTAACCACCTTGGTTAGGAACATGCATGCGAAGGCAGTCATGCAATGTAGATATGATGGCATTCCAACAACCGCAGCAGCGACATCGCCGTCAGTAAGAATAAACTCGATTGTAGACGTCGCGGCAGAGACGGCTGTGACGGTGCAATCTAGGAAGTAGTGAGGAATAGGATTATCGCCTGAGAGACCTCGAAAAACGTGGGAGTTGAGATGCAGCTTAGCAAAGTGGTAGTGAAGTCGGGCTCCTTTCCGTGGAAACTGGCCGATCTTGTCATGATGCTCTAGGAATGACAAATTAGCTCAACACCTTCGACCTTGTTATTGAATTCAGTAAGACTTACCATTGAGTGTCACAGACCAGTGTGCCAACCAGTTATCCAGTTGTTTATTGAAATGGGCAATCTGGTGTAGGTAGGCTCGTGGAATGGGTGTCCTAGTGTCGGGGCCAAACAGCTCGCGGATGCTCCCGATTATGCTCAGAAGCGCAACCTGGCTTGCTAGTCGCGAATCCTCGGTAGTAGTAATTGGAGAATCTAGAAAAGTCTCCCACCCCTTCATAGACAGGTCGGAGTGAACAATAGCTGGCCGGCCATACAGTGTCGCGAGATGTTGGTCGCAGATGTTCAAGATATACCATAACCTAACGTCGTCGGCAGCTTCCTCGCTCTGTTCCTCTTGGACTCTTATATGAATGTTGTATAGATTACCTTCTGTTACTCGTCGAATCGCGTGCCCAGAGAGCATCCAGGACATGTCACTAAGCCAGTAGGACGCAACGCACAACGCGCGAAGATAATCGCGGCTGACTTGGCGGTGGAAGATGGACTTTTCGATCATTCGACGGAACTCCGTTCTGCAAATCCCAAAGATAGAATTCGAAGCGGGGTCATGAAGCGCGGAAACAGTAAGTATAGCGACCGTGAGGATAGAACTCCTCTGCCGCACCTCATCTAGGGACTGGTAACGGCATCCGACGCAGTACATAAATGCATCAAGTCTGTTTCGGTAAAGAGAGAATAATCGCTGGGCATCGCTGTAGCTCACAACCCCACGTGAGATTAAGTCATCTACAGTCCGGCCATGGCGCTCCTCGGTACCGTCCGGAGACCTTAGAGCCTGAAGCTTGGTGAGCCTGTAGAGTGAGTGAATTGGTACATGAGGAAGGTTTTCTTCGTCGGCCGGAGAGATCTTTGGTGAGTTGTCGGTTGATGGGCCATAACTCTCTCCGCCAGATGGTCTATGTCTCTTACTGCTTTCATTGACGGGATCGTAAACTGTTATCGCCTCCCTCGTGGTAGGCGATCTCGCTGAGTCACGTACGGAAGAACATTGCAAAGGTTGTGGTTCAGGAAGACCCATTCTTTCGACAACTGTTCTCAGGGTTCCATGAATATGTTCCAAATCTTGGAACACAGCGTCAAGGTATCTGGCATGAAGTCAGTAAATGTCGTCTCGATTCCGGAGTAGGGACTCACTGTGACTTTTCGTCAATGATGGTCTGTAGATTCTTGCCAAGAACGCACTCGAGATTCCTCTCAGCACAGCGACGACATGGTGGGCCACTATCTTCCATGAGGCATTTGATCTAGTTGCGTATTAGAATTAGGTCTGTTCCGTAGATGCGCCCAAATGGTCTGACCTTTTGCCTTCGACATATTGTGCACGCCTTTATTTTGCGTGATAGCTGGGGGAATGGGTGATCGTATGGAACAAAGCTATAACCACTGCTGCCGAAGTTACCATCTGAACTAGCATTTCCATGCCCATTCGGCATGCCTGCGGCCATCTTGGATGATGAGGTTCTTCTATTGGATCTCAGCCAAGTGGAAGTGGATGTGGTGGAAAGTGGAGGTGGCGTCGAGGGCGACCATCGGATCTCTATATCCGATGCTTAAAAGCTTATGCTGGGGATGCGACAACATCAACCCAGTGACCTGGCAATGTTTTAAGTCCACTCAATGCCGCTCCTGCATATTCAAAATCTGACGGGACGTCAATATAACTTGTGGTATGAGCTACAGATGCCAGTCCCAGGTGAGAGTTAGCCATTAGTCTGGGGAAAGGAGACATGGTTCCCCGCATTCTTCAAGGCCAATCAACATACGACGATGGTGCAAAGCAATCCGTAATACCTCTGTAGCTTATGTGCTAATCCGATATTAAACTCAGGTTCGGTTGAACTATTTTCCTGCGATGGCATCCTTTGTTCTAAATTACTTTCTCTAAGTTACTTGTAACTGTGGTGGGTTTAGTTCTCAGAGGGAATTTGCCAACTTGTATCCGTAGCGGAAAAATTATCCGCCAATACAACGCCATGGTGCCGACAAGGGGTACGTATGTATGTGTGCGACAGGTCGATTCCAGGTATGGACGACTATTTCTTTGTTGGATAAGAAAATAAATTTAGTCTATTAGGAGATTGATCATGGAGTCTTTCCCTGTCTTGATCCACCGTTTGTAGGAGTAAGTTGTTGAATCACCCGATAAACATCTCAGCATAAGGCGCTTTGCTAGAATTCATAGAGTAATTAACAACCACTCCAGTCTTTCAGTTAGACTATGTCTAACCATGGGCTTGGGAACTTTAACGATATCTCTAATTAGACCCGATCCTACTGGTTTACACGAGAAATATAACTCAACCCTACTGACTCTCGATGGAAATTGTTCCGATAGCGCAGATTATTTTAAGCTTGAAATCTAGGCCACCCACTTTGGCCAGTTTCATGTTTCCAATTGGGCCATTTTGCCGCGTGTGATCGGACAAGATGCTCACCCTGGACCACGCCTATGAAACTGAAACAATATATCGCAAGTTGGACAGAGAGCCTCTAGACCCATTCGACTCCTCACAATATCTTGGCAAACGGTGAGATGGATACCATATTACGACGATACCGTTATAAGATCCAAACCTTCCAGCCATGGTTCGGGTTTTGTGAGTTGTTCCTTACTCATTCGTGTCCCGGCGACCAAATACTTTCACTTATTTCATTGTTTAATGTTTCAAATCGGATGACAGACAGGCCTTAAACGTTCATTATAATCTCTTTTTATCCGGTATTAGTTTTTATTAAAATCCTCAGCTAGTTTGAAGAATGCGATTCCAGTCGGCTTCCATCATCCTGGTGGCTGTGTCTGTGGCTTCGGCCCAGGCTGTGTCTGGCACAGCATACGGCTTCGCAACGGGTGTTACCGGTGGTGGAAATGTTGCTGCTGCTACTCCCTCGTCGGCTGAAGAGTTGGCAGAATGGCTGTCTGACGATACCGCTCGTGTCATTGTCATCGATCAGTAATACGACTTTACGGGAACCATTGGAAGCGGTTCTGGATGCGACCGAGAGAGCTGCAGCGTGTCGGAGGGCGGCCAATACTATCTTGGAGATCTCTCTTGCGGCGGAGATGGTGAGGTTGCCGTTAGCTCAATTACCTATGACACTGCTGGACCTAATGTCCTTGCTGTTGGAAGCAACAAGAGTATCCTTGGTGTTAACGGTAAGGGCGTTCTGAAGGGCAAGGGTCTTTCACTTCAGAGCGGCGCCAGCAATGTCATTATTCAGGGCATTGAATTCACTGACATCAACCCTGGCGTTGTTTGGGGTAGCGACGCCCTCGATTTTCAGGGCGGTAACGATGGAGTTTGGATCGATCACTGCAAGTTCTCATTGGTTGGCCGCATGTTCGTCGTCTCTCACTACACCGGCTCCCGTCTTACTCTTTCCAACAACGAGTTTGATGGTGTGACTGCTACTTCGGCTACTTGCAATGGTGACCATTACTGGACCATGATGTTTATCGCTGACGGCGATCAAGTCACTCCTGACCGAAACTACTTCCACGACGTGTCTGGTCGAGCCCCAAAGCTCGGTGCCGATGGCGTCAGCGGCACGTTCCATGCTACCAACAACTACTTTAGCAATATGCTAGGTCATGCTTTTGATGCCTATGAAGGCTGCACCGCTATTATTGAGGGCAATGTATTCGATTCTGTGGACACCCCCATGACGGACAGTGGTGCTGCTGTCTCGACAATCTTCAACGTCCCCAATTCATCGGCTGCTAGCGCTTGCTCGTCGACTATTGGTCGAGACTGTGTTCTGAATAAATCTCTCTAGCAGCGGTGACTGGCCCTCTATGTCTGAGACCACTGCCCTGTCGACTTTCTCTAACCTTCAAGATTATCTGGTTCTCCCCGTCGAAGCGAGCAAGGTCGCAAGTCTCGTCGCCAGCAACGCCGGTCCTAGCAATCTAGGCCCTTCTTCCGGTTCCACTGATGGGGGCGACACCACCACGCCTAGTGCTTTTACTCCCACTACGACCGCTGTTAGTGTTGAAACTCCTGTCGCAAGTATCTCGGTCGAGCAAAGTGCTGCGGCTACCACCGACGTCGTAGCAGCAGAGCCTACTGAATCTGCTTCAGATGGGACGTTCGAGAGTTCTGGCGAGGAAGTGCAGCAATGGGGCCAATGCGGTGGTGTCAACCACCAAGGAAGCACCAAGTGCGTCTCTGGTACATCGTGCGTTTCTCAAAATGAATGGTACTCGCAGTGTGTGAACTCGGCTACTAGAAAGTCGAAGAGAGCCCTGCGTCACAGACACCACAGGCACTGAACGAAAGTGTATATCGCCAGAGCCAGATTATGGTCTGTGATGAGATGTATGCTTCATGTACATATAGAATGGGTTGGTTGTAACTACGCTCATATGACAATGCAGAAGTTGTCTGGGTTATCAATGCTTTTCGTATTGCACCGAGATGTCCTTTGTCGGTGGTGGTTGGTTCTGATGATTGGTTAAATGATGCAGGGTCCTTTTGTTTGTGCCAAGGTAATCCTTTGCATATAGCTCATGGTGTATCACACCAGAGGGAAACAAAAGTTCAAGCGGACGCATGCTTCCAAGAAACGTGTTCTGGTAGCCCAGATTGTGTTGGTAGCCGGTAGTAATTGATATCCTCAAGATGGAGATGGAGTTTGCTGGGTCAACTGCTTTCACTGCGACTCGGGGCCATTCTCCTCCGGATTATCAATCAGTATGCCAGCGATGTCCGCGCGGTCAGCGTCAACTTGCTGGAATCCCCTGTGACTAGTTTAGAGTACGTAGCCGTCTTTATTATCGGAATAGTACTATCGTTGGGCCTTGGGTCGATTTGAGCATAGGCATGGCGTCATTCGAAAGCGTGCGTAGGCTCAGGCAGCTATCAATGACTCTGAGGCATTATCCCAGTGTGTCATTTGACTGGAGTGTTACACTCCGGAAGTCGGAGGTCAGTCAATCATGGCGGTAAAAGTTCCGGTGCTGATTGTTCGGCTAAATGAAGGGCCTTGGAACGCATTATTATTATGGTGGACACAGTACATTGCAACTATGCGCCCTGCGCTTGTCAACAACCATTGGCGGCCGAGCACAGTGCGATTGATTGACAGCGAAACTCGTAACTTCACCAATCATCAATCCCTTGAGCCTCACAGGAGGCCCTCCACCCGTGCTCATGAGCTCATTATTTCCCTTGGGAACTTCGCTTTATGCATTGCTGATGTAATTGGGCTGTCGCCTGCTGTTGCCAACAAGGTGGTGGGCCTCCCGGCCGCTGCTGCTGCAGGTTGGCGACCACACTAATTATTCGCGTTGAAATAGTGAGAAGTTTCCGGCTTACACACGTTTGCGAGAAGACTACCATACGCGTCCCCCAGGAACTTTTGCTTCATCTACCCTGTCGTTTGATTTTCCAAATGTTCCCAGCATTAGCGTGCCTCATTATTTGCTTGATCGACTCACAACTATCGCTTTGCCAACTGGATAGCGTCATTTCAATCCTACGACATACCCTGCAGCCTTTCCTAGGCAACCACTGACTCACTCACCGTGGCTACGATTCCTAAATCGTTGTCTCCGCTATCTAGTCTGCCGAAGAGAAAACTGGTGAAGATCCATGAGGCTAACGCGTCTTTCCACTCCCTCGAGAGACGGAGGTTCCGATTCCTCTACGTCCGTAGATGACATGGTCGTTGACGTATCCTCAGTGCCGGTTTCTCATATTACCGAGGTATCCTTCGCTATTGACAAAGATGGAACAGCAGAAACCAATGTTGTCTCTAAGATTGAGATTGAGAAGGAGGCATCTGGCCCGAATATCATGAACCCGCGAGCTTACCAGTTGGAGATGCTGGAGGAGAGTCTCCATCGCAATGTCATTGTTGCGGCTAGTCCCCTAACCCGGTGCGACCCTAGAATTTGTGGCTGACATGATCCAGATGGATACTGGAAGCGGCAAGACACAAGTGTGAGCACCACTCACCAAGAAGTATAGCTCAAATCAAGTTGACCAGATTTAGGGCTGTGCTCCGAATCAAAGCTGAGCTTGAGAAGTGTTCAGTTGACAAGGTCCGGCTGCGTACGGAGTACCACAAGGCTCTGCTAACCTTGCCTAGATAATTTGGTTCCTTGTACCCACAGTCTCCTTGAGTGAACAGCAATACGGTGTCATACAACTCCAGAACCCTTCGGTTTCTATCAAAATGTTGTCAGGCGACGTCGTAGATAGCTGGTCTCAGGGGCCGTGGGCTGCCATTATGAACAACACTCGCGTCTTTGTGACCACATACCAAATTTTGCTCGATGCTTTGGGTCATGGTTTCGTGAGGATGGAGAGACTGGCCCTTCTGGTAATTGACGAAGGTACGCCTAGCTGCAAGGTGTATGCCGCCCATGCTAATGTATTCAGCGCACAACTGTACGGGTAACTCCCCTGTCAGACAAATCATGTCCAAATTTTATCGTCCAGCAAAAGATGCAAACGAATGGGTACCGGCCATCCTCGGCCTCAGTGCTAGCCCAATGATGCGATCCGAAGTCCAAGATGTTAAAAAGCTGGAAGCGGCACTAGATGCCAAGTGTATCACCCCGACAATTCATCGAGATGAGCTTCTCAAGTGTGTCAATAAACCCGTGCTTATACATCATGGATACAAGCCTGTTCAATTCCCCGAAAACACTGCTATAATGGAGTCTCTCCACGTAATGTATCAAAACATCGATATTAAGGCGGACCCAACGATCCGCAGGCTAGCCAAGAGCAAGAGCGAACAAGGACGGGATATTTTACGTAAGGCGCTAGTTACGTACGATACCTACACCCAACAGCAGATGAAAGGCTTCTGGAGGCGCAGCAAGGAAGTCCTGACCCAGCTCGGTCCATGGGCCGTCGATGGTTACATCTCAAAGGTTATCGGACAGACGCTTCAGCGCGAGGATTCAGCGAAAGCCAACCAGAGCGCATGGATAGATGAAGACAAACAGTATTTGGCTGATTACTTCCGCAAGGTTTTGCTGAGTCCGAAGCCAAGTGCTTCCGCCTCGTTATCCGATGTTTCTGAGAAGGTGAATATCTTGATTCGAGAGTTGCTTACTGCCGGTGATAACGTGGTCGGAATCGTTTTTGTCAAAGAGCGAGCAACTGTCACTGCTCTAAAAGATCTCTTGGATGCTATTCCAGAAGTGCTCAAAAAGTATCGCATCGGCACCATGGTGGGCACGTCAAACTCTTCGGCAAAGAAGAAGAATGTTTACGAACTCGCTAATAAGCATGGCCTTGCTTTCCTGCAGGACTTTCGGTCAGGAAAGATCAATTTGCTGATAGCGACAAGTGTTTTAGAGGAGGGCATTGACATTCCTGCCTGCAATTTGGTCATTTGCTTTGAAAAACCAGACAACCTCAAATCCTTCATCCAGCGTCGTGGAAGAGCCCGGATGAAGAAGTCTAAGCTGGTCATCATCTATGAGCAGTCGGGGAAGAGGATAATCGAGTGGGAAGCGATGGAAGAAGAGATGAAGAAAGAATATCAGAGGGAAAGGGAGGAGCTATCTCGGCTTGAGCAGCTTGAAGAGGAGGACGCAGGTTCCCTCGTTTTTGAGGTACCAAGCACTGGGGCACGACTCGATCTCGACAATGCCAAGGCCCACCTGGAACATTTTTGCAGAGTCGCATCGCGTGGTGAATACGTTGATTGTCGCCCGGATTACATTTTTCACCGTACAACTGAGCCGGAGAGTTACCTATTGGCGGCGACGGTGCGTTTGCCGCCATTTTTAGACCCAGAGTTACGACAATGGCATAGTGGTTCGGAATGGATGTCACAGAAGAATGCCACCAAGGATGCTGCCTTTCATGCATATAAAGGCCTGTACGACGCTGGGCTGGTAAACGACAACCTTCTCCCTATCAGGGATTCTCAGGGCAAAGAGCCAGAACCAACGGCAGAAGAGCCTCCGTATTTTAATCCTTGGAAGACCGTTGCTCAGGCGTGGGAAAGTGACGAGGACAAATGGGTACACCGGCTAAGCTTCCTCGATGAGAAGGGTAGTTCGATGGGCCAGTATCTTGTTGTGCTTCCAGTTCAAATCCCTCGGCCTAGACCCATCAAGCTTTATCCTGAGTGGGGTATTGAATGGACAATTGATATTGGCGCCGGGATGCCGATTTCTGATGGTGAAGCCATGAAGCTGCCAGATCATACATCGACACTTCTTGCAATGCATTTTGGACACCGATGGGAGGTGGAAGACCGAAGTCTGGCCGTCAAGGTGGTTAAACCGGACGAGCATATCTCAAGGGATTGCCTGGGGGCAGTTCCATTTGATCCTGCTGTCCATGACGTGCATATGTCATATCTTATACGGGACCAAAACAACAACGGCACTCCCTATGAGTACATGGGCCTATTGCCATCGAAGCCACCAATCGAAGAAGTGCAGTATCCATTCTTCAACTATGATCAAGCCCCGGAGAATGTTCCATATCTGATCGTCAAGAAGGTCACGAAACGAGCGGATAATCTCCATCGCATCAGTGAAAAGCCACAACAAGGTCCATCTGGCTTGAAATCTTACCAATGGGTTCTCCCTATGCCCTCGACAAGGGTCGATAGGATTCCAAAGCAGCATGCTGACTTTGCGAGAATGATTCCATCAGTGATCCACGAACTGGAAGTCATCCTGACCGCCGTTCAACTACACGAAGCCATCCTAAAACCAGTCGGAATCACAGACATACAGCTAGTTATCGAGGCAATCAGTTCTCGCAGCGCGGCTGAGCCTGTCAACTATGAACGATTGGAGTTTCTTGGAGATGCGATCTTGAAATTCTGCACTGTTGTCCAAGTCTCTGCACAGCGTGAGTTAATACGACCAACACCAATGGTAGTATTTTGTCTGACATGATCACAGATTTGAACTGGCCCGAAGGCTTCCTATCATTCTCGAAGGACCAAATTGTGTCGAACTTCAACTTGTGGCGGGCCTGCATCAAAGCTGATGTGCCGAAGTTCATTCTGACAAAGAATTTCACCGGTCAGAAATGGAGACCGATTTTTGCAGACGACATTCTCCAAGAGGAACCACAGCCACGGAAGACCCTGCCTTCAAAGATGCCTGCTAAGATGCCTGCTGATGTCATAGAAGCACTGATTGGAGCTTCTTATCAGATAGGTGGTATTCCCAAAGCTCTGGAATGCATTTCTATTTTTCTCACCACCGGTAAAGGAAAGCATAAGAAGAGATGGTTTAGGGAGATGGAAGGGCGTCAAATGTTGTTCAACCATGCTGCTATTGATGTTGAACTCCCTCCCACGTTGCGACCTGTAGAAAAATTGATCGGATATTCGTTTCGAAAGAAGGTATTGGTAATTGAAGCAATGACACATGCATCCTACGGTGCAGACATTAGCGGGCGGTCGCTTGAGCGACTCGAGTTCCTCGGCGACGCGGTCCTCGAATACATTATTGTCACCAAGCTGTTCAATTTCAAGCCACCCATGCCTCACCACAAATTGCATTTGCTCAAAACGGCGATGGTGAATGGCGATTTTTTGGGCTTCATCATCCTTCACCATGGTCTCAGCACCATGGAGACTGTTGTGGCTGATGATGGGAGTATTGAGGAGAGGGAGAATTTTTTACCACTATGGAAGTTTATGCGACACGCAACCGAGGCCATTGGAACCGAGCAGGTGGCAACGTCGAGAAGATTCGAAAGCTTACAGGGGCAACTCATCGAAGCTTTCACCAAGGGATCACATTACCCTTGGGCGTTACTTGCCCGTCTTCAACCCAGAAAGTTTTATTCCGATCTCCTAGAAGCACTTATCGGTGCCGTGTGGGTTGACTCGAACTCCCTCGAAGCATGCGAGGCTGTCCTTCGACGACTCTCCATGCTGGACTTTCTTAATCGCATGCTCGAAGACGACGTTCACATAATGCATCCAAGAGAGGAACTTGGCGTTTTGGCTGCCAGTGAATCATTCACTTACCACAATGAGATTGTGGACGGTGCTGATGGGGAGCGAGAGTACCAATGCAAAGTCGAGGTGGGAGGTCGTGTGATAGGGCATGTTGAGGATGCGCTGAATAGAGAAGAGGCCAAGACCAAGGCTGCTGAACTCGCGGTGAAGTTTATTAAGGAAGAAAGGAAGAAAGAGGATGAAGGAAGACAATAAAATTGGAAGTAGATAATGGAATCAGAACTACAAATGATGAACGATGATAACCCACTCTATGTCCCCAAGATGTCTAACAGATTCTAAAGTTCTTCGTTCAACCGGTCAAGGATAACATTGACAGTCCATTCTAGCGTTTTGCTTATGTCTCCATCAACGCCAACGCCTTTCTGCACCTTAATCCCCTTCTCCTCCAGCACATCCTCCTTAAACTCGCCCTCAACGTCACCGTCCTTGAACATCCACGCGTGCTCTTGTACATAGTTTGGCCAGACGATTTTGTCCACATACCCAGGCGGATCAGCCCAGAAGCCCTCCAACGTGACGTACCCATCCCTAGCCTCGCGGCGCGCCTTGGCCTTAGCGTACGACGTCCGCAGAAACAACTTGATATCGAGGCTAGATTGAATAGCGGCTACAGAGGGCGAGTAGAGGAGGAAGCCGTCGAAAAGACACAGTCGGAGGGTAGAGTAGACGGGATGTGAGGGAGGCAAAGCAGCAGTGACTTTGTCTTTTTGGGCTTGGATGACAGAGGCTGGGACTGGGCACTTGCCTACGGAGTTTTGATCCTCCTTTGACTCGAGAGCAGGCTGGGAGTCGTATTAGATGATACGTTAAGTGAGAATAAAAGAATTGTATCTCACGGGAAAGGCGGCATGTTGGCGGATGAAAGCCAGACTGTCCGCCATCGCAGGGATGTCGAGAGCCTCGGCACAATCCCAATCTAGGAGACCATCTCTGGAGGGCAGTCTAGTTGGCTACCGAGTTAGGGGCACTTGTTCAACGGTAATGTAATACAATGCAATGCAATGCAATGCCGATGCCTCACAGGCTTGGCATGCGCGTCAGACACTCACTCATTCTCGGGACGGTAAAAGTCGTCCTCGTGCAGGATAAAAGTGTGGGGAAATATGTCCCGCAGCAGACGAGCTAGGGTCGTTTTGCCGCTGGAAGAGCAGCCGGAGAGGCCTATGATGAGAGCCCTGCTGGCTGCGGCCATGGCTTTGGCTCGGCGGAATGACACTTGATAGGGAGTTTCGAAGCTATTTCAAAGAACCGACGTGTTCACGGTGAATGAGACGTAATCTTTGGTGAGATGTTCGTAGAGCTGTAGGCGGATTACGATTAGCAATTGTAGGCGGGGGTGATAAGTGAGCCTTGGTGCCCCCCACATTGTGTCAGAACCTAAGATACAGTCTCCACGCCTATGCTGTATTAAACCCATGTTTCTAACCTCCAGATTCTTCATGAAAGAATTCACTGATCGATTGTTTCAACATGACAATTTTTATCTAATTTACATGCTTAATAGGCGAAGAGTTTAGTGATTCTTCTTCAGGCTTAGTTCCCGGGCCGCTTAGACGGACTTGCTCGATGATCTCGCGCTGAAATGAACACCCACTCGATGGCCGCTCATTTTCCAGCAAATCAGTCGTCGGGATGCGGCCACGCACTCAACCTAGGTCATGTGTCAGGCCTTTCAGAACCAGAAGGAATGCCGATTCAACAGCCACAGTCTAGTGACTGTTTGTATAACAATAGGGGTATCTGTCGTCAAGGATACTGTAAATGAAAGCTTAACAATGCGTGTGAGCTAGTTATTTGTTTCCCCTCAACACCCGCCTCGGTAACTTGCGATCTGAGAGCCTTAGCAGGAGCGAACGAAGTGGGCTTTATGAGGCAGCTATCGAATATCTTCAAGCTACAAGCCCTTCTTTGCACCCAACTTCGGAAGTTTTCGTTTTTGGGGGTTCTCCTTGTCTTCGTCAGTTACCGAGTCTGCTTTCCTGTGGGTAGTCCTAGGAGAGTATTCCTGCGTAATTTGTCTTGAAACTGAACTTAAACGCGGATAAGAGGTCTTGAGCAAGCGAGAACTTGCTTCTTTTCGGCTTTGTTTACAGAAACATGGATACCCATGTATACCTCGAAAAGTCCAAGCCCTACCTAGACTTCGCGAAATCACCCCCCTTCCGTCGCGCGGCTACCACACTCGTTGTCTTCTCTATTATCGCCGCCTTCATCATTTCCACCTTTGGCCTTGAAGATGTGAATGAGTACTTCTTCCCTACAGTCAGCTATCCGCCTCGAATTCCCAGCTGTGCCAGCAAGAACATAACAGGCCAGCTGGATATTTGGAAAGTCGCCAAGGAAAAGTACAGTCATCTGATAGAGAACAAATTCACGTGAGTAAAAAAGTTTTACTTGGTGATTTACAAACTGTTGGCATAGAAGTTAACACCAAGACTACACAGCATTATCATGCAAACTTACCAACGGCCAAAGGAACTCAACAACACCCTTCAAGCTTTGTTAAATGAGGAGATCCCTTCGCTTCATGAAGTTGTCATCGTTTGGAATGATATCGACGCGACACCTCCTGTAAACTTCAGATCTAAATATGACATCCCCGTGAGATTCCGTGTCTCTAGGCGAAACAGCCTCAACGAGAAGCTTTGGCCCGACCCGGACTATCGTACCCAGGCCGTACTACTATCCGACGACGATGTTTACTATCACCCCAAAGATCTCGAGTTCGTCTTTCAATCTTGGAGAGAATTCGGTCAGAATAAGCTCACCGGTGCCCTCGCTCGGTGCTCTACCGTTGATAGTCACGGCAACTTCAATTACAACTTTTGTTCCAGCAGAAGGAGTCAGGATGTCTACCATATGGTCCTGACTAATCTCTGTTTTTCACACTTATCCTTTATGGACTACTATTCATCCAATGACACCACTATGAAAGCAGTTCGGGACTACGTCGACGACGGTTTTAACTGCGAGGACATTGCCCTCAACTACGTACAAGCGCTTTTGACGGGTCATGGGCCACTACTTGTTAACGGTCGAGACAAGTACGTTAATTTGGAACCATCCAAGGGGATCAGCAACAAAAAGGGTCACATGAAGGCTCGAAGCAAGTGTCTGAATGATTTCGCCACTATGTTTGAGTGCATGCCGCTTGTTGACTCGCAAGCGCACATCCAAAAGGGTGTGATTATCATGTGAGCATCGAAGAGATGGCAGTGTTTTCCATTACTCTCTAGGTGTGGGAACATATTTCCTTCTGGACATATGTTAGCGTTGATGCTCTTAGATGGAAAAGCCCTCCGTGCTAGGTGTATACAAATGTCCGAGTGTCATAACTGTGGAGATGTTGATTCGCATATACCAAGGGTCGAGTATGGCGATATATGAACAGGAGTACTGATAATAAACCCTCTCGATAAATTTAATCCATTTCTCTCCAGAACAATCCATGTTTTTTTTTGTTTTATATTTTCCTTTGTGAATGTGTAGAGTCGATGTGGCTGGGAAACTTGACTGCACGTGATAAGCCAAGACCAGTTCAGCATCTTCGTAATCGACCAAAATCTCCAACACAACTTAATCAAATCAACCTCCTGCACCCACCACCCTCGCCATGGCCGACCAAGGAGTCCAGACAGGCATAATCCTGTCCACAGCAATCGCCGCTGTCATCACCGGCTACATGTTCGGAGTCTTCACAACCCGCGGCTACCTCATCTCGCCCGAGCTCGCAGAGGAACGTCGTCGCAATCTGGCCGACCCTGTTGAGAGCGACGAGAGCGATGTCGACGAGGATGACTCTTTGCTTGACCATGCACCAAACTGGGCTAACGGTGCCGACGCCGATCGTAAGCAAGGGCTCAAGGGTGAGAACAAGCTCAAGGACACTGGCGAGGAGTGCAAGCTGGTCTTGGTGGTGCGGACGGATCTTGGCATGACAAAAGGTGCGCTCGACTTTCCTCCACGTTTATGCTGAACGAAGTTACATGCTAACATTCCTTCTTTTGCAGGAAAAATCGCCGCTCAATGCTCCCACGCCACCCTCGCATGCTACAAGGCCATGGCGCGTGCGCCCGACGGTTCCCCCCAGCGGAAGATGCTTGCCCGTTGGGAAAAGTACGGCCAGGCCAAGATTGCCGTGCAAGTCAAGAGCCAGGAAGCTATGCTGGAGCTGTGCCGCAAGGCACGTGGCTTGGGACTCACGGCCGAAGTGATCCAGGATGCGGGACGCACACAGATCGAGGCGGGCAGCATGACGGTGCTAGGCGTTGGACCTGCTCCTCGAAGTGTTGTTGATCAGGTCACTGGTGGCCTGAAGCTTCTATGAACGATAAGAGATGGGTATGATGCTATGAACGATATGGCTGTATCATATGCGGTGTTGAACATAGACAGGACTGGCTGGTACGGGTTATACAAAAGTATACACGGGAAAATAGAGCGTTCTTTCACAACGGAATTTTCGGTATAGAGATGGTCTCCTCATTGGCTAACGCAGGTGAAGACAGCACATGAAAACGGGTTCTTTGGGGGTATTATTCGTATTTCTATAAAACAATCCATCCCTACTCCTTTTTGGCAAATCGAGATAACGCCGGCCCGAGATCCTCTTCCACCTCCTTTCGCTTCTTGTCCTTCTGCTGTTGCTGCTCCTTCCAGATCTCGTCCACCCGCAAGCGCTTCTCGTCGATAATGTTCTTTTTGCGCTGTTTGCGGAGGTACTTCTTGAGAGCGCCGTTCTTTCCACGAGCACGGTTGCGGATGTCCTCGGCCAAGTCGACAGGTGCGGCGTCGAGGTCTTTTTCGGCACGGCGCTGCTTGTCGGAGCGAAGGTCGAGGTTGCCAATGAAATTGGGGTCGAGAGCGATCATGTCGGGCTGGAGCTTGTTCAGCAGGCCCTTGACTTCGGACTCCTGGCGCTGCTTTGCAGTCTCGTAGGGGTTGACTTCGAGAGCGTCGAAGTTGGCCTCTCCAGCGCCGGGAACGATGATGGATGAGAATCCCTCGTCATGGCCCAGGCCGAGAACATCTTCAAAAGGGCACCATTTTAAGCGCTCGAACCGTCTACCCTCACCGCCCCAAGCCATGTATGGACTTTGCACTTTTTGCTGGACTGGTGCGTTCTTGTCGAACAAGCCCTTCCAAATAGTAGTCTGAGTACCCCAACCGACGGCAGTTAAGCCGGTATCTGATATGGCGACCGATTGTGCGGGTTGGCGTGTGAAGTAGCTGTTAACCTCCTTGAACATTCTAATATCCCACACTGCCATCTTCTGGTCTTGGCCAGTGGACACCATGTATCGGCCTTCTCGGTCAATTGCCAGTGACCGTACGGGTCCTCGATGCGCCAATAGCTTGACAAGAGGATCTGATGAGTTGGGTGACCAGAGTGTCACAGTGCCGTTCTGGTGACCGACATGTAGAATGGCGTTCCAGGGATTCTGTCCCAGGGCAGTGGGCTGGCCTAATCTGGTCGGGATTTCGGCGACGAGCTGTCCGGTCGAGGTATCTAGGTATTTGAGGAAACCAACAGCACCCTGATATTGTTAGTGGTATATCCTGATGTAAGATATCCACGACTTACAATTGTTGCTAGGAGGAAATGGTACGGGAGAAATTCCATGTGTGTCACCTCCTTCTGCTTCTGCAAGTTGTGCAGCTCAACTCCATTGTGGTCGTAAATATAAACAGATTTCTTCTGCGCAACAGCAAAGTATTGATTATTGTGAAGCCATTTCACATCCCTGATCGTTTCGCCTAGCTGGATTTCACAGCCCAGCTTTCCCTCCCGCCAATCCATGGTCGCCACATGACCTTTACGACCACCAAGGAGAAGATCTCGGCCGTTCCTTGAGTAGTCGAATGTATAGGGGCCCAGGTCGGTCAACTTGAGTTCGAATCGCTTCTGTGCCGTTTCCACCGCAATGTCGCTAACGATGTCTTGTTGTCGGACCTTGTATGTTCGTTCAAGTTCGTCTTCGGCCTCAAGGAAGCCGCTGGTGTTCTCGAGAAGAATCTCGGCATCCTTTGCCTTAATCGCAGCATCCTGGTATTTACCCTCTAGGCGTTTCAAGTTGCTACGCAACTTCTTATCCTTGATCATCTTGGTGTTGATCTTCTTGCCTCGACCGTAGACCTTGTTGGCTTCCCGTATGCGACGTGCCTTTTCTCGCTCATGTTTAGGAACGAGCTCTGTTCGAGTGGTCTCGACGATAGTGGCGCCATTTTCGCGCACCTTCGTGATGGGCTCATCAATCGTGTCGACTTCCATTGCTTCGTCTTGCCGGGCGGTCGCAATGAAAGGTCGCGGAATGAATTGACTGCGAACAAAATTTCCAGCCAAAAAGCCATTAGCTGGTATCGCCGCAACTCTATTGGCCATAGTGGGGCCGCTAATGTTATCGATTCGGGTCCACACAAAAATTTCTTGATAACCACAACCCCGCCATCACCGCCTTCGATAATAGTGAATATTGCCATTGTCAAATTGCAAACTATTAGGCAACATCTTTCCATTTGTCCTGGACTTTGTTAACCGTGGCTTCGTTACCGTTTCGATTCAAGGCTGGTGGTGACTCAAAAATGCCTGTCGGCGTGACTCACTCCCATAGGCCGACCACCAAGGTTACGCACAAGGCTTTTAAATCGAGAGCTGCCTCCAAACATGAACTGAGAGACCGTGCAAAGGGTAAGAATTCTTTGACCGAATTTTGCGCGAACAATTGGAACTAAACTTGTATTTTCAGGCCGAGTTCCCAACGAAAAGGGACAACGAAAAACTCCCCACCAACAAGTCATGTCCAAGTTCGACCGCCGAAACCAGGCCAAACAGGCTCGAATTTTCAAGCACAAGGAGCACCTAAAGGAGACGTCCATCTTTTCCGGCCGAGATGGTGCCCCGCGGATTGTTGCCGTCCTTCCTCTCTGCTCTGATGGAGACGCCAAGTCTGCCATTCGCCAGCTTAACGGCAGTCTGGATATTGAGGAAGAGGTGGTGGATGGGAACTTCCGAGTGACCGTCGATCGTTTTAAGCAGAAGCTGCAGTACATTCCTCTCGAGCGCGACTTGACCGCGTGTCTCGATGCTGCCCGAGTGGCCGATTTCATTGTAGTAGTGCTCTCCGCAAATGTTGAGGTCGACGAGCTTGGTGAATTGATCCTGCGGAGCGTCGAGAGTCAGGGCATGTCAACACTCTTTACCCTCGTTCAGGGTCTCGAAAAGGTCGAACCCGCCAAGCAGCGACAAGGAGTCTTGGGCTCGCTCAAGTCTTTCATTACACACTTCCACCCCGAACAGGAAAAACTCTTTAGCCTCGAGAACCGACAGGAATGTGCCAACCTCTTGCGATCGCTATGTAACACAACACCTAAGGGCGTGAGATGGAGGGAAGAGAGAAGCTGGATGCTCGCTGATGATATCAAGTTCGCCTACTCTGAGTCTGACCCTACTATCATTACTGGTGTTGTTCGAGGGAAAGGACTGAAGGCGGATCGTCTTATCCAGGTGGGCGACTGGGGCGCATTCCAGATCGAAAAGATTGTCGCTGCACCTCTTCCCAAGCACGTTAGGAAGAAGGGGGAGGATATGACAGTTGATTCTGAGGAGGGAGAGAAGCTTCTCGATACTCCCACTGAGGACCAAGATGACCTCATTGAGCTCGCTCCTGAGGAGGTTATGATGGATGCTGACGCCGACGACATTGCTATGGATGGTCCCGACGAGTCAAAGAAAGGTGTTCTGCTAGATGAGCATCACTATTTTTCAGACGAGGAAGCCGAGGCGAAGAAGATCAAGAAGAAAGTGCCAAAGGGCACCTCCAACTACCAGTCAGCTTGGTACTTGGAGGATGTGTCCGACTCCGAGTCAGACATGGAAGATTTTGAGATGAAGGATGAGGCTGACGAGGAAGAGGCTCGTCCAGAGGATGGTATTGAGGGATATGCGCCTGCACCCCCAACTGAGGCTGGACCCTCTGAGTACCCTCAGTCTGAGATGTTGGTGGAACCTAACGAGGAAGAGGACGCCAAGCAGCTTGCCCAATACCGAGCGCAAAAGCGAGACGAAGTAGAGGACGATAGGGAGTTCCCCGATGAGATTGAACTTCAACCCCAAGTGCTAGCACGAGAGCGTCTGGCGAGATATCGTGGTCTAAAGAGCTTGCGAACCAGTCCCTGGCTCGAGGACGAGGATCGTGCGCATGAGCCTGAGGAGTGGAGACGATTGCTACAGATTCCTGACTATCAATCCTCTCGATCACGAGCAACCAGGGAGGCTTTGGTCGGTGGAGTCGAGCCCGGCACCCGGGTACATGTCTACATCAAGGGTATTTCGCCTATCAAGGAGAAGAACTACAACAAAAAGCTGCCGATCACTCTCATCTCCCTCTTGAAGCATGAGCACAAGAAGACAGCTGTCAACTATCTCATCAACATGAGCTCTGACTGCACCAAGTCTATCAAAGCCAAGGAAGAGCTCATTGTGCAGTGCGGAGCTCGTCGAATGGTGGTCAAGCCATTGTACTCTCACCCCGGCCAGACGCCCAACGACGTCCACAAGTACTGCAGATACCTGCACCCTGGTCAATCGGCCATCGCTACTTTCATGGGTCCACTCACCTGGGGATCGGTTCCTGTCCTATTCTTCAAGAAGACCACTCCCGAGGAAGCTCAGAGCGAAGAGGGCCCTCACCTCGGCCTCACTCTCATCGGAACCGGCACTGCTCTGCCACCTTCAACTTCCCGTGTTATTGCTAAGCGTATCATCCTTACCGGCCATCCCTACCACATTCACAAGAAGGTCGTCACAATTCGATACATGTTCTTCAACCGTGAGGATGTCGAGTGGTTCAAGGCTCTGCCGATGTGGACCAAACGCGGTCGCAGCGGTTATATCAAGGAGGCCTTGGGTACTCACGGCTACTTCAAGGCGACTTTTGACGGGCGCATTAACCCTCAAGATTCTATTGGTGTCAGCTTGTACAAGCGGGTGTGGCCACGCAATGCCACGCTTATCGAGGGTTCCTTGTTAGAGGTGGAGGCTACCCCTCAGACGACTGATGGAGATATGATGATGGAATGATCAGGCATATGTGATGACACTGGGTACCAGGAATAGCTTTAGATAAAAATGGAGGCGTTCTTTTGTTTCTTCGTCAGGCCTTGATCAGCTTTTCGATCGATTCTTAGAGTAAAATGTGACGATTATTTCTCCAAAGCCTCGAGCCCCTCTGTAGGTCGTGGACCGCCCTTGCTCTTTCGCTCTCCCTCAGCACCACTCGCCTTCCAGGCACTGAGAATGAGGTTAATGATGTGATCAACGCCAACGTCGTTCTTGACCTGCGCAAACACCGTTGGGCCTCCCTCTCGCATCTTTCGCGCATCCCTCTCCATAACACCTAGGTCTGCACCTACGATCTCTGCCAGATCCGTCTTGTTCACAACGAGCAGATCGCTTTGCGTAATGCCTGGCCCTCCCTTGCGAGGAATTTTATCGCCTCCACTCACGTCGATAACATAGATGATAAAATCGGCTAGCTCGCGGCTATAGTTGGCCGCCAGATTGTCGCCGCCAGACTCAATGAGGAGGATATCCGTATCGAACTCGCGGTGCAGGTCTTCAAGGGCGGCAAGGTTGGTGGAGATGTCCTCGCGGACGGCGGCGTGAGGGCAGCCGCCAGTTTCAATGGCTCGAATACGCGGTGGGGGGAGGGCGAGGTGGCGGGTGAGGAATTCGGCGTCTTCGCGAGTGAAGATATCGTTGGTCACGGCGGCGACGGAGAATTTGGAGCGGAGAGCGAGGCAAAGCGCAAGCATGAGGGCAGTCTTTCCGGAGCCGACGGGGCTTGTCTCAGGGTCAGCTCACCATTGAACAAACACAAGAATTGATGACGTTCCTACCCTCCAATGCCAATAGTAAATGCTCGATCTGACCAATCTCGACCTTCAGTGATAGGCATCTCGCGTCCGAGGTAGCTACCGGGTCCGTCTAGGATCTCGTGGGAGTGGCCATGCTCCTGGGCGTTGAACCCCTCATGGGAGTGTGAGTGTGGGGCAGAACCGTCATGAGAGTGAGTGTGTGACATTATGACGATCTCAGAAGCCGAGACAGCTGTTAAAAGTAGAGCCAAAGCTGGGGGAGGGGTAACAGATAGGACCGAGGAAAAGTGTGACGAGCGGAGAGGTGATGTTAAGAGAAGGTTTGAGCGTGTACGGCGAAAAGCTTGTGAGCTGTGTTTTACCTTATCCAAAGGGCGGGCGAGTGCTCTAACGAACGTACCTTCCCAAGCTCATTTTGGGTCAGAGCTTGCCGGAGGGCCCCGGACCGCCGCCGCCGCCCGCCGGCGGTCACTGACAGGAAACGGAAAAGTGGGCCCTTCCGGCCTTACCACAACCATCGATTGATGATATTCTGAATAGCAAAGGCCGAGGCATGTCTCCGATTTCGTGGTTGTTTATGGCATCGATTATGCGACTTTGTACACGTGTCGTGATCTAAGACATCTTGCCAGATGCAGACACCGAGCCTTTCCAGAGCCAAGCCATCCTGACCGAAACTTTACGAGAAACACCGAGACCCCCAGAAAATAGAACAATCGGGTCGGCATTCGAGGAGTTTCATCATGAGGTTTGATCTGATATTCCGCTTTTATGGCTAGATTCTGGAAATCCTCCGCATAATGCAATGGGAAGTCGACGACTCTGCGATTTTATCAATCATTTCTGCTTGGCGGGTTCTGGTTTAACCAGGAGCTCTTTTGGGATCTTATCACGCACTCTTCAATCACTCTAAGGAAGGGGAGAACAATAGATTCCAAGGAATCTCGTGCCTCAAAGAGGTCCAGATATGATGTTTAGGGCTCAACCCTTAAGTGTGCAATCAATTCGTGTTCAACCTTTAGGTCAGCCCAAGAACTGGATCGGATAACACCTTGTTACTACATTTCCGTCTGATTGCCTATGGAAAATTATGATGCCATGTCCATTTGTCTCGGCCTCTTGAGGCGCTGCTTCACGCCGGTCGGCGCAATATTCTTCGGTCTGTGAACACGGTTACTGATCGGCGGATTACGCGTCAATCCGGTGATCTAGATCTCAGCTGGACTGGACACCGATGTCCTAAATGCACACTTTCTGCAGGGCGAATTTCCAAACTTGTTGCAAATTTACAGGGCACTCCAAAGGACCAGTTATTCGAGTCAAGTTACCGCACTTCCGCTATTATTAGCCAAACGTGTCAGAGCATAGTCGGCGAGTCATGAAGAGTTGCAGGCAATACAAGCCCAGAGAGAGCCACTATTCTATAATTATGACTTACATGGAACTCCATTCCTTCAAAGACCCCTGACAATCACTGCTTCCTCTTAAAGCACAATTCTCAAAGTATAGGACTTGCATGCTCTTCCCTACCCGTCCCCTGACTATTTTACCAATCATTCCATTTTGGGAATTGATTGGAAAATCGCCGAATATCCGGCGCATTAAAGGCCTCGTTATTTCCCTTTCTAAATAAGCAAACCTATCAGAAACGCGTAGCCCAGGGGGGTATGCTTCCTGTGCTCAGCAGCGAGTCTCGATTATGACACTGCAGTTGACTTAATAATAGACATCCACTTAATCACATATTGGAAGGTAGGACCGAAAAGTAACCCGTGAGTCATTTAATGTAAGATTTGCATAATCCTCAATTAATAAACAATACTGTTAGCTTCTCATAGCAAGGGCCCTCACAGGCTTTGTAGGCTGACTGTCATTGCGTTGGTGTTCCCCAATAAAATCTTTACCAACCCGCGGATATTGTACACCGGGCCGAAAAGGAAACCCGCGAATCACCTGAGGTAAGATGTATACAAGTCTCGATGAAGGAAAAAGCACTGTTGGCTCCTCATGCCAGAGGAACTCGCCGGCTCTGTTAAGTTGACTGTCATAACGTTGATGTTCCAATCAAAGCCTTACCAACCCGCGGATATTGTACACGAGGCCGAAAAGGGAACCTGCGAGTCACCTGATGTAAGATTTACATAATTCTCGACGAAGGAAAAAACACTGTTGGCTGTTCAGGGAGAGGAACTCCCAGGCTTTGTTAAGCCGACCGTCATAGCGTTGGTGTTCCCCAATCAAAAGCTTCACAACCAGCGAATATTGTAGCCCAATACAAAGTAACATCTACGCCCATATTTTCAATTCAAGACTTGCGAAGTGTGCCTTTATAAACGGGTATGTTCATGAATTTGGGGGCTGAAATCGAGATCAAAGTGGTCGCAGATGACCTAAAAATACAAGAAAAGCCGAATTCGATGGTTTGCTGCGCTCTGGCATGCAAGGAGACAATCTCGTTCAAGGGCACCGGGCAATTTTTGATTCACCCTTGAAATAGTTGCCTCATTCTTATTGAGTTTAAGTATATGATACAAGCACATGTGGGGTTTCCAGTGAGCTATAAATGTGATAGTCGGTTGTCATCGATCCGATTCACCTCTTAGACAGACATCAAGCTCTTCATCCACAAGATCATTACTAGGAAACCCTTCAATCGCACTACCAGTAAATCAAGACGTCTAATCTCTTGATTGAAGCCAGCCTTTACTTTCTCACTTCCTCAAAACATTAGTTGCTTCTATAAGTCGGCCGTCAAGATGAATGACTGCACCCTGTATGTAATATTTACCCCCCCTTTAAATGACTTCATGGTCAACAAAAATTGTTTATAACAATTGCATAGTCCTAGCGATTGCAACTCCATGCTCGGAAAGTTCATCTACGATACTTCTTCCCTCCAAGACAGGCTCATCCAGAACTCAACAGGGAAATCGAGCACTAGCCAATTGCATCGGGACCCTCCTCCTCAAAAGAAAGTACAGATACTTGAGAAAATACTCAAATCTTCTAAAATTTGATCAGAGGGTTTTAATATGCGACTTATAGAAGTGGATAGTAGGTGGTTACGGGTTACACTAAGTTGGCAACATAATTAGACCGTGTTTCTTTTTAGGCAAGAATCTTGATCGAGATTAATGGTGCCTCTTATAGGACTGTATAACATAATCAATCTATCAACTTTCATTCATGATCTCAATCCCACATATGCTACTACCTACTCATACCACATCCAGCCGAGGTAACACGCATTCGCAATTTGCAAGGGAAACAATAATCACCTGCTCTTAAACCTACCCTTTAAAGATGGCATATTCCTATTGTGCATCTCAAATCGCGTTTTGCTGTAAGAGTAGTGTTCGCCCTTTTTCTATTATGTAATTTGATACTGAACTAATCGTCATCTCTGAAGTGGCGAATTTCCCTGTCTTAAATATGTTTAAGCAAATCGATCTAGAGGTCAGATAAGGATGAGACAAATCGACTTCCGGCTATCTAAGTTTTTGCAATAAGCATCCAATGCGACTTAGCTCTAAACCAACTTTGGCTTCATTACATCGCCGCGGCACATCCCTTGTTTGACACGCACAGGCGATACATTGGCTGATAGAGAACAAATTAGGATTGAGGGCTGTGTCATATATAATTGGTGTCGCATTCAATAGTGAGGTATGCAGGAGCAACTGCCTCTGCTGAACACTCGTAAGCGCCTACCTCAGGGGTCGTCTCGCTACACCATCGACACAACACTGACATCAATCATCGTCAACAACGAATGAAAGTCCAATGCCGAGTACTTCATTGCCTTAAACCTTCAATAATCTCTTCAAGGCGTCTCAGGCCGGGCACAAGGTCGGTCGCTCGACGTGGTTGGCTTTGAATCAGGCGATCCTGGAGTGATGAGGCGTCGTAAATAAGACGAACTAACATAAGATTACTAGAACTGTAGTAGAATAAGAGGTTCCTCCCTGGTTAGCTAATATCTGGGCATCTCTGATGGGCTAAGAAGAGGACGTACGGTGCATCGGTACCCGAAGCGGGGGTAGAAGTAGATGGGTCCTTCGATGTGCAATCCATGATGGTGGGCGTTTGAGTTAGATTGTGAGAAGACTGAAGAGACACGAGTATATGAAAATAAAAGAGAAGACTCGAAGTTTTGGTAGGCAATGCCATTATTCGGACGGAATAAAGAGCAACAAGAGGGAGGGGGAGGTGTTTGTAATTATACCAACAAAGATATAAAATGGCGAACCAAGGCGTGGCAGACATGAAGCATGACATGCACACCAGGATTCTCAGAATCCGTTGCGCAGGAAATCAACGACACCAGATCCACACCATCTTCATATTCAATAGATGTACGCCCACTCATGAGGCCAACTCCTTGCATTTGGCAACATCCATGGTGTGTAAGGAAGCAGCCCTTTCGATAGACGATAGATTACAGTTGGCGGACAGAAATGCTGTTAGGTCACTCCACTCCCTGGCTCGCATCTACTATCTTAGAGCTGCAATCTTGCGACCAAACAATCTACTCTCCCAGAATTTATGTTTGATGGCAAAATTTCTAGAAGCTAATTGATATTAAGGCGTCTAAGAAACTAACATCTAAACGAATTCGACCCCTCGCCACCTGAAGAACTATTTGTGGGACTAAATTGCTTATCTCGGTGGTGGAGCGCTGGCACTTATTCAACTTAGCCACATCTTGTCTCCGCAAATTGATCCCATGCAACAAGATTGGCCCGTGAGAATGGGACGGCGGCGAACCAAAACCATGCGCTGTAGGGCGGGTTGGTGGGCGAGTGGGCGAGTCGGTCAGTGGGTGAGTTGTCTACCATAGTACGGTAGTTGGTGAGTGGGCGAGTTGGCGAGTGGGCGACTCCAGTTGTGGGTGACCCATGGTGCCACTCGCACAGCAAAATGTGGAGGAGAATACTACGGGTCACCCGCGTCGTCGTACAGTACACGGATGTAGCTACTATGTAGTTGCAGTGCGCCAGCCCAGCCCGCTGTTGCCAACATTGAACTGTATGCATGTGCTGTATGACAAAAACTTGTGATGATGGAGAGACAAGGCACTGGTTGGATGAGGGAAGAAGGATTTCGATAGTTCCCTCAAATAGAAGGTACGTACCCCCTCAATTATAAGGAACGTATTCGTACATCTTCCACATAAGGTGCCGTACGTACATCCTCATTACTCCGTAGGTACGGAGAACGTACCCCCTCAACTTATAAGGCACGTATTATATCCTCCTCATCAGGTACGTACCTCCTCAATTATAAGGCACGTACATCCTCATTAGGTACGGAGAACGTACCCCCTCAACTTATAAGGTACATATTACATCCTCCTCATCAGGTACGTACCACCTCAATTATAAGGTACGTACAGCCTCATTAGGTACAGAGTACGTACCTCACATCGATCCAGGGTCCACGGGCTCATGGCTGACTATTGTGCAGTGCGCCAACAGACAAACGGGCGCCCAAGACAAACAAAATGGGCAGCACGTACAGGTAGGCGCACGTACAGACAGGCGCACGTACAGATAGGCGTACGTACAGATAGGCGTACGTACAGATAGGCGTACGTACAGTAGTCTAGGTATCCCATGTGTGAGACGCAACTTCGCTGAGATGGATGACCTTCAACCCTACTCGATTAAGTAACAGCGCAACACTAATCTGTAATTGAAAACTAAATCGGGCATTTCTGGAATCTCCAATTGGAGTTGTCCGCACAGATTCTGGCATTTTAGCCGTTACTTCAGGACAGCAGCTAACGAAGCGACTAACAGTATCCAAAGGCTTCAGAAGCTTTACCACATCCATTACTTCTGCCCATATCAGCAGCTTCTACACACATTATCAACTGTGGCATATAGAAAATACTAGTATAATCTATTGTTTTCCTATATTCCTATTAAGCGCGATTATATCCTCCCATAATTTGAGGGGAATAGCAATCGAGCAAATATAATAGGATAGAAATTTGATGCAGAGGTGAGTTGGACCTCTCACCCTCCTTACCCAATTGGCTGACAAAGGAGGGGAGCAGCCGGCAAGTGAGAGGAATGACTTGCTTCTTTTTCATCAACTGCATTTATTCCTTTGACTGCACTTATTTCTTTGACTGCACTTATTTCCTCGACTGCGCTTATTTCCACGACTGCGCTTATTTCCTCGGCTGCACTTATTTCCATCGACCCACCTATGTGTTTGCGAGGTGGTTCATATCACTTTCTTTGTGCTTCGACATCTGTAAGAGGCTTTATTCCAAACGACTCTAGTGGTATTGTGTTCTTCCAAGGAAGAGCCTGCCGCGCAACGCCCAAGTATGCCTGACTCCGACCACAGAGGCCATCCTCCAGAAATGATGTTCAAGCATTCCCCCTTCCCGTGATAAGGTTAACTCAAATGTGTAAGAAGAGTTCATGGTGTGGTCTAATTAGTTGAAGTGAAACGGATCTTCATTATGGATACGCCGACAATTGTCACCCTCATCACAGCTTTATTACCTAGTCTATCAATTAGTAAATTTGTGTATGAAGAAGCTTTCTGCCAATTGCGGACCGGTAATTCACTTGGTGCCCAATATTTTGGACATGAATTACCTGGATCTTTCTTTCATCATTTACAACACTGACAGCAGGGAGAAGAAGTAACCGGTCAAATGATGTTTTGATGCGCGCACCCAAGAGAGATGCTGAAGCCCATTCTTTTCAAGATCAACTTTTTAGAAAACTAGCAGCACCATTATATAATGACAAAAGCACATGCCACATCTTCGGTGAGGTTGACAATGCCAAACATGCCCAATTGAAGCGACCCGTCAATCGCCACTCCATTCCCAGCATCACCGCACCGGAACTTACCTGGACAAGACTATCAAAAAGTTTTGCGGTCCCCTAAAACGTCGATTTGTCAAGTCTGAAAAGCGTTGTGACCTTAGAGAATGTCTAGCGTACAGTGAGTGACCCTTCTAGCTATGCTGTCTTTGTGGACACTTGGCCGACATCCCAAGATGCCTAGGACTTCCTCGACGCGGTTATATTTAGCAAGTATTTGGGTATATTTATAAAGGCAGTGGTTTTAGCAGGAAAATTATATTGCTGATAAGTTCATCCACCACTTTAAAGTTTGTAGTCAATACTCTGGGGGGAGTATCGGCTGGAGAAGAACTCAATCTATCCTCTCGGGTTACTCAATCTCTCCAACGTGGCTCGCATCGCAGTCGAGAGCCTGACAACTCGACTCGATGGCAAAAACCCTATTTCCGTTCTGAGAAGCCGGATTTTCTTCAACATGTTTCCGAGTCCAAGGACAAGCACCCCGCTCAAAGACCAACACTCCTGGGAAAAGCTCTGGGATCAAGTTCACTCCAACTTTACCGTAGCCTCATCCGTTCTCATCTCGGAAGCCTATCAACTCCACTATCTGGACGCCGTCGTCATATAGACACCCTACTATGATCTAGCGGGCTGCGTGACCATGGTGCCTATTTTACCTGAAGGTGGCTTCGCCCTCCCTGATGGCTCCGTTGTTCCTGCAGGTTCTTCGATAGGCACGAGTCCCTATATCGTTGGTCGCATTAGGAGGACTTTTAGCCCCGATTCCAATGACCTCCACCTAAGTCGCTGGCCTCAAATAGCCCGCGAGAACAGGGGCCGTTTCGGGAGCGTAGGCAGCGCCTGGGTACGGCAAATATCACGTTCAGGGGAGAGCCGCACATCTGCCTAGGGCGCAGCCTGAGCATGATCGAGGTGTACAAGGTTGTTGCTACGCCGATTTCCAAGTTCTATATTGAGCTAGATATTCCAAACGAGGTTTAGTGGACGAGCTCGCCAAGTTCTACCGCGCGGATGGCGTCATCTGCAAGCCGAGGCTGAGGAGCTTTCGAAGTCCTGGGTATGCAATGAGAATTGATCGAAAGGCCATTGAATGTCTTCGAAAAGCCCAAGTCTTTATTATTTATGGTATTTTTCTAAGGAGTTGGGAGGCTACCCCAGGTCCAGAGAGCAAACTCTTAACTTTGGGCATGAAGCGGTTGTTATACCTTACTGCCTCTCAATTTTCGCTCAGTATAAATACCCCATTTCTCAGAATGAGGCACTGGAAAAATTCCAACACATTGACGTCGTTGGCTAACCCTAGAAATTCTCCAGCTTTTAGCATGGTACGTTCCGTCGTGAGGCGACACTGATGCCTCGTAGATGGGCCCAGTTCTGTAACCTGCTAGTGAGGAAGAAACGACAATAGGGCTACGCCTAAATCGAAGCAAAGGACGGACTACTATCAAAATACAGAGTATTGAGTGCATGAAGTGACGTGTCTGGCATGGTTTAGGGTCATGTAGGTCACCACATCAGGTGCTGTGTAGGTTGGTCAGTTAGTTCAGAACAGGCATGCCCGAGCATTGACTAGGTCAAGTGCCTTGTTTTAGCATATGATTCACGGGCCATGGGTAAGCCGGCTGCTCTATCCTAGTTCTCCGTCATGTTGCCCTAAACCCTTGCTACATTACTTGCCGCGGGATGCAAGGTATAGCTTTCTTGTCTCAACAAAGAGCAAACAATAATCACACTAAGTGGTAAATGGCTGCAAACCTGGCTCCGGGACTCAACACCTTGATACTGGCAGTCGTACCTGTCCAAGCTCGTGCTAGTGTCTCTGAGATAGCATCTGTCAATAGGCGACTTTAGGATACATATCCGTATATCTATCCGATTTGAGTTAAGCTTCGCTATGCAGGTACACAGGGCAACTCATCAGAGTCCAGTTCTCGCTCCGTGCACGATATGGAGCTGAAAGTTAAGCTCGAACCCCCAGATACAAGAATCCCAAGAGATTGGTACATATGGATCGTTAGGATCATACGGTGATATATTTTGAGGTCAGATTTATACCTTTAATGTCAAATCAATTCAAGAATGGAAGAGAACCCGCTCCCGTCAATCACCGCAACGGCCTTTCCCCTTCTCTCATCAGGGCGATCTTATCTACAATATTCCCCTAAACTATACTAAATCCCGACCCAACATTCAGCCTGCGAGCCCATTCTTCTCCTGAGCCCGAAGCGGCTAATTTTCACAGGGTTGTGCAAGTCCCCCTTCAAGGCCCGCGCCTCTCCCCCGACTCACCGTAGGCTGGATGGGACTAAAACAGACGAAACGCCAACACCGGCCAGGGCGCGCATCATGCCGGATCATTCCAAGGCCCGAGCATTCGCCTACCCGTCACTAATCGCTCCATTTGGAGTACAGAGTACTGTCCATATGAATCTGAATTCGATTTGCCGTAATTGGACGCCTGGGCTCCGCTCGAGCCCCCCGCACGGAGCTAATGACAGCTCACAAGTCCGGTAGACCAGGCATTGCGTGCAGTTTAGTTAGCGGTGGCGTCACAAGCAAGACGTGACCAAATGGGGTTATCAGTATCAGCTAGTCAACCCTGTAGAGGTCGCTCATCCACGCGGGTGGTTGCCTGTAAAGTGGCTAATCATGCTAACCATAATCCGCAAGATGGCTGTCACGCTGTGACGAAGTGAAAGACCCGGCAAAGCGGTTTCCCAACTTCAGGCACATTTTGTTGCATATGTGGTTGGCTTAGCGCGCCCTAATAATCCTCACATCTTCAGCCGATGCCGATCTTCCCTTATGGGCAGAGGGTGCATGATTAGTGGCAGTCTCAAGTACCGTGGCGGTGCCGAACCCCCGATCCACTCACGGGCACCCCGTCCTGAGATTGCCGGCGAACTACAGATGCAGTTTTTAAGCTTCACTCTGGGATAATTACCTACGGAGTACACAGGAGAGAAGAGGCTAGCAACTCTCAGCCCTTGCTTCCCTGGCGAGGGGCTCGGCTAGAGGCACGGGCCGTGGTGCAGCCCGCGAAACGATTTCAGATGCCGAAAATGCGGAGAATGCTGTGATTAGTTAGATCGATATTTGACTTGGCGTCGGCGTAGTAGGAAAGGCTTGCTCTACGATCTACCTACGTGGCAGTTCTACTTGGTTTTGACAGACTGTGTTGCCAGACCGGCCGATTTTCGCAAAACTGTCTCTGATTCCGTCTGCTCTTAATCTGGACGGTTGCATGGTCGGTAATGGCCGAACAATATAGTGTGTCAGCTAACTATCTCCACCTAGGTATACCAGATGGCGTTGACAACTTTACCTTGCCCCTATCATACCCTTCACTCAATTCAATTCAATTCAATGGGTTGACAGTGGACACCTCACATCAGTCGTCCTACACAGATAGTCTCACACATTCTGGCCGTTGTGTAGGGTAGTACCGACAATCCATTGTACTCAGCCTTCTTCTTGCTGTCATAATTAGCGTCGGCGTATGAACGCCACCATCCCACAACAGCACTGCCCTGGCGCTTAACCATTGATCCATTGATGCTCCGTACTCGGCCTGAGAACATGTCGAAAGGGTTTGGAGAAGAGTGCTTGTCGTACGCATATTAGCAACCAATTACCCGCGCTATTTTCCGGCTCGAGAGCTTCCATCAAGTCCAATAGACCACGTTAGAAGTTAAATTGCCCAAAAGTAGATACTGAGAGTCTCAACAAAGGCTGGCATCATTACGAATAGCTGCATAGTGTAACCGCTTCTCTCCTCGTTTGAAGTTGAACTAGGTCCTGACTAGTGTATAAGCTGACAAGGTTAACCCAAGTAAACGACGTGGGGTTCGAGACTGCCTGTCGGCACTGACAGGCTTGTCAACAGTAACGGAAGTCTCCGTACAAAACAGGAGAGCTTGCGAACTACGGCGTAAATGCTTAATCGGCTAGTGTATGACGATTCCCGCGCCCGCAGAATTAAACGAGCATCCACTTATGCGGCGCGTGCGCTGGTCATTGCATAGATAGTAGAGCGAGGGTATCAAAGGTCCTAGGATAAGGTTGCGACACGGTGCCTGGGCTTGAACTCAGCAGGCGTTTCATGAAACCGAACGAATTAACCCACAAACTGAGAAGATCAAAATGTATCCTGTTGTGAGGTTTTGTTAGAAGATATATAGTAATAGTGCAACGAATAGGACTCAGTTAGTCCCGACTGTTTATATGTTGGAATAGCAAACCACGCCTATCACAGGCCTCAAATCGCTCACGTGTTGCAAGGAATGTCACATCTTCGTCACAATCCAGTTAGATCAATGCAGGAAGAGGGGAGAGAGAAGGCGGACCAGGAACGGCAACAGTGGCTTCACTGGCTGACCTCGAATACGGTGGGTGATATGTAGTCGAAGTACCGTCTGCGGGGCCCCCCTGGGAAATTCAGGTGAATCCCCTGCGCAAATCTTGAGCTTTGACATAGGGCTGCTCAAATCTTCATAGGAGGGAGTTGACATGGGGGAAGCTTGGGGCAGGACTCGAACCAGGCCTTGTAAGCGACCCAGGCTGCTGGGCTTTCGTCAGTAACTAGGCGACGATTTGGAGGAGCGGTTAAGAGGTTGAATACGGATGCCACGATCAACACGGGCTCTCAATGATCCCGTTCTCGACCCTGTCAATACTGCAACCATCTCTTCTCCCCCAATCGGACGTAGGCCCGAAATATTGGACAGGGTTACAGATATGAATACAAGGATTCTCTGATCTGTGTTTTACAGCCTGACTTGGCCGAAAAATAGATCCACCCTATCTCACGTTGACTTAGCCATCGCAAGTCGCACGAGACTGGCGTGTTGCGCTATGGTCGAGTCTGTGAGATATGTGAAGAACACCGAGCTTCATTGTGGTTAGTCTTGCGCGGGAACCTCTCAATATAAAAGGATCGTGTTCCCATGCTCCCGGTTTACTTGCATGAGTGCAATAGTGACCATCACCAGAACTCTTCCCGGTAGACGTTGTCAGATATAACACTCAAACTATACTCTCTCTACCATTCCATACTATCTCTATTTATCTGTGTTGGGCTTGCTCGTTGTTGTTGTCATCAACCCGTCGCTAGTCATGAGTCCTTCCTCTAGCCAAAAGAAACCTTCAACCACATATGTGAATCCACCCACCGCAGAGAAGAAACCGTCAACTACATATCAGAATCCACCCACCGCAGAGAAGAATCCGCCAACCAGACAGAAGAATCCGTCAACCACGGACCAGACCAAGTATGCCTCATTATACCCTTCGCTTTATGTAGTCCAATGAAGCAGTATGCTAATTTTACATTCATAGAACTCAGAACTATGGCGCCATGTTCGAGCGTTACATATATGACACTTCACGCTTCTCAGATCGCTTGGTTGAAATTGCTATGGGACTCAATCCCAGCAAAATCCTCCGGCGCCGCCGAGATCCCAAACTTTGATTCAGGTCGAAATAGATGATTCGAACTAGGCCTGAACTAACATTTGGCTTATGCAATGCTCGTTACCATACGACAATAGGCGTTTGGATGTGCAATTGAGCAAGTCGTTTAGCGGCGATGCCATCCTCCAGACGTGATCTACCACCAAGTCGCATCGCCGCCAGCGTATTAGCGAGCCATGAGACTTCCATTATCAGGGGCCCAGCTCACATACCATGTCTGCCTTAGCTCCTCCATCTCAGCTCAAAATCGCTGCTTCGCCATCTTGTCTCTTGGTCTCAATCGCGCCTCTTGGCCCCACATACATCACCTTTATCGACAACCAATACCGACGAGTGGGGGATGAAACATTGTGTATTTCTTTTTGCAATACGTCTATATGACCAGGGTCTCAAAGTAGAAGTCATTTTGTTGATTACTTTAGTGGAGGCTATGGAAAGTAGGAGGTCAAGCAACTTAGTCGGCAGTTCATAGTTTTAAGATCTCTGAATTGATAGCTATGGCAATTCATTATGATAAAATGCTCTCTAGCGGCTAATTTCACCATCACACGCTTCATCCTGGAGACAGGAACGCATGGCCAGTCGAACTCGTGCTCCATCTCTCATTCTTAAGCCAACCGCCGGATTTGGCTTCGAATCTCCTCAAAGTCGGCCGAGTACCAGCATGCTCACATGGATGCACATTGGTGCTGCAGGTTCCGCGTTGCCAAGCCTACAGCGGCTCATTTGCATAGCTCGGCTTCCCCTGTGACGATATGTAGTTGTGCGGATCTTTGTTAGCGGTTTTCAGCCACTAGAGCGGCGCCTGTGGCCTTCCTCTTCGTTGTATCTTTGCTGCCTTCAAAGACCGTTCCATGCCCAACGTCATACTCACGACTCACTTTAGCTATGCCAAGCTACCTGCCGTTCGAGATCAGGATCGACCTGGAAGGCATACCTTTCTCCTCTCTTTGTTTTTTCTTGTACAAATTAATTCTTCTTATGGGTTTTATATGTAAGTCATATAGATTAGTGTCGCTTGACATTCGCGTCCCACGAGTTTCTACCATTTACACCGGACGGGTATATATCCCATTCTTTACGTCGCTCAAGCATCTCGCGGGTGTCTCGTATCTTCAGATTTACTGGACAGGCATCAACCAGACTTGCATCCTCCTTGGGCTTTGAGAGAAGTTGCTAAATTAGGAGTTTTGATGGAGCCTGTTGCACACGCACCGTTGCCGTGGGTCTTGCCCCTAGCAAGACGAGACTACGTATTTGTCGCTGACCAAGTACCACTATTAGTATGTGACGGGTCTAGACCTAGAGACGTGGGGGGCGGGTACAAGATGGCGTGGACGCTGACCCAACGGCTCTAGACCAGGGTTCAGGTCAACTCACGTTCTTCGATGGGGATCCTCGCCGCAGACCTCTTGGAGCTGAGACTTTGGGGTAACTACTCCGCACCACCAATTTGACAATGAACCCCGGAAGTTCCAAGGTTTAGCGGCGGGAAGGTGATGGAGGATCAGGTGGGTCATTGGCGGGAATTTTAGCGGTCCAGCTCCGACGTTTATAATGAATTACGGAGTAGGGAGCTGTAGATCAAATCTGTATCGGAATACCGGATAAGGGAGAGCAGCAGTGAAGCTCAAGAAACACTTTTCGATAAAGTGCTTAACAAAACTCAGTCATGTTCAAGGGAGACCCAACGCACCTCGCATGGCATGTCTCCGGAAGGAGTTGGTGCTATCCACTGCCAGAATCACAAGGTGGTGGTGATAAAGGCGCCCAGAGGCGCCCGAGGTGTGAGTGATTTAACGGAAGCCATTTGGCGCGTCGCGCACCCTAACCAACTCACTCTCCTCAAGTTGGCAAACTAGATGCGAACCATGTGTCGTCTTATCGTCATGTTTCGAGGCCTACAGGCCAATTGGCTTACGAGCGCGGCTATGACTCGAAATAGAAATTATTTTGAGACATCATTTTGAGACCGTCAGGATGCTGGGGGTGAGCTGAGAACCCCATTGGTGGGCTGCGAGAGGGAACAGATGCGTATGTACATGCGTCGCAGCTCTCACTTGCCCCTCAATTCGTCGCATTTGGAGGTGGACGAAACGGTACCAACAAAAATTTGGTACATTTTCTGACCGCTTTCTGAGGAGTGTCCCGCGGGTTTCGTTGAGCCTCACATATTGGCGTGCACGTCACGAAGTCGCTGTGTCAATGCCGCAAATTGACGATGTTGCGTATGCTGCAAACTGAGGATATGTGTGTGCTGACAATTGATGATATGTGTGCTGAAAATTGGTCATGCTGAAAATTGAGGAGGTACGTATGCTGCAAACTGAGCATGTATGTGTGCTGAAAATTGTGATGTGTTAATGCTGCAATTGATGATGTGTGTATGCTGCTAATTGATGATGTGTGTATGCTGTTAATTGATGATGTGTGTATGCTGCTAATTGATGATGTGTGTATGCTGCTAATTGATGATGTGTGTATGCTGCTAATTGATGATGTGTCAATGTTGCAAATCGGTGATGTGTGTATGCTGCTGCAGTTGATGATGTGTACAGAGTATATGCTGCGAATTGATGATTTGCTTATTTTGCAAAATTGACGATGTGCGTCGCCGCATGCTCTTGGTGTGCGTATGCCTCATGCTTCTAGCGCGTGGGGTACATGCACCTACTTACATAAGTCGCCCGCATAACGCTGAGGAGAGGCAAACATTGGAAACGCTGGTTTTACCCCAATGCAATGCACCTGCATGTGTACACGACTCCCCACAATCGTAATCACCGCTCCATCGTTGCTGGTTGGGACGAGAACTAAGTGCATATCGCCAAGTGACGCCTAGTCAATGTTACCATGCGGGACTCGTCGCTGACTTGGATCAGCCTCGCAGGAGATCAAAAAAAATCCATATCGGTGCTCTTGGCACCACAAGTTTCCCGACTTGGCGACCCGACCGTTTCGCATCGTGTCCGTACTAAATTTCAGTCTTACCGGAAGCCCGGCATTGAGGCCAGGTTCGAAGTTGCTTGGCCGCACCTAATGCCCAAGGGATGAAAAAAGGTGAGCTGTCTCGTCATCGGACCTATGGAGGGAACAACGCAGGCTTTAATTATAAAAGGATCATGCCCGCTATCTGTGGTCGTCTGACTGTTCCTTTCCTATCCCCATTGCTTCTAAGTGCGGCCGGCCTTCTTGCAACCTATCACCTGTTTCCACCATGTTCTCAATTATCCCATTTCAGTATTATTGACCTTCTACACCATGAACTCTGCCCCATCTACCCCCATGGGGCCTTCTTCAGATCAGTCCCAGTTATCTACTACAACCCAACAAGAGTGCGCCGCAACCCACCTCCGTGCCCCTACAAGATCTTGGACAGCACGGTTAACTTTGATGATCATACAGAAACAGGGTACAAAGCTCTATGCTAGAGCGATTCCTGTATGACACATCACCTTTGCCAGATCGCTGGGTCCAAATTGCCATGGGCCTGACAGAGTCGACCAGCATGTCTGCTCCTACAGGATTAAATAAGGCTTCCAAGTTGTGATCTAGATCATCGCTGCAAGTCCTGAAAATTTAGCTCTGGTTCGGCACAAGTATTTTGCGAGGCAGGAGCCGTGTCGAGATGTCAATGGGCAGTAATAAATACGCCAGAACTATTGAAGACAAGTCCTCTCACACTGGTGCCCAACTCTTTCACCCATCAGTCCATCGTTAATTTACTGGGACAATGGCACCGGAAATGGATTTCGTTTACAGCTTATTTGTCATGTAATACTATTTAGTCGATCTTACTCATCTATTATAATCTCAAATCAATTCGGTCTTCTAGCGATCTATCATCACATGGGCTCAAACCTATGCTTACAAGCACTATTGGCAACATAAGAAAATAAAAACTTGACTTCTATGCCCTGGAGCTGTGAACATGTGCGAAATCATGAGCTGGCCCGAAATTTCCACATGAGCTCTAATTAAAGCTCTAAATTGAAATACTACTCTTCTTTCCAAGCATCCTCTAGTTCTTAGTTTGTAATATGTTCTCGTATCTCTTCTCTTGCAATATATAACTTTAGATCTATTCTTCCCCGATTCCTTCTTCAAGAGTCCTCCGCGGCCAAGAACGTCAATCAATCGTCGTTGACTGAAGGTGGGGAGGGTCGATGTCCCGGTCCTCGTGGTCACGCTCTTGAAGGCGATCGGGTCCCGATGTCACAGGGCGGACCTGCGTCTCACCATGCCTCACGCCGCTCAAAGTCCCCTATCGATGACTATCAGGTCTCGCCTTCCTCTACGAGATACGGAAAGTCTGGCAGTGGTGAATTTCGGCAGGAACTGGGCGGAGTGCCCTACACGAATGGCGATAGTAGAAATCAACTAGTTCCACCAAGGACTCTGGTGTTCACAACATCCTCAACCCCCCCGAACCGCATCGTCTGGCTTCCGGGTCGTCGTCGACCATCCACTAACTGCTAGAGTTCCAGAGGCTGATATTATTCCTACTTCAACCCCTGGTCCCTTTCCCGCGGCCAGGCCCTTCATGAGCCACGGAGGCCCATTTCGATATAATGCAGATTTGAATCCATTGAGAATTAGCATATGTGCCGCTCATATTTCCGCAACTGTTGGAGGGGCTCAACAAGCTACTGGCCATATCATGTTGACATGTCACGATTGGTTATGCTTGCTTGCCCTGGTCCATTTTATGTTGGGGGAAATGGGTGAGAACCCTGCTCCCCTCTTCTCCCCAAGGATAGCGCCTTGCCGATCTCCTTACTGATTAAATGTAAATTGGGGCCTCCGAGTTTCCGCCAACCGAAACTATTAAGGGGACCAAATCTAGGGAACGTGGGTTGATGGCGAAGCAACACATGGACTGAGGTCTAGAATCATGGGCCTGAGGGGTGAATCCGGTAAATGTGCCGGGCATCCACTCACAACTTCGACTTCTATGGTATACACACCAGCGCAATCGACATTGAGGCTGGCTGGAACCAGTTGACCCTGGTTTCCGTCTGCATGGTCACATGTGAACAATACTTCCACTGCCAGTGTGCACGAAGAAAAGTGATACGGAAAAAGTGTGCTGTGGACCTGTGCTGTGGAGCTGTGCTATGGAGCTGTGCTGTGGAGCTGTGCTGTGGAGCTGTGCTGTGGAGCTGTGCTATGGAGCTGTGCTGTGGAACAATTGAGCTGAGGCGGCTTAGCTTTGTACTATATCCCAATACCACGGGGCGATTTCCTGGAGTGACAAAATTCTTTGCATTAGCTTGATGTGATATAACGTGGGGTGAAAACAGGGCTGGCACGAATAACATGACGTGTGATTACTCCGGCGTTGTTGTCAAATGTTGGCGCTGTAAGTTACTCCCGAGTCGCGGGGTCATTCAAAACGATTGTTGATGACAGCAACGAATCAACATCTCACCGTAAGTTTTTCGTACATCTTGGCCAAAGCAAATACACTTTGGAAATGGAGTCAAAGGCGGGGGAAATGAGATCTCGAGATCAGTAGACCTGACTGATAGGTACTGGGGAATGCACAGCAAATTGTTGGGGATAGCTTATGCTTGGTAAGATGCGGCTGACCTGGAGAGCCTCAGGTACGTTTCTTCTAGAAATGGCGGTCAGGAAATCTTCGTCTGTCCCCTCCATCTACATTCTCAAATCTTGTGGGGGAGGGGGTGAGATTTGTTTACTCAGCACGCGCACATGGAAGGAGATTGCCGTTCCAGACCACACCGCCAGGTACTGGGTCCTCTTTCTATGGTACCCACGATTATCCTGTCTGATTCTGAGGAGAATGGTTATGCTTTGTAGGGATGGAAGCATATCAGTTTAAACTTGGACGGTCAAACTTGACAGGTCGCAAGAAGATCAGGCTCCTTAAGACCTCGCCTCTGAGACATTTATTTATGACAGAATATTGCCTTCTGAAGAGAATTAACTATACCGCATGTAGAACACTCTATGAGAACTTAAATACATTTTGAACTTCCCTGTGCATTTAGCCGTGGAGTAGTGGTGCGAGGCGCAAATATGCTTGCGTTGGACAACGCGAAATTTGAGCAAGATAACCATCCTAAGTACCTATCAGGCATATTGACCATAGCACAGCGATTGCTCGACTTGATACTTCAAATCTGAACACTGCCGTAACGAGTCATGTCATACATATGGACTGTCGATTGCAAAAAGGCAATGGATCAACGGCAACCGGCATAATCACGAAAGAGTGGCCGCACTGACCGACGTATGGTGATCACGTAGTCGAAGCAGAGCACATAACGGAAAGGTCACAAGCAAGAAGAAATCTACCCACAAACCAGGATCTCCACGTCGGAACCCCATTCAACGTCGTCAGTGGATCGCATGATCGTGCTGCAGGGACTTAAAAACCCGCTTCCTCGGGACCGAATGTGTCAGATTCTTGCATCAGTGCATATACTTAATTTCGAAAAAGCACCACCCAAAACGTATCATCCTCCGTCCGGGGAAAGCTAGCGCAGCGACTTTGCTTCGGACCACAACCCGAATCTAATATCAATCCCCACATCCAACTATCAAACCGAATTCTATTCGTGAGAGCAACACAGAAGAAATGGGACAAGGGTCGGCTGGATTACGTCGCCAAGAGCCGTCTTATTAGCACGTAAGACATGGAGTGGTTGCCCGGCGGAGTGAGGCTCTAAGTTGGCCGAGAAGTCGACACCACCGACACCGGAGTTTATATAACTTGGGAGACCTCGGAATTCTCTTCCGCTTCGCCGGAAAGTACACATATCGAGGAACCGTGAAATGGTTGTCTTGATATGGGCTGTCCGCTCTTTGTAGTTTTGGTTCGCCTTGGGGTGGGCGATTCATGATAAAGCTGACCATGTTCTCCTTCTCCTTCTGGGTGAGATACTCCGTCTCTCACCGCCTCATCTTTCTTGAACATACATTCAATCTATACAACTAAGTTTTTCATTAAAAGTCTTATTAAAATCTTCTGGGCGGCACTCTTAACGGCACCGGACATTTAGCCCGTTAACCCCCTTCATTAATCCCGCTATGGACAAAACCTCTGCTCACGCCAAACCATCGACCACCATGGCCAAGACAAAGTGCGCTACTTCTCTGAAATTTATAAGTTAAAGGAGAACTTGCCAGGTTAATCCCTAAGTAGAGATGAGAACAAAGGATCCATGCTCCCGCGATACCTTTACGATACCACATCCTTCTCAGATCGCTCACTTCAAATCGCCATGGGTGTCACCGTGCCCACGGAGTGTATCAAAAGGATTCCTCTAGATGAAGCTGTCAAGTTACTTCTCGGCCAACATGGAAAGCTTTTTTACTAGCAGCCGCTAGTGCTGTAATAGTGGCCATCAAATCCAGGTGCTATCACGATGAAATAAGAGGGGGGCTGCCACTTCAATATTTTTACCTCTAACTTCATCCTGAATATCCGTCAGGCTGTTGCCAGTTGGCTGCCAAGGGAAGAAAAGAGTTTGTTCATTCATGTAAGTTAGCTATGTAAAATGAATGTGAAGGAGTTTAATAACCGTACGGTCGCCCCAGCATACGGTGATTGCTTCCTTATTAATGTGAATGCTCTTATCCATTGATAGTTCGGTGCCGCTGAATCTGGTGCTCTTGCCAAGGCCTGCAGCCACGACTGTCATCTTGTTCTGCGTAAGGGTTCCAGTCTTATCAGAGCAGACGGTTGTTGCGTTACCCATTGTCTCGCAAACCTTGAGAACTCGGACTAGGTTGCTGTCTCGAAGCTCAGTGCTACGAGAACTTGCTTGATTGCGAGTTTATGCTCATACCTTCGATTGAGTTTGATGGTGTTTCATTCCCGATCACTCATCGCTCACCTGTTTGACAAAGCGCAACCACATCAACTAAACAAATTACCTTATTGGGCGACTGACGTCGTTGGACAGTGGGCTAACAGGCCACTAATAATGCAACACGTTCTAATTAAGCTTTGTTGCGCTAATCTCTCCCCCGAACTTCGTTCCAATTATCGCTCCCCAGCTCGTCGTTGTAATAGTCCCTCCCCCTGTACTTCGTTGTAACAACCCTCCCATGCACCCTTTGGCAACAGCTCTGCACTTTGTTGTTGCCTGGAAGACCGATCCATTTGGAGCTTGGTTTGAATCGAACGTTCAAAATTTTCCTCCGCCACAGACAACAACCGTCGGCAGTCATAATATAAATTCTCCCATCTGGTCGCTCTCTCAAGGAGAGCACCTGACTTGGATGCTCTCCGTCGAATAATCGTGACGTGTAATTATGGATCTAGGCTATGATGAAGCGGCGCTACGAACATGTCGGGTACATTTTTAACTAACCGGCTTTGAATGATTTGCTTGCTGTAATTCGCACTAATCTGCGCTCACTTAGTAGCGGCGATGCGCAACTCACTTACTCCGTACATTGCTGCAACGAGTTCGATTGAGTCCGATATTAATGCTGCACAACTGCGCCGGCTTCTCGGCTGGTTAGCTGAAACTGGTTTCGAAATGGTCCAGCCACAACCGCCGCCTCTTCCGGGGTCAGGCTAGTGAACACACGAAAAAAAAAACCTTCATTCGTGTTGTTCCAACAATTCGAGCGTGTGGGTGCAAATCACAAGCCTGGGCAGCCAGGCACGGCTCTCAATTGGGGTACACCATTCAGGGACATCCATGAAAATGAGTTTTCATCTCTTCCCTTTTCCAGGCCCTTTTCCAGGCCCGTTTCCAGGCACGTTTCCAGGCAAGTTTGCAGGCAAGTTTCCAGGCAAGTTTGCAGGCAAGTTTCCAGGCAAGTTTGCAGGTAAGTTTGTAGGCAAGTTTGCAGGAAGTTTGCAGGCAAGTTTGCAGGAAGTTTGCAGGCAAGTTTGCAGGAAGTTGCAGGCAAGTTTGCAGGCCCGCTTCCAGGCCCGCTTCCTGGCTCGCGTCTTCGCCGTTACTATGGTACCGTACAAAAGTAAAGCCCCCTTGTCAAGTACCCCTTAGCTTCAACCTAACCCTTTTTGGCTATGATGGATAAGGGATTATTAAGGATAAGTAAGGTCTTGAGGAAAGACGAAGTTATGCTCGTCTAAAGAGCTTTGTGGAAGAAGCTTGGCGGCAGAGAGAGCCTATAGTATATTGAATCCCCTGTTATTTTAGTACGGTGTACATGCTCCACGGGCTTTACTTACCCCTGCGGTAGAGTATCTGTGTGCATTGACGGTGACCACCCTTGTCTAGCGCCGGCGATCATGCACCCCTCGGCCGCTGCTGTCCAAGGCATTTATCCCAGCGGTCAGGGCAAGCTGCCGGAACCAGCTAACGAAAGACGGTACAGGTGTACCTATAGCAAGTATTTGCGTCTTGCACCTAATAACTATGCCCTGCCCTGTCGAACCCTCTTTTCTCTTGCGAGGCCAGTCCCACACCCATCAGAAAATGCTAGGACCAGATGGGTGGATGGGCTGAATTAACCTCAAGTCAGGCCGATACACTTAGTGTCCGTTCATGGTACGAAGTATACGTACATCATAGAGAACTCTAAGGCCAGACCGTAACTAACGGCATCGTAACAATTCAGCCAATTAACCGTCTGAGTAAACAAGAAATTCTGGATTGTATGGCTTGTGTTTCGAACATGTGAAAAACTATAATCAATCAAGAAATATCCTGTCCAACCGTGAGTCCAATACAACATGGCACTGGCAATAATGTCAGTCTAGCAACTCTTAGCATTTTTCAGATGGAGTCCACGTCAACCCAACCGCTCGGTGCAAACTAGGGGAGAAGGGGGGGGTGCCAGTAGCGAGTGCTCCGCAAGGCAACTAAACTAGTGTCCGGCTCTTGCTCCCCCGGGCAAACAGGGATAACAACGATGAGGCCTTGGTGGCTACTTGGGGTGCTAGCCCGAGCGGTGAGGACAGATCTACAGATGTAGCAAGACGCTAATCCTATTAAAGTTTTGGTTTCTCAATGTAGGTAGTTAACTAACAGAGTGGGGCGGGAAAATGTGGTTGGCAGAGAGAAGTGATACAGGGCGTAGTAATGATGACGAGAAAGGGAAGCAAAATGTTCCGGAAGACTATGGTGGTCAATCCATCCGGGATTAAAGCTACGTATCGACTCTCCATCGGCGACGGTGAGGGCAGTACCTGAGCTGCATGGTTTCTTGCTGAAGCTCACTACCTGACGCGCATATCGGATCATGTTTGGCGCGTCTTAGAACTGCAACAGGCAACGCGCATCAGCTCTACATGAAGACCCGATACCCGCATCCTTGTCATTGAAGCGATCCCGGTGGCGAGGCTAAGAAAATGTTCTTTTCAGAAGGAATGAATGGGTTGATTTTCGAGTATTAAACTGGAAATACGTGAGAAAGGAGTATGCTTAAGCTATGTGACGACAACGTGGTCGAGCCAAGAAAGTCGACGGGAAATCTTCCCAGTGCATGTCGGAGCACCAGCAAAGTTAGTACTCCGACCTTGTACCAGCGTGCTCATCTATCTCACGAGACCTACCCAAGATTCTGGAGCGGTGGAAGCGGCCACCAACAGCGAGCAGATGGCTTGACCAATGTCCGCGTAACAGAAGGGTAGAAGCAGTCGAGACAGATGGAGAAGGCTTTTTTGGTCCAATGAGTGCCTGAATGTTGGGCTGAGCAAGCACGCCGGATCACGGCCACGCACATTCGCAAATTCAAATGAGGGGATCATTTGTCAATGTCTTGTTAGTTAGAGAACCCCCACCATGAACCACCGAAAAACATCCCTCTCAAACATCAATTCGGGGAGGGGTGTGGTCAATTGAGGGCGCCACGATGGACCATGGTACCAAAACCCAGAATGCAAAAACCAGCATGGCGCAAAACCCAGGGTGAGGGCCAGAAAGGCGCAAAAACCAGCATGGAAGCAGCATGGAACACCCAGCATCTGCGACCGCAGAATCTGTGCTCCGCGCAGGCTTTGTTAGCGAGGCCTTGCAGCCCTCTCTAAATTGGGGGGTGCGACTAATTTCAGGGTCCCGTTAACACTTCCCTGCCTCGACTATTGGTGTATGCTGCGCCACGGTGGTGCTTGACAAATCGTCCTGTGCCTCAATACCAAAACGTCCTTCGATGAACTCAGGTATCAAACATCCGGCGCCCGCCCAGCCGGCAGGCTGTTTCCGAGTGAGGTGGTAAACAGGGCAAGCGCCATATTTCAGCGACCGCCTCAGCATCAAGGGGCCCCAGATGCCCGTCTGTGTCGGCCTGCATGCATCTATAACTGGTTCATTTTTCGTCTCTGCGCTTGCGATATGATCGCCAACTCTTTGGGACACTCCCCTGTCCCTGTCTGCATCTCCATCTCATCCCTCCCTCCCGGAGACGCATCAGTGACACCCCAGAGCGCGCCTCCGAGCGCGTCCTCGAGACTCATCCTAGAGCCACAACCCAGACCAGGACCATCCCAGAGGCGCGTCTCCCAAGGAGGACGACTCATCCAAGATGCTCATTCCCACCCCCACTTCCCTCCCATTCCCTCCCCTCCCAAGCGAAAATTCTACCCCTCCATCTTCACATCGAGTCAAACCCACGCGCCATTGTCTTAGAGTATTTCGAGCTCGACTCCTCTCCAGTGGCCTGGCTTCGATGAATCAATCTAGGTTGTAGCACGTCACTCTTACCAAAACATAAACTCATCAGCAATCTCTCAGGGCCTAGAAAAAGACGAAACAGAAACTTTTTACAAAACAAGACCGTCCAGTGGATGGATTAAAGGAAAACTTGCCCTGGAAATAGCAAAATGAACTGTGTAGGGTCGTAGCTCCAGGACACAGCGCACACCCATTTCACCCTTATTTCTATAACTCAATGCTGCGCCAAGTCTTTTGCGCAACTAACTAGTGGGTACCTTGAGTCCAAAGGTAGATGTCAGCGTTTAAGCTGTTAATACATAAAGAGGCAGTCTAATAAGGAGGGGGGCGACTTGTACTACTCTTTGCACCAAAGCGCCCACGTACTCAGTCGGCCTCGCCGATCAGAGCCTACTGAGGGAAAACCCTGGCCGTTGACCAGGGCGTTTTCGTGTTGCACGCCCCACCCCCGTTCCTAGTAGGGCTCTCCCGCGAGAAGCAACAATTACTGGTAGTCCGTCAGCCGTACCCTACCTCCTAATTCGTAAAATAGTACGTAACCACTGCGCGCGCATGCGCGTTAGAACATTCTTCACCTTCGACTGCCGTGCATGACACCATTGTCGTTCAACGCCCAGAGTATTGGGACGACTGAGTGGGTTTGAATCAAGCAGGCTTGACTCACACGAGAGTGTGTTTCTAGTCCCTGGGCCCAGTATCTGTCTCTGTCTTGAATGATACTTACTATTAGCTTCCTTCATAGTCAATAGGATTCAGGCAAGTTTTAAATAATATATCATGCTCTGGTAGTAAGAAGGGAAATGGTGACCGGCCTAGAACTTCGTGGTTCAGTTATCCAACCAGGATCAGGATAATAGCTTGGGCTCTTCGCTGCTTTTCTTCGCATCTCATTCCCCTCTTCATTCGTAAAGAACAGACCAGCCAAGCTTGAGTGAAACTTAAATTTCCTGGAGGGCGCTGTACCATTCTCTGGTGCCTATTTGGGGGTCGACATAAGCAGACCAGAACCAACGGGACTAAAATTATGGATTACGAAACGGTCAGAAGAGACCCCAAGTCAATACAAAAGTGAATGCCTCCGGCTCAAAAAGCTCCCAGGGCTTCATGTTCTTTCGGGACCACGGACAGTCGACCACAAAAATGGAGCCGTTGGGGGGGAGGGTGGGCTTAGGGATTGCGATTAATAAGAGGGTAGCCAGCTCCAGTGAATTAGAGGTTGGCGTGTCAAGCCCAAAAAATTAGAGTGGGTGGTCAGAAACCCAAGGGGAGGGCGTTGTTTTCGTCGAGTCGAAGTGACCGATGCTGTGGCTTTTTTCCACTTGAAGATGAGGATGTGGCTCTTGTTTTCTCAAATGCAAGGGGACAACATCATATTTTCCCAGATGATGGCTGTCGGAGGCGACGGCGAAAACTGTAAAGGGGGGGGGGGGTGGTGTGGGCTTAACGCTGGAGTCCTTCCTGCTTGCTATATCCCTGTTCCCTGCGAACAAGTCTTGGGGTTTTGGCACCATTCGAGGCCCTAGAGACTCGGTCGCCGCTCTATGGTCTGGGGTCCCGCGCTTGGTCCCGGCGGCGGGTTGCAGAGGCGGCCGCAGAACGTGAGACTATGTATGCGAGGGAGTCTAAGCCTCGGGTCTTGTATGTCCGATGGGAGCGGGTGTGGGATTACCGGAGTCTTCTGTTGGACGTTTAACATGCATCGTAGCTCTCGTTCAGGATGATTTGCGCTTGCACCCATGTGAGTAAGAACTGCTTAGATAACTAAGGAAAGAGAGCCACCTCATCGGCACATTTAGACGAAGAGGGGACTTCACCGATAAAAAGAATCATGTCCCCATACCCTTGGTCAGTCATTCTAGTACATGAAGCATCTGTGGTCATTACACTCCCCTTTCCTATCATCATTACTAAATCCCTAAATGCTTCGATTCTCTCATTTATCATCGAACTCTCCCCATTTCCAACTGCATTGTACTTTGTACTTGTTGCACCCAATCCCCCTTACCACCCACCATGTCTTCCCCATCTGCTCATACGGAACTGCTACTCTCGGGCAAGGCTAAGTAAGTCCTGTCTTTCTCCTTGCAGAGTACAAGAGACACTTGCTAATACGATTCAACTACAGAGATCAGACCAACGGTGCCATGCTCGAGCGATTCGTACAAGATACATCGGCCTTTCAAGATCGCCTGGTTCAAATCTCTCAAGGCATTGCTAAGCCCTCTATTCCCAACAGCTCCGAGAAGACTTCCAAGTTGCTGCAGCAACTTGACAGAGACCTCTCAAATGCATACTGAAGCACTCTCGGACTTGAAGACGGTCCATCACGATGTGGCACTAGGTACATGAAATTTACCATCATCAAGTCCACTGAACACCCATGGCAATCATCACCAACACAGACACTTCGAATTCAAGCCGCCTTTCTTCTAATCATGCTATATGCGATATATTTGATCATGGTCTTGATACATTTAACTATGGCTTTTCCCCATTATATTTTATTTTATTTTATTCCCTTAGCTTCGCGCTTGGATTGGGAAATTTGGCGTCCCGTCAGTCACATCTCAACGAAAAGAGATGGTGCAACTAGCCCCCGAATTATTCACTACCATGAACGATTCTAATATAAGCTTGTCACTAATTAACGCAGAGGTTGGGGAAACGTTGAGGCGGAAGGGTTCAGTCAAAAGTCATGTACAATTAATACGATCTCAGTCCTGGATCAAAATCTGCAGCACCCTAACTTTAGGGACACAATGTGTATCGCAATCCTAGAAAATCAACTCTCGTGTCTTCGCTCATTATTTAGAACACAGTAGATCCTCAACTTCTCAAGACTAAAGATTCCATCAAGGACCCATGTATCACTAGACCATTGACCATTGCTCGCGGCCAATGCCTCACCCTCAACCCCCCTGAGGCCAACCTCACCACTAACGACACAGGATGTTAGATGATGCGACAGCCGAGCAAGGGGATATTATATCTCAAAGGCTGCTTCAACCGAGCGAAGGAGACGTACCGCCTCAAATAATGCTCCAGCCCGAGACTCGACCAATATCACAAGACCAGCTTGTTGCCGAAGTAAACGGCACATATGCAGGCTTGGTTATGGTCGAGCCTAAATGCATCGAGATTGATAGCAAACCATCCCATAACCGCGGCATACGGAGTATGCATGATACTGTGTGAAGAAGGTCGGGGTGCGCACTGGTCTGAGCACATCCTTGGTGCTATGATGCCCATTTTTGCGCTTAAACCCAGTGCTAACAGGCACGGTGTGGATAAGATACCCTTTTGCCGGCGGGCCAATGAGAGCCGGCATGTCCAATACAGCCGTCGGCCTTCAGCACGTCAAATATTTGATGCCAACAAGCTTAACAACGAACGTTGGCAAGCTTTAATAGCGCTCCACAGGACGTTGCTCCACGAGCATCACGACTTTTTCCTCGCTAGTCAGCATCCTTCTGCAAGTTCACCGCTTGGAAGACTAGCCTCCAAGTATGCCATGCCTGCGAGGATGTGGAGACATGGCATCCATTCGTTCCTTGAACTTCGGAACAGATTGCCTGCTTCAATCGGACGCTTGGTCAATATCACTAAAGTACAAGGAATCAACGCAGCCTTAGGTATGGTCGGAACTAAATGCGTTGAAGTTAATGCTGAATTGTCAATAATTGACGCCAATACACTGTGGCGAACATTAGTGATGAGCTCAGAGCTCTGAGTAGCACGTTGCTCGATAAGCATCATGGGCTAGGAATGAGTGCGCAAGTTGGGCTCTCCTCTAACACTGCACGAAAATCGCCAACATGTCTCTCCCTTGCTGCACCGCTTTGCACAATATCTCGCCCGGGGGGTGTTGGTGCACAACCAAAGGAACGCAGAACATGGTTAGCGCGCAGATAGTAGAACGCAGCGCAGACAGCGTAACGTAAGCAACGGCTAGTAGACGAGTGAAACGCGAAGCACAACTGTCAATGCACAGAGGAGTAACGTAGACAGGGCGGCGCACGGACAGAGACGCAGCGCAAAGGCCAGCGTAAGTCGGCCGTCACGCATCCAAGCGTCGGATTTCGCTCCAGCAGCGGCGATCTTCTGAGCTTTCATGTCTTCCCCTTAGGAGCTACATACCTTCTCCAGAGAGGTGGCTTGCTTCTTGCAAGTCGTCTTGTCATATCTTTTCTCTTCTGCAAGGCATCACGCACTTTGCTTTTTATGCCTCCGACGAGACGGTCATTTGGGACTCCAGCATCTCTAGCCTTCTTCAACTTAGAGCATGCCCATCCATATCGCGCTAATAGATCCTAGACTGTATGACATGGTTGCGCTCCCACTGAGCAGCGAGGTGTTGACAGCTGCTTCTCGAGGATGATGGAGCACGTTCTGTGAGCAGGGATGAGTTGTGAGACTGGTAGTTGAGTTGTCAAAACTGATCCTCACTCACATCACAAGAGGCGCGCTGTCATTGGGATTATTTAAAGTCATGTGTCGTAATTGATTGAGTTCACAACAATAGCAGAGCGAGTCTCGGTTCCGTTAATGCATAGTGGGCTGAGAGACACAAGTGCGAATGGTCATTACGCCAGAGACTGGTATGATGCAGTGCTCATTGCTAAGCCGAATACGGATCAGGAGAAGGTAAACCTCCTTCTAGCCCATACTACTGAAAGTCGAGCAACTTTTGCCTGCCTGGGGCGGGCTTGAGAGTTGGCACAGGTTGATGGGTATGATGGGATGCAATAGATGCCAATTATGGCCGTAGGATTAAATATAAACTACTCGTGATCGAGTTTGTCTGTTTGATCATAGCCTAAAGCCGCCTTCTAGGGAAATTTAATACTAGGTACGGAGAAGCAAACCCTCAAAACCCTTTCATGAAATGTTGTGTGAGAGTGCGTAGCTAAGTGCTGCATATGCTTATACCAGTTACTGAGTAAGTAAACGTAAAAATCGGAAATGAAGAGACCAAAGCTGAGACGGAAGGGTCAGGAGGAGTAGGCGAAAGAGGAAATGATAAACAAAGGAGAGCAGCGGAAACGCAACCGAAGACCTAGTATCACAACCCTCCAGTTATAATGGTGGATGAACGGTGGTGTCGCTTGGTGACGATAGCCACCAGTCGGGGAACTCGCCAGTGACGGCTGTGCTGTGACTCGTATTGCATCGTAAAGACCTTTGAATATGAAGATGCGTCGTCTGTCCATAAGCTGGGAGATTCCAACAAACTCCGTTACAACTTGGAAGTCTTCTCGGAGGTTCTGGCATCGGCGGACTCAGTCGTGGCGATGCCAATTTGAACTAAGCGGTCCGAGAAGGGTAGAGTATCGTATATAAATCGATCGAGTATAGAGATTGGGACTTGATCTCTATACGAAGATTAAGTTAGTGAACACACTTTTGCCTTATATAACGTCGAGAGACGGGGTTTACCCTGTCTGGCTTGTTGGGCCAGGCTTCGTTTGAACGGAGGAGGGACCCATGAAGATGGCTGTAGTGAGGAATGGTAGCCAAAAGCCCTAGGTAAACACCAAGGATGGATGATACGTGTGCGAACTAGTAAAGATATTCGATGTGGAATTCAGAGGCAGATCGGACCCAAGATGATGATGGACTAGCTAATCATGCAAACATGGTCCTTTATATAACGGAAGATCCCCTCTACGTATTTAAAGCAAACACCAGCTCTCCTGTTACTGCCAGATCCAAAATATGCAATTCTTACCGGCATTATTGAGTGGACAGGCCATATCACTTGGCGTGGGTAGTATTTTAAGTTAGGGCGGTTGCCAAAATGTAGCGTCGTGGACACCTTTGCACCGCTGACGGTCCAGATCGTTATTTCATTGGATGCAAGCCGGGTTCCACCACCACACAAAAGAAAGAGTTGAAAGCCTCGCACATGTGTAGGATCCTGCATCGTCGGCTAGTGTCACCGCCCTGTAGCAGCGCGCGCGCAAACATATGAACTTCCAGACGGACGTGGATGTGGTCTAGGTTAAACATTACGAAGAGGAAATAAGTTCTGTAAGTATAAGGTCGAAGTTTGAGGACGTTGATAGTCGCGTAGCGTACAGTGAGAGAGAGACCTAGTCATGACTTTTTTACAGATACGAATGTTAAACAGAGCTGCTCCCCCGTGCAGACTAAAACGCAATGAAAGCATGGGGTTGATCTCTATGTATAGCAAAGTAGTAGGAGAATTGGCATCAAGCGGCCGACAGCTGGAAAGAAAATAACCGGAGGGTGTGCGGAATGTGCGGGGAATGTGAGATGAGAACAGAGGACGGGCCTCATTGTAATCTGCTGTCCCAGAACCGACAGCCGCGCTCCGCTTCCGTAAGTTTGGGTGGTTCCGCAATTGCTGATTTGCTGACTAGACCCCAGTCCACCCAGCCGGTCGGAGTGATGTGAGTGGATGACGCCCGGGTTATCCCCTGTTCATTACCAGGCTGATAAGGAAACTTTTTGATCCACTTTGGTGCGTTGCCAGGCTGATCAGGAAACTTTTTGATCCTCTTTGGTGCGTTGCCAGGCTCGGTTGGGCTGCTGTCCATGCATAGCAATGGTGACTGCATTCGCCTGTGGCCCTTCCAATCAAGGTTGATGTGTCCCGAGGAGTTCCAAGAGCAATCGAGGTTGCATCATCGCCGCAAAATGGTCGTCCTCTCTCTCATGCGCATTACCCAATATTCCTTTAGAAGCACGACCCTAAAGTTAAGAAATAGAGGGGAAATTATGCATCGTTATCACATGTCACGGCATGCCACTGGCCTTGCTCCATTGCTGTGTGACGTCTTTCTTGCAGGCCTTCACGAGGCTCCCAACAGCAGGGTGGATGACGGCAAATGGCAAATGGCAAATGGCAAATGGGCTCCAGCGCCGAATGGTCGGGTCGAATTGTGACGTGTCTACCCGTAAGTTATTGGTATTTAGTAGCAACTCGTGTAATAGACGAGATTGGCCGAAGCTCTCCACACCGAGACTTTACACACTTAGTAATGATCACCAATAAGCACGAATAATAAAGCAGAGATACCTCAAAAAGGGAAAAAGAAGTCAAAAACATAAGTTATAAGTCCAATCGCATGGTATACAGAAACTAGTTACACAACACTCTAGGACCAAGTGGAGACCGAGAGAAGTGTCCAGCTGAGTTGTCTCATATATTTGACAGAAGTTCCGTTCTAAAAAATATTCCGAGATTTGTCTCGTGTCAGATTTGCAACAAAGCGCGACAGAGCGTTTTCTGTTCTCACGTGTATTTTTTTTTACCAAGGATAATAATAAATTCCTTCGAACTATGTTACTTATCCGGTCTCAAACTGCCGCAAACTTGAGCCGCGAACCAATCTTGGTCACAATAGCACCAAGGATGTCCTCGGGTTGGCAAATCTATCACTGATGTTTTGCCCTCCATCCTCCTTGTCTTTCACCTATTTAACGAAGATAGTCGTGGTATAATATATCCTAATGAATGGATAGAGTGATGAGGAGTCCTGCACCACATCAGACAGGACCAATTGGTCCCAAACATGTTTGTCGCATACTGAAGAACCCTCAGCGATAATGGTAACTTATGCACATCATGGGCTTGAGTTGCAAATGGGCCGGCTTTACACATCTACTAGCAGGTCTACCACTAGGGCTAGGTTACCAGTAATACGTAGTGCTTTTAAACTTGCGAGACCCTGAGTGATGGCGACTCTCTGTCAGTACCAACTGTCAGGAACGATGGAGCGGGAGGTGGAATGAAACAGTAGCCGAGACACGGCATCTAGTGGCACACATTGGGGCAGATGCCTACCCCTCAAATAAGCACCGATGTAGAACCAGACCATTGTGCCCTTTCGCCCGATGGGTGAGCGTTAATATAAAATGGGTTGCCCGACAAATCAGACTGGTTAGAGACTATAATCTGAGGCCCGTGAACAAGTACCGCTCATCCAAACTTAGTTCTCTATCCCATTAAACATGAGCAGAGCTACTGATTTACGGACAATAATTTAGACTTAAGTACAATAAAAAGCATAGAAGCTACCGGCTTCACCCACTGGAATTCTCGGATCGGGGCGGTGCATCATTAACCTACCAATTGTAAGGTAGATTATCCATGAAAGGGCCGGATACCATCGTCACTCTAACGCACGGATGAGATTATTAGTATATACTTCTGCATATTTGTACTACCGGGGCTAATGAGTAGAACCAGCCGCCTCGCCGTAAATTCTGGGACACGAGGTTCCCATCATAAAAGGGACAAATCTCCCAGTAGCCATGCACCTTTACCATCCAGTTTTCTTTCCTGGCGTATCTAAATCACTTACCTTTTAATTTCTCTTTCGCTTTTTGTGATATTATATATCTCACCTATAAGATTCCTACTTCTCTTGCCAGCTTTCCTCTACCATGGACCCCTCCGACCAGCGTCAGTTATCTCCTACCACCACGCAGCAACGGTACACTCCATATTTCACCTTGGTTCAAATCAAAAAGATCCTCGCTAATTCATCGGCATGTAGATGTGTAACGACTGCGGATTCTATCCTCGAGAAATTTATACATGATGCTACACCATTCCCGGATCGCTTAGTTCAGATTTCACTGGGCATTATCGATCCCATCGAGCCGAGCATTCCCAATAAGACTTCAAAACTGTAAACTAAATCAGCAATTGGAGCACATAATTGTCCAATTTGGTTCGGGAGGCTAGTCATTGCTGTGCAATAAGCGGACATTGAAGTCGCTATACACCAGTCCCCTTAGACCGACTCCCAACAACATCACCTTTCACTGACCAACATAATGAGGCTCACTTATCGATACGCTTACGCAATTTAAAGAGGAAAAATGACTATATTTGCCTTAGCACAGAAATACATTATGGAGAGTCTTGAGTTGACGACTATTCGAGCGAGGAGATGTTGTGAAGGGGGGATAATGGGGAACATATGGGAATTACTTATTCGCTACTCAGGCACATACGTTCATGGCCGTTTTAAATCTTGTATCGTCACGCTTGATTCGTGGTCTATCATTCCATCAGCCATAGCTATTCTCAATGCTAAAATCCCAATATTTCGTACTCGAATGTCATATCCTTAATTTACAAGGCCCCAGTTGGAAAGATCGGATAGTGCTAGCCGCAGATCTACGCGAGAGATACGCTAGAAGGGCATGGGGGCTACGAATGGCTAGGTGACTGTACCCTAGGGAACTATGTATGCATGCCTCGCGAACAAGTATCCCTCCAAGTACCTGAGATGTGTTGCACCCAAGTTGTCAAACACGTCACCGCACACCCATCAAGCGTCCCCGACAAACCACCACCTCCAGGATTCGGGCTCTTGTCTGTGCAATATTGTGTGGGCCTCGGTTTTCTTGGGCCTCGGCTCCGCACATACGGAGTACGCACTGGTTACTCCAAACATTCCATCTCCAGGATCCGGGATCTGCTAGGGTGAACACTTACCGGCGGGTGGGTTGCAATGGCGCACCAAATGGTTTGACACGCGCTAAATAAACGGATCGCTTGCCTTATGTCTCACTGCTGGATCCCAGGTGAGGAATGAAATTTGGCACTGATTAACCAGGCTAACCCAGATAGCAATGTGTAGGTTGTATCTCAACGATCCCTTTTCGCCCACTCCTGAAATCCTTCTCGCTCTGTGCCAGACCTATCTTACCATGCATCATCCCGTGTTTCTTGAGTGGCACCCTGACCAAGTGAGAACCTCCACGACCAATCGGATCAAACCAATTGTTCATTTCTTTTCTTCTTTTTGTTTTCTCTCCAGTCGTGTGCCTGCACATGCAAGTTCCACGTCACCAGCTTACCTTCCAACAGCACTACCCTGCGAACCAAGCAGGGCAAGGAGCTCACCTGCATGAAGGCACCCGCGCTACCAGCACCCCTCTCAGAATGCAGCCGTCACCGCCCATCGTCAACTTAAAAATGTTACATAGTTTTCCTAAACTCGATCCTCCGTCTCTCCTTATTTTTTTTGCGTTTCGAATGCCTCCTGGAAGTCTTGGAGAAAATTGTGAGGAGAAAATCATGATGAAATCAGTTTCACGAAAACTCCCAAGCGCGGGGTACAGTACCGCTTCAAAGGTGAGATGCTTAACACTCAGGCAGCCAACATGTACCAAAAGAATAACTTACTCCACGCGGCAAAATATGCCTTGAATTAACTCGCAGGGTTTATGCAGATGAGATGGGGGTTCGCAGTTCCGGATCCCGGATGTCATTCTCAGACCCCCACGGCTCTGCGCACCGCTTAAGCCCGGATGTATTGGCCCGACATGCTAATAGGACTGAGGCCAGTTCAGATTCATCCCACATCATATGGGTGGCCTCAAATTGATCGATTTCGGCCAAGCCCGTTATTTCTTAGAGGTAGGTTCAATAGCGGTGTAGCTTTCAAGGCCCGGCACTTGTAATAGTTGAGTGGTTGTTAGTGGCTATAATGCTTCAAGCTGGTGCGCCCGTGGCTGGCTAGTTCTTCCAGGCTCAGATGTGCAGACAGGTCTCCTTCGTCCCAATATAAAACATGATATCTCATCCCTTCATTCCCCTTGCTCTCCAAAGCCATGATTCGTCTTCCCACGTACTTCAGATCATTATCTTGTTTGCTCTTCTCTCCGTGCCAACTTGGTGAAGGTTTCCGCTCAGGGCCTGTCACCATGGATCTCCATTCCACTGGCACAGAAACGTCCACTACCGGGCACACACGGTAGGCTATACATCAGGGCCGTATGGCAATCCACTAACTCTGTTTTGAGTAGATCGCAGACCGAAAGCTCCATGCTTGGCCCATTCATTTATGACACTTCGTCCCTCCTCCAAGATCGTTTACTCCAAATCTCAAATGGGGCACAAGAGCCAGCCAAGAACGATACCCCAAAACCAGGCAATACTTCAAACGAAACTTCAAAGCTGTGAACCAGATTGGCCTCGTAAACTTTTCGCCATTGTATCACTCATCTAAACATATGTACTACCATCTTGTTTCACGAATAAAAGTCGATTGCTCAATGGTTTGCGGGCTCGATTGTCAAGACAGCAAGGACAATGCTTTCCATTTCTGTATTCTGTCAGCCATCTAGTCGGCCTTGTACTTCATATTTATAGTCTTGGGCTTATTGTACTGATTATTATGCCATCAGTTGCCATTTTATTAGACCTAGTATGTCAGAAAGAAGAATGATACTCAATCATCAATGGCGCAAAACGATCACAAACCACCATGTGAAGTCCAAAAACAAACATGGCCAATCGACTAGGGTTCCCATTCAGTCCAGCAGCACCGTTTATTACTGAACGGGGAGGATGTGTACCCAAAGACGCGAATGATTAACTCGCCGCGTGCCCGTAAGGCCACATTTGGCGTTAGGTTGTCAGAGTTCATGTGAGGACCCCAGCGACAGAAACGAATCACCCCACTGATCGCCAGAAGATGACAGGCAACCCGCATACATGTTCATTATAGGCAAGGGTAGTATTCAAAACACCACTATATACCCGAAGACTCCGTCAACGTGGGGTTACCCCCACCTGGATGTAAGGCGATCTAGGATTTGGTCCCAGTTACGCCCTGATCTACTTCGACATCCACAGTCACGCTTCTTCCCCCACATTCCTTGAAGACTAGTAGAAACGCTTCATATGTTGACCCATGGCTCAAGTTGTTCTATGATTGAAAGTGAGGCGCAGGCATGTTTACGAATCTCACAGTTGACACTGCTAACTCTCCAGGGTAGTTCATCAGACATGGCCGAGAAGGCAAAAAGCCATCAACTACCCATGCTTTTGAGCGAAATGTTTCGTGGAATTTAATCAAAAGTGCCCATCAGTAGTCTGAGATACATACTCGACCCTCATAATGACGAATGATATGCGACCATTTGCATCGCTCAGCGCACCATGGTGGGGGTACAAGTCCATCTTGTGGTGCCTTGCATTCACACTACATATCTAGTGTGACAACCAAGATCAAGAAAGCTTACTAGAGCCGCACCCGAATGGCGTGACGAATGCGTCAATATAACAACGCGAGCTTCACATGGGATATTGGAGTACCTAGGCAGGCGCCTGCCGTATCATTACCCTTGTGTCTTCCTGACGTGGGGTGCTTTATAGGCTGCCGCCCGCAGTCAGTACCGCGGCGTACAGTCTAAATGCTGGCTCTAAATAATCAAGGCCAGGAAAATCGCTCACTTAGTATCCTATTAATATCTAGCGAAATGAGCCAAGTACTATTTCGGGTGTACAAAATGCATACAGTTCTATTATCGAGATAGATAGCTGGCACAGATGTAACCCAATATAGCCCTAAAGTAACGTAAGGCCATCGTCTCAGAATTCTCGAAAGAGGGGATATGGTGCTAATTTATCAGTAACAGTTATCGAAATAAGAAAGACTCTTACAAATATTTGATCTATTCAAGAGAAGGAACTAACAGCCTTGAATGGAAAATGAAAGCCTCTAGTTCACTTCTTCGAGCTTCCTCTGAAGCGTCGTTGCCGTGGAGCTCATATCTTCTGCATAGACGCGTCAACTTCCAGAGCTGAATACTAATAATGTAGCCCCAGAATCATAACAAGTGTTTTGAATTACGTACAGTAGCTTCCCTTCAACATACTAACTCAATAGCCCTAATCCTGACCCGAGCAATTACATATGTATCCTAACTATGTGCCCGAGTTTACCTCAATCCTCAAACCCGTTTTCATTTTATCAAAACACCACCGTCGCTTGAATCATCGGAGTCTGAATAGTAATTGGAGTCGCAATCGGGGTCGTAGTCCTCAAAGCTCGGCGTCCTCCATTCCGACAGTGACCTAGACTCGAATTGTCGGCACAACTCCAACAAATCATCGTCTTTGTAATACGGGCAAATCTCTTCTTTCCCTTGCCATAGTTTCATGAAATCTGCTGGAGTGTAGTCCTCCGTGTACTCAGCCCTCCTTGGGCAGTCGCGACGAAATCTTGACACCTCATAGCCTAGTTTCGCAAGCACAACGTCCCAAATATCACCTGCCCTGCTGTTTAAATACGCAGTCTGTGAAACCGAATTGCCATCAGTATCAGTCTTGGTAATATCAGCACCGTATTCAGCCAAGTAGACGAGTGCTTCAATCTGAGCCTGCCGATTTGCATTTCCAAAATTTGGACCAGACACACAAAAATGGAGGCAGGTTCTACCGAATATATCTCGCGCGTCAAGATCAGCTCCTCTTCTGATAAGTGATTGGAAGCCTTCGGTCTTGAAATTACCACCAGAGCAGTACAAATGAAAGAGAGATCTTTCCCATCCATCTGGTTGGATGCCAGTGTAATTCAAGTCTGCAAATATCTCCCCATGATCTAAGAAGCACTGCATCGTCTCCTAAAGTACAATTGTCAGGTCAGGCCACCCCAGAGGAAGATAAGAATCATATCATACCAGCTCGCCCCGCAGGAAGGCACAGCTTAGAGCAGAGTCGAATACTTGCAAAGTACTTGTTGGATCTGCACCGGCACTTAACAGTACTTTATAGCATTCCATATGACGTTTAAATGCATTCCCGTCAATTTTAACGCCATGTCTTCCTGGCCCTCTTGAAAAGATGCCGTACCTATTTGACACATTAGAGAGTACTAGTACCAGAGGTATGGGATATGACTATACTGATGGTGTGATGTCCAATTGGGCCAGTTCTTCCCCCTCATAACTGATTGAATCGGTGCAAAGTGATCGATGTCCGCTCCATTCTTGATAAGAAATTGACACATACCTGCCTGATGATTCAAGCTAGCATACTAATTATATATACTTAGTATCACCTTACAGAGAGTATTTTAAGTTTCTAATACGTACCTGTAAAAGCGAAGCCCCAAGTTCATCATGATCCCTTAATGATGCTTCGCCTCTGATAAGAAGTTGTTGGACGTCTGAAATTTCTCCCCTCGCCACAAATCTAAATATCGGAGAACTGTTGGGAGCCATTCGATTGATCTGCAAGGAAGGAATTCCGGATATAATACCATCAAGAGTGTAATATTGCTTCAGCCTCAGAGTCATAATGGAACAGAGCTTTTTTGGAATCATAATTACGAAGTAAGAGACCTCATGCTCAGTGACTTCAGAGGTAGAGATTTGTTCAGTGGGTGAGGCATTGTGTGGCATTTTACACCTTTCAGATATGACAATATCCAGTGTCGCGAAGCTAGCGTCGTATGAAATCTTAGTCAATCGCCAAAGCCCGAGGACATGAGTTGAAAAGGTGCTATTTTCTGCTAGAAATCTCTGTCAGTATACAACTTTTGGTTTTCAACATTTCAATCAGCTATCATACGTACCATTCCTCTTCCTAGAACGAAGAGAGTTCAGTAAAACGCTTCTGGCTGAAAGAAGTGCACCATAAAAAGGCTTCAATTGGTTTCGAAATTCTTCGAGATGTTCTTGGTCATGTGGATCATATTCCGGATTATCCACCATCATCGTATGATAAGTTAGTTGAGCTTGGTGTGCTTGTGAATGGATGCAGCCCCAAAACTCCAAGATAGTATCAAGCACTTCTCTCTTACTAGTCAGTAAAGGCTGTTGTCCAGGCATCTGGGCGATTTCCCCGTTAACGAGGTCGCATAACCTAGAAACGCTTCTCTGCAAGTTCGCAAATGACCTCCCTGGGGGCAGTGACTCCCACCCCCCTAAGTTCTTGTCCTCAACACTGGTTTCCGTGAGTTCTCTCGAATTTATGAGCCGAATAGAGAGTTGCGTGAGCCGGTCTAATTGCTCATGGATTTCCCGACTAACTGTAGGCATTGGTGATCGATTTAGGTTGCTACTTATTTCTCCAAGAACATCCTCAATGCTTGTTATCCGTTGATTAATAGATGACAAGCTTCCAAAAATGGCAGTTCTTTGCCCCTCGTCGTTTGACCGATTTGACTGGAAGGTTTCTGATAGAATCTCGACCCTCTTCTGAAGTTCGAAACAGCTGTCACTATTTATTGAGATGTAAGCTAAAATAATAAGAGTATAAACCAAGTGTGAACTATCTTACAATTGACAAACTTGTAGGTAGAGGTTCAAGTGAGCAATATGAGTTGCCACCGAGGACTGCATCATATGAAGATCTCTCTCATTAAACGCAGTCCTTGCCTTTTTCCACAGCTTTCCCAGGTGTCGCTCTTTATCACAAATGGTCAGCTTCATCAGCTGCGTCTCATATCCAGCTAAGTCAATAGTGCATTCTTGAAGGTATTGGTGGAGCTCTTGTCCTCGAATCTGATTGATTAAACATTGGGGTTCCAGCGCCCTCAAAACCATGCCAAGCTTCTGGATATCTCTAGTGGCTTGTGCGACCACCTTCGGTCCATCTTTGATTGCTGATAGGACGTCGAAAATGATCTTAGCGGATTGCAAGCCGATGGTGATGAAGGCGACGAGAGCCGCACCGGCATCCATAATGATGAAAGCATCACCGATGAAGAAAGATGACTAGAAATGGTGAAAGGAAGAAGTTGGGCAGGCTTGCAAATACGCCTGATGAGGTCCGTAAGCCTGCCCGCAGACAGGCCTGCGGTGCGCCTCGCCAATAAGCGGGTAAGCGTAGCTTGTGACGTTGGCCTGAGTGAGCCGTGCACATCCAGACCACGAGCCAGCTCGCGCTTTACACCGCGACGATGGTGCCCTTGCAACATTAATAAGGACGCGCGCCGACCCGGGACATGCCCCTTGGGAATTGAAACGAGAGAATATATAATTATGCCCGGCTAATAACCAGTAGGCGTGCGGACATCTGAAACGCCATCCGATTAAGGGGAATGATGCCTCATCTAGAAGGTAGCTGTATTTTTATAGATGTATACAACTCCTTCCTCAGAGAGCATCTCACACTCAATAGACTTTGTCTATCTGCTAGGCTACGCTGAAAAAGTTATTGTTCTTTCTATGTGATCAAACGATCATTTGTGAAGCCGCAGTGATTTTCTCTTCCCCAATAGTTTCCACCGAATGCCTAACTCGCGGATTACGTGATACAGCCCACAAGGATTTCAAATGCTAGTTTGTTACTTTACCCAATTTTCCACTTTTGCGAAACTATCTCGAGTTTTCACTGGGAGAAGATACCGATACACATGGCAAGTGGGACAAGATAAAGCCATCTATATAATAGCAAGTGCGAGTTTGACGACCTGTCTCGTGAGCCCCACTTTGGCATGGGCACCAGGTACAGGGGCAAGCAGGTCCAAACAAAAATACAGCGGCCCGTGGATAGTCAAATGATCCCCAAGAGGACGCGGAGATCTCGGGTGGCAAGGGAATCTGGCATGGACGTGGCCGGCACCCTACCTTACTCCACGAGCAGACTTTATAGTTATGACGACCTGAACAAACTCATTTTCTTTGCCTCGACTAACAACCATGTATACTGATATGAAAAAAGCAATTTCGAATGTATAATACTAATGCGAGCTTTGAAATAGTTTTTATTTTATCCACCTAGCATCGTAGCGGCGGAATGAAGGGTGCTCTGTGATAATACAATTGGGGCATCGTTGATGAGCTCTGCAATTCTGACATAGATGAACCGATGTCTTCGTCCCCCCATAATTACAATGACACTAGTAATTTTCAGCATGAATCTAATTTTGGCACAGGTGCAGCCTGTGCAGCCAGGTCAGATAAGAATGTAACACATACACAAAGCCACAATGATGTGGTTTTCATCTTAGGTTTCCTTGGCTTCTTGGTGGGCGAAGTAAGCCATAGCGGTAGGACTACAAACGGGTATTAGCATCTTTGAAGTTGAGTAGTAGGTGTGGACAATACAGTGTACCTTCATACTCCGTCGTCATAATGCAACTGTACTTTGACTCGGTGTCGAGTTTCTCAACGCGAATAGTCCAGTAATCTTGAAAGAGGAAGCTTCGACTCATGTGGCATGTTGTACTAAAAGGAGTATGGATATTATGGTTGATGTTGAAGTCTCAATAGCGGTGTAGCGCAACCCGGGACTAAGTTTGTGATACTAAAAGTCTTTTGTATACTGTTGAAGCATCTATTTATTAGACTTCCTACTGTATGGCGACTTCAGCCAATCTCAGCAACATATTCAATATTTACAGCGGCTCTTATGATCCTGAAATGATCCCACCTGACGCGCGCGAAACGAAACAAGGCTATGTCTCTATATTTACATCAAAGAATATCAATTCGCGTTCATGTGACATGAAGCACCTAAATCGAATTGACTGACTATTGACTATTTGAGTGATCCAAGAGGGCCTTTAGCTTAATTTTTCCAGTTCTTCAAAAAAAAAAAAGGCATAGAATTACTTGTATAAAGTATGATTGGCTCTACTTCAGTTGGCACGTTAGCGTATCAAACCTGCTAGGTTTCGTTCAGTTCAGGTGAGTTAGACTTCCAGTCGCTGAGGCCAGCGCTATGCAGGCGGCTTATCTTGAAACCCAAGGTTAATTACGGAGAACACGAGTGCTATAATCCCAAATTTGAGTCTCTCAGTCTGGGTGATAAAATACTGAGGCATATTACATAGTCGTATCGTTGAATGAAGGATGACCACCAAATCAGTCTCCTATATAGCGAACATTGGCTAACCCCAAGAACGTTTATTACTCCTCTCTACACAACTGAAAACAGGCTGTGTTGGCTTATCTTTCAGCATGGTACTGGAAATAACATCAGAAACCTACCACTTGGGGGGCCTCAAAAGCGCCTGCCTGGTACCGCTCCCCCCCATCCTTTCAAATGTAGGCACTGGGGCCACTGTCACCGCTCGTAATAATCTGCCAGCAAAGAAAAACTACCAACACGCCAATCAAGACGGAAATGCGGCTCTCCTATTCTAATTCATGGAATTTAGCATCCGTCTCAAGTCGTAATCTTTGGGCGACAGTTGAGGAGAACAGAGAATGCTGGCATGGCAAACTGGGAATTTGGCCAGAAAGCATTGCCTCACTTTCGGTGGAGAACGTGGCAGAGGGAATGAAAAGTAAGGATCACGGACGATTCAAAGAGAGCCAATTTGTTGTCCAGCACCACCCTCTCGGTCATTGAATCCGCACGTCATGTTTGATGATATGTGGCTGAAGAATTTGTTTTAGAATCCTACATTTACTACAACATCGTGACCAGCTTGTGTGGCTCAGAGTTGATACGCTGGTGCACAAAACTGCAACGTGCGCTCTTTTTCCTGTGGCGATTCGGTGTCTGGGATGCGCACCGTTTTCCAACTCGCACTCCCATCACATATCGCCTGATAGCTCACAAGATCTCACCCCTGTGAGCTTTAAGCCCCCTCTGAATCAAGTTGAGGCGCCTTACTTAGTTTCCGGCGCTGGTTCGCCCACTAGATGTTCATAGCCTAACCAGGTCAACTCTCACCCCTCGATCAAGTAGTCGGGGGCGGTGTCATTGCCGGTCATGAAAACACTCCCGAATTGAACTCCAGAGCTTAGACATGCCGTAGGCTGCCACCGTCGTCGCAGTGCGGCCCGCCTTGACGCATACCTTAGGCGTTGCCTTTCTAAGCTAAACGTGGTAGCCTCAGGTAGCTTCACAGTTATGTCACAGAAGGTGCAGGATCGTGGGATCGTATTCTTGTCCATGTGGAAGCATCCCCTTCCACTAGCAAACCTAATTTTCAAGTATACTATTTACTCTCATTCGGGAAGGCCGTGTGTGCAACTCCGACACCATTCAACAGAGACCCACGGGGGCTTAACTCACCTTAGTCTCGCAATCATTACCCATTGAGTCCCTTCTTCGCAAAGGAGAAATCATTCTGGTATGACCGGTGCTGGCAGCTCGGCAGAGCCACACCGTCAGTTCTGCGACCCCGCCTCCCGGCCAACGCAATTGTCTTTTTTCTACTTTGCCGAAGCGTAAAGCGCCGCTTTAAGTTTGGTCTCGTGAGCATTCTGAGGCTCATACCCGTCAATTATCTCAATCTTCGACGTTCCATTGGGTTATATTCCTGCTTGGAGGCTATGTAGTCGAGGATTAAACTACAGGCCAGGCTAATGTTCGTCTCAGGAAATACTAACAGGACAACGATCTCTGCCTAGGCTCTGATTAAAACGGCTAGAAGGCGGTCAGAGACCTGCTGTCCCACACACACCAGCTTTCATACCCGGGTGGCTTGAACAACGCAGGAGAAAGCCTCAAGATCACATCAAACCTGCCCAAGAGTCTGCTTAACTAATTAGGAAGCACTGCATACTTCACCGCCGATTATGAATGTTACCCTAACCTTTACACACACTAGAATTGCGACGTGGCCTTTGCGGACAGACTCTATTCTGAATTGCACTTTCCGAGTTGAGCACCCACGTCCAATCAGTCGACCTTTGCTTAAGAAGCTTTGCCTACCTGAGGCTATTGTTTACTAGACTAACTGAATATGTGGGGTGGACAAATATGTCCCTGGTAAGTCAACGGGCGTGGACGAGGCGAAGTAATGTACCAGCCGCGAGGCCGGGCCGAGAAAGCATGCGTGCAAAGCCCCAAGCCGTAATCCAGGCATTGCAGGTGCCGGGACCGATTTTTTCTATGATAGTTTATTATTGCCGCCATCATCTCACATTTGTCTTAGCTTCCCCAGCACCACCTAGCATGCCCAAGCACCACGCCGAGTTTGACAGCTGGAGGTCAATCTGCGAGTTGGGAGAGAAGCTCGACGGAGCCTTCAGGCAACCGATTTATGTTTCATTGTCAGTGATACACGGACTCGCCGTTCCAAGCTGGTAGCTCCAGCCCAGATAGGTGCAGTCACGCTCACAGAGCAAGGAAGGGCCCCTATATTCTTGCCGGTTTCCGCGAACATTTGTAATCGTCACCGGCTGGCTGGTGAATGCCAAAAGCCCTGTGGCTGCTCTTCCGACTTGGCTACCGCCTTCCCCATTCCTTCCATCAACCTCGATAGGTTTCATAATCGCAGAGTGCGTACAGTATGGTGAGGAGATTGTAGGACAGGACAGCGGGCTTAGGGGAGAACCAAGTAACCCTAATTCGTCTCATACCGCAAAGATACCGAACGAAATCGCAGAAGCCACCTAGTCTGTGGAACCTCAGAAAACGATGTTCGGATATCCTTACTCTAGGTTCACGTAGCCTTGGTGGCGTAGAATCGAATAATTTCACTCAATGTTAGCCACTTTCAATCCCGCCAATAGCTTGACTAGTACAAAGCCTCCCGAGCATTCCCAGGGCTCATACGATTATGAGTGTCATTTAATATGCAATTCCTCGAACTAGGTTCCCTTATATCATGTTTCAAAGGCACTTGTAGTGACAGATGGTGGAATGGGCTGTGTTTATTTGCCCCCTCCCCCCCTTAAATGGACTCCATGGAGCCGGCATCCGATTGCCAAGTAGCCAAGCCAGCCGCACCTTGCTGCGGGATGAACGCTTTATGAAGAGGCGGTGCAGCGGAGGACGCGACCAAATATCCGTGCCAGGCAGTGAGGCAACTGCACTACCCTTGGCATGCATCGAGCGCGTGTGCTAACGCTCTCACCGTGGTGTAATAACCCAATGAGGGAGAGGTCAACCAAATATTATCATTCATCTCAACCTTCATCATTTGTGACACGTCCGTCATATATCATATACTCTTGCCTGTGACTGGGTGAGGGTGCTGAGTCTTCGTAAAATCTTAGTGGTATGGTAACATTTGTACACTTGTTGATGCTTGTTCTATGGCCACTCCCTCACCTCCGTAAGAGCAACACTCCGTGCGATTTCCACCCCTTCCCGAGAAGAATAAACGACTCTCATCCATGTAATTAGCCCGCGTCCTCGGTACGACTCCCCCCGCACAAATGTGCGTGGAAATCTTGCCACGTATAAAAGGTCAAGACTTGGCTCACCAGAGGCATTATCATTCAGACTCGCACCTCCTCTTGCCATTGTACTGGAAATATTGCCTGTATATACAGTATTCTCAGTACATGTTGTCACTTCTCTTCTTTACTTCATTTAATTCATCCGCATCTCCCGTATTGACATTCTAAATAATCCTAACGAGTTCGTCTTGCTGCTCCCTCTACCAATATGGATCCCAACCAGGCATCGTACGTTTCACGTATAGAATCGACAGGTACGACATGCTAACCATATCTACAGATCACAGGCTGGAAGCTCGATGCTTGGACCATTCATTTATGATGTTTCCTCCATCCAAGATCGTTTGATCCAAGGCTCTAACGGAAGTTCCACGACAACCAACACCCCCAGAGCTAGATAGTGCTAGCGAGATCTCAAAGCTTTAAAGCAGTCCAGCCAACCTCACAATACTGTAGCCAAGTTTTAGTGAGCTTGAGGCATGCGTGCCTACCATCGTTTACCTTGGGGAGGGAATGTAAGATACAGAACTGGAGCGTGAAGAGATGGGGAAGGGATATGCTTGGAGCCAGATTGGGTTTGATGTTAACCGCGCCTGGTTCATGTTCCATTCTGAGCGAGCCATTACATACCGCCATTACATACCTTCAGGCATGGTTACCGCCTACCAATATTACCGATAATGATTGTTCGACGGGCCCAGTTAGAGCCTCAACATGAGGGTCAAGGACTAACTAGCCGTTAATCAGATCGATGGGGGCTGTGCACGGTGCGTCCATAGTATGCTGCAATATAGGCAGTAATTAGTGAATAGTGGGCGCCGCCAAGGCACCCGCTTCGGTTTAAATACAGGCAGGGCTTATTAGACGCAGCCCCCACACATTCGAGAACCATTCTCAAGTCTTGTTATCCTTTAGCCATCGGCGTATTCGCTACGTGAATATGCTGAAATCTCGCATTAGTTATGTCTAACCACTTAAATGAGATCTCAAACTCCGGTAAAAAAATTATCTTTGATATTCCTCATTTGGTCGTGATCAGAAGAAAGGGGGAAGAGGAATAAAGGCTACTTAGCAAATAAAATAAATATAAATAAATTAATAATTAATAAATCGAAATGACCTTTCCCTCACCATATTTCCCTTTCCATCTAAAAATTGCGTGACCTAGATCAAGACGGTTATTAATTACAGCCACTCATCTCATTCACCTTGTTTTTGGCTAGAAAGTAAAGCCCAATTTTTAATTGTCAAGTAAATAGCAAATCTCCCTCACTCTTTAAACGGGAGTTCACTAGACTGATCCTCCAGACGTTTTCTTTTGCCTGCTATCATCCAGGGTTCGCAATTCACAGTAGCGCTCATCTTTCTCCTGGTAGGTGCTTGAGCCGCTTGAGGCGATTCTTGGGTCTGCATGTATGTTTCTGCAGAGTCTAAGTTGATCCCTTCAAACGATGAACTTATTACGACACTAAAGCTATGAATGGAGTGAGGTGCAAACTCAACCAGGATATGACAGGTCACGCTACCGTCTCTGCACGCGCGGCAAAGCATTGTGTAACTAATATGCAACACAAAGTCTCCCTCCGATCGAAGGTTCAAGCCGACTGTGAGGGTGTGTGCGGCCTGTCTCCACCTATGACATCCCGACATTGTTGCCACCACCTGAGACATGAACGGCATGTGGTGCGACGTGATACAACAGATCAATAAGGTAAAAATATCACTCCCTACGGAGTAGTCAGCAGCGAGTTACGGCTAGGATTCCGTGGGGTTGGCTGATAGAACTCACTGTTGCCTACTCTAGGTTGAGGTTAAGTCGTAGACCTATTTCAATAGATTTGAACATCAAGTAAGTGAAAATGATACATTCATCATTCTGACCATGGTCAACGAATCCATGCTCAATATAATCCCACGCCCATTTGCCTGACACGAGTCTTGTACCTCCACCCACTCCTTGGCCCACTCCACCACGATCCCGTCCGCGCTCCCGATCCCAATCTATACAAATTAAGACAAGCTCAAAACTAGTTTATAACGACTTGCCTAATGGGGCACGAAACCAGGAACTTGGAAATCTTCCGAGCTCTTGGTGTGGATCGCCTAACGACGCACCTCCCGTTGCCTTAGCCTTCAAGTCTATATCTGAGGGGGTGTTTACCCCGTAGGTCAACCATGAGCTTACATGAAAGTGAGAAAGACTTATTCTAGCCTCTTTCCTCAATTAGCTTGCAATATTCCCAACCCCGGGTTGTACAGTTATCCCCTCAACAGCCTCCACGGTGAGCTTCCAGGATTTGAAACTAGCAAAGAGCTATGAGATGGGAGACTCGACGGCCATGGTCGTTGATGCCCTAGCTGACGTGTATGTACATTGCAAAAATAGTCAGGTAAGCGCAATTAGCCAAGTTGTCTTCGTAAGTAGATGCTTGTTTTGGCCAAAATGGCCCCCGTACACTTCGATAAGAACGGATCGAGAGAAATGCTGCAGTTCAAACAATAAGCCAAACAGCTCGCGACCAGCGATGACATACCGCAGACGATCGTATCATAGCATCCCTTCTTCTTGTACTCACGCTAGTAGTTGTGATGCTATATAATTTTAACGCACAACCTATGGCTCAAGACACTAACCGCCTCCTTTAAGAATGGTGTATCTGGAGACAGAAGAATGTCAAAAATGGGGATATGCGCCCACAGGGGCTTGTAAAAATTTGCTTTCTTATTTATATAATTACAATGAGATGTTGGTCCAAAGGAATACGAGGTGTATGGTCACGTACCTTCTCAATGGCCAATCCTTCTTGGCAAAAACGACGTGTCATGAAAGCCAACGGACCGGACAGTTACCTCCGAAAGTGAGGAGAAAGTTGAACACGAGAAAGCAAACGATAGAGATGGAATTCCTGGAGATAAATCTCATCAATAGCCATCCAGTGAATAACCTGCCGACGAGAGTTCCGCCTTGCCGACTTTACTAAAGTCCTGCCCAGCCTCAGTTTTGCCCTCCCGACATCTTAACAGGAGTTAGGAGTTAGGCAGAATTCCAGTGTACAAGTGGTGGCGAGAATATCACCGGGCCTCCATAAAATGGATGGATACCTATTACGTGGACAGGGAAGCATGTGGGCACTTATTCCCAAAATCGGTGCTCCTCTCCGCGCCGTCAGCTGCAGCCTTACAGAACCGCGGAGTTAGTGGACGTTGCCAAATGTCAGCTTGACAGACGCCAGCAGCAGGATAAAGTCGGGCCAATCTCATCGGCCCAAAATCTGACCGTGTACCAAGGTGGGGGGCGATTACACAGCATGTCGCCGAGACGCCGAGCATACAGTACATACGGTCGGGACGCGGCATCTTGGGAGTCCGTCGGCATAATGGATTACACATTTCATGCTTCCAGGGCGCACCATCTTTGCACACCCCATGTGCTGGGACTCCATACTTCTCATCTTATTGGGTAATCGGAGAAAATATTCCAAAACACAAGGCACAAGGCCACCCAGCCTCTGTGAGTCGTGCCTGGTAGAAGCTACCGGTCCGTACGTTATGTCCACACAACACACATCAATTCATACGGGGATTACATTCAGATATCGGGAAGATATTCACACGAAAAAATGTTTCAACCAAACTCTTGGCACAATTTCTGTCCATAGTAGGTAGAGAGGTCTTGAGTCCAGTAGTATCGGTCTGCTCTAAAGTAAATGATAAAGCGAAGCCTACCCAAGAGATTTGTTGTCTAAATAATCGCCGTTTATGCCACAGTTCACGTGAACCTTTAATGACTAGTTTATTTCTCTGGTTTTCTTTAAGCATTCTATCAACAGTCAGTCACATCTCATGACAAGGATCCCTCATTCCGCTCTTCCCCATTGCAATGGATCCCCGCGATAGTCATCCACAGTAAGAGCTTAAAACATCTTCTTGCTCAATGGCAACTTTAAAGCAAACATTCAACTGATGAAACTTCTAGATATCAAACCGAAAGTCATATGCTTGGGCTTTTCCTTTATGACACCTTTTCCTTGCAGGATCGCCTAATCCAGGCCTCCCTTAGGAGCACCGATTGCGCCAAGACCAATGACAACACATCAAAAAACGATCAAAATATGAAGCCATCGAGACTCTGACTGTTTCTTTACAAAGTTTCACCAGGATGCAGGAAACAGTATCCCCGGGTCGAGCGAAATAGCATAAGAACCGTTAATCCTCAGCCTTCCGAGGCCGACACACCACCACACCCCTCCAAACGAAAGAAAATAGCTGTCGCTTCTTCTATATGCAACGGCAGACCGTTTTCCACTCCATGGTCTCTTTCTTGGAGTTCTCATTTTGTCTTCTTCCTTTCCCTTACACTCTTTAATTTGACTGCCACTTGTTGTCTTACACCTCTTGTTCAATCTTTCTATGCTGCTTCTCTATCCTCTTCTACCTTTCTTCCTTAATTCATTCATAAGATTTTTTTAATTCTATGTCTTACATCGTTTCAAATATTTTCTTTTTTGCTCTTGTATCACGGCTTAGTATACATGTCTAGATTTGTTCTCTTCTTTTAGGATCTTGGTCATCTACGATGCCAGGGTTCACTCCGTTAGGAATAAAGTGGCAGAACTGGCCATACTACTTACCATCTAACTCAGAGATGGAGGTTCTTTCATAAATTGAATGTGGAATATGAGTCCCTCACTCTAGGCGTCGGGCAGTGGAGTGGACATGAGTGAATGGGAGATTCGAAGAGGGAGGCAAAAGCACTTGCGGCCTTGCAAGTATCTCAATTGGGTCATCTGCAAGCCTGTACCAAAGCTCTGATGGCATTGAGACGTGCATGCATGGGTGGATGAGTAGTATACAATGATAATAACACACGGCGTTTGAAACCTACCCTGCAGTCAGAAAGAGCAAGTCTAGAATCACAAAGAGACAGATATGATAGCATTACGGATTTCCATAGTTAACATTAGACAAACAAAATGAAAGAAATTTATATACATAGGTCTTCTAGCAGATATCTACATTGTGAGGTGTATCGCATCTTCCTCTCGAATGCCTCATAATACTGGATGAGTAGCGTTCAACGTATAGGAAGCATAAGATAAAGCCACATCCTCCTCAAGGTTAAAGAAACATATTTGTCATGGAGAAAACCATCGAAGGACCTTCAATTATATCGATCGATATTTATTTCCTGTACCAAAACTATGCACCTACAATGCAAGATTGCCTCAAACCTCATTCGAAGGGGGCATCTCATCGGTGCGATAAATATTGCTTAAGAGTGGACGACGGTCCGAGAATCAAGGTAGATGTTGTAAAAACATCCCTGAATATTTGGATTTGAATAAATATTAATGTTTATTGACATGAGAACAACTACATCAAGAATTGCAGTGCATACGTTTTGCAAGTTAGATATAGGCTAAACCTTCACCCGAAGAACTCACCTTAGCTGCCGCCTGGGCAACTGCTGAAAAGTGCATTCTCAGTAAATTCACAGAAAATATAGGTAAGATTAAAACTGAGAGCATATCAACACCAAAAAAAGTACCTTTTAATTTCCTGATTGTCGTTTGGTGTTTGTCAGGCGATCATTTTATGGTGCGCAAGAGTAGACATGTATCACGGCTGATTAGCAAATACAGGATGACTGAAGCAGCACTTGCAGCTCCTGGTCTTCACCTGTTACCGATTTCACCGAGATATTCCGCCTCGTACTTGTAATGACACGGCCAAAATAAGATGGCAATCACCTGGGCTCGGTTTCCTTGTTCACCTAGTGGGCTTCTTGATCATGATTCAAACTCAGCTAGTATCAATTTTATCATACTTGGCCACCTCTTTAGCCTTGACCTTGGCACCAGGGAGATTCTCTCACTTGATGAGTTAGATGCGTCAGCATTATGACATGTCCTCGCCCATTGCACGTCATTCCGACTCGATGAACTGGATGTCGATAAATTCCTAGACCAGATATGCCGCTTTGTGCCAGTTGGGGCTTCCAAGGAACTCTGTAGTTTCTCATACTTGGTCATTATCTCGTTACAACACATATTTGATGGACCCACCCATCGGTTTGGTGTCTTGAGCAACCCCTTAAAGCAAGGTTATGAGTGCGTGGGACAATTTCGCTCATGTATCTTATTCTCTATAGGGATGTAATATGTACATAGGGCTTAAGAAGTATACATAGACTGATCAGATGTACTCTCTGACGACTATTGGCATATTTACGAAGTCCCGTGGAAAAGATGGGCGACCATCCCAATGGATGTATTTTGAGATATGACACTCTGTTTCTTTCTCTTCTCTCCTTCATTTCCTCTCAGTGGCCTGCACGATCATTCTTCTATCCCTCTCCCGAAAATCCCACTAGCAATCACATCATTTCTACCCTAGAGGAATTTCCTAAAGAAGAATCAATGAAGAGCGGGATATGGCGCAGATTGAGATCCAAGTTGGGGGCTCGAGATGTACACAAAACTCGTCTTACTTCGTCTGCGACGATTGGATATATTGGGACATGGGGATAAAGCACTTGAAGATGAGAGGTAGAAAAGAAAATTGCTGTTATATCCTAAGTTTCCATTTCCATATCACTCATGTGGAACTTGACTGGGCCATAGGAAACCAAGAGTGAACCGCAACCGTATCATCACACGTTAGCGAGTTGATGGTGTTAAATCCTCTACCAAGTATATAATACTACCAGACTGACTGGTGTAGAGAGACTGATTTTTGGTGGACCATTTCTGGGGCGTAGCAATCCGATCACCAAGGCAAGGTTGCGTTCCTTTCGCTCCTCAGCCAGGCAAAGTACTTCTCGTCCTCATCAGCCTTGTCATTGGCGAATCAGTCTGGCTATGAAAAGTATTTCTCATTATAGATAAAACCCCATATCGCATAGTCTTCCGGAAGCGGCCTAGGGAGCCCGCCATTCCCAAGGCAAAGGATGTATTTCTTTCGCTCCTCAGCCAGGTAAAGTACTTCTCATCCTCATCGACTTTGTCATTAGCGAACCAGCTGTGAAAAGTATTTCTCGCTATAAATAAGACCCCTCCTCGCATAGTCTTCCGGTGGTAGCCTAGGGAGTTTGCCATTCCCAAGGCGAGGGAAGCCCCCATTCATCCATCCCAGCTTGACCCGGGCGAGCTTAAAAGATAGTTTAGTAATTCCGTAGTGAACTTTCATAGATATTGCCTTTTGATGTAAGACATGGCTGCAAGTGGCTTGAGATGAATTGCAGAAATCTAGATTGGTATGGGTGAAAGGAAGGATGTTCGTATCACCCCGTCCTCATGACAATATGGCATGTGCGAGCGGCAAAGGAGAGAGCCTTAGTGAACTAAGTGAATACCAATAATAATCCCGACCATCTTTCTCCAAGCCGTTATACAATGTCAGTGAGAAAACTACAATATGAAGGCAACCTACTGGTTCGTGTTATTTATAATTTACACTCTCAAAGACTGCCGCCCCCAGCTTGAGAGCATAGCGCAGAGTAGACTCCAGACACTGTATCTATCGCAGTTAATTTGAGCAGAAAACCGTTCGTGATAAAGTAGTGAGAACGTAAACCACCCACATTGAAGTGAGGACTTCGACGAAATAAAGACCCATTGTTAGTGACTATTGAATGAAGGGGTACGAATTTACAAGGCAGCTTGGGCGAGAGCTTAATTTCAGGTCTAGGAGCTGCAGCACCTAATTGCTGGTAATACCTCTTCCAGCCCAAAGACGCAATCAATGCGGTGGGTGGATGCAATTCGTTGGCATTTTGGCCGCAGAGCCTCAACGCGGACTGGTTCGCATTTCTCTCCACCCGCACAAGGCAACTAAGTCTCAAATGGGGCGTTACAAGGGCGAGCAAGGAAGTTTTGGGCGAACCGGCTGGTGTGTACTTCATACACTTCCGCTTCGACCAGCTGGCCCTGGAGATATCATCATCACTTCCAACTCCCCACCGATTGGGTCAAAAGTCGGTTCCCATTACGAGGAGTTGCTTTTTCTGCATGCTGGGATGAGCTAGCTCGTCCTCCGAATCCTCTCTCAACCAGCCCAAGCACCAGACACCCGCATGGCTTGGGGACAACTCAGCATACAGACTAGGGTTCGTTGACTAGCCTCTGGTATTTCGACGCAAAATGAATGGGCTGAGCCTTGTGCGAACCATTGCCCAGCAGTCATGATTTGAGGCCAGCAAGTGACAGTATTGTTGACTTAGTATTGCTGCCACTGTTATTTTTTACTCGATTTGCCTGGATTATTTTTACGTCTGGGGCACCCTCGGGCGTCAATTCATTCCTCCTTTCTTACATAAGTTACAGACTTTCTGATGCTGTGCATCTCCTCATTAACAATGGTGGCCATGCTCTGCAGGCTTAATTATCGCATGCTTGACCGACTAAGCTGTCCCGTCGGAAAATAGTCACGATGCCGACCTACAACCTCCATTCCCTGATACACATGCCCCGGACAATGTCAAAAACAAACCGAAACATGCTTAATTTTCAAAGAGATGGGTGAGCCGCCTCCGCAGCAGCCGCAAGTGAGATGCAGCAGAAGAAGTTCCGGTTCCGGTAAGAGCTCTACCAGGATACTCCGTTTCGCTCAGCGTTGAACGCTAGCTAAGACAATTGGCCACTGACCAGCTCATCCCAACATTGCATGTTAATGAAACACACGCTCTTAGAAAAACGCGATTCCCCAAGCAGATTGCACGCCCTTGTGAGTTGACTAGCATCCTGTGGAAAATATTATCGCCGTCCCCGGGGCCTTGATGGGGGAAACGGTAAATATATCCAAATATCTGTAATATACACCATGACTGTATTTGCTGGATGTTTGACCAGCTGAGGCGAAGAATCGGAAATTGGGCAAGAAGTTGAAATTGTCGTCTTGCCACAAGGATAGGTATGTACGTATGGCGGCACGATAACGGCCGTGTGTGTGTAATGCGTGGATTGATCTGTCTAGGTTGGCATGGTGCCCGTTTATGTCTGTGACATGATGGTCCCAGAGGGTCGAAATACAGTAATATCACTGTCCCTCCCAGTCAACCATTCTCCCAACATGCAGATATGATGTTCCGTCTTATGGCTGAGAGGGTCCCGAATAAGAGGGGTCCCCAATGCGTGAGTCTCCGGCTTTGCATTATTCCAGTACGGCCATTATATAAAGGGTTAAGGACTGCCCCTTTTCTGCTGAGAAGACTTGACGTCCTCATAACTCATCGTTCCCCAAGAATCTTGTCAGGTACCTCCTTCTCCCTTTCCAAGGTCTACTGCCATGGATGATCCTCCGATTGAGAGTGTGCCGGCCACCGGTAGCCAAGCACAGTAAGTTCACTCACTGTTCTCCCTTTCTCTCTTGTTGCTCTCTTGTTCCTCCCTGCCCTCTTATTCCTCCTTACCCTCTTGTTCCTCCTTACCCTCTTGTTCCTCCCTGCCCTCTTGTTCCTCCCTACCCTCTTATTCCTCCTTACTCTCTTGTTCCTCCTTACCCTCTTGTTCCTCCTTGCCCTCTTGTTCCTCCTTACTCTCTTGTTCCTCCCTGCCCTCTTGTTCCTCCTTACCCTCTTGTTCCTCCCTGCCCTCTTGTTCCTCCTTACTCTCTTGTTCCTCCTTGCCCTCTTGTTCCTCCTTACTCTCTTGTTCCTCCTTACTCTCTTGTTCCTCCTTACTCTCTTGTTCTCCTTGACTGATGCCTCTTCAGGACCACATCCGAAATCTCAACACTTGAAGTCTACCTGTATGACACTTCCTCATTTCAAGACCGCCTAGTTCAGACATCCGCCGAAGGGTCGACCGGTGAAGAAAACCCCACTCCGAGATTATAAGATTGATGTTGTGATGTTATTGCAACAAGACCAGCTTGTGATGGAGGTCGAGGGCATATACGCGGGTCTGGTCTTGACTGTGTCAGCTTTGAGATCTACTCCAAGACCACCAATGACAAACATCTTACAATATTATTATACTATTACAATAAGATCAGCTTGTGGTGGAGGTCGAGGGCATATTCGCAGGTCTGGTCATGACTGTGTTAGCTTCAAGATCTACTCCAAGACCAATAGAACAAACATCTTGCAATATTATTATATCATTACAATAAGATCAGCAGGTCTGGTCATGACTGTATTAGCTTCGAGATATACTCCAAGACCAACAATAACAAACATCTTGTAATATCATTATTTTATTACAATAAGATCAGCTTGTGGTAGAGGTTGAAGGCATATATGCAGGTCTGGTCATGACTATGTCAGCTTCAAGATCTACTTGACCAACAATAACAAACCTAATAACTAGTGGCGGACCCTGGTTGCTGTTCATCAAACATCGGTGCCTTAAGTTATCGTCCATGACGTCTCCATCCAAAGCTTCTTTCTTATCTGTCTTGTCTCAAATACACTTCCATGAGACTGGTTGACTCAGGCACCCTGCAACATTACTGTGTGAGTATCAGCCCTGTTCGTCTATATCATCTTTCTTCTCAAGCGCTGATTCAGTCAAGTTGCAAAGTCAGATATCGGGTTCTAGGTTTTGCATATATCAGCAAGATATAAAAAATCATATAGAAACAAGAGCAGTCAGATTACACAGGTTGAATAGCGCCAGGCAAATCCGAATATCGCGGGCAGGAAATATTGCGTCTATTTTTGCGCCTCGTGATGTACATGGTTGTTGCACACTTATAATTACACAGGGTTGTACCATTTCTCCAGGTACATCCGTCGACTTCATACACGTCGTCTTCGGGCTTTCCATTACAAAGGCGGCGTCGTCGTTGTTGGCTCGGAAGATTTTGAAACATCCTCTGTGGACGCAACCTCCGACACACCGGCGTCCTTGAGAGCAGCCTCCTTCTTCTGGGCAATGATAGCACCCAACTTCTCCAACATCTCCTCCGAAAGCTCGGGCTCGCCACGTGCGGCGCGGAGTTCGCGCTGCATAGCATGGAATTCTTCCAATGGGGTCTGCATTGAAAGTACAGACTCTTTTTGGGCCTTGTTGGCCACCTCTTCCGCTTCCTTCTTCTGGACGTACCACTCCTCGTGACGGGTTCGGAACTTGGAGAATTTGTTGCGCAGCTCGTCCAGGACTTGTTCGGGCATGGGGGGCGAAAGGAGGCCATAGTAAAATGTTCTCTCTTCAACCTTCTCACGAATCGTATCAGCCACCTGAGTTGTGTACTCGGGAGCCTGAACCTCGGGCCAGGGAATGACGACGTTGATTCTGGGCACAACACGATCCCACTTCTTTCCGTTCTCCCAGCGCTCGAAAGTCATGTTGGGTGACTTCATATTCGGAGGAACTCCTTTAATCTGGTTGATGATGGTATCCTTGGTCTCTCCCGTCTCAGGGTTGGTAATAGGATATACTAGGCGGATGCAGTCGATTGCAATAGGCATAGGTTGGGAACGGCTATCGTTACCAAACATTCCGGCAGAGATGGCCTATGAGAGTTGTTAACACTAAATTTCACCAGTGCCGGTCAAAAAACATACTCGGTGATGGTTCTCTAAAGTCACATGGCCGGTTTGGAGGTTGATGGACCTAATGCGATCAATCTTGCCCCGGTCAGGACCATCCAAGATTACCACACGATCCTGAACCGCAAGGCTGAACATCTTGACACCACCAGCCCAGGCACATCTCTTCTCAACGAGCTCAGGTCGGGGCGAGTAAAGACCATAGTTCGACCAATCGCTGCGGACACCTTCGGCGAACATGCCATAGCCATTGAAGCCCAAGTCGCGCTTGGGAGCAAGAGGGCCCATCTCCCACTCCTCCTTTCGTGCGCGGCGCGCCTCTAGAAGATTCTCACGAACCTCAGAGACGGCACCTCGCAGGGCTTGTCGGTTTCGCAGTTTGTAGTTGTTTCTCTCGGACTCAGCTTGTTTTTGCAGACGTTTGCCGGCCTGGCGCTGGGCCTGGGCGACCCGCTTGGCGAGCTTCTGCATGATGGGCAAGGAGCGACGGACGACAATTGAGGGGGATTCGTGTGGTCTAGCAAGCCATTGGACGGCAATTGAGTTGCTGGCGCCGAGCTGTCGGAGGGCGTGATGATGGATTTCGTGGTGGAGTGGACGGTCCGTGGAAATTCTCATCTGGATGCGGAAGTTGCCGTCTTGGTGGGGTGTGCGAAATTGGTACTCGTACTGTATTATGCACTGTCTCAGCTCTGAACCCCCGCTTTCTGGATGCGGTAGTGGTGATAGCTTCACTTTCGGAATTCTATCCTCAATAGCATATAAAAATTCGGCTGTTCTTGAATTTCGCCAAGCAATATCTCATTGGGTTCTCATATTCGATCATGATTTATCTTACAATACATACTACACATCACTCTATCTTGACCATTTCAATGCTCGTGCTCGCTACCCATGTGTTCACTCAAGAGCCCTAGAATCATATCCCCAGACTAATCTAGCAATCTTCGACCTCAATTGCGCCTGTTGGTCATCGGATTGTCATTACCAGCCAACGGATACGCCCCATTCCTCAACCAACATGGGGCATTAAATTTGGTGAGGGTGTTGAAAACCCTGAAACAAGGCATTGTGGCCATTAAGCTTCGAGGTACAGTGCTCTTATGTTGGTGATTCGCCATCAAGAGCAATGTGCAGAAGCGAATGACATCTGATGTGTGCATTCTCCCGCTGAATGCTGTGTCATTAGGCGCCATGTCGGAGGTTTTATCACGGAGCTTCGGAATCAAAGATAAGCACATGCTTGCTCTGTTCAAGGTGCGACCATCGGTCCGAGACGCGCTTCTCTCTACACAACAAAACCCGGATTACAGTAAGGTATGGACAACAAGCGTCATAATACATCATAGTCAAAGTCAACGGGCGATTTTCAGCTTGCCAGGGTTCTGTTTGCCATGTGCCTGAGCCACCCATTCGTAAGCGGAAATACGGACTCAGATCTTGGGTGGGAAGAAGGGGAACTGAGACCATGGCTACAACAGGAGAGGAGCGACATGGTCTAGGCCTTCATTGTTCCAATGCCACGAGCCAATGCACAAGTCTGGCGTGGCAGGTTGGGGAATGCCTCAGTGTCTTGTACGGAGTATACTGCAGGCCTCCGCGTCCTGTGCACAGCAAGTCCTAGATTGTCCGGTCAGGTGTAGGACTTTATTGTACTGGTATTGGCGTCTGCGACGGCGTGCCGTTCTGGTGTGAGTGGCGGACAAGGGCGGAGAGCTTCTGGGACAAGGACCATGTGTGCGTGCATGCATGATGGACATGGGCCAGAAGCTTGTGCCAGCATCACCTCACCTCACATCTCTCTCGGCGCTTGCGCTACGTAAGGCGCTCCGTATTTGGACCGGCCACATAATTACGTCGTCGTCACGCACCATGGGGGACGCTAGAATAAACATCGAGAAAAACAGCCAACAGATATAGTCCACGGAGGAATAAAGGTCGAGAAGAAGTTGCCGTGATGAATTTAAAAAGCGAGACGGAGTGACCGGTATGAGGTTGCAGCCATGCAAGTAATAATAATAATAAGCCGCCAGGCAGAAGCAGGGCTTCTCATCCTTCCAACAGTCTTGATGAGTCCCAAGATCGGGCAAGGTCAGATAGGGAAGGGTACGTGACCATGTCGGTTCTCAATCTCAAACGCCGAGCAAATCAAGCGTCCCCTTTTGTGCCATGACCTTTGATGAACGCCTGTTGGTATGAGACGACGGATCCTGGTAGAGATATCTTGTAAAAACGAGATCTCTCCCACTTTCCATTCCCACTCTTTCTTCCAACAGCACCTGGCATCGGAACTCTGATAATGATGGATGGGGGATGGGGATAGGCCTGATTTAGTGTCGTCCTCCCCGAATGATACAAGCTAAGCCACAGTTTCAGCCCCGGAACCATGGAGCTACCTAGTTAGACTGAAATTCACGAGCAAAACGGGGCAGGACTAGTCCAGCGCGAGAACAGGACCATATCAGGACGTGGAGAGTGAATCATTAAGGACTGATGTGGCACTGCACTGCATGTCAGGCCGATGGCGAAGTAAATGCTATCGGCAATGAATAATAGACAGGTGGAGGTTATGATTGTGAACAGTAGGCAGCCATCCCGGCCAGAATGGTGAAGGACTACTCCGTGAACCACTAATGGAGGACGTGAAGAAATACGCCTTATGTTGAGAGCAGAGCCTAGCTTGTAATGATCACAAAAGCTATAATAAAGCCGAGTGATGGGGATGCAATAATCAGTCTTCGAACAATTCCTTACATCAGAAGGATCAAACCTCCATGACAACGACACTTCAATCTTTCTTTGTTGAACCAACTCTCCGCCATTGAAGCCGTCACGTCATCAGAACACCAACTGCACATTGCCTGGTTCCTAACTGTCATCAACGACAAACCGCGTTTGCAGAGCTGATTTTCCGTTTGCATTATCCGTTTGGTTTCATCAACCATCCTTCTGCACTTCACAGCACAGCACAGCACAGCACAAGGCACAGCCAAGAAACAAAGCTGCCAACTGAACCTGTTAGTGGAGGCTCGGTAATTTAGGTTGGTTTTGGTCCCTCTCGTCTCGGTGCTGAGGCCAGGTACCTACAAAGAACAGCCCCGTGGTCCTGGGCTCGCACTGTATACACGCTAGGATCCACACTAATTGCTCGGTGAACAGCAAAAACAGTTGCCACTGCGGCTTGCAGCTCACACGAGCTTCCTCACCCTTGGCTGCCTCAGGATCTCCTTCATTTACGCGGCCCCTCCCCCTTTCGCGAGATTTGAGGTACTATTCTAGTGGTGGTACATGTAAAAGGTACTTGCTTTTTTTTCTCCTGAAGCTTCCCCCAAGCCCCCGGGATCCAAGCTCAAGCCCAGTTCAAGCCGCCCAGAGGGTCCAGACACACATACCGTCTGCGACGCCCCAGCAACGACAAAACACTGTCGCTTTCGCATTCTGGTCACGTCAGGCAAACACACTGACACTGGGGTCTGGCTGGTTCGCCTCATTTTTCCTTTGGTAGATTGAATTGCCGAGCCAAGTGTCGCTACTGCAGCTTCTGGCTGATGCATGCCTGGAAGCGAAGAGAAAGATAAATAACATAACACGGTGCTAACGTTTTGTTGTCGTCAGAAATCGTCCTGATCAGGCAATTCTCGACTTGATTCCCCGTAGCTGTTGTTCTGCCGCTACCGTATCCACGGAAAGACCAGGGGAAAAAAACACAGTACGAATCCAACCAGCCCGCTGAGACCGCCCACTTTCCCGCCAAGTACCTTGCCCGAAACGACACGACAGACAATACACGGCATCGCTGCGCCGCTGTTCATTATCCAATTCGCCCAGTGGCAGCGCCAGGCCGCCAGCTCCAGTCATCCATTCAGTGACCCAGCTACCAGCTCCAGAGTCCTTGCACCTTGCTCCTGGCCATATTCGTACCTTTTTTTTCCTGCCTGGTTCTCCTGGGCTGCCTTAGCTTTTTCCTACCCTTTCCCTTTTACCCACTACCCACTGCCCGACCTGACCTAAACCAGACCAAATCCCCTTCTAACGTCCTCTTTCCGCGTCCATCTTTCCTTCCTCCTTCTCCATCCCCATCTTCACCCACCCATCGACCCGCAGCCGCCGTTCGTGTCCGCAATCTCGCAAATCTCAACTCAACCTCTCCAACGTCTTTCGTCGACTGCTCTCCCTCCCTTTCAACACAAAAACGACTCTTCAGAAACCATGGCTGAGATCCGTCGAAAGCTCGTCATCGTCGGCGACGGTGCCTGCGGCAAAACCTGCTTGTTGATGTGAGTTGGCCTGAACCATACACCCCCGTCGGCGTCCCCCGTCTCCCCAGCCTGGCTGCTGTCCAGCCTCGGGATGCTGCCTCTCAACCGTCATAATGCTTCCCATTTGCCTTGAGCATTCCCATCCCTCTTATCAATCAAGTTACTGACTCTTCATCAAGTGTATTTTCCAAGGGCACTTTCCCTGAGGTATGAATTGGTTCCACCGCCCCCAACCCCCTTCTCCGACGTCTCTCCGTTGAGCATCCCCCGACCCCGTCATGACGAAGCCTTCGCGATCAATCATCATTCACATCGACATATCAACACCACCATCAAAATTTGACAATGTTCATTACCGCTCTTGCTAACTCTATCCATTTTCATAGGTCTACGTCCCCACTGTCTTTGAGAACTATGTCGCCGATGTTGAGGTCGATGGAAAGCACGTCGAGCTCGCTCTATGGGATACTGCTGGCCAGGAAGATTACGACCGTCTTCGACCCCTGTCCTACCCCGACTCCCACGTCATCCTGATCTGCTTCGCCGTTGACTCTCCCGACTCCCTTGACAACGTCCAGGAAAAGGTATGCTCTCGTCTTGCTACACTCCCTCCTCCTCCCCAATAAACACCGTGCACAAGGACTATTACTGACACGTGCCCCAACCTACAGTGGATCTCTGAGGTTCTTCACTTCTGCCCCGGCCTCCCCCTCATCCTCGTCGGTTGCAAGAAGGATCTGCGATATGACCAGAAGATCATTGAGGAGCTCCGCAAGACCAGCCAGAAGCCTGTCTCCCCCGAAGAGGTAAATATTCTCCAATCCCATGCGGGCCTTATCTCCTGATACCGAGCTACATATGTCCCTGTCCAGCAGGCACTAGGTGTCATGGGGGCCAGCTTCAATTCAACACAGTTATGCTAACCACATCATCTCTCTAGGGTGAGGAGGTCCGCAAGAAGATCGCTGCTTACAAGTACCTCGAGTGTTCTGCCAAGACCAATGAAGGTGTCCGTGAGGTGTTCGAGCATGCCACCCGCGCTGCTCTCCTGTCCCGCAGTGGCAAGAAGAGCAGCCACAAGAAGTGTCTTGTTCTGTAAACGGCGAATTTCGCCATGAGCGGAACGCACACGTACCTGTTTCGGCTCGACCCCGCGTGGTAATCTTATCATCATCCCAGTTCACCTCAACTTGGCCCCGGCTGTTCGGATGATACGGGTTCGCGGCAGTCATGGTGGTGACGGCTGTCGATGTGCATCGGTTTTCTCGGAATCTGGAGTTTGATATCGTCTCGCTCATGTCTTGGTCCATCAGCTCGCTCGCCAAACTCCCTGACAAGCTGGTGGTCTTCTATAGATGAACCATTCTCTCCCTAGGCATCCTGTGATTAAAGGGTCTAGTGGGGGAGCTGTGCCAGGGAGAGAAGGCGGTATGCTGCCTTTGGAACCTCGTCATTTTTTCTTTTACCCAGTGGCAGGCGAGTGGGACCTTGTTTTATGTATCTCTGCGTATTTGCGTATGGGGAAGGTGGGCCAGATGTGTTTATTTGTGTTGAGGCAGCCGAGGAGGAGGATGAGGATGGGTTCCTCTCCTTGTCTCACCCTGCCTCTCTTTCTTCGGTGAGGAGAAAGGGTCGAGGTGGGACGGGGAGAGAAAGCCTCCATGGACTGGTTGCGCGCGAGGGAGTGTTATGTGTGCGTGTGTGGAACGGGGCCTGGCTGGGAGAACCGAGTCGGGCTGGGCCATCAATCTTTTCATTTTCTCTCGAAGCCTTGAAACCGTTACTTAGACCATGGAGATGGGACATCTATTGCGTAGGGCCTGCCTGTTTAATCTCTGTTGTTGTTTTTTTGTCAACTTAATCCCTATACTTTGGCTTCTTGCGAGTGATTGTACTGTATCAGTGATTTGGGGTCGTTAGACTTAATTCGGCTTTACGTTTACAATTGCCAAGTATGTCCAAGGTTAATGGCAAGCCGATCGTGCAATGGTATATGTTTATTCGCGATTGATTCCTTTTTATCATCACCCTTCCGCACCTGATGTTTCTGCTTAATGGTTTCTGTTTTTTTCATGATGGTATCAGTGAGTCATATGATAGGCATCAGATGGCGAGAGGCCATGTGCTGGTTGTCCTACCCGTGAATTCACGGCGAATTACAAACTCAGCACTACATACCTAATTAGAAAGCGCACCTAGTTATCCGTTCAACCATGTGCTATCATTAGGTGCCTAGGCTAGACATGAGGTAGGTGGGTTAGGTTGGATAGTAGCTGACGGCCGTGGCCGAAGTGATGTAATCCCCCACCCACCATCTCTTAATGTCCCTTATTTTGTCGCCCCCATCTTTACTTCATCCATTAGCCCACTTTTACAACGGATGGTTGGCTACTCGGAGAGGTGCCAGCCATGAGGCCAGGCTGACTGCGTAAGGATACTGCGAGTAAGAGAGTCACGGTGTGCATATGATTGGAAGCCATGCGTACAAAACGACGGTCCTTAAGGAGGATGAACCATGTAACTAATGTAAATCGGAATATGCCTAGGGCTGAGGCTAACTGAGACTTGTGTTTCTTGGTTTATCTTACTTTTATGTTCTGGGTGGGCGCCGCCATGGGGGGAGGGGCAGAGCGAGGTCACGTTGAATATGAGCGGCTAGGGCGGGCGGGAGTGAGTGATGTGCAGTCACGAGGTGAGGTATCGATAAGCATCATCATTTCGGTTTCATTCTCGTCATACTACGTCCATACATGAGTAAAACAACGTGAGTGAGTGAGCGAGTGACATGAAAAGGACCCTTCCCCTCATCAGTCTGTTGTTAAAGGACAAGAACCTTCCGCCATCCTAACCCCCAGCGTGTAAATGAACAGAATATCAGCCTCCCATAAGAAACTACATCAAGAAGGGAATCACACGGCTTCCCAGTTCGGTCCGGTCATCTTTGGAAGGAGTGTTTGGTGCCGTGTTTGCATGGCCCTGCTGGGCAAACAAAAAAAAAAGGTTGGGGCTTTAGACGGGGCAGTGCTAAAAACATGGCGATGTTGTTAGCTCAGAAGGTTCTTTGGCGGGAGAGAAAGACAATAATAGACGAAAGAGGCGGTTCAAGAATAGAGATGAGACGTTGCTGGTAAAACTTACAGCACCGCAGCTGGCGCAAGTCTTGGTACCGTCGCCAGCAGCGCCGCAACTGGGGCAGTTGCTGTCGTGGGAGTTGACGAGGGGCTGCATCTTGTATATAGAAGAGTATGGGACTCAAGTGTTGACTAGACTGTCGACAGAAGATGAAGTTCTGATGTTGATTTGGAAGATAGATAGATAAGGAGAGAGAGGGAGGCTTGCTGAATAGAAGAAGAAGAAGAAGAAGAAAGACAGAAGAAGGAAAAAGAGAAAGACAAGTTCCAAGTAAACAAGGCACCTAATAAATGCCCGTGAAGAAGGCCGTCTCGACTTTGAGGCGGGGTCAGCTTGTGAAATTGTGTGACCACCACCAGACCACCCAGCGAAAACGAGCACGAGCATCACTCCCCCCATCACCGCAAAAAGCGGGGTTGTGTCTGTCTTCTCTTCGTCTCTTTGTTACGTAGCAGGAATTAGAATGACTACGATTCGTCACGCGAGGATTCTTTTTTTTTTTTGCTTTTCGTTCTACCTCCCCCCTCACCCCACGTCAACGGGGCCGCATTAGCAGGTAGTTACTGGTTAGTCTAAGGACTCTACATTTCGTGCCGGCAAGTCATCTGTTTGAGTTGGCCTGCACGCCCGGCCTTGATTGGAAAAAGGGCGTCATGCGGGCCGGGCCTGACGTGCAGCGGAGGGATACAGAGATCCGCGGAGGACGACAGGTTGGGGCCAAGAAAGGACGGAATAAGAGAAGTTTGTTTGGGTCAGGGCTGCGTGTGTGGGTCGTCGGGAGAGGAAGTGAAGATGTCGTGTCATTGTTTTCCTTCTATGGCGGTGAAGTCGAATACCAGGTCTTGTCGATCTAGAATACGAGTTCTGTAGTTGTAATAGTAGATGCAAGGCACGGTGTAAGTAGGCAACAGATACTGTAGATTCAAAGTGGATGTGGATACACTAGATGGAGGTACAGTAGTAAATGCTCATCATACACAACCGCTATTATCAACGTCCCTAGTTTCCATCCATCGAATGACAAAAAAGATCCGGCATACCCAATATAAAATAAAATAAAAAGATGTTCCCATCCATCTACTTAAACACGCCGAGCTCCGCGCCCATGTCTCTTTTGTTGTGATGTGTGTCTGTGAAGTTTCTTGCTTTGTGGTATGTTCCCATGCCTGGTCAGTGTTCGCAAGGCTTTTTCCAAGCTCTATTGCTTCTTTCGTCTTGCCCATCCCATTTCATATCATAGCCCTACCTAGACAACACCCCTGGGCCTCGTCTGTCGGGGCTACACCGGAACGGTTGCACCGGACCCTGGTCAATATAATCGTACAAGCACGTTGGCGGTGCCGCGTTGATGGTTTTTTGTTACTTTCGTCTTCCGGGAAGGCCGACTTCGGGTGCTCCTTAAGCACATGTTGCCGGTCCATCCTTATCTAATAGCAAAAGTGTCAGTCCACATCTGGTATACAAGCAAACCGAGGCAGCCGTGAAGCCGTCCAGCAGACGTAAAAAGATACAGGAAAATGAGGAAGAAACTCACTGTTCATCATTTTGCCCACCGCCTGGATAACACTGATAACCATGACAATGCTGCCAAACGCCACTATCGAATATGCCACATACGTCCGCCAGCTGCGCGTCGTCAATTTAATGTAGCACAACGGCGGCAAGATATACGCCATGGCCACAGCACTTGTGGCACCGACGAGCTCAAACACGGCACCTAAATCGCACGTCACCAGACTCAGCACCATGGCCGACACCACCAAACTCGTGCTGAAGAGGAGATGCCGGTTCATGTTGAACGGCTCGTCGGGGAAGAAGTACGTGAGCATCACCTCTCGGCATACAAATGCCTCGAGCGGTAACGTGGTCAACATGTTGAGTCCGAAGCAGAGTCGGGCAACGTTGATGATGGTGCTGTCGGCGGGGAAATTGTTAAGAACGTTGCCCATTGTCTTGTCACCAAAGGTGAGAAAGCCACCCAGCGCTAGTATTAGGCATGCCAGCATGGACACCCCCGTTGAGTAGTGCGTTACTCGTTTGAAGTTGTCAATCGTAGGTGTTCTTAATGAACCGTAAATAAGCAATGAGTTGTGATGGCAAACGAAGGCTGTTTCGAGGTTAGTTGAGCCATCCATCTAACAAGCCCAAAGTCTCGTTGGCTGCCAACTCCCTCCAGATGTCTTACCAAATGAAATAACTCCGATCGCTTGGAAGAAACCGCCGTTGAATGTAAGAAGTTGAGGCGAGAATGAGCCCCGTTCCGATGACGGTGTGAGAACACCCTGGATCAACACCGCAACGACAATGACCAACATGCCGATAAGGGCAAACGTGCTCGCCTTTGCCAGCTGAATAGAAGAAAAAGGTGTTAGATCGATCATGTCTTATAGTTCAGGGGAGTGGGATAATGTAAGGGTTGATGCATCTCGGACCGCAGAGCATAGGCTCGTCCCGCAGCAGGAGGTAACCCAATCCATTAACTCCCCATTTTGTAAAGCAACCAACTCTTACCTTTGCGATATCTCGATACAGCGTCAATGGATACCCAATGCCCAGAATAAACACGGCAATTGCAACTTGTCGGTTCGTCAACAGCCCCAGTACCGGGACGCCCGGCAATTCTGGCCACACTGCCTTCAGCACATGCGGAATCGTATCGCCTACGATTACGCCGTAAGCGACCATGCCGCCAAACGCAAACACCCATTGCGCCACGCTGATGGCTATCAGGCCCGGTTGCCCAAAGCAGTGCTCCACCGTGCCCTGAAAGTGGCTTGTCCCGCTCAGCTTGCTATTGATGACGATGAGACAGATTGTCCAGTCGACAATGATGGTCAGCCCAACTAGCAAGAGTATGCCTGCTAACAGACCAGCTTGCCGGATGGCGTAGGGTTGGCCGATGATGCCCGCACCGATAATGGAGTTGGCCATGTTCATGAATGCCGCTTTGAGCCCTGATTTCGGCCGGCGCATTTCGTTCTCGGCGTGTTCTGCGGTGTCTTCATCGCCGAGCGAGTTGGCCAGGGTAACGCTAGGCGCTTCAATACCCGTCAGGAGAGGCATGCGATGCGCGCGGCCGGGACTAGGCGGCTCCTCCAAGTCCATGTATCCATCAGACATGGAACTTCTGTGACCGTACTGGTTTGCATCGCCGTTACTAGCACCGACTATCTCGGGGGTGAGGTCGAAGCGGACTCTGTTCGGAGTTCTCGGGGGGTTGTTTCTTAAGGGGCCATCGTAAGCCGGCGGGGGGTCATCCTTTGGAGGAACAGGAGGAGGCACGTCCAAATCGTCACCGTCTTCATCGTCGCCGATACCGAAGTAGTTGTCGTCGTCGTCTTCCGGGTGGGAGGTCAGGAGGCCACGGTCCTCACCATGCTGGTTATGGGCGCCATTGTTCCTGGCTTGCGTCATTGTAGGAGGGGAGAGGGAGAAGCCGGGACTCGCGTGCACATTTTCCTTCTTAAAATAAAAAGGAAAGCGATTAGAAGGAACACGGTCCTAGAGGTTCGTTGTCAAGCTCAAATTGAAAATTGGGAGAGAGAAAAAGATAGTCGAGTGAAAGCTGAAGATACTTGTCGTATTAGACGTACGTATTCCTTCGCGTTACGTTGTCGAGAAGACGGGATGGAGTGCGCCAAGCACGAGGGCCTGGGATTGGTGCGTGCACGCCCCAGGAGAGACCCCTGGGCTACCCACTGAAGAAAGGGACGGCTAAAAGCTTCAGAAGGGCCCAGAGCGCTGCAATTTATTCCCGAAGCTGCTTAAACGCGCATTTGGGAATGCGAGGTCAAATGCAGGGGCGACAGTCCGGCAATTTTGTTAGTCGGTGACAATATTTAATTCGATCCTAGGAGGGAGCTGAATTTATGTTTTGAACTTGAGACGCAACATTTGGAAGTAAGGACTCATCTTAAACAATAGAGGTATTCTGCGTGATATACATTAGGCAATGTATAAACTTTTGCTCCTGTGTCTTTATTAGTCTCTCAGCCATCCTACACCTAGTCCTCAATGACTCCCTGTCTCCCATCAACACATCCCAGTGCGAGTTCTCTTTGTCCCAAAGAATTGGTCGTCTTACAGGGGTCAAATGCGGCGATGGCTTGAAAAGTTCGATTATGCGTACAGCACGAAGTACTAAGTACATTGACCCCTTTCTTCAATAGCCCGCTTATGCCACTCACTATTCTTAAGTCACGGAACTCGCCAAGTTCCGAGTTTAGTTCGCGAGGAAAACCCCAATGCCACGACAGAAGCCGTCGGGGAATTGATCCAAAATTGACCAGCATTGAGCTTATTTCTTGATTCTTCTATGGACATAACCGTCTATGGCCGTGATCCTGGTGCCTCGCTGGGCTTCCAGTCGCTAGTCTTCTTCTGTCTGCTGTATCCCGTCCACCGCCAACCCCTGTGTTGGGTATCATTTCAAATGTCGCTACAGTTCGCTCACAAGTCACACCACCGATCTCGTCTTTCCGCATTGCCCTTTCAGTTTCCTTTCGCTTCGGGATTTCAAGTCAATCCCGTCTCCGATCCAATTGATCTCAAAGTGCGAAAAACTCCGTCTGTAGAATCTAACGAGCAATCCTATTCCCAGTGGTGTATTTCCATTCCCATCCAAATGTGCAAATATTAAAGAGTGTACTAGCCGTGGCCCTTTCACTAGGCCAACAAGGCGAAAGTTGTTATGATACAGAAAACGAATGTCAAGTAAGCCTGGTTCACAGAGAGGCTGGGGGCTGAAGAATCTTTGCTGCTGCTCGTAGGCTTGCTCGGTGCATCAGTAGCAGTGTCGGCGGTAAGCGATTCCTTGCCCAGGCCCATGTCTGCGGTGGCAGTAGTGTCGGAGAGAGCACTCACGTGAGTGCTATGTGTGCTGTCGCTGTGTGCTGAAGCAGTCGTTGTTGCGTCCTCATATTCACTCTCTGATGCATCCGTAACAGAGTTAATAGCGAAGCCTACGATTCAAATTAGTATATAGCCCACAATTTACGCCTTGCTGTAACCTACCAATTCGTCTCTTGTCTTTATCGAAGACAGCATAGACGTTCTTTAAGAAGGTATCTCCAAGAAGCCAGGCTCCTTTGACAACTTCGTGACCATAGATGTTGCTGGTACAGACGCCCGACTTGCTCTTGGGCGAAATCCAATCCTTTGCCGAGATTTGGTATTCGACGCCGGAAAAGATTACTGTGAGGTTCTTGTCGCTATCGCAGGGCACAGTCCAGGTTGCATTGTCTCCCGACTGGGCTCCAGGAATAAGACTGTGGAGAGATGTGACGGCATCACCAGGTCCAAAGATAAAGGAAGTACCAGTATCAATGTAACTTGGCACTCCACCGACATTAGCCTTGTTTCCGTCGTAAGACATGTCTCCCAACTCGATGGCCCAGTCGTCGCCGTCCTCAAGAGACGTGTAAGAGATTTCTCCAATGAACTTATCTTCATCCACCGAACCGAACCTAATCTCTCCATTGTTGGTAGCGCCATCATCAGCACGGTTCAGAGCGATGCAAAATATGTTTTGCTCAAGGTCGTGCGAGTCTGCTATAGCCGAGAGAAAGTTTTCGTTGGCACCAGTGTTGAGAGAGAAACCAAGAATGCCGTCAAAGGCAAAGGAGACGAACTGATCGGATGTCGTTGTGGTTAGGCCAAACTGGTAGTCAAAACTCATGCCTGCTAGGTTAAATGTATCCTTAGCCAGGATGCCACTAACCTTGCCGGATCCGTAGGCAATGCTAAAGGGTTCGCTTGACTTCTCGAGAGTGGTCGAATCATCAGATCCGAACGTGGTGTGTAAGCTGCATGCGTCGCTTGTACAATCCGAGTCCATAACCCAACTAGAGCCAGCACCTGTATCGACAAGCATGTACAGCTTCTTTTTGCTCGATCCGATCCCAACTTCAACAAAATACGAGTAGTCGGTACCGTCCTGGTCGATTCCCGCACTGAGCTTTCCATCCGGTTCCTCGGCCTCCATAATGTCGAACTTGTTATCTCGCTTCACTACTGCTCCATCAACAGGAGCTTTCGGGAGATTTCGTGCAGCATATTTCGTAGTTAATCGGGCAGCTTGATCAGCCGCTCTCTCGGATACCGGTTGGGTTGACTGAAGGATCCATTAGGTTAATATAAGGATGACGCAGGATTGGCCAGTAGTACAACTAACCTCCACAGTTCTCTGCTTCATGTCAAATTGGACACCGGTTTCACGAACATTCCTCCTTCCTGACAAGGCTGCACGCTTCTCTTCTTCAGCCTCCTGGCGCCATTGGGGATCATATGGGAAGAAAGCGAGTGTGGATGAGGCCCATAATGCCAGATGTGCCAGCAGGACGGCTGGACGCATATTGCAGTGTGGAGAGGTGGGTGAGGATTAACGAGTCCTCATGCAATGGATGACACTCTCAAAACGGACGAGCGTCGATAATATACCTGGAGAGGAGCTGGAAGAAGAAAGCAAAAGATCGGAAGGGCCCCAGAGGTGACGCAGGTCCAGATGTCACTCCGTCACAGATTGTCTTAAAAAACAGGACCGGTAGACGGATGGGCTCGCCAGAGAATCCAAGGCAAGCAAGGAGATAGCGAAGGAGGCAGCTGGGGCGATATTAATGAATTAGATATTATGAGGCCGGCATCGCTCTAGGAACGAGTCGGCTCGATACGACACAAGTAAATGCCGGGGAACGTAGCAACTCAAAGAAAAACAACGGACAGCACAGCACAGCAGGCAAAGCAAGATGCGTATTGACTGTGGATGGTGATGGACGGATGGATAGGTCAGGACAGAACGAAGCCAGGCCAAGTTGATGCGGGCGGTCGCTCGAACGGGCTGGTGGGCTGGCTGTCTTAAGAAATACCACTTGCACCTGGTCTTCGGAATGGGACAAGACTGGACGAGGGACAGAGGGTCGGCCACGGTCAGGGATATGGGAGACCCGGGATGCTCGGGGGTTAGAGAGCAGCACGCAGGGAAAGTGGATGCGGTGGATGTAGAGGGCGGGACTCGAGGGAAAGGGAAGAAGGGGAAAAAGAACAAAAAGGCAGAGGCAAGTAAAAAAGCAATGAATGGTGATTATAAAACGAGACAAGAAGGAGGAGAGAAAGTGGAGGAGACAGGGAGAAAGGGTGGTGATTGTGTGGAAGAAGAGGGGAGAGGAGAAGTGTGAGGAGGATGCAGTTTCAAGAGACAATCATGAGTTGTACCAAAGTACCACCACGGGCTGCCAAATTCGGCTCAGACGTCAGTGAACCAGCCAGCCATTCAACCAGACGACAGAATCCGTGGTAACTAAAATGCTGATTCTCGCTCCATCCCATGGCAATCCCGGTCTGCAATAACCTAATCAAGCAAGTTCCAACGCTTGCCTCCGTCAACTTATGTTAAATACCAAGAGCTAGGGTTGGAGCTAACCACCAAGCAACCACCAAGCTCGAATCAGTGCCCTCGTCCAAGTACCCGTCCACTGTGATAAAAATTGGATATTCAGCTTATCCACCTGGCCCAGCTAATAATTCAGCGAGAAAACCATTGTTTGAGACTCGACACGACAACAAAGAAACAAATGTCAACAGGCAAAGGCAAAGCAAACCAGCCCCACGGGCCCCAATGACGGCTTGAACTGGAGCATACCAGTCAAACGCTTCATCGTCAATCATTGCAACGCACGAGCTTCAACCAGGAACAGGGGTTAAGGCCCGCAAGCCCGCAAGCCGCCGCCTCTCCTGATGAATGGAGTCTTTTTATCTGGGGACAGTGAGGGTTGCTCTGCTCTACGTACCCGCCACTGGTGAACCGACAACCCCACCACCGCAAGTTCATCTGCTTGCGCAGGGGGTAAGCGGGCGTGTTGTTGGTGGCTAACCCGCTTATGGCCATGAGAGTCGAGCCCCCTTGGCATTTCTCTCCTCTCCCAGCAAGCATCAACTACAATTGGGCGCCTGTGCTGTTCAAACCCTTGGCGCGGTCGCTCGAAGAGGTCGAGTTTATGGAGCAGAGTAACTACAGCTAGCGAGGGCGAATGGTAGCTTTGACTGGATGAAACCGCAAAGCTTAAAGGGGCTTTACCATCTTTGTTAGGTGGCTTCGCCTTCGTATTCAAGGTTCAAACGGACAGGGATTTTTATGTACATCTCAGTGTGGCATTTTGCTTTGGTTCGTGGCATTGTGTGGAGGGTGATTATGCTTCTTTTTGCGGCCTAATCCTGCGACGGTGTCCTCCTTATGCATGCCCCTAACGAGATAAGCAAAAACTAGCAATCTACGATTGCGACACGTCTTTTGTGGTTGATCTTGTTACAGGAGCCGGGTCGATCGAAACAGGTATCAAACACCTCGGTCCAACCATCTCCATTGCCATCAAGGACAGCCCGCATTAACACCCAACAAGAGCTCCGCGATGACGCTTCATGTGGAGACGCGTGATGGGATAAAGCTCTCGGCCGTGTGTTCCCCTGCAGATGCTCATCCAGACTAAAAAGCGTAGCCTAATCCACCGATGCTAAGCTGTTCCAACAGAGCGCTCAAGATCATCGGGCTGTCGCAACAGTGGACACCCATTCAGTGGCCGCTGGCTGTCGTTTCAAGGCCCCTTGTCTCAGCGACGTCCAGGCTTCACAGAGCCATTGGCGCCCACTTTGATGATCCTCTCACCCACAAGACTCGGAAAAGCCGCATTTGATATTCCATTCACGAAATCTGCCTTTGATCTTGGAACGACGGCGAACGCCACGGTGGGGTACATACGAAGAGTGTGAGCCAGCGCAGCTCCCCGAAGCCCCCAATGTGTCTTGTTGATACAGCCGAATAACGCGACCGCTCGAAGCTCCGAACACCGGCCCGATGTGCAAAGTCGAAGCATGTCTCTTGAGCGCTCCATCATTGACGGACTAGTATCTATGTACTTCGTAGTTCTCCGTACTATACGGTTCTTTGCCAGCGACTCTGCATCCCGCAGTCCAGAGAAACTCTCGGTCCTGTGCCGGTCCGATGCTATGTGCAGGCATGGCAAGAAGGATAGAGGGTTGCCCTAGCTGGTCATATGAGACAAGACGACATGGGATGATCTAATTAGGTCCCTGGAGTGGGCCACAGTGTCATATAACCGTAAACAACTGCGATGCGGCTAATGAGTTATCCCCGGTCTCGAATTAATACATAGAAAATTCCAGCTGTGCAAGAAGTTCATGAATAACATATTAACTACTGGTGCATTAAACATCAGACGAAGAGAGCTAAAGCATCCGAGTCGCTAATTACAGAGGCTGAATAAGGTGGCTTGAGCCATCAGAACCCAGTCAGAGACATCCCTGTCTAATCTAACCTCTTAACCCTTGACATCACACGCCGCGAGGGAACCAAAGGACCAAAGCCGCCAGCAATTATGACGGCTAATATTAATCTAAGTCCAAGATAATTCAAGTATTGAACGCCACGTTCAAATAAGTGCAGTTCTGTCTTAGGGCTGATAAACACCCTCAGACTGCAAGCCAAGTTGATCGTGCGGCTCCATCTCATTGTGACTAGATGTTGCTCAACATTGATATTTGGGGTAAGTTAGATCAGGCATGATTGCATCAAGACGCAAACAGCATATCCCCATGTTCAGGGGGTTTCTCTTATAAGCTGCATAGCACAGTTAGACAAGGATTGAATCCGTGCGATAATCTCACGTGCAGAGTCCGACCCGTCTTCTATCTTCTCGCTGTGATCTACTCCAGCCCGCAGTGTTCAACTTCACTGATCAATGCGTGAAACAATATATGGACACCACTCTGAAGGATCGCGTTTTCCTGCTGATCATTCTTCGTCCCTTGCTGTGACATTATGGTCAACGGCCGATCAAGGGTTGCCCGCAGGCCAATTTTACGACTCTGTTATGGAAACACTAACCAGATAAGATCATCAGTCCACGCCCGCAGGCCATTTTCGTCACATGGATAAAGATAAGGGACCATTTCAGAACGTTGCAAGCTCTAAGATTGATATACAGCACGCATCTGGTCGGCAGTTCGAGCCCCACGGTCGTGGGAGTCTTGGAGATCGTCATTTCAATTTATATGAGAGATTGGCGCCAACGTGATTGCGCCCCGAGCATTCCTGACGTCTCTTGCCAACCACTTGATGACCCCGACAACCCAAATATTTCTCTAAAATTAGAGCTAAAGGGCAGCTCGTGGTGTCTCACCATTGAATGTGCGGGGAGTTCCAGGTGAGGCCTCTCTAATTACTCTGTAATTCCCCTGAGGCAATCCATTCCAGCTCGCACGGGGGCTCATGAAGAAACCCATTTTGGGACGGCCTCTAAAATGTGTCTCTCATGACTATTTTCTGCAGCTGTTTCCCAGAGAATAGTCCTCACCCGAGAAACTTCGTTCCGGCAATGCTCTTCAAGATGTGATGAGGCGACCACGTACCGGAGGAAGTACCAGACCGACTCGTTGCGCCACTTAAACGATTCGACGAGCTGAATGGTCTCGTGGACAGTTGGCGATGTCTCTGAAGGGTGCTTGTCTAGAAGAAATAGAAGGAATTGCCACCCGGATATGTCGTCGTGATGTGAAAAGGACCACTTCTTAACGATAGTGATTATCCGTGATAGTGCCTCCTCGCGATTCTGTGATGATATTACCACGGTATTGACGAGGTACCTTGCATGGCACCAGGCATAATAATTCCGAGGATGTCGCTCTCCTGCTACTGTGATGATGTTCTGAATCTCATCCTCGACTTTGATATCACAGCCCTGAGTCCTGAACTGGTCCATTAACCACCGGCGGTGGTTCCAAAGCGTTGGGGACTTGGTATGACGGTGAAGTCGACTCGTAAGTAAGGTATCGACAAAATGTTTCTCATTCTGGAGTTTCGATATAGCATCCTCCTCTTGTATCCTCTTCTGCAGCAATCGTTTTCTAGTGTTGGCGGCAGTTAAAAACTCCGGGTCCATGAGCAGTATCACTGCCGTTGCTCTCTGCAGTCTATCTTCTGTGCCATCGAACTGTCCTTTGATATGGATCAGGAGTATCTGGCGTGCGACAATGAACGCTTGTACAAGCCGTATCTTTGGTATAGCAAGAGCATTCTCATCTTGCAGGTAATTTAGCGCTGTGTTTAGGACTGTGCCCTGTCCTAACAACTCAATCTCATAAAGCTGATCACACGGTCGATTGAGTACGCTGGATATATCCTCGAAGACTTCTTGATGATCTCCATGCTTGAGAGCCTCCCTTATCTTCTCATCAAGTGCTCTTGACATCTGTTCGGGGCGAAATGTAATGGTGGTTTGTCGTTGAGTAATCGCAGAATGCTCCAGGGTAGGAGAGTGGTTGAGGTGGAGGGGTTGAGCTGCGGAGCTGTAACTATGGGTCGGGGCAATGACATGGCCGGCCAGACCACGTTGGCAATCTTCAAACCAGCAACCGCATCACACGAGTTTCCCTCAAGTTGCCTCCAGCCTCGCGGTCGCCAATCACCACGCAATGCGCAACTAGTTGAGATTTGGTATTTTTTCTCTTCTCTCTTCCATCCCTGCATTCCACCACAAGCGCCGCCAAAATGCCCTCCCTTCTCGTCAAAATCTTTGTCATCGAAGTGGTGCTTAGCATCATCAACGCCATCGGCGCCACGAGGATTAACAATCTGGTACAACTCCCTTCTCGCCGTGTCACGCACATACGAGAGGACTAACACTTCATAGCTATGGACGCTCATCAACTTTCTCCCGGTCCCGACCTCCAAGGCTGCCGGCGAGCAGCGTAAGCTCCAAGCAGAATACCTCAAGGTCCGTCGGGATCTCAACGGCACGAGCAGCCAGGATGAGTTTGCCAAGTGGGCCAAGCTGCGCCGCCAGCATGACAAGCTGTTTGAACAGCTGGAAAAGACGAGTACGTTTCACACGAGGAAACATCACAGGGACTATGGGGCCACAGACTGACAGTTGTTGCCGAAAAGAGAAGAGCCTCGAAGCCTCACGATCCAAGTTCGACAGCTCCCTCACCGCCGTCCGCGTCATCTTTACCCGAGCGCCGCAATACTTTCTACCCTTCTGGTATGCCACGGAGCCCATGTTCTGGCTGCCTCACGGCTGGTTCCCTTACTACGCCGAATGGATTCTGTCGTTCCCCCGCGCTCCCATCGGTAGCGTCAGCATCGCCTCGTGGCAGCTGGCATGTATTGGAGTCATCGCGCTATTTAGCGATCTGATTACGGGACTTGTTGGACTGGTGCTAAACTCGCAGCAGAAGCAGCCGCAGAAGGAAGCTCCCGTCGTTGCTGAGCCTACGACTGAGAAGGAAAGCGAAAAGGCTGATGCAACAGAGAAGAAGGAGTTATAGACGGACACATTGGCGTCATTCATTGGGACTGGTAGTAGGCACACATATGGTGTCATGAAAATAAAAATAAAAGCTCTGCGTCTTCCACTAGACCAATTACGAGATCAGTTTACTGCGATGGGGTGTATCTCTTTGAAAATTTGACGCAAAGTTCCTCATTGCTGATGCTGAGACTTTGTAACACGACAGAGAATAACCCTTGGCAGGGTATTTTGGGATTGATCTAGGCAACATATTGACTCTAGCGACCACGGGGGAAAGGATCGCCAAAGCTTCGAAAGTGCCAATTGAAGAAGTCACGGACATTGCGGTAGACGGACGCGAAGACAAGGGGAACGATGTGAATTGTGATGCTGTTTAGCTGGTGCTACGTGATATGATACGATAATAACAATAAAGGGGACGCTGTGAAACGGAACAAGGGGGATGTGGCTCATATGAAGACGAGTCGGCGGAAACTTCTGTCGTTGAATATGTAATTGAGTTGTAGTTGTAGAAGGAGAAAAGTAGCTGGAGAAGAAAATATTTTGAAGTTTTAAAGGGTTATCCGCCGGCCCCACTTTCACTGGTGGTTGCCGACCCCCACTTTGGCAGCCTTGCCAGCAAAGCAGTGACGGTATTGACCACCTTTGTTGATTGTCAGCCTCGTGGGAGCGATCAACTTGCAAACTAACAACCGTGTCCATCTGGGTGGTGACAAAACACCACATAGGCGAGCAAAAAGGAGAATTCTCTTTCTATTCCCTGTAAAGAAGCTCGACACATACTGTCATCATGGCAATCCCCTGGGATTCGTAAGTTTACCTTGGAGCATTCTTCTACCCCGACTTACACCACCACCACCACGATCAACCAGAAAATGACCAGCTTTGCTAACCTCTCACCACCAGCATTCGCTCTCTCCTCCTCTTTTTCGGCCCTATCCTCCTCCCAAAAGCTATAGCATACTATCGCTCCGTCCGTGCCGCTTCCGCCGCCCGCAACATCCCCATCCGCCCAGTCCCACCCCAGATCCTCATCGCCCTTTACCTCCTCGGCGCTCTATCCCTCGGCTGCTTGCTTAAGTCTTTGCCAATATTCGGACCCGAGAATCTCTTTACCTCTACGGAGTCGCGACTCCAGATTCCCGTGGATGTGTTATTCAACCGCGTTCAGGCCTTTAGACCGGGGAATACCTTGACGAAACTTGACGAGCGTTTGCGCATGCGCTTTGTCAACTTGGAGAGCAGGCTGCTGTACTTCCAGTTCGGCCCCGAAGTGGTCGGCATGTGTCCATTTTGTTCGGCTGATGAACCAAAGAGCTACTTTTACTACGCCCTACCTGGCCTTTTGTGGCCGCACATTGCGAACCTCTTCGTCATCGCCCTCAACACCTCGCCCTCATTGACTGGCCGTCACGGCGCCCAGTGGCGCTCTCTCGCTACCATCGCCGCCTTTGTTCTTGCCGGCGTGGACATCTGGCTCGTTAGCTCCTACAACCACCAAGCCAATGCCCGGGCTCTGCGTTTGCCCAACATTGACTTCTTCTTCTGGAATCACCGAATCTACCGCCTTTTGGCCTTTGCTATCCTCGACGCGTCGCTAGGCTTCGTGCTGTATCTCTCCTCCACGAATCGCGCTTTCGTCAAGCCGCCCTCGACTGCCCAGCGCGTTGAGACGGTCAACCGCGCGCTGGCCATTGTGCGAAGTAAACTTAGCGCCCTGGGTATCGTTAAGAACACTGCGCTGCGAGATGAGGACTTGCGGTCGCGAAGCCAGGCGTACTGGTCGCATGAAGTGCGCCTGATGGGCGAAGTCATGGAGGAGCGGGATGTGATAGAGGGAGTTAACGATGCGCTGAGCAACCGCATCGACATTCAAAGCATCACGAGAGACGCAGAAGCATACGCGGAGAATGTGTTGCAGCCATTGCAGTCGGTGTCGACTGAAGGTAGTTAGTTTTGAACAGTAGTTAACTTGATATCTTGGTTTTCACCACCGTCCTTTCCTCCCTTTCCAATTACCAAGAGAAACTTAATTGTACAGAGAATTCGCTGTGCCCCCCAATTCGGTGGTGTAATTCGTCTTGAAACACCTCCCATTGCAAACGTAGCCCGTCTTTTCTTCTTTTCAAAGAATCTTTCGCGAAAAAAAACCCATCAGAAACATTCCGTCATTCACCAATCCTAGGACTTCTTTCATGCAAAGACAAACCTCGAGTTATATCCGCCATGCCTGTTTACCCCCTCCTCTTTGCAAGAACACATTCATCCATATTAATGCCTAGACTCTCACCTGCTGCTAGGACCCGCCGCACTACTAACACTATTATTCCTGGAAGCAGCTTCACCAGCGCCTTCTTGGGCGCTGCGCTCGAGGAAGTTGGCCCACAAGTCAGAAAGGGACTCCTTGTCCTTTGCTGAAGTAGGCTCGGAGAAGACGTCGGCACTGAGAGACGGGGAGCTGGGGGTACGGTGGAAGGGAGACAGGGGGACGCGAAGGTTATTAGTGGAGGTGCCTGGACGGGCGAGCCCTGCTTGCTCGCGCTGCTCGTCGGTCCAGTTGAGGTAGCCGGCCATGACTTGGAGAACCTGAAAGCGCTTGACGTCGCCGCGGTCGAGGGTGAGGAAGTGAAGGAGGTGGTTTGTGACGATTCGTCTAGGCTGAGTTAGCAACTGAAGTGTGAATGGTGGAGACGGGGGTTGACTGACCTGTCTACATTGTCTTCTGGCTTTGTCTTCTTGAGATATCGGAGGGCCTTAGTGAGATGTTCGTTCAAGACGATAGCTTCATGTCTCAGCTTGCCGATCAGGAGATTTTTCTCCTTGACCTCCTTCTCGAACGGTGCTGTTCGCTCGAGCTCCCTGGCTAAAGTCGTCTTGGCCGCCTCAGCATTCGCAGCGCGGGCATCGGCCACCTGGACTAGCTTCTTTAGGCCCTGGACCTGCTCCTCAGTCGTCTCGACCATCTCACGAAGCTCCTTCTTGCGAGCGTCTTGGATCTCACGTAGGGCGTTCTGGAGGTTGTCGATGAGCGTTGTCTGGCTATCTCTCTCGGCAGCAGCGCTCTCATAGCCCTGTCTCAGGGCAGTCATTTGCTCCTCTAGCTCAGAGACCTTGTCTGCAAGCGTCTCCTTGATAGATCGCTCCTCCATGGCGATGACCTCCCACTCACCCATGGCGTTGGCGGTTGTCTCCATTTCCTCCTTGAGATGTTGCACTGTCCGGGCCAGCTCCTCTTTTTCCTTGTGCCAGTTCTGTTGTGACAAATTATTGCGGCTTCGGAGCGTGTTGAGCTCTCGTGTCGCATCTTGCAGGTCCTCCTTCAGTTTGTGGACGTCGTCGCCTGATGACTGGGCGGCATTCTGCAGGTCTTCGTTCTGGGCCTCCAGCTCCTCTATTCTCTCCTTGGCCTCTTCTAGCTCTGCCTTGTCTCGCCGTAGCCTGTCGCTCAGCGTCTCCTTGATTTTCTCTACTCGGCCGAGGAGGATCTGGTACTGCTCTTCGGCGTTTTCTTTGGCGTTGTTGGTCTCTTCCAATTCTGACTGGAGTTGTGTGACTTCGCTGGAGTGAGACTCTTGGATGCTTTCAAGCTGCTTTCGTAGTTGTTCGACCTCAGCCCGGAGAGCCTCTCGCTCCTTGCTCATGGCTTCGAGCTTCGCTGAGGTGTCTGAGTCGTCCGTCTTTTCGCCGTCGGTTGGGGTCGGAAGGCCGTTGCTCCTGGGCTCTACTGCGTGTCCGTTGCTTTCGGTAACGGGTTTTGAATCATCGTCGGGAACGTCCTGTAATATGGTCGTCAGCGCGGGTGGATGTATGTTACAAACGTAACGGATACGCACCGTCTGAGTGGGTGTTTCGACATCAACATCAATGTTTTCGGATTCTTGCTTGCCATCTCCATTGCCAGCGTCCTTATTCTTGTTTGCGTTCTTCTTCTTCTTATTGTTCTTCTTCTTAGAGGACCCTGCGCATATGGCAGACACAGCCCATCAGGACACGTTCTCTGAGGTTCCCAATTACCAGGGAGCGGAGGGGTATTTACGCACCTGAATTCGACGCCTGAGTCGGGTCTGTGGTAGCGGTGGAGGACATTGTAATGAATGGATGCGCTTTACAGCAGCATCAGAGGTGCGGCGGCGGTAAGAGTCGAGGATCGAGCCTTTGATTCCGCGCGCGCGTGGTGTTGGAGAGATGGACCCGTTTGCAAGCGTGGAGGGTTGAGATGGGACTCTAGAGTCTACCACGTCAGCTGGAGCTGGCGGAAGCGGAACACTGATGGCGGGTGGAATTTAGCGAGCTCTAGTGGTAACGGTCCCTGGGGCTCGGGGCTCCTTGACAGCAGAACAGCCTGAAAACGGCTGCTGCTGCTGACAAGCCACTGTCCGGATTGGGCAGCGTACTCAGATGATGGGGGGTTTCAGTGAGTAAAAATAGCAGCTTATATGTTTACTCGAGAAAATTAGGTTGATCTTAAACAATCTCCAAGAGCTGAGTTGCCTTAATGTGATACTCTGTCTAGCATCATATTGATGTCCATGTCTCGTCGACATCCAATGAAAGACGGAGTGGATGTCATCCTAATGACCACCTCTGCGAACTCCTGCTCTGGCACGATACTACCAGGGAATGCATCTCATGGTCATCATAGAGTTCTGATAATAATAAGAATGAAATACCAGAAACCTCATTGTAGTCTATTTCAGAAACATGTCAGCCCTAGTAACCCGTATTTCTCCATGTTCTCTCGTATCCCCATCGAGAGCTTAGTGGAACCAACTCGCTTAGTCATCCACACACTCGCCCAAGACATATCAAAACTACCAGTTTCCGGGCCCAATTTGGACTTTTTTTTTTCTCTTCTTCATCTTACATCACCCTTCGCCATGCATCTCATTAAGAACAAGCCATCCTCCCCGTGGCTTTTTCGCAATATTGCGCGAAGTAGACCATATCGCCTTTCATAATCCCATTGCTTGCTCACCATAATTTGGTTCATGGGTGCTATGGGTTCGCTTATGTGCGTACATACATCAACCTCACAACGGGCTCAGACTGAAGACTGTTTTGTGTCCATACTTTCTATTGATAACATTGAACGCCAAACATCATCATAAACTTTTCCCTTTTCATAGATCGCTGTAGACTGTAGACTTCAACAACATTAATTTCCTTAAGCCTTCGCCTTTCGGCCCTTGCCTTTTGCCGCCTTCCCCTTAGCGACCTTGGCCTTGGGTGCAGGCTTGGTCTTGGGCTTCTTCACCTCGGGCTCAACTTCCTCCTCGGCCTCAGGTTCCGGTTGGGTCTCGACCTCAGCAGGCTTCTCGGCCTCTTCCTCCTTCTCCACGGGCGCAGCCTCAATAGCCTTAACTCCCGTCTCTCCGTTCTCAACGGCAGCGGGAGCTGGCACGGCCTTCATGTCAGGCATTTCAAAGTCATAACCAATCTCCTTGAGCTTGGCAGCCTTCTTGGCACGCTTGCTCTTCTCCCTTGTGACCTTGTCCTCCCATGCAGACTCCGTACGAGCCTTCGCCAGGTTTTTCCCAGCCATCTTGTTCCAGGGAACCTGCTTGAATCGGCGGTTGGCACCCTTGAAGAGATCCTCATGAACTTGGTCCTTGGGAATGACCCGGCACTTCAGGATGTGTCCGAATAGAAGGTAGTTGTTCATGGTCTTGGACACAATCTCAGCAGTGGATGCCTCAGCGAACTCGACAAAGGCAAAGTGCTTGCTGGCGCCGGTCTTCTTGTTGCGTGACAGTCGCAGCTTGCTGATGTGGCCAAACTGCTCGAAATACGACCGCATCTCGTGCTCGTAGAAACCGTGGGGGATGCGACCAATGTAGATGACTCCAGGCTCACCGTTAGAAGCCTTGGCGGCTTGCTCAACCTCCTTGGACACCTCAGGGATCTTGCCGACACTTTGACCTTCCTGATAGGCGTTGCCACCCTCAGTGATGTCCTCATCGCCCGAATCCAGCTCAGTTACGAGGACCTGGACATCCTTGCTTTCCTCCTCATCTTCGGAAGAAACATCAGGAATATCGATCGTGTCCTCTGCGGCAACCTCCTCTTCGACGACCTTGGATTTCTTGGTCTTTTGCACAGACTTCTTCGCGGGCTTTTCTTCGACGGAAGTCTTCTTGACAGACCTCTGCTTCTTCAGCGACACAGGCGATGCGTCCTCGGGGGCTATTGAGTTGTTGTTGTTAGCAAGGTGAGTTCGTCGTTGAGGTAATGGGTAATCTTACCTTTGCGCTTGCCCTTGGTGGCAGGCTTGTCGGCCTTGGTAGCGTTATTGGGTTTATTGACCTCAGTCAGAGCTGTAAAATGTTAGAATTAATAACAGAATGGCCGGCGAAATACCTACACTTTCTTTTCCTTAGTTCGGGGGCCATTGTGTCGATTGTTGTAAAGTTACGACCCACGCAGTACACAAAAGCTCGGCGACTGGGAAGGTGAAGCGTGGGTAGGAAAAAAAATTTGGGACGGAATTCTGCCGCGCGATGGAGATCTGGGCGGTGAGGGGTGTGCACTATCGGTTTATCTACAGGTGGTGGGGTAGTACTGTATCCGCTGAGACAGAAGTCACAGAACTCAAAGGTCCACTAAAGAAGGCCCAGATTCTAGAGGAGCTGCTCTTACATACACGGGGCCATTCATCACAAGCTGCTCGACAATTAAGGACGACTTCTACTATTCCTTGACCGAGTGCTGGCCAAAATCTTGACTCTTACAAGAAAATAACTGTAAAGGCGTCGAAACTTGAACTGAAGATGGGTGGAAGCAAGAAGGGAAAGGAACTTAGCCACGAAGAGGTCTGGGACGACTCAGCTCTCATCGAGTCCTGGAATGAGGCTTTGGCCGAATATAAGGTACCTCCTTTGCACACTCGCTCTTTGCAAACTCTCTCACTGACGAAGTTTTAGAAATACCATAGCGTCCACGCGAGAGGTGGCAGCGTCAGAGATGTGGAAACTAGAAACAAGTTAGTACAATCCCATTCGTTGCAAATGACATAACAATAGATGTGTTGAATTGCGTTGACCCTCGCAGAGCGTCAGGAAGCCCGGATGTCGAAAATGATCACTCTGAGGAAGTTATGGATGACGGCGAGGTCGCTGGTGCGGGACATGTGACTGAACAGGTAAGTTTCCTCTTTTCCCGAGTTCATGGCCGATCAAACATGATCAACTTCGGGTTCCTGTCGACAATCTCTAATGCAGATCAGGATTCAAAGGCCACAGATGATGGACCTTCAGACCGTGGACCTAAACCTGGCTTGGGTGCTTTCCCGGTGCAAGCAGTTCTCGGGTCTGGTAAGCTGAAACTCCGGTTATCCTTAGGGACGAAAGTCACAACCACGCAAAGATGCTGACCTTGAGATATTTACAGTGCAAGACGAGAACTTGAAGAAGCTCCTGATGTCGTGGTACTATGCTGGGTACTACACGGGCCTATTCGAAGGCCAACAACAAGCACAACAAAGTCGAGAATCGTAGAATACGACTTCTTGGCTGGGGGCTAAGAATCGGATGAAAAGAGCCGCTAGCCGACGGTGAGGTGTCTATCCGATCTCGCCGAACTGAATGCTGCGACAAGATCTGTCGCAGGACGGCTGACTCGGCGGCACTGACCGTTGTCACTAATTTTACTGTGTCAAAACGTGAAGCGACCGCAAGTCCAAACGGACAGCAAACACGAAACCAGAACAATATCCTTTTGAAGTTTAAGAATGTGACCCCTTTGGATGGCCTGGCTGTGCCTGGTTTAAGTGATTGCGGGGATTTGTTTCAGATCTGAGAACACGCCTTGCAGGCCTCTGGATTCTAAGAAGAGAGAGAAAGAGCTAACTGAGCTGGATTCTGGAGAAGCTAGAAACGTTACCGGGACATGAGTAACGAAAGAAGAATAGACACCAGGCGTCAAAAGGCAAATATCGGAGACCAGTCAGCCTTGACCCGTCGCGAATGATGTTCACTGTCGGAACAATGTCGCGAGGTTTACAAATGAACAAGCTAGTTCTGCTGTTGGGACAGCACATGACATGGAATAAACTGTAGGATATTACAGCCCAATACCTGTTCCATTGTTTTCATGCGATGCTGTAATGTTGTTTGGGATGAGCTGGGAAGCCTAGTTACTAGCGAGACCACTCCTAGTGCCTGTCTAACTTGCAACTCTCCTGGCCCAAACTTCACGGCAACACCCTTAGAGAAGGGTTTCAAAATTCGTAGCAATGTTACCATTTGGTTTGAGCTAGTGTAGATCAGATGCCAAGACGTTTAACCTTTTTGCCCAACCTCTTGAATTTAGCTTAAGTGATTGTATGGCTGAGACCGACGGCAATTGGTCGATGTTACCCTGACGGGCTCACGAAGCGGCCGAGTCTTGTTTGCCCAGCCAATTTTACGACCATCAACGTGGGCTTAAGTGTGTACATTGCGTTCAAGAAAGCATGGCAAATAGAGTGAATTCGGACAAAATATGAATAGCCCATTATAGAGACCGAACATAGCCATCCTGCTAACCCAAGTTGCCAAGGGGTCTGGTGTAAGAGGTTTGGCGTTTACCGCTTTAGGGTTGCAGCAGGGGTCCTGAGCGACTACACCAAACACGACCCGAGACGATTCTGTCACAACAACTTTTCCCGAGATCCTGAAAAGTCGCAGCGCAGCGCTACTGGTTCGGACCTCACGTAGCCGAAGGGCAACACGGGGGCATTAGCCTCATCGGCTCCGCAAAATAGGTGTTTCGTGCGGATGTCGATGAAGCCGACCTCAGGACCGGCTGGCACACTAACCGATGGAAGTGATATTGGATATAAGTTGTGAGTCGCCCCCCGAGAAGGGACTTTGTTTTAACTATCTCTGCCTACAAGTTCTCTGTGTGTTTCACTCTTTTTTCTTTAACGATCACTTTCCTTCTTGGTTTTCTCCTTCACGAGCAGGCCCTCGACTCTTTGAGCCACAATCGCTAGGTCGATTAATTCTCTTGTGTCCTTTGATAGGATATTCACTCTCTGAAGGGGCATTCAACTTTACTATCTCTTCCTATTTCCTTCATATATATACCAAAATGAAGTGTTCAGCTACTCTGGCAGTCGCACTGGCCATGGCGCCTTTGTCCATGGCTCTCTCCGTTGGCGAGCCCGTGAATTACTGGCCTGCTCGAAGAGACGGCCACAAGGGACAGAAGGACGACAATGGATCCAATGGGGATGCAATCGAAATCGACCTAAATGAGCTGAAGAGTGGGAAGAATTCCAAGAAGTACGGCTCCAAGACCGAGGTCATTATCATCTGGATCAATGGTGGAAACGGCGCCGAAACAACCACCATCAACCAAAAGGTCACCGTCACTCAGACTGTCACTGCCGGAGCTGGATCGACTGAAACTCCCGCGGTGGCGGCGGCTTCTCATACTGTCACTGTTGGTGGCCCGGCAGGCTTGGTGTATACACCAGACCAGTTGGACAATATTCCTATCGGAGACACTGTGATTTTTGAGTTCCTCTCGATGAACCATACCGTCACCCAGTCTGGTTTCACCACTCCTTGCGACCCTCTTGCGGGAGGCATGGACTCTGGTTTCATGCCTAACCCTAACAACACTGTGTCACCACCTCCTCAGGTTGCCATGCAAGTCATGGTTGACACCCCTCTGTGTAAGTCTCCTCCTCTTTAAACTGACGACACATTGGCGGACCAATCCTAACCAACAACAGGGTTTTACTGCAGGCAGTCTGGCCATTGCGGGAAGGGCATGGTCTTTTCCATCAATCCCACAAAGGACAAGACACAGGCCATGTTCCAGGCGTTGGCCATCAAGGAAAAGGGCGTTGGCTCCCAGACGCCTATTACTAACCCATCTGCCACGGCGAGCGAGAGCCAAGCCGGATCGGTCGCTACTACCGTGAGTGCGCCGGCCCAGGGGACTAATGCGGTCAGCCCCCCTGGCAAGGGCACGATGGGTAGTGATGGAAGTTGTATTTGCGTTGCAATTTGTTCATCTGGATCATTCCCTGCTGCTGCGCAAGGTGTTGGGTCCTTTGGAGGGGAACCCGGTGAGTTTACTTCCACCTTTCAATATGTGGTTTTCTTTGCTAATGTAGATAATAGGTGGATTGCCTATCAACATGGCTGCGCTATGAAGAGAGGTTGGCAACATCTGTACCATGGGGTATTTGGAAGATATAAGAGCGTAGGCGGTAAATATTTATACAATATGCCTGGAGAGTTTGGTTGATATAAGTTGGTAGCTTACGTGGTAGCCTAGAGGGCTCTGGTTCACACTTCACGGGTATGAAGGTGCAAATGGGTCCGTATAGTTTCTAGGCAATTTAATATGATGAATTTTATTTCCAAGAAGAGCCAATTTGTTAGAACACAGGATAAAAAAAGGGGGGGGGGGGGAGTATCAAGTTTACAATATCACTCTTGAAACACAGTGAAAGTATGAGGGGATCCAATGTTAGGACATCAGCATCGTGACAAGTGCATTTAAGCAAAATGTTTATTTCCTCCCAAAATAGGGCCCAACCCAATGCACCACTTCGCCTTTGCTATCCTGATAAAAACTCGGGTATTTGTTGCATAAGTCATAGCCGTACCGATCTGTACCGTGTCACATTTCTCTGCCCATCCATTCCCATCTATCTGTCATCTTGTGGCATTGCTGAAGAAGGCGGAACATTTGTCTGGAACGAGTCGAGAAGCGTCTGCCGGCGAAACCGATTACGATCGACCTATTTCTTCTTGGGCTCCTCGCCAGCAGCCTTTCGGGCCTCGGCTATTGTGAGAGGAAAACGCGTCAGCTGTGATCCTTTTGTCTCCAGACATATGGAGAAGGGAGGGAACGCTTACCAGCAGCCTGCTTCTTGCGCATAATATCGGCGGCGGCCTCCTTTGACTTTTGCATTTCGTAGCCGCTTTGAGAGTTGCCCTTCTTCTGTAGCCGCCGAAAAGAATACCTGGTTAGCTTATATGGCCTGGCCGCGAGAAGAGGACGCCCTTTAAGAACCGGCGGGCCGTGGGGGCGAAGGAAGACGCACCTGGGCAGCTTGCTTCTTGAGGTTGGCCTCGCGAGCCTTGTCACGTTGGTTCCCACGAGCCATGGTGACGAGATTTGTGTGAAATAACCTTTAGAAATGTCTTAGGAGGGTTGTTCGTTGAGGGCCTGCGCGAATTGTTGGAGTGAGAGAAGAAAGACGGCACAAACAGGAGATTTTGCGTTGACGAGAGCGTGACAGATTCGAGGTAGTGAGGCGGTGCCATTTGGTGGTGGCCAATCGGATGTGTTATTTTGGGTGAGTCGAATGGACTTCCCTCTAAGACAAGGTACCTATGATTGTGTGTGGCGTCTCATACAATTATTTGTTATTCCTGTTAATCGGTGGCCCACCACTCCCCGTCGCTTACACCACCTCACCTCATAGCTTGGGGCTGTCTCTCGGACATGCCGTTTTCAGTTGTGACACGGGCGAATTGATGCGAAGTTTACGGTACTATCAGTTTTGTTTTGGGAAAGATTTGAGAGATTCACTTTTGCTTCATCTGCATGACAAGGTTACGTAATCTGTGCTTCATACTCAAGGGCCAATTGAGTAGGATTAGATTCGGAGTCAAACACCACGCAGCCTGATCCAGTCTATGCCAGAGCCCAACGTCACTAATTGGGATACGACCCGACATCGCAACCAGTATGACCATCTCATGGTTTCTAAACCCCGCCTCCGAGACCAAATAACTGACCGGCATACGTAGATCCCGAGCAGTGATGCTACATGCGTCAGAATGTGCACGCAAGACTACATCGCGTATTCATGCGGATGCGTGAAGAAGGGGCTTTTTACGCAGTGTGACGAAATGTTCAACACGCAGTGCAACGTCAAGTGCGACGTCACAGAAAGGACCGAGCAAAAGGTGCGCAATCACTGCGATAGCCATCTAGTTAAGAAGGGAACGGGAGCCAAGGTGTATCGTGGGAGGTGAAGGCAATAGCAGATGGGCTAAGGAGGTCTGGAACACACCTACAAATACACATACATGAGATGTAACATCAAGATGCGTGAGATGCACCTAATGCACGTTTGGCAATGCAGGGAGCCTGCACCATCTTAGGGCGAAGACGTCTGTACCGGATTGGCGCAGTTTTTGTTGAGGCCGAACACCGAGCATCGAGTTTCTGCGACCAAGAAGAACACGAAAGAAATGAGGAGATTTACCAGCCGTACGGTAGGCCTACAAGGCGGCCGTTTGGCCTCGAGTTTCGGTAAGCAGCGTGTATTAGCGAGACGTTACGCGCCGACCGGGTCTAAGTTCGAACTGGAAATAGCAACGCGGCTATTTCTCGTCGAAACAATTTTGGATAGCTGCCAAAATTTTGCATGGAGGATCCTTAGGGTGACCATAAGGCCGCGTTGTCCGAACACGACGGAGACGATTGATCGGAAGGTAGGTAATGGAAGGAAGAGGACGAAATGCGTGAATGAGTTGTCATGATATGATGCTGATCTAGGGATGAACGTGTTGGTCAGCCGGCCATTGGGAATGATGGACTTTAACCTTGGACGACTAGGAATGGCTTCCCGTCTTCCGCACTGCTCAACATACAAGGCTCAAAGCAAGATTATTGATATTGCTTGAAAGCATGTTGCAGACAAAGGCTGTTAATAATGAATGGGATATCGCCACAGAGAAACTATCACCGTATGATCCCTGCATTGGTTCTGTTCTTTTTCATCCGGTGTAACGCTGACGACACCTTCAAGTGTCAAGTGTAAAGGCCCTGGAAGGCAAGTTTCTACGTGGGCGGCTCTGTTTGGCGCTGAGATGGAGACTGACACACTGCCCCCAGCAGCCCTAGACCCGTAGTGCTCTACCTGCAAGACCACCCTACCGGCCTGGGAGACCCTCTGAAACATGGCACCCGGCTGGCTCCCCGGACGTCCAATCGTTAGTCCTCCCACCCCCAGTCTCGAGATGTTCCAGTGTCAGAAAGAAGCTTGTCTTGGGCTTGTTTCGTAGTAATTCGATGCCCCATTTCCTTCATTGGGTGTCGGACGTGCAAATCCTTACTTCATTCTCAGATGTAACCGCTACACAGCAATGCGAATCGCTTCGGGTTGACCGTTTCCGCGACCTTGGTCTCTCTTCCACTTCACCATGCTTCCTCTCTCTCATTTGGCTTGTCTCAGAAGATGCGGCTCGCGCCATGAAACGCCCGATTCCTCGCGCGTTCAGAGTCCCTTTCATCGTCGACCGCTAGGTTCTCCCGCAGAATTGATTGGCCTGCATTGTCTCCTGGGCGCCATCCCATCAACTCGAAACAACGAATCGCACGCGGATCCCCTCCTCACTTCCCTTCTCATTGTCTGTTCCCATTTCACCTTGGCTGGCTGCGGCAGGGATTGACTGCCTCGACCAGTCATGTTCTTTTGTTGCCTTTTTTTTCTGCTCATTGTGACCCTGCACCCTGGTTGTGATTGTTGACTAACCCAAATGCTCCAATTGCTATTAAAGAATCCGAGAGCCAGTCACAGGTAGACAATAGAATCCCTCATTCCTCTTTACTTATTCTTTTTGTATCTACAATAATGGTGTTCATGACCTAAATTAACTGGCCGACTGTTCAGTCTTTTCATTTATTTACTTTCTCTATTCTTTATTTCTTAGTTCCCTCCCCTTCGTGCGTCCCTGGACTGGTTCCAAGCTTAACTATCGCTTCATTCACCTAACTCACCGTTCGAACTAACACATACACACCCCAACGTACTTGTGTAAACGATCACCACCACCAATTTTCTTCTTCATCTTTGATTCAGACACGCCTCTCTCGACTGACTGTTCGACGAAGCCTACAAACAATATTCCCGTGACATTTCATAGGTTCTTGAGTAGGTATACCTCTCAACCCCATCTAAACTCTTGCTAATTAGCTCTTTAGACCTTTGCAACCTCGATCTTTTTTCTCATTATCTCGACGATAACTACTTTATTACGACCCGCCATGTTCAAAGAATCTATCAAGGGACCGGGGATGATTATCCTCCAGGTTCTCCGTGCCTTTACCATCATCGGCCTTCTTACTGCCGCCGTTGCGTGTTGGACCCTGATCATCAAGATCAACACTTCCAGCGGTTGGTTCTTCTTCGACGCCGCTTCTCTCTTTTTTACAAGCACCATTGCCACATTTATCGTCGTCTCCGAATTGCCCGTGGCCAAAGGATACTTCCGCCGCAACTGGCCTGTCCTGTCTGACGAATGTGGTCTCACCTGGCTTGGTGTCGCAATGTGCGTCATCGGCTGCAATATTCTTGGCAAGCTCAACCAGCCCTCCAACTCGAGCAAGGAGCTCGGCATGCCATTTTGGCGCCTCGTCCTTTCTGCCGGCGTCCTTGCTATTACCTTTGGCATCTGCAACATTGTCTGCTCCTTCATCTTCCGCGACTCGGCCAATGGTATTAGTGCCCGCACCGTCCGCTCTGAGGGCTCGCTCGCTACCTCTCACCCAAAAGCGCCTTCCCTGAAGGAGCATTACTCGGTCCGCAGCAACTCTCTTAAGGAGGAGAAGGGCAAGTCGAGCTTCATGTCCTTCTTCTGGGGTAAGAGCAAAAAGGAGCCGGTCGTCTCGTCTCCTCGACCCGAGATTAGCGCCCCGATGCCCTCTCACGTCCACCAACAATACGACGTCGAGCGTGACCCTGCCTACTCTCCTTCCTTCCAGCAGAATCCTGATGGCGAACAGTGGGACTACGATCGACGCAGCCCTATTGCGCCTGATATTCGCCGTCCTGATACTGCACTGCACCCCATGAACCACGGTGTCAGCAGATACTCTGAGGCCCACATGTCTCGCTTCTGAAAGTTCGTTTTCACGAACTATGATAGGACGAGAATGACTCACAAAGACATGGAGTGGAGGATCAAGGGGCGTTGGGTGACAAGGGCGTTTGGTTTGGTTGTTCGGTTTTTTTCTGCCGAAATTCAATACCCGTTGACAAAGGGCTCTCATAGATGTTTTACTTAGTTCAAACTATCAACTACGGAATCAAAATAAACACTCTCATTAATGTTCGGATTCTTTGCTGCGAAGTCTTTGTGATGTTACTTTGATCCAGCGTGACTGTTCAACACTCAAAAGCCTCGGGGCCGTATATATATCCACAATCGAGGTATCTTACTCTAATTTCATCAGATTTTAGTCAAAATCTCCATCCTCGTAAGTCAGACGCTTGTTTCATTCATGCCAAGCCCCCGTAGTATCGACCTTTTTTCCTAAAGTCCTTCAACCCTACATATTGCTGGATGTGGATAATTACTGGAAGGTGACTTAGATAAGATTGCAATTGGTGGGTACGTACATAGTCACTTCGCACTTAAAGTTGGGTCACGTGCGCTGCTTTCTTAATCTCCAACGACACTGCAGACAAGGACTTGCGCCTTCTTAAATCATCAACCGACCACAGTTACGACCAACTCCTAACGTATTCGGCACAGTCATCAGCTAGACGTCATTATCGCCTAAAATAGTCGCCGGCTTCGAACATATCAGTGGATTTCTGCGTGACAATTCTTTGAACCCTGCGCGCGTCGCTCGTGAGCATTTCCTATCACGTACGCCATCTCCCCCCGTGACGTTCTCGACCCGACTATCGCCCGCCAGGCTGCTCAGTGTCCTCCATATCGATCGCGGTAGTCCGGTAGAGACTGCAGATACGTTGCGCGCATTCGTGGTGAAGACGGTTGGATCATGTCTGTTGAAGCTTGATCGTGGCGTTGGCAAAAAGGTTGCTCTGGGAGACGAGAAATATACTGGTACTGGGGCTAGAACTGGGGAAAGGCTGTGCTGTGCGCCAGGAACGTGGATTCTTGGAATATACTTGGCCATTATAAAGTGTCTGTTTGCGCCGTGTATTCGGTGCCATCGTCCGTCAAACTTCCTATTTTGGGGACTCGTTTGTTGCCCTTTGACCCGAGGCGGCCGCCCCGCTTGCAGAACAGAGGTGTCGCTTTGCGTTTTCTCTTGCACCCTTCCCCTTCATTCCTTCGCTTGTTCTTAGACAGCGATATCCACCATGTCTGAATCTGCCGAAGTCGCCGAGGATTACCGCCTCGCGTTGGAGGATCTTTCCTCCAACATGCGATTCGAAATCAGCAACTTGACAGTGATTGCCCGAGAGAATACGGAACATGCCCTAGCCATCGCAGAAGTTATACAGCAGCATATTCTCAAGGTGGGTGTGATTCTTGTTCCTAGTCTTCAGACATTTCTTTACTCGTTATCTCTTTTTACTTGGAATCGTATGAGGAGATATGGTTACTAATAGAGCGTGTAGGCAGCACCAAATAAGAAACTCCCAGCTCTATACGTGTTGGATTCGATCGTTAAAAATGTCGGCACTCCCTATACCCTATATTTCGGCCGCAACTTGTTCAAGACATTCATGGAGTCTTATGTGGTGGTTGATCAGCCCATTCGCCGCAAGATGGAGGAGATGTTGAGGACTTGGAAGGAGCCTGTTCCTGGATCTATGGATAGCCGTCCAGTCTTCCAGCCCGAATTAGTGCGGCCAATCGAGAACGCTCTCATGAAGGCTAGAGCTGCAAGCATGCCGAATCAAGGGCCTATCCCAGGCAGACCTCGAACGGGTATGCCTCACCGCGATACGCCTACGCCTCCTGGAATGCGAGGACCAGGAGCGCCACCAGGTTATCCTGCTCAATACCCTCCTTCGAACGGCAATTCTCCTTTTCCTGGCCAACAGGTGAGATACTCCTCTGCCACTCAGACACGCTCTTACTTACGAGTTCAGGCCCCATTCTATCCTCCACATTCAACGCCTCAGCCTGCGGGCTCAGCACCAGCATCTTTCCAACCGCCGTACCCCGGAGCGTATGGAACTCCGGCCCCAGCTGGGATAAGCATAGAAACATTGAAAAGTGACATTCAGAACCTGATTGTGGCGACTAGAGCGGAAGTTTCGCAAAATCCCCATGATGCTAGTGTTCAAAACAGATTAAGAGCACTTGTGGATCTCCAGGGCATTCTGCAGAGTACCAGCCTGCCACCGGACCAGCTTGAGCTCATTAAGAACAAAGTAACTGATCTTGCTGCTTCTGTAAACATAAGGGTGTCGTCGAGCCAGACGCCGACCCCTATTCCTGCATCTGTACTCTCCCCGGCACCGCCGGCGCCTCCTGTGGCTGTAACTCCTTCACCTGCTCCCGCCCAGGGAGCTGTGACGCTTGATTCGTTGCTGGGACCCGGGGCGTTGGCGGCCTTGATGGCGAGGCAAGTGGCGACAGCTCAGAGCTCGACTCCCAAGCCAACCCCTTCTCCGTATGCCAATGTGGCTATACGTTCACCACCCCCAACTCATGCTGAGCTGCCACAACCTGTTCCAGCACCGCCTGCTCCAGCTCCGACTGCTCCAGCGGCACTCGGGTTACTTGATCAACTTCGAGCCGCTGGTCTACTTCCATCTGCTCCTGCAGCAGCTCCTAACCCTCCAGCGGCACCAGCGGTCCCGCCACCTGCATCAATATTGCCTCTTAACATTGCCAGTATTTTAGCTGCGACTAAGGCGGCTGCTGCAAGAACCGAAAATCCACCACAGGGAATCACCTCTATATCCCTGAAGCAACCGTAAGCCCCTCACAGATGATGTGTTTGTGATTGAATGGTGCTAATTAATTTGTAGATTCCATCCTTCGCTTCTTGCTGGACTTTACGATGATCTTGGACCACCTTGTACTCAGTGTGGCCGACGATTCCGGACGGATGAAGAGGGCAGAAAGAAGAAGACTGCCCATATGGATTGGCATTTCCGAGTTCATCAACGTACCAACGAAGCTGAGAAGAGAGGCATGCACCGGAGTTGGTATGTTGATCAACATGTAAGTTAAAGTTTTCACTTCAATTCTAGCATACACGATAACTAACATGTATAGGACTGGCTTCAATCTCGAGAAGCGGTTGACGCAGATCATATGCCCGCCCCTGAGGAGGCCTCAGCAAACGCGATCAAGGAAGCCGAAGCGAAGCCCAAGTACATTCCTGTCCCTGACCCATCTAAGGGCATCAACACGGTGTGTCCTATCTGCCAGGACAGGTTTGAGAACAAGTGGCTCGACACGGCGCAGGAATGGGTGTGGTTGGACACAGTGCTTGTCGGCAACCGGGCATACCACGCTTCGTGCCACGCAGAGGCGACACGGGATCGTGAGGGCACGCCTGGCTTGACACGGTCAACGCTGGAACCGGTGCTAGGGAAGCGCAAGGCAGAAACGAGCATTTCGTCACCTAAGGTGCGATCGTTGAAGACGTCCGCCTAGATGGTGTATTTACACGATGGTAAAAGAAGATGTATTATTGAGGGCAATATATCACACACGAACGAGAGAACGAACGGATGGGGCGTTTTTTTGGTGCATTGCCGGGCGTGGGACGGGCGGATAGCTTCAGCTTCGGAATGGAGAGGTGCTTTTCCGGTTGATGAGAATCGTTCTGTTAGATTATGGGATCAATATGTCAATTGGAGCGGTGAAATCGAAAACAAAGAATATGGGGATGGTATGCATTACGATAGCGAGGGATAAATAAACTTGGACGTTTCATCTGAAAATTGCCTTTATCATGGTAGAATTGTTGTTATTCAGAGTGATATGAAATGTGATGTTTAAGTGCTTGAGAATGGCGCCGATGTGCCACCTTTAGGTTCTACTTGACGATATATTTTGAAGAACACGATTCTTAAGTCCCTAGATGAAGATTTCACATAGTGTGACGGACAAATGAGAAAAAATATCCTCTAGCTCTCTAATATTTGGCGAGCTTTTTATCGGACTAAGGGGGAGTGACGAGGAGAAGGCGGATTGAGTATGTCTCTGTTTGAAATATTAAGCGTCAAGCATTCTACAGATGCAAGATATAACGCAATCGACCTGGTAGTTTTCAGTGATCATTGGCGTTGTCAAGCAGCTGCGACCAAGGATGCCGGATTCGGTTACAGTCCATGGACAGAATCATGCGTGTCCCTGAACCAGAAGCGGCTACCACCTATGCACTGATGTCAGATTTGCACTGAAAGTATAGTTACGTAAAGGCCAGTACTAGAGTGAGGGCGAGTTAAGAGAGAATCTAGATAAATAGGTTCACTGACCTCAAAGTACTCTAAAAGGGGTTGCACAATAGAATATTGGCAAGGTTGTTCGTCCCCTCCCTCACCTCATCCCCAAATTTTAATTACACAAAGAGCTCGTTAAATTAAAAGACTCAAAGTCACGCTAGATACCAATATTTATTTCATCCCAATTTTCTAGTGCCAATTCTTGGAAGGCAGCGAGTGGAAATGCGCTCACTGATTAGTCTCATAGAGCTGAGGCAAAGCCCCAAGCGAGCTAATCAAAATTGTCCTCAAATACTACCACTTCTTGTTTAAGCATTGATGGATAGTAACTGACCCGCACATAGGTATTGGAGGGGTTGGCGAGCTGGTGTATTCGATTGAAGGTATTCATTTAGGCAACATCTAGAGCACGGGGGACGAATATGGTGTACATTACCTCACGAAGGTCACGCTTGTCATCCGCACGGATAATGAATCAGATCTATTAAATTTCGAATGTTTCACAAGAAAAGTGAAATTGAACAGACTGGCTTATAGATCTTCTAAATTTGATTAGGAGCTACATTTTTGGTTTCACCTTATGACTAGCTAGATTTCTTGGTAGGTCGCATATTATTAGTCACTCACAAGTTACCTATCACTAAAAATGAATTGACACTTGATAGTAACTAATAGAACTACGATTGACCTGAACTTGTTAGATCCAGCGTAGGTACAGGTTTAGGGCTACCTAGCGTATGGGATATGCAAGTTGCACACATGTCCAGGCGAGAATCGCACACCAATGTGGTGGTAAGCTGGTAGACATGGCAAACGGCGACAAGGAAGCAGGACATGGTCATAGATAATATGTTTAATTACTGTTGCAATACAAAACAGCGGTATATCTCCAAATGGACTAGTTTCAGGAACAGGGCAGCTATTAGGTATAATCATGGACCGCGCTCAGCTTCTGAAGCTGTCAGTGAGTGCTTTCGCCCCTCTACCCATCTGCCAAGAGATGTCTAATGAGACAACGCAGTTGTTAAAAAATAAAAATAAAAACGTGGCATGAATTCTGTGGCTGTCGCCTCTTCTGTACACGCGTCTGTTTCGGCCCACTGTCAGCTGTATGGTAGAAGTAGCCAACTCAATTACATACAACTGGGAAATAAATGCCCTTGGAACTTGTCCTTACGAAACGAAGGTCAAAGCTAGAGGACCACCTCGTATGTACGGAGTACGGAGTACCCGTATGTACTGTATGGGGAAACGCATCGCCCCAGTATTACGTGAGTACCTGCATCGTCGTCATCATCGTCTCCAGCGGCGTATATCAGCGAGTCGTGTCGTGTTGAATGAGTCTCTGGCTCAGAATGGTTGGTTATTTCCGCACGTTCCGGAGCCCCAGGATGCGCCGATCTGAGCAAAAGGCCAAGGGGCCTAAGAAAGACGCAGCTGATGACGAAACCCCCCTTCCTATGCTTGTTCCTATTTCCGATGCTCTCTGTTCTCTGATTTCTAAGGCGGTGCCCCACCTGTCGACTCAGCCTCAATGCAATGTCACCGTTCTAAGCACTACGTAGCCTGTGAAGAGTAACTCAAACCGTTATATGCACAGGCAAAAGATGGGACTGATCAAGTCGGGTCGGAAGGTGGCGAGACAGACACGCGATCTTCTACATAGCCGATAACCGCCCGTCAAGTGCTTAATAGGGGTGAGGGGATTATTAATTAGCTGTCATTCCCGAGGATAGGGGAAAATGTTGGAGCGCTGGAGTGACAGGGGGCGGGGCAGGAAGTTTGAAGTGAGGCGGCGTTTGCTTTGTGAGAGGAATGCTTCAGCGAAGCAATCATTGTGGGTATTACCTGAAGCGATGGGCCCCCAAGCGTTAACTGTCTAAAGATATTAAGAATGATTCATGGCGAGACTCTACGGTGTTAATGAGGTCTTACTAGAGGAAAATTTTGGCACTGGTTTGCCCACTTTAACTGCTGCACTGAATATCTACGGGATCATTAGAGCGTTAAATCCCGTGCTCCGGTGGAGAGGCAGAACGTGGTACTGGAATGCTGTTGTCGCCAAGCTTTTCACGCTGCGCCGAACATGGCCATTCCCGACATTAGTACAATCTCCAACAAACATAAAATCTTAGATTAAATACCACGGCCGTATTGAACGCTTGTTTAGACTTGTAATGCACAATGACGACGTATTCATTAACGTTTGAGATGTTCCTGGCAACAGAGCCAATCTGACGAACCCACTCCCTCTATGGCATGATTTCATGGTGAAGGTATGGAGGGAGGAGAAACCAATACTGTGTCATGCTATAGCTCTTTGCATCGTTCTTGGGCGCAAGAGATGGGTTCTCAGAATGGTCACGTATCTGTTAGGTGTATTATTAGCTTTGCCATTGAAGGTGTAGCTGAACTACATGCTTTCATCTGAGGCCGATTAATACTTGGAGCCTGTGGCCGAGCCCCAGGTTGCGTAGAGTACTGTACAAAAATCCCAAGGCTCAGGCCAGATGTTTTCGATATACCTGGATAGATCATATGTAACAAGGCGTATCCACCGAACTCACCGGTTTAATAGTCGCAGGGATGTGGTCGACTACAAATAACCTTGGACCCCTTATGAGATAGAGCTTAAGTTTCAAGAAGACTCGCCATCAGCATGATGATGGAATGGTCGGAGGGTGTTTGCTATAACTGCGGCGCATTCCGAAACAGATGACAGCCATTACTTAGCCGCCAGACGCAACCTCTGAACTCCATTGTCCCTTACTTGGTACATTGTCCATTATGTCATGAGATGACAGGGGGTCTCAGCTGGCGACTAGGTTTTGTGTTCCGTCCCTAGTCGCCAGGGCAAAACCGCCGTAGTGGTAATATTGAACAGATGAGATTGAAGATGGACAGATACCTGGGATTGATGGGAGAATTAAGTACCAGCAAGTATTGCCGTCCTAAGTGGTCAGCGAGAAAACCTTTGAGTTTAAGCTGTTGCGAATCAGGAAGTTCGGATAGCCGATACCAATCCTCCAACGATTTGAATGCGTTGACAATGCCCAATGGTTGGGAATCCTGTTAGTTAACCCGTAATACTGGATATGTCAGCGGGGTTTGGGGCCGTGGGCCGTAGGTTATCGTGGTGCTGAGTACGTATCACTGCATCACAGCATGCCCATCACATCACGGCACTGCACTGGATAATTATTGCGCTGTGCTGATGACGGGCTAAATTGATGGGACGGGAGTCGTTCGACAAACCCTGTCGGCCCCCCTTCCGCGCTGCCATTCCTGTCAGTTTCCAATCTCCCCTCCTTTCACTTGATCAAACATTTTTTTTTTTCTCTTGTTACCCATCCGCCGACCGATTGTTTCTCTCGCCCACGAACTGATCGAAACGCCTCGGGGCAAATCTAGACCGACAATACACCATAGCTGAAGACACGGCGTTGCTTTTTTAGTCCGGGCTGTGTCTCTTCAAGGACACTTCAACCCCAAATCGGTTCTTTAGCGGCACGGCGAACCCGCCAAGTTAGCGACCTGTCCGGTGGCAGCGAGGCCCCTCTCCCCACTATCCTGGATTCTGTGCAAGTAAGGACACCAGGACCCTGTCGGTTATATGTCCTGTGGCGAGACGAAAGAACCTGAATTGGAAACTTGGTCAGCATCACCTTGGCACTCGAAGTCGAATTTCTACAGATTGATTGCGAATAAGGTGAGAACTTGTCGCCTCCTTTGTTCTTGCTAGTGACTAAAGGGTACGACTCAGAAACCGTTGCTGGTTGCTGCCTCAGGCATCAAAACCCACACCTGCCCGCCTCGCGGAGAATCGTCCCCCGGCCCCGGCCCCCCGTAAATCGACCATCCCATTCCCATCCCATGGCCCATTCCCCGACCCAGGCCCAGTTCCAGGAGGCTACTGCTACTGCTCTCACTGGGACCCAGGCTGTTCAGATTGCTAAGCCCAAGTCTCATCGGTCTTTGTACTCATTCTCCTCCTTCTCTTCTTCCTCTCTTGTCCATCGCCAATCTCCCTCCCATTCCAAGTCTCGGTCATATCATCAATCTCGTTCTGAGTCTCTCTCCGTGCCGACTGAGGAGGTCACTACGTCTACCTCGACTTCGCATTCGCGTTCGCCCGATTTCGCTCTAGCGACAGAAACTGCGACGTCGTCATCCTCGATCCCCCCATCGTCGTCTTTGTCATCAACCTCACGCTCTGCCTCATCTCATCCGCATTCGCAATCCCATTCCCGCTCTCGCAGCCACCCACTTCACATCCCTCGCTTTCATATCCACCTCCACAAACACCACGACAACCGCGAACATCATCGTCTTCCTAGCGCCGAATTCGACCATTCTCCTGCAGTGCTGCGTCGAACATGGAATCGACTGCTTGACCGAAATAAACCTGTCATCACTCCTGCCGTTCCCGTCCACGTTGATTCTTCCGATTCTGTCGCCATGCCTTCATCAAAAAACTCCAATGGCTCTGGCGGCCAGGTCAGCCATCGCCTCCGTAATTTCTTTCGCATGAACACCAGCAGTAGCACTGGCAGTGGCTCAAGCGACAAGGAAAAGACGTCGCTTTCTGGCAACCCCCCTGATTCCAGTTCAAAATCGTCCCGCCATACAAAATTCTTTAGCAATACGGTTGGTCGCCTCCGCGCTCATACTGTTGCTAGCGAGGGCAATCAGTTAGATGAAGCTATGAGCCCTACTGCTCATGCTAACCCCTACTTTGCACATCAGGGCCAGCCGGGCCTGCGTCATCATAATGCTGGCTCCGTACCACCAAGCCCGCCTGATACTCCGACCTTGAAGATACAGGGTCCCGATGGCGTCAATGGAGAGCAAGCCACCAACGAAACCAAGGAGGAACTGGCCCGAAGGTTGAGAAGAGTTGCTAGTGCCCCGAATGCCCAGGGTCTATTCGCTAAGGGTGAGGCCAATGGCGAGCGCCCAGCAACTGCTGAGTTGGGAAAAGACCCTCTCATGGCCAACACTGGCTTGGGCTCCCTGGGCTTCGCTGAGTCTAACAAGGCCCATTCCGACACGAAGAGTGAGCACGCTAATAGTGAGGATCTGCTGGCCGCCCTGCCCGCTCCCCATACGGCTTTAGCTTTCCGCAGGACTTACAGCTCCAACTCGATCAAAGTTAGGAACGTCGAGGTTAGCCCGTCCAGCTTCGACAAGATTAAACTTATCGGTAAGGGGGATGTTGGGAAGGTCTATCTTGTGAGGGAAAAGAAGAGCAGTCGTCTTTACGCCATGAAGAGTACGTCTTGATCCGTTCGTCTATTGATCTGCTACTAACCCACCGCAGTCCTCAGCAAGAAAGAAATGATCAAGCGCAACAAGATTAAGCGAGCACTTGCTGAGCAAGAAATTCTAGCCACCAGTAACCATCCTTTCATCGTCACCCTCTACCACTCATTCCAGTCAGAAGACTATCTCTACCTATGTATGGAGTATTGCAGTGGTGGCGAGTTCTTCCGTGCTCTCCAGACCCGCCCAGGCAAGTGTATCGCTGAGGACGATGCTCGCTTCTACGCTGCCGAGGTGACGGCCGCGTTAGAATACTTGCACCTGATGGGATTCATTTATCGGGATCTGAAGCCAGAGAGTGAGCTCACAATGCCGTCTCTATGACTGAATGATTACGCTGACAAATCCTCAGATATCCTCCTACATCAATCGGGTCACATTATGCTCTCGGACTTTGACTTGTCTAAGCAGTCGGACCCTGGTGGCAAGCCGACTATGATCGTTGGAAAGAACGGTGCTAGGACAGACCAGCTCCCGACCATCGACACAAGGTCGTGTATTGCTAACTTTCGCACCAACTCGTTTGTCGGCACCGAGGAGTACATTGCGCCGGAAGTCATTAAGGGCAGCGGCCACACTAGTGCTGTCGATTGGTGGACGTTGGGCATTTTGATATATGAGATGTTGTATGGCACCACGCCTTTTAAGGGCAAGAATCGCAATGCTACCTTCGCAAACATCTTACGGGAGGATATCCCCTTCCCGGATCATGCTGGCGCACCTCAGATTTCCAAGTGAGTTTATCAAAGCATGAGCCTAACTTGGTACACAAGACTGACACAGATCTATAGTTTGTGCAAGTCTCTAATTAGAAAGCTACTGATTAAAGACGAAAACCGCCGCCTAGGAGCTCGCGCCGGCGCCTCCGATATCAAGGCACACCCCTTTTTCCGAACGACGCAATGGGCTCTGATCCGACACATGAAGCCTCCGATCGTTCCCCACGCTGGCCGGGCCATCGACACAGTCAATTTCCGGAATGTGAAGGAGAGTGAGAGTGTTGACCTAAGTGGATCCAGGTCGGTGAACCTCAAGGGGGTTCCCTTGGACAGCGGACTCGCAACACCTGGCGGCGATATTGCGGATCCTTTCCTTGAGTTTAACAGCATCACGCTTCATCACGACGGAGATGACGACAGCTTACATCAACACCATCATGAAAATATCCGAAATGGTGCCTCAAGGGCTTGAATGTAAAAGTGCTTGGGAATCGGAGCAGCGAAGGGCCGTTGCATTGAACTTAGTCAATGCTCTGTTTGGCGTGCCGACCAACCAACCGCATCTTACATGTGTACACCTGCAGTCTCATGATTCTGGAATTCTTGTATTGGGGCGCCTCATTCTTTATGCATTTCACAGCATTATTCGATTTGAAGTATAGCCACTCGTTTGAAGGAGGGCGGCTTGAAACTCGGGGAAGACAACATTGCGGTGAGAAATTGTGAGACGACGTTAAAGGCATAAAGCAGTTCATTGTGCCTGACTTTTGATGGTTCTGCTTTGGTCAGATGATGGGGAGAAACAGAGAGGAAGTGAAGCGGAGAGAATTATGCTTGGCATGTCATGGTTATGTGCTGTCAAAATGGCGTCGGTCTGGTCTGGCGTTTTGGGAAGAGCGGGAAAGAAGGCAATGTTATGTACAGTCTTGACCAGTCCATCAATGCGAGTAGTACGTGAGAAGTCTACTAATAGAGCAAAGGACATTGCTTTCCGGAAATTGTTCGCGTGCGTATTTTCTATTATTTTTGCGTGAGAAAAAGTGAGTCTCGTGAGTGAAGTGGGAACCCTTATCAATATGGGGTTGGGGTCAGATGGACTCGAGCACCCCTCCACATGACCCTATCGCAACACCATCGGTTGCTACGCTTATGCAGATATAGGATACATCTGCCTGGCCGAAGTTCCGATGTCTCACATTTCCCACATTAGAGCCGCGGTTTGCAGAAGGATATTCCCTAGGATGGGCCTCGAGGATGTTTCGCATGATGGAGGTGGTGTTCATGCGGCGGCAGATATGTCCTGGTTGGAGGTCGTCCCAATAGTCAAAAGCGTCCAGACCCGGCATGGACATTTCTTGTCTCAACATAATCTTCCATATTCTCTTTAACCGGTTTGAAAGAGAATCATCATTCGCTGTAAAGGTCTCATCGCTCGTTTAAGGATGTCAAGACGACCGGCCTCGGAGCCCCAACACCGATCCACCCGGCGGCGCTCTTCGGAGCGGGGCAGCGACCGCACCTCCGAGGTGCAGACGCGGTCGTACTTGCTCGAGTGGTCTGCGCAGACATGTCGACAAAGAGGTATTCGCAATGTCGACGATTTGAGAGAGGAGATGAGCGTGCCTGATCGTGCCGGTTGGAGAAGGTTGGTAATCATGAGAGGAAGTGAAGTTGACATGGACCTTGTTGTTGGTACAGAGCTGGCAGAAGGGAGAGGGAGACGAAGGGCGACTGGCTGGGCTTGGGAGTATCCTGAATTGGAGGTTAGGATGAATCTCTTAAATGGACGACGGGGTGATGGAAGAAAGAGATCGGATGGTGAAGAAGAACCGAGCAAGGGGCCGCAAAAGGGCATTCGTCTTTGTCGAGCTGCCCTCTCTACTAACACGCGCATCCCTATTCTTCTCCTTGATGGCCTCGCACTCCCTGGTCCTCCACCTCGTGTGTCCCGCCATTCCCATCGCCGCAGGACGTCAAGCACACACCGTTATCCTTCTTCTGAACCACCGGAACGTTCAGCTCTCGAAGTCGCACTTTGGGAAACTCTCGGTGATGCACGCCCCCTGGAAGAAATTCTCTCAGAGCTAGCCTATGACTCGTGGCTTGACACCTTAGATGCTTTGCCTCGAGAGGGCGATTCTGTTGAAGTCTTGTGGGCGCTAGCTCGAGCCGTGGAGAACAACGCCGACATCACAAGGAAGGTAGAACGTCGTAATCGCACGTTCGCCAGTGGGGGTATAGCATCCGAAGACTGGACAGTCCTTGCCGCTAGACTTCATCGTCGTATGCAACTTTCTGTCACACTATCCGTTCGTCAGCAGCAGGGACATCCCGAGGAGTCTCGTGATACAAACTCGCGCAGTCTTGATCGTATCGCTTACCTTGGTGGTCTTCTCTTACCCCTGACCGTTGTTTCGGGAGTTTTATCCATTGAAGGAACATATGGGCCGGAAGGGTCTGGATTTTGGGTCTTTTGGCTGGCATCAGCGTTGTGCTCCGTGATCACGATATTGGTCATCTACGCAGACCACTTGCGCAGTCTCGACGTGTGGATAGAGGTTGCCGCGGGAGAAGTTCTCGAGGGTCTAGATCCAACAGATGGATTCCATTCTCTACGCCACCACAAACGCGCTCATCGCAACAGTGGGAGAGATGATGGCTTCCAAGCAATGAGTGATGCTGAAAGAGGGGAAGCAACTGTGACAATGTCGCCGGATGGAGGTGTGTACGTCGTGCAAAGAAGGGGGGATGGATCAGAAGGACGAGCTTGGAGGAGGAAAGAATTGGGATGGTTGGGAGCCATGAAGAAGATGAGTGGGTGGTATATGTGGCGAGGGAGTCCAGGCGTGGAGTTCCGAATGCCTGGATCGTCTCGAGAAGAGAGGGTTCCTGATTTATGGTGATAGTTCCGAATCAATAGGGCCACAGGCAGTAGAGTGACTAGATAATTTGCACTATATTTCGAAGTTGCGTTACGTTGCTGTTTTGGGTACAAACTAGAATGCAAGTGCCAGCCGTTACGGGTGAGATTTTCCTGTTCTGCGATAGAGTGTGTATCTCTTACAATCCTCCACTTGGTGTATTATCAACCTCGTCAAAATCATCCATAAATGCAGTCCCTTCTCCCTTTTTCCATTCCTGACTGGTTGATACATAAAATCCCAATGATACTACAAGTCTTACTCGTTTCAAAACACATTTACACCCTGTCCACGCTCGTCCTCCTGTTTCCCAAGCCAATCTTATCTTTTCCATCCATCCACGGCCGGAGACACTCGGGTACTGTGACTGTCTTAGTCTCCTCGTCCCAGCCATTCTCGAGTAGGGCGGCCAAAACGCGAGGCACAGCCAGGGCAGTGCCATTAGCAGTCCAGGGGAAAGTCAGACGTCCATCGATTCGAGCCCTGGTGCCCAGTCGACGGCTCTGATAGTCAGTGCACAAACTGGCGGACGTGACTTCGCCCCAACCGCCACGGCGGCTGGGGAAGAAAGCCTCCATGTCCACTTTGCGTGTGGCCGAAGCGCCGAGGTCGTTTGACGGCATGGAGAGGATGCGGCAGTACAAACCAAGAGAGGACAAAATCTCCGTTTGCATGTCGAGTATCTCATCGAGGAGTTCAATGCCCTCATCCTGGTCAGGTAGCGTCCAAGCAAACATCTCAACCTTAGTAAACTCATGTACGCGGTACAGACCCTTGGTATCGGCGCCACGGGCTCCAGCTTCGGCGCGATAGCATCGGGAGACGGCTACGCGCTTAAGGGGCAGGTCTTCTGAGTCGATGGTGGTGTTGGCCTTCATTCCTGCGAGAGCAATCTCTGATGTGCCAGTAAGACACATCTCAGGAACACCGCGCTCAATGTCGGAGGCAGATTGGGCAATGGCGTACACCTGCTGCTCGCCGCTCTGGTCGCGAGGCTGGAAGCCACATGCAGCGCCAATGTGACTGTATACCATGCTGGGAGGGGATACTTGCGTCCACCCATGACGGGTAGCAACGGCGAGGGCATACTGGACGAGAGCCTGTTCAAGCTGGGCAGCCTCACCAAGGAGGTAGTACCAGCCCCAGCCCGAGGCCGTAGCAGCACCCGCAAAGTCCATAATACCCAACTCAGAACCAATGTGAACGTGAGAGCGCCACATCTTATCCTCGGGCGACTCAGTAAAAATAGGCGGGTCATTAATGTAGCTGAGCAACTCCGGTTCATCGCCCCGCGGCGTCTCATCACTTGTTAGATTAGGAAGCTCAAGAGCCAGCTCCTCCATTTGGGCGACGGCCTGCGACTCGCCCTTTTCAATGACGGAAAGCTTCTGCTTGAGTTCCCTGGCTTCTTCCTGGATCTGCTCACGGCTCATCAGCCGCACCTCCTGGAGATCCTCATCATCCGCGCTGGTGGCCGGGTTCGACAGCTGACGCCTGAGCAAATTCGACCTCTCTCGAAGAGCGCGGCCCTGACGCTGCAGATCCTGCCATTTTGCATGCAGCTCTACAATTTGAGCTGGGTTCTGAGATTGGCGCTTGTAATTGCGCTCGATGCAAGTGCGCTCATACAACTCTGGATTCTGGCGGATGTGCTTGATGTCGACAATGGGTTTGGGGGCCGAGGGCGGACGCTTGACATCGCCGAAGCGACGGGCCAATGCCGCAGTATGGGCCTTGAAAGTCAAATTGCGACACCTTAATCGTGTCAAAGATCTGTTCATTGTGTCTTTTGGGGCTCGTGGTGAGCTCGGAATTGAAGCTTGACGTCCTCGTTCCCAAGCTTTCTGAGTGAAATTGATCATTGAGCCTCAAAGTGGGTTATCGTATGCAATTATCCGAGAGCGCTGCCGATTAAGCTCCGACTTTTGTTAGTGAAGCCGTTGCAAAGCGCCCGCAACCACCACTGAGCCGACCTAGTCCCAGCACGTTTCTCATTCACGCATGTTTGATTTGACAAGGAATTCTTACGAGAGGGATATATTAATTGGCTGTCACTAATGGATTTCTCAAATAGCTGAGGCAAATCGTCGCCCGCGTTCTTTTATGCAGGTGATGTTTCTTCATCCACGTGGAGTTTCATCCATCCGAAAAATTGGCCCGGTTATCGTGACATCACGCCACCAATTGATGCCCGTATCTTAAATATCGCAGTCAATTGCCTCGTCTCACATATATCCCCATGTCCCTAAAGTCCAATTGCTGTGGTGCCCGCCACCGCCGCGTCCGGTATTCACGCTGTGTCGTTGCTGAGCTTTGACATCCACGTCGCTGGGTCGGGATGCTCCATTGGCACCTTGCTGCAGCCAAATGTCTCGATCAATGATTGCCATTGCAGGCACCTTTAGCTGGCATAGCAAACTACCACCAGTCCAGGGACCTAATGAGTGCAGCACGCGGAATTGCCCGTGCATCTTCGGGGTAGTATCTCGCTGCCGTGCGACCTTGGCCTCGATAGCGTCATATTCGGGTTGCCTATCCGCTGCCCTCTTAGTTTCAAGTGCTTTATCTACTTCGACCTGCGGAGGTGAAGAGGAGTCATCTTCAGGTGGTGAGTCAATATGACTTCGTAGTATCTTGGGGTTGTTTCGAAACCGATCAACGCTCTTGCCAGCAACGGGTGTCCATTGTCGTTTATCGACAATTGCCACAAGATCGTCGACGATTCGTTCCTTGATACCCAAAATGTTGGAGCATCCACCAGTAAAGATGATCCGGGACATGCAGATTGCCCTCACATCCATGGGCAATTGTAGGAGATGTCTGTAGACCAGGAGGTGAATAGGAAGCTCCTCATCATCGAATTCTGAATGTGACTTCGAAGGATCAAAGAATGTGCTGTCGCATATCTCTGCTAGCTTCTCAAATGAGATTTCCAATGTTGAAGGTGGATTCGATGAATTGATAGGAATATGCGCCACGCCACTTGGAGCATTCGCATGGGATGCCTCAACCTCGGTCTCATCTTGCTCTTCTACCGTCTCCAATTGTTTTGACTGTCTCTGAGATGACTTGGACGCCGATGGTTTGCACCACATAAGGCGACGTAAGATATCCTCGCATTCTGTGAACGTGATGACCCTCCTATCGTCATCCACATTGATGTTGCCTCGGATCAGCGGGTCGATTACCTTGTATAGTGCATCTAAAAGAAACCTCCCTGCTCGTATAGTTCTTGTGCTTTTGACTTCGCGATACTCATATACACTAGTCACGACGGTTTCTGACCATCCTAGGTCAACGACCAAAGCAGATCTAACTCCTGCAGAGACGGCGGACAAAACTGGCGCAGACATGAGAGAAACAGTAGGGGACTGAAATCGGTTGAACAGTGCGTCAAGCGTCGCTGTTAATAGAGGCACTGTAAATCCTGGGTCTAATACCAACCCTATCTTTCTGGGCCGTGAATCGATGAGAAGGAACCTTGACCTCATATGAGTGCATGTCTCAGGATGCGTTTGCACGTGAGACTTACCTAGTGAATGCATCTCGTACTGCGCGCTCGAGCTTATCTTGAAAAAGCCCTGTCTCTTCTGTTGTTCGCATGTTGTAGCGCCAAAACTCATGATCGGATGACCAGTCCAACCCAGCACTCTCCTCCGGATTTTGCCAACCCCTAAAATCTCCAACGCGGCGCTGGTCGTCTGGGCCGCATTGCAGAATTGCTTTAGGTTGTGAGTCACCTGCAAGTCCTATGCGCATACGCCGTGAACCAATCTCAATCAAGACGACGTCATCGTCAGCGCGGATAGTGGACGGTGAGCCATAGGATTGTGCGATGCTGCTGCGATTTGGCGTGTGAGGTGTTGAAGGGGGTCCTTGTGTGGGTGCGGAGCGAATGCTGGCCACGCTCCGGTGAGCAAGAGCCGGTCCTGCGCCAGAGGCCATGGCCGCTATTAAAATAATCTGTTCACTTTTTCCTTCTTTGAGCCGTCCCTGAAGTGAAGTCTTGTGATACTCAGGCGCCGATGCTGGACGATGCTGTAGTTTCGTGCGTGTCTTTGGTTGGCTACCGACGTCGGCGTTTTCAGCGCCGATACCCCGACAAGTCAACAGTGGCAGCCAGTAACCGCAGTGACGCTCAGTGACGCCCAGTGACGCTCAGATGCCGCGTGAATCAACAACTTCAACCAACTCACTTATTACGAAGAAATTCGGCCCTGGAGGCTGCATGCGCTCTCGATGGGCATCAAAGGGTAATTAATTCTTTTTTGACTAGATTAGCTTATTCTGACTCTTCTAGAATTTATCGCGAGCTCGGTCCAGGCCAGCGCGTTTCCCTCTCGAAGCTTGCCGCCGACAGCTTCTTAAATTCGAACCGTCCGTTTAGAATAGCTGTCGACATTGCGATCTGGCAGTTTCAAACACAAGCTGCACGAGGTACGTCGAAATCACAGTCGAAATCATGCAATTGCATGCTCTGATATCATACTAGGAGGAACCAATCCTGCTATTAGAACCCTCTTCTATCGTCTCAATCGATTTCTTGGAACACCCATCGAGCCGATTTTCGTCTTTGACGGACCGGACAAACCGGAGATCAAGAGAAACAAGCGCTCAGGTCGCGGTGATTCCCTTGCCACGGCGCAAGCAAAGAGATTAATAAACCTGTTTGGTTTCACGATTCATGATGCGCCGGGAGAAGCCGAGGCGGAATGCGCCCTTCTACAGCAACACGGCATTGTCGACGCCGTCCTCAGTGAGGATGTAGATACGATCATGTTTGGCTGCACCCGAATGCTACGCAACTGGTCTGCAGAAGGGAAGGGCACGAGCCCGACTCACGTCTCGCTCTACGATACCAAAGATATGAACATCAAAGAACTAGGCCTTGATAGGGAAGGGATGGTTCTTGTTGCTCTCATGAGTGGTGGTGACTACCTACCAGATGGGATACCAGGCTGTGGTGTCAAAGTGGCGTGTGAAGCAGCCAAAGCCAACTTTGGAAAGTTGATATGTGGACTTAAGTGTTCGGACACGGCCGGAATCCAGAAATGGAGAGAGTCGTTGATACACGAACTTAGGACGAACGAAAACAGTACTTTCAGGACAAAACACAAGGCCCTGATGATACCAGAGGATTTCCCCAACCTCAAGGTTCTTCGTTACTACACCCACCCGAGGGTTTCTCCCCAACCCATTATCGATGCCCTCCGAGAAAGGTTTAGTAAAAAGCGCTATCTACAGGTCGAGGCTTTAAGAGAATTCACCAGGGAGACATTTGGTTGGGACTTTCGAATAGGCGCATCTAAGTTCATCCGTGTCCTCAGTCCGTCTCTCTTGGTCGACAAAATGCTTTATCAGGAACATGAAGGTCATCACATCAAGCGAATTCTAAATCGCAGGAACCATACCAGCACGGATGCTACTCCAGAGCTTCGTCTCTCTTATATACCCCAAGAAATCGTTCCAATAGACTTCTCAAAAGAAGTGGATGAGGAAATTCTGTCGAGTCGAGACGGGTTGGCCCTGAACAGCGATGATGAGTTTGATGTGGCCACCACCGAAGAGGCCCCTAAAGGAGTCGGTAAGGTCCGGGACCCTTCAGAACCTGAACTTGTCTGGGTTCTAGAGGCAGTGGCCAGACATTCCGTGCCCAATGCTGTGGAAGAATGGGAAGCAATTGAGTCTTCCAAAGCAGGAAAAGCAATACGAAAACCACCAGCAAAGAAGAAGGCTAGCGGGCCCAAGAAAAAGGCTAAGAGCAGCATGTCCGCCGGCGCTATTGATCAATACCTCTCAATCACAAAACGCGCTGCCAAAGAGACGGCAGCTCTCGAGTCTAAGGAAAAGGCCGGTGGACCGGCAACACCCAAGAAATCAGCATCGAAGAAGTCTTCAGCGCCGCGGCGGTTACGAATACCATCTCCCTTGGAATCAAGTAAGCAATCCTCGCCCTCAACGACCAGCAGCCCGGTCAGCCAGAGGAATCCATGGACGCTGTCCAGCTCACAAACGACGCCTAGAACCCGCCGTGTTGCAGGCGGACAGCAGCAGCAGCAAGCGATCCTCATCGAGTCTAGCCCAGCCTGCCCCGTGGATTCGCCTCCCGGCTCTCCGTCCCCTGGGCCCCGGGTGTTTGACGCCTGCAGTCAGGAGTTGCCTGAGTCAGTGCGCTCGATATTGTCCTCGAGTGATCCTGCGAAGGTGAAGGATGCCGGATACCAGGCAAAGGGTAAGACAGGGGGTAAGGTAAGACGAGGGGCTGCCACCTTTAGCTCCTCCCAGAGTGGGAAATTGAAGCAGAGTTCAATATCCATGTTCACAACCAAGCCAAGCCAACCAAGGGCTAGCCAACTGGTCGAATTAAGTCGAGCGGCTCAATCAAGCCAGGCAATTAAGTCCAACCAACTGGTTCAATCTAAGCCAATACCTCGGCAACCAACCCAGGAAAAGTCGTCTTCGCAATCCTTTGACCCCTTCTACGACTCCGACTCCGATCTCGAACCTCTGTCTGCCCTCCTTAGTCGTGCTAGTTCACTATCTCCCAGCAAACGCCACAAGGATGCCATCAGCCCGATAAACAGGAGCGTCAACGCCAGTCCCGGCGCAGCCCCCGCGCAGAAGAAGAAGCTGCTTGTTCCGCGAGGAAGTGCCCTGGGATTCATCAAGGAAGTCGAGGTTAAAGTCAACAAGAGTGAGGATTGTATTGCCGAGGAGAGTGCGCCCTCGCAGCCCAAGGGCGTTGATAGAGGCGTGGCTCTGATGAGCGATGTTGTGTATGTGGACTTGACGCAGGATGAATAAGACATAGCTAGATGGCTGTCAGGGGGGTTATTGAGGGATTGTAAAGGCACCGTACCAACATTGGGGGATGTTTAGGGCGTTCTAGAATAGGGGCATCACGACGATTCTGGGTCATGAGCACTTGATATACATTTCATGAGATCGACGAGAAACATAAATAAATCATCACCATGCAATATGCAATTAAGTTATATACGCTTTTTGGTATCATTCCGTCGTCCAGCGATATTTGCTGATACAATCCCTGTAGCCCAATTTTTGAGGTATCCAAGACCTCCTTTTGTGCATCCTAGCCCGTATTTTATTTTCTAGCCATTCCTCCTCTATCCCAAAAGTTCTGTTTTCTTCCCCTTTATGACTTTTCAGTCCCTGCTGTTTCCAAGTCAGGATCTGCCTCAGTGCCTAGATCTCGGTCCTCGAGGAACCGTCTCCCTACGAGTTCGTCGGGCAGATATGTCTGCTTCACGAGACCGTCGCGATAATTTGGTGGGTACTTATATTCGGCGCCATATCCCAGATCGCGCATAAGGCGTGTGGGCGCATTGCGTAAGTGCAAAGGAACTGGCAAACTGGCGATGCCCGGTTCGCGCAGGGCAGCGTAGGCGTTGTTGAGGGCGCGGTAGGCTCGAGTGCTCTTCTTCGCGGCGCACAATGCAACTGTGCAGTGGGCGAGAGGGATCCGGGCTTCGGGCATACCAATCTGCTGAGTCGCCGTGTATGTCGCAGTGGCAAGCGGCAATAGCGTGTTATCGGCGAGACCAACGTCCTCAGAGGCGATGACGACCATACGGCGGGCGATGAAGAGCGGATCTTCGCCGGACTGGAGCATGCGAGCAAGGTAGTAAAGTGCAGCATCCGGGTCGTTTCCACGAACTGATTTGTGAAAGGCAGAAATAGTATCGTAGTGCTGGTCGCCAGCACGATCGTAGACGAGCGTCTTTGTGAGTGACGCCTTGATGTCTTCTTGGGTGATGCCCTCGCGAGTGGTGAGGGAGAGAGCGAGCTCGAGGAGGTTAAGCGCAGTGCGTGCGTCGCCATCACTGAAGCGGGCCAGGTATGCGATCATGGCATCGTCGAGAAGTGGCGTGGGAGGGTATACGGACTCCTCCTTCTTGATTGCGCGCTTGAGGATACTGATGATGTCGTCGGTCGTGAGAGATTGGAGGGTGAAGGTCCGACAACGGGACAGCAAAGCGTTGGCGACTTTGAAGGACGGGTTCTCGGTGGTAGCTCCGATGAGGGTGACGGTGCCGGCCTCAACAGGCTTTAGGAACACGTCTTGTTGAGCCTTGTTGAATCGGTGGATCTCGTCGCAGAAGATGATTGTTTTCCGTCCCGAGAGGTTGAGGTCGTTTGCGGCTTCTTGGAAGAGCTTCTTGCATTCAGATACGCCTGTGCTAGTGGCATTTAGCTCGATGAAGCGACTCCCAACAATGTGAGCTATGCACCGAGCTATCGTCGTCTTGCCCGTACCTGAAGCGCCCCAGAGGATCATGGATGGCACACGGTGCGACTCGATGAGAGACCTCAGCACACCATTGGGACCTACAAGCTCCTGCCCAAATACATGATCAAGTGTCCGTGGCCGCATTCGTTCCGCTAACGGAACTGACCTTGGTGTTTTGGTCTTCTTGGCTGCCCGGCCATCCTCTGGCTTTACCGCTGTTGATGTCGTCTCGCCATTTGTCGCCTCTGGAACAGACTCAAGCTTCACGGAAAGTCCGCCGCCAAGCCCAGCTCCAGGCCCTTCCTCAAACGACCTCTTCGTCCCAGTCACATTCTTCAGAGAGCCATTGAGAGGTGTCGAGAGCTTGCTGCCATCAGGAGCAGCCTGTCTCTTCGGTACGGGTGTGGAGAAGAAGGTCGAGGCGGAGCGTTTCCCGGTCGCTTGCGGAGTCTGGGACTGTGGTGGCGTGGGAGCTTTTTCGGGGTCGTAGATGAAGCTCGCACAGCCCGAGTCGAGGTGGTTGTTGATATCTGAGGTTTTGACGGGCTTGTTACAAATAGGACAGTCGACCGCCATGGTCGGAGCTGCTTTGGAGGAATTCGATCAGGGTTTCGATTATTCGAAGATGAGGAGATTGAGGTTTGTGTCAAGTCCGTACGAAAATAGGAGGTTCAATTTCTGCAGTGCGCATCCGGCTCAGAATCGCCACGCTGACAAAATGAGTGCAAGTGAAAACGCGACTTTGGTCAAGGTCGACAAGTTATGACGCGGTTTTCAGAGGTGTTTAATTGCCGGAGGTACGTACCTTTCAGGGCGGGGAGCGCCGTCGAGAGCGGGCCGTTTTAGCTCCACTCCCACTCCATCCAATGCCGACCTTACGGAGTAAAAGTTTCATCACTTTAAAGAGAGCATTAAGTGTTCAGAAGTTTTACTCTTGGGAACCTGGAGTGTACCTGGAAGATGCTGCTGCTGCCTTCCTAGATGGTAGTGCTATAGTTAGCTTTTACTCGTGGTAGTCCATATGCTAATAGTACTAGGAGCAAGAGAGATAATATCACGGCTTCCTGCGCTACTTTGCACTAGGATGAGGTTATTGTAATTGAAAATCAACGTGTACAAAGATTCTCCTTCTCTCGAAGGGCTGATTGGATTACTCTAATAACAATATAGGTTAAGAATTACATCCCATCTTAAAATTCAATCGACCAAGGGATTGTGGTCCCTTTTTGTCGTACCGAACGCAGTTATGAAGCGATGAATGTACCGATACTGTGGCATATGACGCTCCCCTCGAATTCGAAATTTATTAATATAGAAACGATGTAATTTTCGTTTCACTTTTGTCATGGAATGAGATTGCGTGGTCTTTCGTTAAAGACACACACCTAGTCTACCCGTCCCATATATTCTCAAAGTGTGCACTCCTGTATCGAGTCTTCCCCTCTTAGAATCCTCCAGCGGTTAGTACACTCTATTAACTCATGGCAACCTTCGACAACCCAATCCCATTTCCTCAAAAATCCCGGTGTGGCCTCCCAGGCCTCAGGCCGGAACGGCTCCCCCCACAAGATTAGACCTGTCCGATTTGCCGTTAATTCATCGTCGAGCCTATCCTCAAGTTTCAAATGGCTAGAATCTTGGGGTCTAGCACCTATTCCTCGGCCAGGAAACATCCATTTGTCCAGTAAATCTCCAATTACGTCCCTCATAAAGTCCCAATGGTTGAATCGGTTATGTTGTAAGATTAGATTGTCTCGCACCTTGGGGAAAGGGATGAGGTCGATCCAAGTAGCGTGTATAATATTCCTTTGCAATGGAGTTGGAACAAGGCTAAGTGGAAGATTTGGGGCTGATGGAACAATAATTGTTTGAGCTGGAAAGCACTTCATAATATCTACTAGATTGGTCGGGTCGGGTCCAGAGAGAAAGTGCTTGGTTAGTTGTGAGAGCATGTGTTTGTTTGTGAAGAACCCTCTGCATGCGTTGTAGTTGACGAGGTGCAGTAGATGATCAGAGCGAGGAGAGAACGTTGAGGTGAACAAGGACTGTAGCCGATGACCATAGCTTTCGATGTCGATAACACAGAGTTCCTGGTCTGAGATAGGAAGTAGTGGGCTACGAGCGTTCTCGTCGCTGGTGTTATTGACAATATCGTCTCCACGACCCACCATATTAACACGGACTAGAGAATTTGATGTTTCATATTCATTTTCATCCAGTCTCCATCGGTCGGTTTGAAATGGGCGCTGATGTTTGGTGCTGTCGGGTCCATTTATGCGAACTCCTAGGGAGTATTAGTAATCTGCCCGGAAAGGGAATTTAAAGAAAAGCTCGCCAATTCATGAGTTATTGGATGATTGTAGATACTACTTACTTCGAGCGCGCTGGTTCAACCGATTCTGGAGCCTCTTTCTCTGCTTGCGTTCAACCGCAGCGGCGGCAGCCTCGGCGTTTGTGATTTGGGTTCGCATAGCTCTCGCCCGGATTTAAGCAGTGATGTAATGGCAAAACTCCGTCCTAGGCGGACATGAGGTATTGCTTAAGCTGAGAAATAAAAACTAATTTTGGAGATGCCTTGTAAAAAAAGATATGAAGTCCGAATGGCTAGTCGAGAAATGGTAAAATTGTCAGCCAGAAGACGTCCCTCCTTATGTATGTCGTTGATGGTGAGTGACGTTGATCCACAGGGTTGATTGCGCACTAACCGAAACCGGCAAAAATGTCAGCCATTCTCCAGTGTTGTTCGTCCGCCACAATCCTAGCTCGTGATGCTTGACTAGGCGTACGATGATGTTTCGGCGGATTACGAAGTGGTATAGTGAAACATATGGCGGAGTTTGTTCAATAGAATTTTACTTATAAAATGAGAGTTGTTCTTCCATTATCTGAGATCTTTACTTATGACTACAACACTCAATTCCCTCTTCACATCATTACACTCACAGAATCACACCTTACAAGCCTTTTAGACTTACACCAACCCTTGTTTTATCGACAATGTCTCGCTATGCTGCTGCCCACGCAAACCCACAGGGTCCCGGAGACTCACGGCCCACAGCCCTCCAGATCGTTAAAGATAATGACATGGAAGGCAAACTTACTGGAAAAGTTGCCGTCATCACTGGTGTTTCCTCTGGCCTTGGCATCGAGACTGTCCGTGCCCTTGAAGTGACCGGAGCCAAGCTCTTCCTTACTGCCAGAGATTTGGCTAAGGCAAAAACTGCACTCTCTGAGATCTGGAAGGAAGATAGAATGGAACTCGTTGAAATGGACCAGAGCTCGCTTGAAAGTGTTCGGACTGCGGCAAAGACCATTTTAGCTAAGACGGATAAGATCAGCATCCTGATCAACAACGCTGGAGTCATGGCTGTGCCTAGCCTCCAATTGACCAAAGATGGATTTGAGACGCACTTTGCTACCAACCATTTGGCCCATTTCCTCTTCTTCCAGCTGCTGAAGCCAGCTTTGCTCAAAGCCACAACACCTGACTTCCAGTCCCGAGTTGTCATGCTCTCGGCGGCAGCCCACCGAATTAGTCGCATTGGTGCCTCGGATGACTATGAATACCAAAAGAGCGAGTACGAACCTTGGATGGCCTATGCACGCTCAAAAACCGCCAACATCTACATGGCGAACGAGATTGAGCGACGCTATGGCTCCCGAGGAATTCACGCCACAAGCCTTCATCCTGGAGTCATTGGTACTGGCATTGCCAGATACATGTCGGCTGAAGTAATTGAAGGCATGAAAGAGCAATATGCCTCATTCTTAAAAACACCAGGGCAAGGAGCAGCAACTACCCTTGTGGCTGCAGTTGGAAAAGAGTGGGAGGGGCGCGGTGGTATTTACTTGAATGACTGTGATGAGGCTGAGCGTGGCGAAGATGATGGGGTTGTGAGCAAAGGATCCTATGTACCTCATACCTACGATGAAAAGGAAGAGGCCAGACTCTGGAAGGACTCCTTAAAGTTTGTCGGGATTTCGGACGATGAGTGATTATGGCTGGATATACCATGAACTTCACCTTGTCACAGCATTCTTCTTAGTAAAGTCAATCTCGACTCCATTGTTTTTGGTACCTAGCCTATAGTCCATATTGTGAGATACTAATCACCATTCTGTTCAATGTTACGTAAGATGTGTGATCTCTCTGCACTGGTTCGAATGAATTCTTTATTGGCCGCGATATGATCATAATTTCCCCGAAAGCAACGAGCTTTCTATTGAATGAGCTTCATTCCGGCTGGTGGGTATCGGTCTCCGAAAATTGGAAACTTGTCCAGAATCTTCTGAATCTCCGACAAATCCTTTATATCCAACCCAATATCCTTGCAGTTTTGAAGAAGTCTGTCCTTAGAGCTAGCTCCGGGGACTGGAATCAAGAAAGGTACCTTCGGTCTCTGGCTTTGTGCCTTGATCCAGCCCAAAGCGAGCTGCGACATGGTGTAACCTCTGGTACCCGCGAACTCGCTCAATGCCTTGACCAGTTTGATGTTCTTTTCAAAGTTTTCCGGTTGGAAACGCGGGAAGAATCGATGATGGTCTTGGGGTGGCAGGTCGTCCAGGCTGTTGATCCTGCCGGTCAATACACCGCCGCTAAATGGTGAGTGGGCAACAATTGGAATCTTGAGTTCGTCGCAGAGGGCGGCCACGCCATTTTCAAAGATGTCGGTACTCCAGAGACTCACTTCACATTCCACCATAGAAATCTTGGCGCTACTGATAGCTTTTTGAATGGTGGGTGCCGTTACCTCGCTCAGCTGTATGCCTCCGATCTGACCCTCCTCAACCAGCTGCGCAAGAGCTTTGACGGTTTCCTCAATGGGCACATTGGCATCGACTCTCGCGGGCCCAAAAATGTCAAGCTTTTTCTTGCCATCGAGGATGCGGTTCGCACTCTCAACAGATCTTCGCATTGCCTCAGGAGAGCAGCCCATTGTAAAGGTTTTCATACTAATGACGCCGCTCTTGATGCAGACGACAACCTTGTCGGCATCCTCTGGGTGGGCCGTGAAGTAACGGTTGATGAGGTGAAGAGAATTATTTTCGGGAGTACCATAGAAATCTGCGCCGATCCAGACGGTAACACCAGCTTCCACTGCAGCTTTGAGGATCTTGAACGATTGTTCATCGGGGAGAGGGTCGGAATGGTGAGTCATGCCTAATAAGAGAATGAGCTCTGCATCTGCGGATTGGAGGGCCTGGTTATCTCACGAGAAAGACCCAAGCCATTCTGGCTAATTGGTTTGCCGAGAAGTGTCGCCATGATGCAATTGATGTGTTGTTTGAATTCTCTAGAAACGTGACGTAGGATTAAAGTTGGGTAGAACTCAGATCTTATATACGTATTTGATGCCTCTAATCTACGCCACCTAAACACAAATCGGAAGATCTGAATCCCGAGCCGAGAATTCTCTAGACGAAAGGCAATTTGGTTCAACCCTGAGGTTAAATACGTGTCGGCCAGCGGATGTTGTGAGGTCCGTCAATATTAATGAGGGCATCCACATCATCTCTTGCATCGCGATTAGCACTAACAAAAATATCGGAGAATCGGCTGAAAGAGTCCGCGATACCCCTTTCATAGACGCCGATCCTGCAACAGGATATACCTAGTATGGCATCGGGACTTGAGTCTCGACCCGGACACCGACTAAGTTACCTGCGCCGGGCTTAAGAAGCCCACCGCCGCTAACTCCGCCCCGTACTTCTTATTTCAACAAGTTTCTCACAAACCTTACAACTACCTGGGAAGATTCTCTAACTCACTAGTCCGGATTCATGCACTAACATCTCCCCGACATCTGTTGATACATGCCGAAATAGTGAACATCTCCAACCTCTCAGAGTATCAACGGAGATGTTGAAGATGTTCAAGGCGACCACATAAAGCAAGTAGAGACCCTGGGTGCTACTGACTACAGCTGCCCCCATGAATGGTCGTAACATCATTTACCTGTCTGTTACTCGGAGATTATAGTTTATAGAGACTCCTAAAATGATGGTTGGCATGTTGACTGATTAGCCGATAAAGTTGTGCTGTATCCAATATCTCTCGAGCCATTTAGAGCAACCATGGCTTCATGATACTGCCCTCATGGATCTATAACACACAAGGCAATTAACTCGACTCTAATTGGAGGCCATGATGTGGAGGTTCTTTCCTATTACTATGAGGATGATGGCGAATTCTAGGAATTGAAGATGTAGTCATGAGGCCAGATAAAGGAATTGGAAGAGCGGTAATGAAATATAAGAGACAAAACCAAAGACGAGCAACAAGAATCAGCTTGCCTACAATAATAACGGCTTCATTCCTACGTTAAACCTCTTCCTTAATCTTGCCAATAATGCATTGCGAATTTTGTTGAAGTTAGGGTGAAAATCCGTTGAGTTACCTCGATCTTAAGACGAGAGCTGTTGCTAATTCCTGATAGATCAAGCGGATCAGAACGGGCCTTGAATGCGGCGCCATTATCTACCATGACAATTAGATTAAGAAATGGGAGACGCCTTCAAAGGCAGGGTGGACTTAACTGCTCTGCCGCTTGCACATATTAGAAGCACCAAGTTACCAAATTTGAATAAGGAAAACAAAGCATACCGTCGAACTACAACTTGCCTTCAATTCTCATCAGTGTCAGCCATTAAATATGTAGGTTTGGGATGTGTGAACCGTTAGGTACAACTTTTACTTGTAATAACCCCTTCGATTTGAGCTCGAACGAGTTGGGGTTGCTGAGTTGCCAACGCTGATGTTGCTGTCACCGACGTTCTCATAGAGCAACCTGCTTCCCTCAAAGCACCTTCTTTCCACCGAAAGCCTAACTAGTGTATCTTGAGAGCAATTCTCTAGCAATCCTGGGCATCAGATGATGTGGGGAATCTATTATGTTGGCCCTACCATGCGAGGGGAGGCGGGGGTATCACCCACCCTTAACGACTGCTCTTCTTGTCGCCTCCTGCGCTCGGTGAACTGAGGATTTACTTAATCGATCAGTATTAAGACAAGGAGCTCATGTATGTGGACGATCTGGGCGAAAATATCATCCCATCAATTGCTCACAGAGTTGGTTCACGGTGGAACGAAAAAAAACCTGAGACGGTCTAGGTTCCATGTTCCGCAGGGGCGCAGCTCTTGTTGGTTGAGTTAATTCGTTCTTCTATCACGGCTGATGCGACATGCGGGTCGGAACGTTGCATGCGAGTAATAAAAATGATACGACATGATAGTTGTGAATGTGGCACAGGATGTAGGGCACATCGGAGCGGGGGAAGGTTGGACAAGTAGAGTATGTCTCTTTAATTAAACCTCCGTTCTCCCCTTTCCAACACTAGGAAATATCTCATTGAACTGTGCCTCTCCAGAGACAGCCATAACGAAGCTCGCACTCATCATGGGCGATCCTGCGCGCAGCACTGAAGCCGCAGAGGGGGAACATGGCGAGAACCAACAAGAGAACAGGTCGCATACAATGCTAGCCCCGACACATTGGGAAGTGAGTATTCGTCTTCAATCCCATCGTAGCATCGCATGAATCAGTACCAACAATAAAAAGAATGGAGCTGCCAATGACGACGCCAACGACACCGACGACACCGACGACACCGACTCTTCTTTAGGGAAGGACGCTGTGAGCTCGACCGCCTCCATTAGCTCGAGCATCCTCCAGTATCGCGTCATTCATGGTCGCACCTATCACGCGGAGCGTGGTGATGCCCAGTACTGGGCTTCCAACGATGAAAAGGCCAACGAGTCGCTCGACATCATCCACCATACGTCTACCCTCACCATCGACGGTAAGCTCTACCTCGCGCCCCTGGAGAAGAAATTCGTCGGAAAGGTCCTCGACCTCGGCACGGGCACAGGCATCTGGGCCATGGACTTCGGTGACGAGTTCCCCGAGGCTGAGGTCATTGGCACTGATATCTCGCCGATTCAGCCCTCATGGGTGCCGCCGAACGTCAAGTTCGAAATTGAGGACTTTTCGCAAGATTGGACTTTTGCCGAAAATACGTTCGACTATGTGCACATGCGATATTTGTATGGAAGTGTTCCCGACTGGTACGATCTCTTCGAAAAGGCATACAAAGCAGTCAAGCCAGGTGGATGGGTTGAGAGCTACGAGGGCGATCCCATGTGCTATAGCGATGATGGTTCACTCAAGGAGGGCAGCGCCATTGCGGAATGGGGCAAGTTCTTCCACGAAGGTGGCAAGAAACTCGGTCGTATCTTCACACCAATCCCCGACAGCCTGCAAGAGAAGGGCATGAAAGCGGCTGGGTTTGTCGACATCCATTCCGAGACGTTCAAGGTTCCGGTAGGCGACTGGCCCAAGGAGGAGAAGTTGAAGGAGATCGGGAGGTTCATCCAGTTGGGCGTGGAGACGGATGTGGAAGGACATGCCTCGTTTATGGCGAATCTGCTGGATGGTTGGACGCAAGAACAGGTGATACTTTATTGCGCACAGTTGAGACGAGAGCTGAGGGCGAAGAAAACGCACATGTATTACAGACAACGCATTGTGTGGGCGAGAAAGCCTGAGCTCGAGGCTGACACTATCACCGGGGACACTGACACTGCTTGACAGCTTTACATTTGTAGGGGTTTGACTTTGGCTGGGGACACGTAGTCGCTGATTGATGAATTTTTGAGAGAGGAAGTGACCCATTCGTTGTGCAGAGCTTGTGGTCTAGTCTATTGATTGAACCTGACCGACCAACTTCATATCACAGTCTGTATCTTACGTGGCCATCTATCTGCGCTGCTCGACACGATTACTGTACATGAACGGTCTCATCAAGCACCGAAACATTTATTTTCGAATCATATCCGTTCTCGGCGTCAAATCGAGTCAAAGACAAGACCCTACTGACGGAAGCCAAGTTAGCGTCACGCCAACTAAACGACATACACGGTCGCCAACCTCATCCGTCTCAGTTTCGGGGAACTAACTGCTGTGCCACCAAGCGGCCAACTACTCCGAGCACTACTCCGCCCAGCGCGGAATTTATCTTTATTATTTCAAGAGGCGACATGGCGCGATGTCTTATTTCAGTGCCTCGGTGGAAACCTCCGAGGTTTTTCGACCAGCGTCCCGCGGCACTGTTCCTCGACTGACTCATAGAATCGAAAAGAAAAAAAAAGGAGGAAACATCATGCCAAACCCTTTTTTCAAATACGCAATAGACCGTAATTCAATATTCACAGTCACCTCTTCTGTTCTTACGCAAATGTAAATAACACTCTGGGTGAAGGCATCTTACATTTTGTAGGGTTAATGTGTACGGCCACATATATCTCGGTTGGCTTGGGACACGCGTTGTTACGATTCTAGGCTCCCATTCCATGAATGTTCAAGTATCCCGCGGGATTATTTATAAACGTGAAATCATACTCGCGTTGCCTTCTTGACACGACATTGGGGGGGGGAGGGGGGGTGTGAAATATCCCTGGTTCCACTGAGTTGTCCCCGCCAACCAACGTATCGGTTTACCGACAAACTACTAAACGATGAGTTGATCTCGCCATTACAACAATTTATATATCATTGATTATTTGCAGACTGTTACATCTAATATTATTGGACCACTGGATCCCCTCGTCAGACTGGCTAGGAGCTAGTTTCGGCGGTATCATCCGGACTTACTGAAACCCGACAGATTCATCTAGTCATGGTCATGGACGCTTCTTGACAACTTTATCCGAGGCCCCCCCCCCCTCGAACGTCATGCCATTTTGTAACATCCGTGAAAGCCATAGGAACACAGCAAGGGCTGGAAAAGCAGCGGCCGAACTGGTGGATATTGTAAAGAAGAAAAGAAAATCATCTGACTTGAGAAGTAGGAATCTACCAAGGCCACAAAGGCCCACGTTTCTAGTTAGGCCTAATTCTCACGTCAGATTTCGTTCCCAAGACTCTGGGATTGTGTAGATATCTAATAAATTTTTTTTTTTTTGGATATCTTCATAAAGACAATGATCGTCGTACATAGATGAGACGTTATGCGGGAGACGTCCCCCAAGTTTTGGAAATGCAGGGTGCTAGCTCACAAGGGTGTCCGTAGCGTTTAGCGGTTGGTAACCTGCCACATGATGGGCCATTGATGGATGATGTTCTTACAAAATCAACTTGCATAATAACCAGTCTAACCGAGCCCCCAGATCCTCGTCTCCGCGGAATGCGACAACGGGTAAGCTAGTGCAGTCATCGGGTCGATAGATCCGCCCAAGTGACGTGGGGTGTTTAGCCGCGATTGGTACGCCTTAGCACGCGCCTTACAGAAGACATGACAGGGCCTGTGGCGTTGGTGGTCGACATCCAGGACAGACGCTGTTGGGTCTAATGATGCTCCCGTATGTACGGAGTAGGTGAGTAGGTATATCCGTACCCGCGGGGAAGAAAAAAAACTTGTCAATTTAAGTGGATCCTGCACACCACGCCCTTCAAGAACATATGTGACAATGGGCGTCAATTTGCGCGCCGGTACCGGGCAAAGTAGCAGAATTGGAGGCAAAGAGTCAGACGAACGGTGTCATGGTGTCAGTGTTAGCCTGCTTTGGCCGTCACAATTCACAATGCCCAGAGTCCATCCACACTCACTATTATGACGCTTACATGAGCGACCCTCATTTGTCAGCTCGTGTTTCTCGCTCAGGCATGTCTTCACCTGAGAAGGAGTCGGCAATTTCTTCCGAATCTGACATCAACCATACAATTCAATAGCCACAGGCGCCCTTTAGTTACAAAGCCTGTCATCGCTAGTGTGGGCATTAGTTCTCGTTGATGGATCACCATGGCGAAGCTATTTTTTTTTTGAGTCGGCCTCGAAAAGTATTTGATGCTGCGGGCGTCTCACTCAGAAGGAGTTTGTTGGCATTATTTATTATACTGAGTGAGGTCAATTCAAACTGCTTATTTTCCATCAAATAATTCGCATCTTTTATCCGGATATCATTCATATTTCTCAAATCACATCGAAATGAAGATTCTCGACGAAGAGTTTCATCGACGTTGGCGCAACACCGGGCCGGTTTCTCTTATCAGGAGCACCCTGCCATCCAACTCCAGTGACAAGGCTTCCATGTTATCATTTACCCGGCGCAATTCCTCAGCAGAAACCACCATGTCGATCAAGCTCAAGAACCACTACAACTCCAAGGTCTACTCTTCTCGATCGCCCGTGTCGGGAGAACTTGTCATCGCGCCGTATTGCGACGTCCGATTTGAGAATGTTTCTATTCTTCTGGTCGGCGCCACTAAGACGCGGACAGACGCCGCTCAGGTCCTTCAGAATGCGTCTCACACTTTCTTGAGGCTTGAGATGCCAATCGAAGAGTCGATTTTCCCTACCCCGAGAGTATTTGAGGAAGGACGTGTCTATAAAATCCCTTTCAATTTCGTCATCCCGGAACATTTGACTCTCAGCGCTTGCCGACATAAGAACGTGTCCGAAGACGTTGCTCATCAGCACATTCGCCCACCACCTTCCATGGGCTCTTGGGAGAAGGATGATTTGTCGCCAATGATGACTCGTGTGGAATATTCTGTCGTGGCTCTCGTTTATGGCGAGCCCGAGACTGGATCGAAACCAACAACCTTGATGGAGACGTCCTATCGCATTAATGTCCTCCCCGTGTCGGTTGAGGATCCGCCACTGAACGTGACAGCTCGAGACCGGGGTTACGCTCTGGAGAAGTCGTCCAACATCCGCAAACATCTCTTTGCGGGCAAGAAGGGACGTATTACTGCATCCGCCGCTCAGCCTGCCCCTATTCGAGTAGCGGCCGATGGAACAAGCTCATCAGACGTTTCTCTCAGCGTCAAACTAACCTTCGACCCCACTTCTTCGAGCGATGTACCACCCGAGGTGAGCCAGGTCTCAGCCAAGCTTCAAGCAACCACCTGGTTTAGCCGAATGCCACTCGGCAACCTGCCAAATGTAGGAGTCAACCAAGTTGCCATTACCGGAATTGCGCATCAGAGCTATTCCACTACACTACCTCTCGATAACATGGAATCAAAGAAGAGTGGCTGGAAAGGACGAAAACCATATCCAGGGTCGTTGACGAGTCTGTCTATTGCTGAAGAGAGGCGACAATCCGAAAGCGCTGTCCAAGCGGGAAACGCCAGCCTAGAGGTCGTGGAAGAAGAACCGAGGCGGCGCAGCGAGGGAGGTCTCCTAACCAGTCTGAACAGTACATTGCAACTATCTCTCCAGGTCCCGACTGAAAGGCGACTTCTCCTCCCCACATTCCACACTTGTCTCGTCTCGCGAACATACACTCTTCATCTCAGCCTCGTTTTGGGCGATGCAAAGATCAACCTAGCCATCCCAGTTCAGGTTGTCGTCGAGTCACTTCCCGAGCACCTCCTAGCGACCCCTGGCCTTCCGACATTCGAGGATGCTCTTGCTGCTCAGGAAGAGGCCGACGCCGATGAATTGTTGCGACCACGTATCATGACACCACCCACGCAAGGATCTCAACATAATGATGTGCTACCAGGTTATGATTAGTGAGAAGTTGGATTATGGGGAAATAATGTAAATGTTTGTGGCGAAAATTATGGGATCGGGTTCTATTAGATGGCAACACAGTTGGGTAATGGTTTGGATAATGGTTTGTTATTTTCAAAGGGCAGGACACCGGGAGCAAAAATTACGAGCGACACGGGAAATAATATTTTATTCAAAATCTTAATTTTAAGGCTGCCAAAATGCCATCATACAACTCTGACCTATCATACATGATTCTAAAATAGGTATTCGTTTGAATCAGAAAATTGGGTTGAAGTTGGGTTGCCTCCTTACATCTCAGGGTACATCTGGATCAATTTTTTGTTTTCAGCTCTTCCGGTTACTGATAGCGCCAGTGGGTTATATCTAGCACCATAGTTGGACTGAATGTAGTTGCAGTTCAATGAACTGAGAATATTCATGTGGTCAACGATTTGGGGAAGAATTTGGAAATATCTCCTTAAATGCTTGCGTTGCCATGTGGTTCAATAAAATAAAATACAATACAATAAAACAAAAAATAAAGTATCTTATGGTTATTACCCGATTACTCCTTATCCACCAGGTCTTCGACATTCTGCAAGATCGTCTCCTCCAGTGAAACCCATCCGGGTCGTCCAAGATCACGCAAGAGTTGCTCGGCTCGAGCCCTGGGTACGATTTCGTTGGCGTCCTCGCCACCCGAGAAGTTATCGACAAACGTCTTGTTTGGGAAGTTCTTGCGGAAGATATCAAGGATTGAGTCCCAGCTAAAGCTGCCAGCAAATGCAAAGATTCGCTCGTCCTTGACATTAGGGTGGATTGCAGCCGCAACATGAAGCCTTCCAGTATCAGCCGCGTTGACAAAGTTTTCTGTGAAAGGTTTAGTTAGCATATATAGACGTCGCACACTGGTGGCGAAAATACATACGTGGCGGTACCATTTTATGTATCTGGTTAATTTCGCCCTTGAAGAGGCTAACAGGGAAACCAGATGTAGAGGGATACCCCTGCTTTTCAAAATCAAGGGGTCTTCCAAAGTTCACATTTGGCAGGACTGAGGTTTTATGTTAGCCGCGGCTCCGGTGTCTAAGAATATCTCTGGATTTTGGGACCTACCCGCATTCACAACAAGATCGAGACGTTTGTCGCGATTCTCGTCATGATACTTCCAGACAGCCTTCTCCCCTTCGTTCTTGCTAGCACTATAAATGTACTTGGCGCGTTCCGGCTCATATGGCGGAGGAGCCCAGGCCTTCTTAACTACGTCGTCGGACCACGAGTCCACAGTAATAGTTTTGCCTGGCTGTCCAAAATCGGATACGACTGCTGCCGTCGAAGACGAAGTCAAGACAAACCGATGAACGCTAGGTTCTGCATATGCAGCCTTGAGTGCGTTCACCGAGCCCTCTACGACAATGGGAATGACATTGTTTGGGTTCGGGTCGGGAATCATGATAGAGGCTGTATGAGCGACAACGGAGACACCTGAGTACCATTAGCAGGATATTTTACACACGTCGGAGATGCAATTTTACCCTTGATGGCATGATCGTATGCCCCTTCAGCAGTCATATCAGGAACCGAGTAGAGCTCGAACTGGCCTTTGCCGTACTTGTTGTCGAATATTTCGGTAAGGAAAGCTGCCTTGGCGGCATCGCGAGCGGTGCCACGGACCTTGTAGCCATGAGCAAGAAATTGGTCCGCAACATTGGACCCAACCCAGCCAGCGGCGCCGGTTACCAGCACTGTAGTGCCCTTGGGAATTGCCGGGTTATCGAGAACGGACATAGCGAATAGTTGGGAGCTGAAAAGTGGGTGTTGGGAATATTGCGATGGGCTGAGAGTGATGATTGGAATTTGGAAATTGCGTTGGAGATGTTGAGGATGCTGCAATGGATTAATTATCCTGGGAAAGTGCTGCGACCTTGCCAACTTAAATACACTTAAATTCAATCCCCTGATTTGCTTCAAGGAGTTACTGAAACACCAACAGAGCTAGTTGATGAGGAATCTTGATGCTTAGCTAACAACAAATCCGCAACATTTTAGGGGGCCCGCCATAAATTGTGGCTTGGTGGTCTGCATTGCTGCGGACTTTGGCGGATAAGAGCCAGCTATGACGAAACACTCCGCATATATTCGAAAGACGCTACCTATTAGAGTTAATTCACTAGTCAGCTATCTTCTTTTATTCATTTTTCGCAAAATGAAGCATGGAATGGGTTATGGACTGAGATAATTCTTACTTGGCCTTCTGAATCGCGTTACCTCTGAAGACAAGATTCCAATCACGCTGCATAAGAGTGGCACCACTACACCCATTTCCGGAGTACTCCAAGATGTCCTTACTCGCGAGAAGTCAGTATGGCCTTCCCCACTCTTGCTACGAAAGCACATCGGAAACGCCGACTTACGAGGCTGTGTCAATTTATTTACTATTTTTCTGCTTGAGTGGATAGATACCATCGATTTTTTTGTGCCTCACAACCATCCTAGCACGAAACTTGGACCCTCTACTTTCGAGCTCGAGAAGACCGCCTGCTTGAGCGGCTACTCAGTATCTGCTGTTGCTTGTCCGCTGGCTGACCAGGGTCGTATCCGACCAAGCAAATTGACAGTTTCCGCTCCCTTCCCAAGCCCAGCATCATTGATTTCTCTATCCTTGGGACCCCGCCGCTGTCAAGCGAGCTAGGTGAGCTACCCAACGACTCGGCTAAGATGCGACCGAATTGAAGGGCCCCAGCGGTGTGAGTATGAGAGTAGATGGCAAGCAATTGCTGCGCTTCCTCTCGTTAGCCTTGAGATATGATAACACAAGCAGCGTTCTCCACTCACTTGGTGACATAGGCACGCGACTGTAACAGGGGCATCCTCTGGGTTGTCACGTTCAGGCAACAGCTGCACACACTAGCTTGAAGCTTCTTCGCCGATACTTCCAACCGTGGCGCTCCCATCGTTGTCGACGTCCACAGGCGAGACGAAAAGACTCTCTGGAGCCAGGTTTTGGAGTATCACAGTCATCGTTCTTGTATTTGTGCTACCACAATAACCTCCAAACTCGGCAATTGGGCTTGATCGATAACAGAAAAGCGATGATATGCTTGATTGAAACGAAGGAATATTCCTAGCCAAAATACGGGTTTATGGTTATATATGCGTTTTTTTTTATACCTATCTACCGTATCTGAGGACGTCCCACTTGTAAGATTACCAGCGGCCATTAATTGCTGTGTGGTTAGTTCAGATCAGTTGCATCAACGTAACCTTCCATCGGCCAACCATGAACTGGTTCGCATTGGAAACTGAGCGCGGAGTATTGACATAAGGGCGATTCTCCTCTGTTCCTTTGGTGATTGCAGAGATACGTTTCTGTGTCTGAGGTAAGAAATCTTTGAGTGCCCAGCGATGAGAGCATCCATGTTGTTCAATATCAGATAAGACGCAACACCAGGTCACGCTCAACCAAGCCCTTGTTATATATGGGTGGAATTAATTCGTCAATATGATGTAAGAGTACTTATAGGTATTGCGATGAGTTGAACCGGGAATGAAAACGACAATAAAGCAGGATAGTGCATGCCTGGAATGGGTCTTCATCTCCCGAGCTTAATTACGAAGCACCTCCCACGCTTACAGTATGCCCTTCCAGTCTTGAATATGAGCTCACTCCATTTTACTCTCAGTTCGACTTATTTTTCCTTCATTATCTCTTAGGAGGAAAATGACAGTTTCAGCATTGGAAGAACTCGAGGTTGGAGGTTTCAAAGGTTGCGTGTTGCGAATTACGAGCCTATCAAGAACAGAAGTCTTCATATTTAACATGGAAGTAAAGAAGTGAATTCGAATATTCCCTATTGAATACATAAAATAGCTTCTCACCAAATTTCATACCGCAATGCCGCGATCCTCCTCGATCGCGTGCTTTTTGTCGATCATCGCAAACCATTCATCTACGCTAAGAATTCGCGGGGAAATTGGCCCGCGTCTTACACCGTTGCATCATTTTGCTTAGCAATCGCTTCACCCACAGCATTATTAACATAGAATAGATTTCAAATATACTTGGAGATATCATGTTTGCTTATCTGGCATCTGATGCAAATAGAAAAAAGTATAAATAGCACAATCCCACCGCATCGTATTAACAATCCACGATCATACATCATAGTCCTAACAAGGTACCTTAATTTTACAATGTCGACAGTTAAATTCGCCGTGGTTGACGTGTTTTCTTCAATTGCGTACAAGGGGAACCCTCTCGCAGTTGTCGATGACTTGGAGGGTACACTCAGCGACAATCAAATGAAGCTGATAACCCGCCAATTTAATCTCTCCGAAACCACGTTCTTCTCCAGGCCGACGCGACCCCAAGCAACATATAGGTTACGCTCTTTCCTGCCAGATGGCAGAGAGGTTCTCGGCATTGGACACAACATCCTGGGAGTTTGGTGGTTCCTTGCTCAGGGCGGATTTCTCGACTTCTCCAGCTCCCCTTCATTGAAAAAGTCGGGAGACGTGGAAGAGTTTACGTTCTATCAAGAGCTAGGGGAGTTGGTGACGCCAGTTAAAATTCTGCGAACCAAGAGCTCTGAAGGTCAGCCACCGGCTTATTCAGTATCACTTGTCCAAGCAACTCCCAAGGCTCACGGCCAGCACCCCAACCTGCACTCACTTGCCAAAAGTATTGGCCTTAAAGAGGAAGACATTGGACTCCCCACGGCCAACCATCAAGCACTCTTGAAGCCTAGAGTGATGTCGACTGCTTCGACATATCACCTTCTGGTGCCTGTCAAATCTAGTTCAGCCCTGGACCGTGTCGTCATTCAAAGAGACAAGCTCTTGGAGCAGCTTTCGTTGGCTGATGATCGAGCATATGGATTATTCCTGTATACAAACTACGCATCCGGCTCTGGTGACTTCATTCGAGACACCTACCGCGCCAGGTTCTTTAGCCCAGGAATGTCGACCGAGGACCCGGCAACTGGAAGTGCCGCAGGACCGTTATCGGCACTCCTCTACAACGAAGGTCATCTTAGCCCTGTCGAAGGAGAAGCAAATATTACGGTTTGGCAGGGCCATAATGTTGGCCGGGAGTGCGGGATAAAGGTGAAATTGTCTGTTCGCAGCAGTTCTGAAAACAGTCTAGAGACAAGCGTCGAATTGATTGGCGATGGCGTGAAGATCTCCGAGGGCTCGATGATTGCGCCAGCGTCTTCTGTTGTGTTCTAATAATGGAACAGAGAAGTGTAGAAAGGTTTGAGCTTCTTCTGTGAAGAGAACGAAGTTTAAATTCCTGTAGCTGTTGGATGCTTAAGTGAATCAAAAGATCTTTTGATATTCTAGTAATTGGATAGAGTTCCTCGAGTCGGACACATAGACCTGTATTTAATGGATTTTATAATATAATAAGCGGTCTAGTTGGACAGGGTTTCAGCACAGAAGGCTATAGTCGACTGTGAAGTGTGTTAATATCAACCAGCAGCGAATCCTAAGGCACTGGACTTGGATGATACTGATGGTTGCTCGCACTTATGAGCTCGGTGACCTGGCTGGGTAACTAAAAAGAGATAAAGATGATGGTTATGTAGCTGTGAAGCAGGCTCAAAGACCTACCACCATGAAGCACTCCTACGTAATATCTCGACTTAGTACGCCCTATTGTGGGTCTCAGTCAATTTGTGCATTGAACGCCTATCCCCTATACGAGCACCACAGACCTGATTTTAGCCCTCCTCACATACTCATCTGGTAGCTTCCATACCTGTGCAAGCCTCACGTATGCTCCAGGTATTGTAGTTGACCTTCCAAGAACAAGTCCAATCACATCTAAAGCCTTCGTGTGTAGAAAGCATAAGATTGTTACCTTCATGTCGTAGCTCAATGTCTCCCCATCATCATTTGTGTAGCGTGAATATTCTTCTCCATCCTGAGCTCGACGGTATGTCTTCTCGATTGAGCCGTCATCCAACAAGCCATCTGCTTCGTACATTCGCACATCGGGGAGAACAAAATGCCCCCTTTCCCGCTTCTCCCAGTCGCCGACAATGCACACTCCGGACTCCGAACTAGCCTCATCAAATACCATAGATGCCTCAATTACAGGCCCGCGAATGGTGACAGAACCAGAAAGCACATCACCAAAAGGGTTGAGATCCGTTTTTGGTATTGTATCAGCACTCTCCACATGTGCTAGAAGGTTTCGTATGCTGGTGGAGGAATGTTGGTTCCATACGACTGGCGCCTCAAGGCTTGCCCAGGACCAAGTTGGAGCAATGCACGCGTCCGAAACGGTGGCCTCAACCCAAGGACTTGGGTGCCAGAGGAGGTCCCAGAACAAGGACGAGCTCCAAAGCCCCGCCAAATACTGATCATTCGTTTGCTGGGCCATATCGGACGCAACGCCGGCTATGGCGATAAGTCTGTCGCTGGTAAAGGTAATATCCCGTTGAGAGTAATTGGCAATGTTGATGCGCCACTGTTCCTGCATGTGATCATTATTAGGAGCAGGAAGTCTCTTCTCCTTTTGTACGACATCTTTACCCTCTACTCTTCGTTCGCTCTGGCACTCCCAGATGACGCCACCAGGACCGAAGTGTATCATCCTTCTAGAAAGTAGTTGCTCTTGGAAACACCATGCGCGGGTATATAATGGCCCGTCCCATACGTAGTTAAAGAAATTGTGTGACGAAGAACTCCCACCTCGTAAATGCTGTGTTTCACCGTACGACCCACGCGTCGTCACCCGAAGAACGGGCAACATGCTTCTGCGCACCTGGACTTGTTCACTTTGCTCACTGGTTCCGAGTTGTAAGTACCAAGGGAGCCACTCAGTGCCCCTAGGCCCCAAAAGCGGCGTGCTTGGATTTGGCGAAGAGCCAGCTGCTATGGTAATATATGCATGTTGGTAGATGTTGGCCATCTGCGCGGCCTGCTCTTCCCAATCTCCCTTGCTGTCTTGAATAATGCAAAGTGAGTCAATCCATAGAAATCGCAATCCCAGTCTTCTAGTGATCTCAATCGCGTCTTTGAAAGTACTGTCTAAGCATTCGGAGTCAATGTAGGATTTATGTTGCTCAACATTTTCGAGCATAGTCCTCACGGGGTAGCCTGCCCCCCAGCAGTGACTGAAGGCTGCGTACTGCCCCATTTCTTCCGAGTTCGTCTCATGTAATCGAATCGGATCATCTTGCATTCCTATATCCAATAGACGTTTAGGGAGCTTTGCAGGGGAAGTAGATGAGCTACAAGTGTCATGCTGGGAGTCACACTTGTCAACGCAGTTGTGGATGAAATCCCACACAGTCGGGTCATCAGATCGCGCAGCTCGGCTAGGGAAAGGACCGCAGTTGGGTAGGTATTTACTGGGTATTTCAGATGGACCTGACGCTGAATTGTTAGCTCGATATAGGGAAGCTCAAAGTAACAAGTAATACCAATTTCAATTGCGATAGGCTGATTCTCGGTCTCGGATGACGAATCATGCGTCTGAACAATGATTGGGTATCCTTCAACTAGTATCAAGGAAATTACAGCATCTTGGTCTCCGGCAAATTTGAGATACAATTCAGAGTCGCTGAGATCGGCACACGAATGATGTCCAATGAACCTTCAAAGTGCCATTCCTGATTATCAGCCAAGTCAAGTCGACATTTTCAGTTTGGTTGGAATTGCGTCCTACCAGTCTGGAAGGTAGTGCTCGAGTACCTCCAAGAGCATAATGCAGTAAATGCATGGCTTAACAGGCTTTGCGTAGCCCTTTGCGGTCTTCAAGACATCCTTAACTTGGATTTCAAGGTTTAGCCAAACAGCACCTGCGTTTACTTTGCGCAGCTCATCTTGAGAAAAATCGTCGAAAAATCCGAGGGAGTTATTTGAACTCTCAAAATGATCGCGTGGACTAAGATTGTTGCACGTAGGACAAATCCCTCTTAGTGGTCTTGCGATGTAGTGGTCAGCAGCTCGGCCCAAGGCAGCGGCTGTGTCTAGAGTCTTCCGAAATAACGACATGCTCAGATTACAAGTTGAGGTCAGTCAATCATGGGGAATGATTGCGTTTTGGTGTGTCGCAGTATTAGAACATCTCTTTCGGGTTTACGGTGGGATGAACGGCGCGCCTGGCCAAGCCAGCCTAGCCTAAATAGGCCAGTTGGTATGATGCCTGTTTTGACCCCTTTTCCTTCTAAATTCATCATTCGACATAACCCATCAGCAATAATGCCTCGTGGCCCAGAATTGTCTCCCCAGGTGAGGTCTCGCATTTGCGAGCTTCGGCCAATTGGCTGTTCACATGCCAAAATTAAGAAGCTCCATCCAGAAATCCCTCTCGGTACCATAAAAACGACCCTCCGCCTTGAAGCCCAGCGCGAAAACAACCAAAGCAAGCCACGATCAGGGCGACCTCGAGCAATCAAAGAAAAATAGTGCGATCTCCTCTATGATGCGGTTATATATACAAGTCCATAAACGGACTATCGAGAGATGTTAGATTTCATTGGGAATATCTGTAAAAACCGGGCTCTTCAATCTATCATAAAGAAATGAGTTGGCGGAAGTAGCTCCATCGATGAAGATCTCTCCCGACCTCACAACACGCAAAGCCACAGCTCGGATGAGCAGAGCAATATGGGTAATTTGACTGAAATTTTGTAAAATAGAGTGATAAGTGTTATATTATATAAGGTCAAGGCGCTCGGCGAATATGTGCCGGGCTGAACATAACGGAACCACTACGACAGGGAAATGTCAAGGAGATTATGAACCCAAGAGGGGCCCATCAAATGTCTTGGGCTGGCTTTGGACATAGGGACTATACAAATCTTATAGCTCTAGATAGGTACGTGGATAGGCAGTACGTTTGTGATCTATCTGAAACTACTCTGCCTGACTTTGTTGGAGTTAATAATGTACAGTGATACTTCGATATGACTATATAGCTTGAATCGTTAAGGCCTTACTATAGCCAGTTGGGACTAAGGTTATGATTTGGTCACCTTATTCATCTGATTTTAACCCTATTGAGAATCTTTGGGTGTTAATGAATGTTGAAATCTTTCTCCTTTAACCAGAGCTGGGAGGAGACCTGTTTGTGTTAAGCAGGAGATATTGATAATACGGGGCATTTCTATCCAATACAAACTCATGGAGAATGATCAAGCGAGGTTAAACACGTTTCTTATTTCAATTTGATAACTAAGTAAGGGGGTTGCAGTTGCAAGAGAAGTCGGTAGAGACGGGTTAAGTAGAAGCTCGAGGTTAAAGGCAAAGACTGTATAAAGTACGAACTAGATGTCTCGCATAGTTGGAATGGCCGATTTCAAACTCGAAGGCGCCAGGGCATTCCAGGCAACCGAAGAAATTTCTTAAATCTTAGTCCATCGCAGTAAAAGCGCAGCACCAATGACAGGTAATACGCTGACGAGTTCCCCCAGACCAGCGTATGCCGGCGGAATTCGCGCGTTGACAAAGGCACCCGAAGACAGCAGGATTGCAAAGAGGTTGTAGACAAAACTCCAGCCGAAGTTAAACCCGATGCGACGGATGGCTTTCTTGCTGACTACGATAACTGTTTGGATTCCGGCGAGGTTTGGGCGCATAAGAACGACATCCGCTGCAGACTTGGCGACATCGGTGCCCTCATTGATGTGAATCCCAATCGTCGCCTGGGCTAATGCAGCGGCATCATTGGTTCCGTCTCCACAAAACATGACGACTGGAGGCTTCGACTTGGACAGTTGAGATGAAGATGTCGTCTCCAATAGGGCTTTGATGTAAGCTTGCTTATCAGCTGGACTGCATCGAGAGCGAATGTTGGTGCCAGGAATACCAAGCGAAAGCCCTGCTGCTTGAACAACTTGGTCGTCGTCACCAGAAAGCAAATGAACGATAATTCCCGAGTCCTGCAAATTTGAGACAGTTATGGCTGCGTCAGGTCTGAGAGTGTCTTGAAGACCAAAAATAGCGGCGGGAGTGTCGTTGATAGCAAAACAAAAGGCCGTCTGTGCCTGGGACTGAATCGCTTGCACATGTGCGTTGGAGGATAATTCGAGCCATCGCGAATTTCCAGCAAAGATCGTGCTGTCTAGATATGTCCCTTCCACGCCCTTTCCAACTCGGACTTTAGTGTCTGAGACACTTGACACGGCCACGACCCCAGCAGCCTTGAGGTGATTGGCAACAGCCACGGAAACTGGATGTTTGACGTGCGCAATCAAGGCCAAGAGTAAGGATTGTGTCAAACTTTGGTCTTCATTCAGATACTCCTCTCGGACTACCAGTAGCTCTCCTTGCGTCAGAGTACCGGTTTTGTCAAAGACGACATGACTCGTCTTGGATGCCAACTCAATACTTTCAGAGGATTTAAAGATGACACCGCGCTCGGCAGCAATCCCAGTTGCAATGGCAATAACCATGGGCACAGCAAGACCTATGGCACATGGGCATGATACAATCAAGACCGTAATTGCATAGGTGACACCTTGGATAACCGCATTTGACCAGGATTTGTTTTCGACGGCTACACCAACAGCCACCCAGATTGCAAATGTGATGACTGTCAAGACCACTACGACAGGGACAAAATATGTCGCCACACGATCTGCTATTTCCTGGAGTTTGGGCTTAGACAATTTGGCTTCGTCAACCATCCCTGCAATCGCACTGATCGTATTGTCATCTGGAAGCCGAGTGAGCCGAACCTTCAAAGTACCTGGTCCATTGATAGACCCAGCTATGACAGTTGAGCCCACGGATTTTTCAACGGTTGCAGACTCCCCGGTCATCATGGACTCATCCAGCTCAGAGTTTCCAGATAGCACAGTACCATCTGTAGGAACGGCTGAGTCCGGGGGAACCATGAAAATATCTCCGAACTGAAGCAGCCTGGAATCAATCTGCTTAGTGCTGTCATTCTGGCAGATCGTAGCCGATGAAGTTTGGAGTGAGCGAATAGAGATGGATTCCACAGCTTTTTGACGTGCTAAAGCAGCGAGATAGCGACCAACCATGATAAGGGAGACTAGCAGAGTGCTCGTTTCAAAAAACTCTCCGGTAGATAGGGGTTGGCCTGAGGCAAGATATCCGAACGACACCACGGAGAATATGTAGGCGGCACTAGTGCTGAGGACGATAAGCAGATCCATCTCAATCACTCGAGAGAATACCATCGCCTTCAAAGCTTTTGGGTAGAAGGGCCCAGCAATCAATACTTGGACGATTGTTGCAAGAGCAAGGGATGCAGATCCATAAGCTAGCTTATGCTTGGGGAGAGGAGCCCAGGCCATCACCAAGACGGGGATGGTTAGGAAGATGGACAAGAGTGTCGAAAGACCAACCTGGCGAACATGTCTTGTACCTGAATTGAGAGTTTGATCGGGTTGCGGAGGGGCTAATTGCATGGGGGTGTTCCAGCCGTTCTCAGCGAGATCCCTGGCCCCGATGACCTTGGGATCGAAGTCAACCCGAACTATCTTTCGGTCAATGGCTCTCACTTCCGTGACGCCATCCGGCCACTTTTGGCCAATGATGTCCATTGGATCACCAGCGCAGACTAGATCGAAGCTAGAGCCATGACTTGTCAACCTCTCGCATTTGAACTCTGTCGTTCTTTCAAGATGTTTCATGACCTCAGATGCTGAGAGCAGACTTAGATTAATGTCGAATTCAGCCCTAGCAAGGACTAGACTGGTCTTGAGGTTGCAGATCGCCGGGAGTGTTGACATTGTTCTCTGGAGCTTCGTCTCGCATCCGGTACAAGTCATTCCTGAGATCGCGAGAACGACATGCTCCTGCCCAGAAAGCCCACTCTTCTCGGGATCAATATTGTTTCTGGAAATGGCGAAGTCGTCTTGGATGTTTGACGGAGGATTGAATGCCTTTTCGTCGTCACAACACCCGTCAGTGCATAAAGCTGGAGGAGCGCGGGTGGATGCTGGGCGGCCACAAGGAACTTTGGGGCGAGACGACTCCCCTCCAGATTTAATGCTCGTCGGGCCACAGCAAGGCTTTCTGCAAATCTTGCTTTTAGAGCTTGTCGACACTAACGAAGTTCTAGAATCAGACCGTAAACCAGCTGGAAGGCGACCGCGTGCCTTTGTTCCTCCAGGACGATTCTGCTGCGTGCAGCAAGATTCCTTTCCAAGAGCTATCAACGCCCGACAAATGCATCCTATTGCTTCGAGTTGGGCCTGGTAGCGATCATAGGCGCGACGAACATGGGCGCGACAAGCTCGGCCGCTGGCTTCGCCTGAGCTATTATTGCCTATAAATATTGCGTTAATTGAACATCCTTGTGAGTTTTGAAAAGGAACTTGCTTTTAGAACTGTCACAGCAAGATTCAGAGTCATCTGCTGCTTGGCATTCTCTCAGGGCGATTCGGTCGATACAGCTCGTAGAGCAGCATGGAGCGACCTTGTCTACACAGCAATCAGGAGTTGATATTTCCTCCTCCTTGACAGGGCCCTTGTCAGAGCAGCAGGCATCTTTGCAGCCACTATCGCTAGCCTCCAGGTAGATTGCACAAGATTCTTCCTTTTGGGTGGAGTCTTTCGGGCCAGCTGTTGTAGAGGAGCAGCAACTATCAATACAGTTGTTCTTGACCTGAATCTGAACAGGTTCCGCGGGAGTTGAGCCGCAGCATCTTTTTTCACAATCACTGTCTTGAAGACTTGGCGGCGGTTCTTCGACTTTTGGGCGACAGCAACCCCGCTTGCAGTTGTCACTGTCACTTCGGGTGAGGTTTCTTGTGTTCGGTGCCTCAGGCACGAGAGAGTGGCATTCATCACTAGCCGTAAGCTTCAGCGTGACATTTGACTGAATGCTGGCAACCAGTTCGGTAATCTCAGCTTTCTCAGACGACTTGTTTTCGGTCAACTTTCGAGTGGGGATATTGCGCAAAGTGGACTGAGTTTGGTTACGGTTCTCACCATCCTTAGGTGGAGGGCAACAGCCCGAGCTACAAGCCATTGTAGCGTAAGATTTCGGTGCGTTATTATAAACCTGGGACCAGAGATGAATGATGTGAGAGGGAGAGATTGGCCATCAAGGTGTACTGTGCATTTGCAGCTGGTCTCGAGAGATAAACGCCACCAACTCGAAATGTGGTTAGCGTGGATACGACCTTGACCGACCACGGGGAGTATCATAAGAAACTGTGTAACGAGATTCCCACTAGAAGCAGAGCAATGCTGGCTAGGAAGCGTCATATATTTACACATACTGCACCGATACCATCATAATCATCAGTTCGAGAGTGATTTAAAGAAATTCATTCATCACAATATTACAGCCCGTAGAGATCCCATTTGTGAGTGCGTCAGCCACCGGCCCATCTCTCCTCTAAGGCCTTCAGTGAGATATCCTCACGTAGTACCTTTCACCTATCATCCTACTTATTCAAAGATCCGCAAAGCTCAGCTCATATGCAAAGCCCACCACTATCTTTGCAAACTCGAGAACGTGTGCAAAATCAACCGTGCTAATAGTATCCTGTGCTGAGTGGATGTAAGGACTACTATCATCAAACGCAGACTCAAATGCAAAAGCGGAGGGGTAGCCCGCTCGAGTGGCGGATGCATGATCAGAGCAGGCGTATCCGCACTTAGCATCCACACTGGGTAGAGAAGAATACTTTATCTTATTAGCCAGCACATAAAAAGCATCTCAATCTTCCTGATTCTGTTCACTTACAGCTGCAACGACTTTTTTTAGGAACGTAGTTAAGGAGGGATCGACGTTATCAGTAATAATACCAACAACCTCTTGCGTGCCAGGCTTAACATAGCCCGTCATATCTTGGTTGAGCATAGCCTTGATATCTCGTCCTTCTCTGGCATATTGCTGAAAAATGGCACCACTGCCAAGCAAGCCAGCTTCTTCCCCAGCATACCAATGGAACTCAATTGTATTCGTAGCTTGGTTAGATGCGACCTTGGAATCTGTCAAAAGAACACGAAAGGCGTCGAGGATGGTGATGCTTCCTGACCCATCATCATCTACGCACTATCATTCAGTCATGGGTCTCTTCTTCCTCGATAAAGGTACTTACCAGCACCTGGGGCTCGACCACTAGCACGATTCTGAAGGTTGACAGAGTCAAGATGTGCACCGACAACAATCGTCTTCTTGCTCTGTCCAGGAATTGTAGCAATGATGCTCGGCTGGCGGAAAGAGTGAGAAAACTTTGTTACATTTACATTCTCAGCTCCACTGGCAGAAATAATTGTCTGGATTTGTTGCAGAAGCCATTCCGCTGCCTGTTGACCATATGATGCGGTATAGTACCGATTTTGGAAATTTGAAAAGGTTGTCAGGGTTTCGCGCATTTTGGCTTGACTTAACTTGGGGAGAAGAGCTTGCACAGCAGCGCTCTGCCCGACGGCATCGGGGAAGCTAGCCAGGACCTGAAGACTGACAATAGGGGCTTCATCAAGGTCTGTGATATCAATAAAGTGTTTGTGCTCCTAGGGAACGTGGAGGCTATCAGCACAGTAACTATAATGGTATCGTCGAGCGAAACTTACAGCTTTGATCGCCCACTTCTCTTCCTCAGTAACAGTACGAACATCGTCTGGAGCGAGCTCAATAGTATATAATGGCTCAGCCTGTCGACGTTGAGTAGGTGAAAGAGCATTTGCTATAGTAGCAATAGCCGCTAATGTGAGAGTAAAACGCATGACTACAGTGTAATGAGGAGCTGATAGTAAATTTGGGAAGATGTGATGAGAAACGGAAAATGTGACTCGGACAGAAACCGTATCTTTATATAGGCCACATGCTTTTCGTCCATCTATCACGACCTGCTATCCTTGGAAAGCAGATTTTATGAATAACTTACGGGGTCACTTCTCCGCAACTATCTGGCGTATGATTATTCAACCCATATCATTCTTGGCCCGGCGCTGGTATACATTTGAGGCAGGAGATATTCAAACTCTCGAATAGAATTTCGCTCGCTCAGTCACCATTGCAAGGATATGGACGGGAACTTTTGCAAATAGTATACCCCGCCTGTGTTTGTATCTATGCTTAAAACACATAGACTATACGACCTTCCAGAAATGACTATGCAGCCGGGCGGGCCGCATGTGTTGATCTCCTTGGCATTGCATCGCCACAATACAGCACCGATGTCAACCGCGTTATCGGCATGCCTACTTAAGGCAGGTTCTAACGGTTACAAGTACTTTTGATAATTGTTCTGTGCTAGTAGTTGGGTAATCTGTTGACTTACTTCGCTCTTCTGTCAATAATAACCTTCACATTTGATGACCAAAAGCATGTGTGGTACGAAGGAAACAACCATACTTTAAAAACAAAATCCCCTCGCAGCCCTTAAATTGGTTACTAGAGTAAAACAACCCATGAACTAAACGCTCGAAAGTGCGCGCGTTGATAACCCAGTTTGGCAAGGTAGGTCTCAAACGACTTTCTTGTGCTGCCCAGTCAATGTACGGTTCGGCATGATGCTTAAAACTTTTGGAACCAAACCCATCTACGGCGTCCCTTGGAGCAATGACACTCCCACTTATTGCTTTACTGAAGGGAGTTCTAAAGAAGATATGCACATTCTCGATAATCGGATTCGATTGCTTTGTCTCGCTTCAGGTGCGGCGAGCATAGCCTGAACTAGTCATATAATATACTGAAGTCTACCACGCCGTTGCCCGCAACTCTAACTAGCCAGCTCAACACGGCCGTTGTTTCATCACCTGTAAAGATGGGTAAATAAACTACTAAGGCATCACAGCCAATGCAATCGGTCACTTGTGCAACGAGAGGAGCCGCAAGCTTGACAGGCCTCGTGTAACCCCACAACTGTTTCCGACCACAACCAGCGCTGCTGCCAACCGAATTCAAATCATCACATTGGAGAGGGTTCAGTTAGAAGACCTTAGACTTGTATTTCAACAGCTAGATTTTATCGGGTTTGAATATTTAATCAAATATATAAGGGAATTTTGGCAGAAAGTCGTCTTACCCCAAAACCAATAGCCCGCCTTCTAGTTCCTCTACCGTTCAATCGCTACAACGGTCTTCTCACATAGACTGTAAATTTGGCCGCTAACTATCAGCTTTTTTAGACTATATACACACTTGTTAGTTGTGGGCATTGAAGATATCAATAAGTTTTTTATTGCCATCTTGTGCAAACCAGTATATAGCTAGCCCACTCCAGATACGCGATGTTATCGGTTTGGGAGCTCCCAAAGCATGATAAAGCACTGAAACTTCGTGTGCTAGCACAGGAGCAGTGACAACTAGGGCATTGATGACATTTGCTATGCATCTGTTCGGTCGATTCAACTGCAATATGATTTTTAAATTTCGATCCAGCATTGCATTAAAACGAAGGGTACGTGGTCAAAGAATATGGCCGGTTTTCATTTAATAGTCGAGAAATAATTAGCGTGTTCACTGAGCTTCTGCTGCACATGATGTTTATTAATGCCGGTATTGGATGTGCTTTGGTTATTGCAAAATTGTGGATTCAAGAACATTTGATTACCCTTTAATTCATAGTTATTTAGGCTGCAGCAGGACCTTGGACTTGGTTTTCGTAATCAATTCAGCAACAGCTCTCCAAAATATCCATGAAACGTCCTGTTGCAAACCCTGTGTTGGTTTCGAGCTTACTAAGGCCGCGCGCCTTGTGTTTCATGGCGAAATAAACAATTGCTTTAGCGAGGTGAAGCACACTCGAGATCCACACCCTCTGCGGTAGTGGCTACAACGAATTTCAAACATCGATGACCCTCTAGTTATATGATCCCCTATCGCACGACCTCCAGTTGCGATTGTGTGACGAGATGCAGAACAAGGATCGGCTCTGTAACGCCTGCGCGCAAGTCGACCTCTACTCTCTCTTCACAGGGCCGCGCTATTTCCCCGGCAGTAAAACCAACTCCCGGATAACCGTCAAGCTCGGCACCTTAGAGGAGGTCAAGTCCAACGACCGATGTCCGTTATGCCGCCTTGTCAGACACATCTGTTACGGGAACCTATTCCAACATCCGTGGCATGGCGTTGGAGACGAACCAGACCTTTCCAAGGTCCGCTGCCTTGTAGCCCCTACCCGGGTTGACTACTTCGAAGAGACAGCATACCTCGACAGCAAGACCCGGGATATGCTTGCGACGATGCTTGAAGTCCGCCTAGTGGGAACAGATGACTGTCCGAAGGAAGAGGCTGACTACATTAAACGGAGTTTTTACTCCGGCAACTGCATCCAGCTTCTTTCACCCGGGTCCGTAGACCCTTTCCGGCCACTACTAAATGGCCACCGAGCCACAAACTTGGAAAACAACATGCGACTGCTGTCCTCATGGATCAAAACATGCCAGGAATCGCATGACGAGACATGCCGGCCGGAACAGATTCCAGGCTCCCACGCCAAGCCAATACGGGTTATCAAAGTCAAAGAAAGAACTCTTCTTTCTGAAGATCCAACTAAGATCGAATATGCAGCCTTAAGCTATGTCTGGGGCGATACTACAGAGTCTTACGTGAGGCCTGTTAGCGAGCTAGTACAGAAGCAAATTCTCACTGGAGCTATGACGGTTCACTTACCGAAGCCCGTTCCCCAAGTAGTCGAAGACTCTATCCAGGCATGCCTAACTCTGGGTATCCCTTATCTTTGGGTTGACTTCTATTGCGTGGATCAGGAAGACCCCGAGCACAAGGCAGCCGAAATCCGCGATATGGGCCACATCTATCGGCGCTCCGTGATTACTTTTGTCGCCGGGGTCAGCAACAGGGACAACACCCCTGAAAGTTCGCAGCCAACGCAGCTCTTCAATGAATCTCATCGAGGTGATATAGGTCAGAATCAGAGAATCGAGACGGTTAGTGGGCACAGTTATATCACCTCTATGCCTGGCTCGTTTTTTCAAATTCAGGTGTCGGAATGGAGTCGCCGATCCTGGACATATCAGGAGGGCCAATTCGCGAGGCGGATTGCTTTCTTCGGGCCACATGACATCTTGTTTATGTGCCGCGCCGGGCACTGGAGGGATTCCCTGCACTCAGGAATTCACGGTCACGAGGGTAACATAGCCGGCGTAGATTTGCGGTCAAAGGGATACCACATACTCTCAGCGACATCCTGGCTTAGCACCGCACAGTGGATTTTCGCGGACTACGTTAGCATTATCATGACCTATAGCGGCCGGAGACTTTCCTACGAGTCTGACAAACTACACGCGATATCTGGCTGTCTGGATATGATATCCGAGAGGAAGGGGATGCATTTCCTGAGTGGATTACCCTCGCTAGACTTCCACTACGCGTTGCTGTGGAGCGGCGAGGACGATCGCCGCCGGGAGGGGTTCCCAAGCTGGACGTGGGCAGGGTGGTACACACTGCAGAATCGGTACGATATATATCCTCAGCAAGGTAATCCAGGGTCCCAGATGGAGCGTGAAGATGGAGAGTCCTTCTCATATAGAGAGTCCAGCCCACCAGATATCGAACTCAAGGGGCTGTTAATCTCGTTGGCCGAGCGCCCACATCTAACCAACAAATGCTCGCAGAAACTTGCGAATATCCAGATCACCAAGCCGTTCTCGACCATTGCAATCACCTCTGAAGTTGCTCATTTCTTCATCGACATCCGGGCCGCTGAAAAGGACGCTGATGGCGTCACCAACAAACATGCAAAAGGTTGGGATGAGGCTTGTTTCCCCATTGATTTTGACACTACGACGAGCTATGAAGCACAGTGGGATCCAAACACCGAATACAGCACACCATACAACCGAATGAGCCTCCGGGACGTCTCTGGAAACATACACAACTATTTCTATCCATTCTGGTACAACCATTGGCCAGTACTGATGCTACGCCTGCCAACAACACTACGGGGGTCGACGTTGACTTGGCTTCTACGTGACGGGATCGAGTTGATCAAGATTGTCGAGATTAATCTATTAGACGGTGATGAACAACTGAAGCAGTTTCATCACGTCTTGTGTCTGGGTATTGATCAGAGCGCGGGGCCGGGAAGATGTGCAAGAATGGGCACGTTTGTCGTGTCCAAGGCGGCCTGGGACCTCGCAGGACCAAGGACGAGGACTGTGGAAATGAACTGAAGGGACACGCAGATGCTTAATTGCCATTGCACCAGGAATCATAAGAAGAGCACGAGTTTTATTCCGTACTTGTCTCATTTTTCTCCTTTAGGGAGTTGTATTTGTCCTTCAGGAAATTGGATTCGCCTTCCTAGTAGCGGCCTTCCGATTCTTCCCAGAGGTCTTCCGCATCCCAATCCTCACTAATGGCTTCTGAAAAATCTGGAGCTTGCAGTGATGGTAAGGGAGGCATGTTGAATTGTGAAATGGACGTTACGAGAAGTGTGAGCAAGAAAAGGGAGCCTGAGGCAAGTGAAAGCTCGATCTTGAACCTTCTGTCAACCGGAAGAGAATATAACTTATATTTCTAAAAATTTCTTAAAATATCATATTAAAAGGAGATAATAAGGGATAAACAAATTAAGTATAATATGGAGGACAACAAGAATTTATAATAAACCTGCAACGGCAACAACGGTTAGCGTGGTGTGGCTTTCCGCGCAATAGACCAGTTGGGCAAAGCCAAAAAGATCAACCAATTCTCGCACGACGTGCGGGAATTGCACCACACATCAGTATATAAGGATACCACCTTACAAAACCCTTGGTAGAAAGGCATTGTATAAAAATTTCTTACATTATTAGCCTAGCAATAAAAAACAATAACTTACTAATGATAAGCAGCAGTTATAAATTAAGTTATTATATCAACTACTTAATTAACTAATAGAAATAACCTATAGAGAATGTACAATCCACAAGGAAATTATCTTTGATAAAGTAACCTTATGAGGACTAACACCCGAGGCGCGCAGCGTGTTGAGATAATGGCCCCGTGGTGTGTCAGTCTCAACGTGAGCTGAACCCTGTCGTTCTGGTGAGGCGAAGCTAAGCTGGGCCTGAACGATCCTGAATTGTTTCACTGTGTTTGAATTGGGCTAATGTTACACCGATCTTACTTCAGGTGCGGCCACGACAAGGAGTGCTCTGAAAATTCTCCACGTAATGTAATTCAACCCAGGGGAAGCTGGCGAGTTTTGATGTCACTCCAGCATTCAGAGTCTCAATACTCAGCCAAGCAAGTTTAGTCATTGATCTCCAGCACAAAGACCCGGCCAAAAAAAGAGATGTTTCCATTTCAGCCACTCGACACCAAAGTTGACTCCATTCGTTTGCTTATCCTTTTACCAGCATCAGCATCATCCGACGGTGAAGTGCACTGCGAGTTGGAGCATAGAACCTTTGCGAGCAAGCCCAACTATGAAGCGCTATCATACGCCTGGGGCAGTGGTCTCGCGGACAAGAAGATCAACGTCAATGGCGAGACAGTCTTAGTCAAAAGCAACCTCTACAATGCGCTCAAGAATTTTCGCCGTCGATCGAAACGCACCCTCTGGATCGATGCTCTTTGCGTCAATTTATCCGATGTCCAAGAACGCAACGATCAAGTGAGCATGATTTCGTACATCTACTCACGGGCCGACAAAGTGCTGGCATGGCTTGGACAATCGCGACAAAACTTCACCAAATTTCAACTGCAGGCCATGAGGTCGCCGCATTCCCGATGGAACATGGTTTGGAGTGATGCAAACTGCACTGCCGCTGCACAAAGCCCATTCTGGTCACGCCGCTGGGTCATTCAGGAGCTGATCCTGGCAAGAGAGGTTCACTTTTATCTTGGACTTGGGTATTTTACAATGGATGGTTACATCAATCTGTTTGCTGGTTCTGAATTTGAACCACTCCGTCAACGACTTGAATTGATCCAAGCACACCGAGAACACCAGGGATCAGATATGCAACGACTGGACGTCTTGCTGGAGAGCTTTATAGAGCCAGAGTGTCACGAGACCCGTGACCAGATCTTTTCCTTCATGGGTATTGCAGACGACACTGCCCAGGACATGATAGAAGTTGACTATGAAACGGATTTCTGGGGCTTGTATATGGCTTTGATTGAGTATCATCAAGCTTCCTCACCCCAACCTCGTCGGGCCTATTGTTTTGCAAGAGACTTTGATTTCGGGCCATGGACGCATGTCAACCGCCTTACTGAATTTTCAGAGGAAATTGAACGCTCAGTTCGACTAGTTGCTTTCAGTCATCTCATACAGAAGGCCCTGAGAGGGCTGGTGGATGACAGCCGAGGCCTCGGGCAGAGTCGAACAGAACTCGATAACATCGTTGTCAGAGGGGCATTTGCTGGTAAGATCCTGCGCCTTGGTCCTACATATGGCGAACTGGTCTCGTCATGGGAATCGAACAAGCAATGGCGGACTGTACTTGAAGACGAATACAAAGGTCAGCCTAACTTAGTCGATTTGAGGAAGGCGAGTGCAGATTACTCTCGTGCTATTCTATCTTGGGATGACAACCACGTCCAGTCCATCCGGAAGGTCAAGACAGTAGTCTCATATGGATACCAGAACAATGCCAACGATGAAGATATCGAGTTGGATGGAGCGGAAGAGAGTAGCAAGACATCCGAGCCTAGGGTATTCCTCGCAACACAAGATCTCATGGGATTTGTTCCACCAGAATCTAGAGAAGGAGATCTGGTGTACTCTTTCTGGGAGTGCAACGTCGGATTTGTCGTTCGCAAGGTTGCGGAAGATCGATGGATGATTGTTGGTAGAGCTGACTTGTCAAATGAAACATTGCCGGGTGTTGTAGACAAGAGCTATTTTGCTAAGGCATTCAACTATGGGACAAAGAATGAGAACTACTCCTGGCGAAAAGGTACCGAGTTATATGAAGAGTCTAGGCGAGAAGCGTTCGAGAATATGCTCAACTTCAAGCTGGATATTGGTACACTACAACATCTGACAGCTTAGAAGGGAAGGGAAGTGGGTTCATAACGAATTATCCCGATACTGTTATTTTAAAGACATGGAAGACAAAATCGAATGAGCATACTATCGAGGAATACAAATCGAAAATTCTCCCTACAGACTTCAGATACCTGACGTGATTGACTTGCCTAACTCAAGCAACCGTCTCATGTGGATGGACTAAATCAAATGGTGAGTTTCTGGAGAACATCTAGGCCTAGTTTGAAGTTAATAACTTTTGAGGGTACTGAGTCCGTCCCTTCTCCTTCATCAAGTTCTAATCGGCTCAGATCATGTTCAATTGCTGCTTCAATTTCGGTGTCCATAGCGGGACGGTCATCCTCATTTCGATATATGATGGCCCGTCCGATAATGGCGAATCTGTCTTCTTCAGAGGGAGCCTTGCGCACAATGGCGGCAACATCAGTCCCTAGAAATGTGCAAACCAAGTCTCCAACCTGTGCATTGGAGGGAACGATTCCAACTAAGGCGTTTGTGCCAGTAAACAATTTCCCCTCGTTGATATCTGACGCGTTCGTATCCTTCACAATGCCAAGAGAGTCATCACTGGCCTGCTTTCGATAAGCGTATGAGTTCTTAGATTCAATGGACTGTACTCTTTCCAGATATTGTTCATCCCAACTCAGCATGTCTTCGGAAAACGCCAGGTAGGATTTTCGGGCTTTTTGAAGTTCGAATGGCCGCTGGTAGGTTTTTGTAAAAGTCACTTTCCAGGACTTGTTGGCTTTTACCGAGGATATGATATCAGAACGGGTTGGTCCCAGATTTAAAACTTCGCCCGCTATGGTGCCCCTTGCATTGTAGAAAGTGGCCGACCAAGTCGTGTCCTGTTTGCTTTTGACCTCTTGGGCAACGATCCCACCCAAAACGCTTTGCAACACCTGACTGAATCTTACCAACTTAGTAGCGCGGTCAACGTCGTCAGGAAACGGACTGTCCAATGCTGCAGAGGTATTTTGATGAAATCGGATGACCTGAGCATAGAGTTGGGCATATCCGAGCTTATAGTCAATGGTGATTGATTTGTCTGATCCACCATATACTAGTCCTAGAAATCCGTAGATCCTGTCTCGCTTCTCTGAACATTGTGCGTCTCGGAAGAGTTCGATTAGGGTCTCTAGTCTCGGCGTGCTGGTGTACCGTTCATCTCGCAGCGTTTTGATCACATCACTCCGTCCATCAAGGGCCTTCCACTCTGGGTTCATGGTGCTCTCGACCCGGTCCCAGCCAAAAGTGTAGCTGCCCATATGAAACAAGACTTCATGTGCAAGAACGAGCTCTTGGATGACCCATAGGCGGGACCAATATGGGTGGTGTGACATAGCATACCAGTGTTCATCTGAAAAATACTCATTCTGCATGGGTTGTGGCAAAAGGCCAAGCCAGGTCAACACTCGCTCAGCGCGAATGTAAACAAAAGCCATTAAGCTGACCTGCCAGTTGCGCTCTGGGATGTCGTCTTGATTGATGCAGATTGCGTCGACCCATAGTGTCCTTGGCGTCTCAAGCCGGAGGTGCTTGAGTGCTTCGTATAAGTTCTCGCGAATGAGGAATCGTTCTCCGTTTATCTTGATGGCTTTTGTTGCTGGCTGGACACCCCAGGTGTAAGAGAGCGCCTCGTATGATGGTTTACTCCTGAAGGTCCTGTTGTGTAGCTCACAAGCAATCTCAGGGTCCTTTTTCGAGGCCTTAGGAAGTAGGACCAATACCCGAAGTGAGTCAATGCTCTGATCCAAAGCCTCATATGAGAACATGGTGTTTAATAGAGAGAATCATGTCTCATTATTGCACGATTCAGTTCCTTTCATCTCCAAGAGGAGCTACAAGACTTATAAGCCAATTGGTACATACTAACCGTGTCAGCCCCCTATGGCCTGCAGTGTGTCTCGGGGTCAGATTAGGCCGTTTTGGCGGTCAAAAGTGGCAGAATTGAGTTGATAGGGAACAAAAAGAAGGATTTGCGGTGGATTTAAACCACCTCCGATGGACGAACAGGGAATCGAACCCTGGACCACTCCCAGATTCTTGGACGAAACATGCTAAGGGAGTATTATACCACTAAACCATTCGCCCGGTTCATGTTAATTTCATCACAACTCAGCCTCATTCAGCTAGCTCCAGCGCCGATGCCAGGTACGGTAAGATTTTGTCAACCATCTAATAGAAACCGCCTCCAATATCGCAGTTAAACTCTTAAGAGTAATTCCTTCTGGAGAGTCCGAAGAATGGGTTCTTATAAAATAAAGAAATAAAACAAAACAAAATAGATATACCATAACTCCATGACCAGAACTCAAGCGTAGAGTGTTGTGGTTGGTGTTGTTGGTAGTTCCGGCGTGGACACTGTTATCATTCACTAGCAACATTCTTTGCAGGACTCAAATAATTCTCAAATTCTTGGTCTTGCATAAAAAACAAGAAATTCTGACAGTAATGATTATCAACCGAAATGTAATGGATGGGCTAAGAGGGTCCCGTTGCCTCATCCGACTCTGCACTAAGAAGATTTTCATCACGCCGCAACAATAACTCTCTTAGGCGCCGTCGGTTACGTTTCCGAGTAGCGAAGTCTTCCAATCGCTGATCCTTTATCGATGGAGTCACTTGGTTCCCGTTCTCATCCTTGAGATAATCTGGTATGTCGTCTTGTGCAGCTGTTTCTCGCTTCGCTCTTGCTCCACTCGAGTTCTTTGGTCCATCACCCACATGCCATGCGAAAGGCACTAGATGTGCCTCTTCCATGTGGGCCTCGAACTCTTGGTCTTTGTCAAAGATGTGAGGTACCTCAGCGTGCGCGCATTTCGCCCAGCGGCACGTAGTGTGGTGACCATGGACAATGTATACGTGACGCCGTAGGGTGTCCAGATTGTGTAATTCAGCTTTGCAACCCTGCCACTCGCACAAAAAAGAGATGAATCGTGCTTTAGTTTTGCAGTATATCTCCCTTGGCCCTGGTGATGGAGCCTTTGGTCGCCGTCCTCTGCGCTTCGGATATCCGTTGGGTGGAGGCCGCGGTTTGACTTGTCTGGTTTGGCGATATGCTGCAGCCGTGTTGGGTATTATTTTATTTGAATTATAAGGTTGCCCTGGTTTCCACCCCTTGGGTCTGCCTCGGCCACGGTGAGCTGGGGATGATGATACGCCAGGTTGATTCTTTAGGTGATAGGTTGCCAAGGAGTTAACAGCCACTTCGCTAGCTGGTAATGTCCTTTGCGCTATTGATGGGTTAAGATCTGAATCGACAGGAATATATGACCCATTCTGCCAGATTTCAAGATCAGAAGGTCCGTTGTTCTTCTCCGGATGTGGGCTGGGGATGGCAGCAAGTTTGGACGCCTGAGGGCTCACCGCCCGTGTTGGAGGCTCTGATTTTGCCAATGGGTCTTCAGAGCTAATGCTTCCATTAGCGGAGTCATATTGAATCAAATGTGCCGGTAAGAAGATCTGCCTCGGTTTTAGACCTCCATCGCGATTTAGGAGTCGGCTTGGCTCCATTTTGCGCGACGCGCCTGACGATGTTATTAGGCCAGTAGAGGCCAGGCAGTGCCGGTTTAGTAAGTTTTCTGAATTCGGAATCCAGGTTTGAAGAAAAGAGTCGTATGGTTTAGGAATATTTGTTCCATTCAGAATTGCGACCAGTGTGTGGTTTTTCAGGTAGTCTCAAGTCATGAGCGAAACGGCATGCGTGGGCGCAAACGGCACCTTGACGCGCCTTGCACGTGACTCGAATTTTCAGTTGCTCATCTTATGCGCCGCACCCCTAACGATGATATTCCACCTCCGACCTTCAATGAAATTAATTAATTACTTCACAGCCATAACTAATCATTTCTAATGCCTAAGTTATTCAAGGTCTTTTGAAATCCGTCATGATGAATGGCCTAAAGTTCGAAGTTTCCAAAATCTGAAGGAAATGAAATTTGCATTGACTCTAGTTTCTATCCTGATGAAGCGATTCAGTTTTCTCGTTAATCATACTTGACCCAGCCTCCATTGAAACCATCCGTGCTTTGGAAAGAATATCCTCCCAAATTGGGGGTCTGCACCGTTTATCCCTTCCGGCAGCCTCTGCCTCAGCGCCAAATTCCAGTAGTACGTCCTCACTACACCACTCTCCTGTGGCCATTAATCCAATGGGTATCTTTCCAACTGTACTTTCATCCGCCTGCTCTCCCGCTCGATCTTGCCCTTCAGGAATCACAAATCCGGCTGGGACAGAAATTGACGGCAGTCCGCAAAAATTAGCTAACCATACGTAAGTCATGCTGTCCAGCGTGAGGTTGCCGTCAAGGAGACCATGTTGTAGTTCCGCGCTACCGCCACGGATCGGTGAACCTGCACAAGCCGTGGTCGGTGTAATTATTAGCATGCCGGGGTGGGCACGCCATAAATGAGATAGGTGTTGCATAAGTAATTGTCGTAGCTTCTGCGCAAGCAGATAGTCTGTAGCCGGAGTTGTTCGGCCAAGAGCTAACAAAATCTTGTTTGCCGCAGACACCTTGCTTGTATCGGGAAGAAGGCTTGCTGCATCTGTGAGAACAGTCATAGCATGCGCCGCTTGGCCTTCTTGTGTAAAGGGAATGTTGATGGAGACGGTGCTGTATCCGTACTCCGAGCATAGCTTTCCCACCATGTCTTTGACGATGCTCTGCACACCTAGGCTGGCGCAGGAAAACCACGCTTCATCAATTCCCAATAATCTTGTCAAAGGCCTGGATGGTTGGCGATATAGTGGTGGAAACTTGGACGAGGGGTGAGGCTCGGCGATGGCTTTGTATACAGTTGCGAGGGAGTATATATCAGAAGCCATGGGACCTTGTACGCAACAAGTGGGAGAGCAGTTAGGGGTTGGATATGAAGAAAGACGGGCATGCGTTGGCTTCAGTCCAAAGATCGAGCAATACGCTGCGGGTATGCGAATGCTTCCGCCTGCATCACCACCTAGGGCGATTGGGATTAAGCCTGTGCCAACCGCATAACCGGGACCAGAAGAGCTACCTCCTGGGTAGTAAGCTGAGTTGAAAGGATTTAATGGTGTCCCGTGGTGAGGATTGCATCCGGTGGTATCTTGGGTCAAAAATCAGTAAAAATGTCAGAGAAGTTTGACATAAGTCTTGAGTAATCACTTACCCATACCGAACTCATGCATGGAGAGCTTCCCTAGAATAACAACACCTGCTTCCTCCAGTTTTCGGATGGAATAATTGGTTATTGAGCCACTCCTGACCGTCCTCCCTGCGTAGTTTCTCCGAGATCCCATTGTCATGTTGTATCCGTCCATGTCGAAGTCGTCCTTTACCCCGGCAGGAACGCCATCTAGGGGACCACGAGGACTGCCTTTTTGATATCGTATGGTTGATTCGTTGGCAGCCTTCAGAACAAGATCGACTCTCGTATCAATCCAAGCTGAGGCGTGGTTTCCGACAGGGGAGGCGTCGCGTCGGATCAATGGTAGAAGGGCCTTGGCAATGTCTGTTGGAGTAGCTTGGCCCGATAGATAGAGAGCGTGGTAATCGGCCACAGAGTAGTATTGGGCTTGTTGCAGTGGTTTCGGGCCGCCCTGGGAAACGGTAGTTGCGTATGTTAAATGGTCGGGTTGGTCCGTTGGGTGATCGTGAGGTAAAGGAATAACAGCAGGATCATATCTAGCCTCGTAAGACTCCAATAATCCACTAATATTCCTGAGCGAGCCAAAGCCAGCATCATGCCAAACTAGCTCTCGAATGAACCGAAACCACTCTATTCTTCATCATGTTAAATACTATTTGATAAGCTCGGGCTGTCAAACTTACAAGAAAGCGACGAACACAAGAAGGGGACCTCTCAACACAGGGCTTGCCGGCTTTGACTTCGGCATTAAGTCATCAGGACTGGTCTATGTTAGCCACGGTATACTTTATAAAATAGTATGATGTTACCAACCCTTGTTGTGGTTCTGGGTAGTGAGCAAACATCTGTTGCTCCTTTGAGAGAGGTGAATTCGAGACCACATTCATGATGGCGGTTTGAGAAAAGAAGAGAGCAAAGAGATCACTTAATATTCAACACAGCCAGCTGTATTGTCAAAGGAATGGATGATTCGGCTAGTTAGCACAAAGATCAGCAACCTCTTGCTTCTGAAGGGTACTTTCAACTGTAGACAAACGTCGAAGTGCTGGTGCAAATTTCGAAATGATGTTTATCATTTGCTTTATAAAACCAACCGCAGAGGGCTGTGTTTTCGACTCATCGGCATTGACGGGGCGCTGACATGGTAACGTTCGCCTTTTTGGGAACGAGGGAACCAATGAAGGAAAACCAGCCAGTCTAAGAAACAAAACACATCATGAAAATGGCTTAGCTGGTGGAGTCTCAGTTAGCCCTATTCGATTGAGGCGCTGCTGAATACCAAATTCCTGGGACTTGGGTAAACTATGGACTGTGGATCTGAGTGAAGGTACAGCGATCCGTAAAGCGTAAGTGCAACGCTATCATACAGATCCTGCGTTTTCAAATTAGAAACTTGTACGCATGAGTCTTCCGAAGCCGTTCAGAGACTAGAGGCAGTGCAGTCTGCAGCTGCAAAATCCACTGGCAGGCACAATTGAAGGCCATATCGATAGTCGGCGTTTCCGGACCCAATACAGAAACTATTGAAAAATCCCAAGGGTTTAGTGTTGTTGTTATTGGCTGAGGTTTGTTTTTCTTAACCGCACTAGTGATCCGACTATGCCTACCTCGAACAATTCTTGGCTTGTAAAAAAGGCCACGCATTCCATCAGCTTGGGTTCATGCATACGGGTTACGATATGTGGTATAGTTCATGATATTTGGGTAAGTCCACCTGTTGAAGCTATCGAGAGTTTATAAGTGAGACAAAATCTTGGGAAAATGGTGTTGTTGGTTTTCCATTGCTAACGGCCACTGCATTGTATGCCGAATCGCGACTCTTTGCATCAGTAATTACTATGATTAGTTTCTTTATTCTCACAATTTTAATCATGAGGAAAATTTCACGGAGCGAAACATGCTTCAAGGCTATTGATTCTGGTCCAATTTCTCAAATCTCCTGTAGTCGGAGGCCTACAGTATGGACCAACTGTCTGTGGTGTTGGCTGAGGGCCTCTTCTAGTGCACTGGTGCATAAATAGTTTGCTTCTATTACCTGGCGGTGTAAGGTGGGCATGCAATAGCGCCTATATACTGCCGATTTATCTGTCTCCACCAACACATTGAGGATAGTGGAATCAATTCTTGATCCACAGATGATTCGACCCTTGATGAGTAGTCAATTTTATACGATCGAAGCAAAGCAGCGCACAATGCGAGGTAGAATGGCTAGGTGGCTTAATTGGGTTGACCCGGAGAGCATCCAGGGACCGTATATCCTTTCGAGACTTCGAGGCCCTCGAGTCTGGCCCTAAATGGATTATCCTGCTGGGACAATTGCAGCAACTTGGGCATCCTTGAGGCTGGTGGCTTCGGGGTGATTGCTGCTCTGGAACAAAGGGTCCGTTGCCACCAGAGACTTCATGGTTTATTGATCGGCATGCATTTATTCAGTCTGCAGGGTTTTACCTGGTTAAAGTAGCAAGCAGCCGGCTAGTTCAATGCAATGATTAGACTACACAATAAGGTTGTCTGCCCTGTCTCAACTTCCACCTGTCGAGAGTGCATTGACGCTATGCGAGACAACTAAACATGATCAACAGTCATTCTTCAACCCCAAGAAGTGTTAGAAAAGAAGGTTTGGAACTACCGCAAGGGGAGACTGTATAGAATTGCTCGAACGACAAGCCACGGCTACGACAGTACAACCAAACAGCGATGAGATGGACACTGCCATTACCCCCATCAAGGGCGGCAACCTTGATCCGTTATCTGCCCGATTCGACGCAACGCTATGGCTCCAATCATTGTTCACCTCTTCGAATCGGACCAAGATGCTGGCCCGCCACGAAGAACCGGTGTAGCATTTCGGAACTTCAACGTCTTTGGCCATTCCACCTTGACTCAATTTCAACAGACCACGGGAAACATATTTTTGAGCATCGCATCAAATTTAGTGCATCGGATTTCCAGTGTTGGCAATCGGCGGCGGCAGATACTTGAGGATTTTGAGGGCATCGTTGATCCTGGCGAGATGCTTCTTGTTCTAGGCCCGCCTGGTTCCGGGTGCTCGACGCTTCTCAGGGCCCTTTCTGGTCGGACAGAAGGCATTAGTATTGCAAAGGACTCATATCTTAATTTCCGAGGTTAGTCATTTCTGTCGATTTCTTCAACTGACCGAGCTAATTCGTGCTTCAGGTATCCAGCCTCAAGATATGAACACCCGATTCCGAAGCGACTTGCTCTACAATGCCGAAATCGATGTCCACCTAGCACCTCTCACCGTCGGTGATACCCTCGAATTTGCATCTCTCCTCCGTGTGCCTTCCAAAATTCCTCGAGGCTTCACCAAACGCCAATTCGCATCCGCTTATCGTGATGCAATTATGGCCATCTTTGGCATAAGCCATACGATCGACACTAAAGTTGGCGACGATTTAATAAGAGGCATATCTGGTGGCGAGCGGAAGAGAGTTAGCATTGCTGAGGCAGCGCTGACAGGCGCCAAGTTCCAGTGCTGGGATAATTCCACTCGAGGTCTTGACAGTGGCAATGCAATATCCTTCTGCCGGACGCTTAGAGCCCAGGCAGACTTCATGGATGTTGCTGCCCTTGTTTCCATCTACCAAGCTCCAGAGAGCGCTTATGAGGTGGGAAATATTAAACACTATGACTTGGGCGTCGCTGATCAAACCAGACGTTTAATAAAGTAATCGTTCTTTACGAAGGACAACAGATCTACTTTGGCAAAACCGAACATGCGAAGAAATACTTTGAGGATTTGGGATTCGAATGTCAGTCGGAAGAGTTCTTTTTCCCAGGACCCAGATGCCAATCACCCTTTATCCGTAGGCCCTGAACGACAAACCACGGCCGACTTCCTGTCCTCAATGACAGCTCCTCATGAGCGTCGGGTCAGACCCGGATATGAAACGACAGCGCCGCGTACGGCCGAAGAGTTTGCGACACGTTGGAAGGCTTCACGTGAACGCGCAGCTTTGAACGAGGAACTCAATTATTACGAAAACGCACATCCGTCGCAACTGCGACTAGACGAATTTGTGCAGAGTCGGAAGGTAGAAGTCAGCAGATTCCAGCGCGCCAAATCCCCATTCACTGTTTCGTACCTTGAGCAAGTCCGCCTCTGCGTGTGGCGAGGTTGGAAGAGATTGTTAGCAGATCCTGCCTTCACAATCTCCCAGCTCGCTTTCAACCTCACAATGGGCCTTGTTCTCGGAAGCGGGTTTTATAATCTGCCGCTTGACACAAGCAGTTTTTACCATCGTGGCGCTGTTGTGTTCTTTGCGCTTCTGTTCAATGCTTTCGCCAGCGAACTAGAGGTGAGTTGGCGCGTTTATGAAGCGACCTGTACTTACAAGAGTTTGAGAATGACTGACTTCTGTATGGTAGGTACTCACGCTGTACATTCAGCGGCCGATCGTTGAAAAACATCACCAATATGCCTTCTATCATCAATCTGCGGAAGCAGTCTCAAGCTATGTCATGGAATTGCCCTATAAGATGACGAACGCCATCACATTCAACACAATGGTTTATTGGTTATCCAACCTACGACGCGAGCCCGGTCCATATTTCTTCTTCGTCCTGACCAACTTTCTCTTGACTCTGTCTATGTCTGGGCTCTATCGCACCATTGCCTCTATCGCTCGAACATCCCATCAAGCTCTTGTCCCTGTCGCCCTCATCACCATCGGCGTGATGATCTATACCGGGTTCACAATTCCTCACGATTTCCTGCCTGGATGGTCGAAATGGATTAGCTACATCAACCCTATCAAATATGGCCTTGAGGCATTATTGACTAGCGAATTTCACGGTCGGCAGTTTCCTTGTGGAGCTCTGATACCATCTGGAGCGGACTACGACAGTCTCCCCATTTCTGATCGCGCTTGCGCCGTAGTTGGAGCTGTTCAGGGAGAATCTACCGTAAATGGCGACCGATATATCGAGCTTAAGTATAGCTTCTCCTATTCGCATAAGTGGAGGTAATTTTTACAATATTCATTGTTTATTTTATCTTTTAGGCTCCCTCTAATCAGACTTAGGAACATCGGGATTTTGTGTGGTTTTGTAGTACTCTTCTTCTGTACCTATATCATTGCGGCCGAGCACGCACGACCTCCTAAAACCAAGGGCGAAATCCTTACCTTCCGCCGTTCGAAGGTGGACTCAGATCCCAGGTTGCAGCAGAAGGATATCGAGAACCAGTTGCCCGAGAGGCCAGTCGTTGAAAAGGTAGCGGTATCGCCAGTGAACAAAGGTGGCGAGATGAAGACGAACACAAGCGAATCTACCAGACCTATCTTTCATTGGGAAGATTTGTGCTATGACATCAAGCTGAATGGAAAAGATCGTCGTATCCTCGACCATGTTGACGGTTGGGTCAAGCCAGGAACGACGACAGCGCTCATGGCAAGCCCGCTCAATAACCAAACGTCTGAGTGAAAGCTAACCTTTAAAATGTAGGGTGCATCTGGCGCAGGAAAGACTACTCTGCTCGACGCTCTAGCTACGCGCCTGAAAGTCGGTGTTCTAAGTGGTAACACAATGGTAAATGGAAATGCTACCGATAAATCCTTCTCTCACCAAGTGAGATATGCCCAACAGCAAGACTTGCATCTCGAGACCTCGACAGTGCGCGAAGTTTTGGAGTTTAGTGCTCTTTTAAGACAGAGCGCCGAAATCCCTCGCGCAGAGAAGTTGGCCTACGTTGAGGAAGTTATTGATCTTTTAGAGATGGCTACGTTTGCAGATGCAATTGTCGGCGCGCCAGGAGAGGGACTCAATATCGAGCAACGCAAGCGATTAACCATCGGCGTTGAACTTGCCGCGCGCCCTCAGCTCCTGGTGTTTCTTGATGAACCTACGTCGGGATTGGACTCACAGACATCTTGGTCTGTGTGTGACTTGATCAACAAGTTGGCAAGGAGTGGGCAGGCCATCCTTTGCACTATCCACCAGCCCTCGGCGATGCTCTTTTTCAGGTTCGATCAATTGCTTCTGCTTCAACTTGGTGGTAAGACTGTTTATTTCGGAGGTGAGTATATTTAATTCATATAGCGCTCCGCATTTAACCCGGCGTAGAAATTGGTGAAGATTCCTAAACAGTCCTTAAATACTTTGAGAGAAAGGGTGCTCCGCCATGCCCTCCGAAGGTCAACCCCGCGGAATGGATCTTAAAGACTACACTCCCCTCAATTGATGGGCCCGATTGGTCGGAGGTGTGGTGATTGTCGAATGAATACTCAGAAGCCAAATCTGAGCTTGCTCGACTTCGTCAACTGAGATTGTCTGACGTAGTCAGCGAGATTGGAGAGCCTTCATCTCAGCACAATGAATTCGTATCCTCCTTCGGGACTCAGCTTTGGGAGGTCACCCTCCGGACCTTGAAACATTTCTGGAGGTCTCCGACGTACATGTGGTCGAAGCTTTCCGTAACGCTTCTATTTGTTAGTATTCTTAGCCATCAACTTTCTCATCACTAACAGTAGTACAGGCACTCTTCCTCGGATTCAGCTTCCGGGGCTCAGACAGTAGCCTTCAGGGCCTACAGAACCAGATTTACGCTTTCTTCATGGGTTTTATCATCTTGCAGCCATATAACAAGCAAATTATGCCGTTCTTCACGCCGCAGAGATCGCTGTATTAGGCGAGAGAAGGACCTTCAAAGATCTACCACTGGGTTGCCTTCATCCTCTCACAAGTCATCGTTGAGCTCATGTGGAATACCCTTGGAGCTACCCTCTTCTACTTTTGTTGGTACTATCCAGTTGGCTTTAATAATAACACGACCAATGATACGAGCTTCCGCGGCTTTACTACGTTCCTCTTCATCTGGGAGCTCATCCTCTGGATATCCACCCTGTCCCAAGCCGCCATCGCGCCCATCGCATCAGCCGATCTAGCTTCAGTGCCCGCGACATTCATTGGTATCCTGTCGCTGGCATTTTGTGGCATCGGTGTTACTCGCGAGCAGATGCCTGCGATTTGGTCTGATGTCATGTACTACATCTCCCCAATGTCATACCTCGCGTCGGGAGTTCTAAGCAGTACCCTACACGGTGTGGAGGTGATCTGCTCACCTAGGGAGGTTGTGCACATCCCGGCGCAGAAAGGCTTATCTTGCGAACAATATCTTGGCCCTTTTGTGGAGGGCGCAGGCGGCAAGCTTGTGGACATCAACGAGTCAGATTCGTGTGGATGGTGCGCCATGAAGACGGCAGATGATCTTCTGGCCACATTTGACATACGAAACGCCGATCTTTGGAGGAAGTTTGGAATTTTGTGGGCGTATATTCTGTTCAATATATGTGCCACTCTAGGATTGTACTACTGGGCAAGAGTTCCAAAAAGCAAGGGTTTAAGGAGAACGTAAATTCGAGCTGCCGAAGGGCCCTATAACTAGTTCTTAATGGAAAACATCTTGTTTGTTCTTGTTCTTGCAAAAAGGCGCTTCCGAGAAGATGTGTGCCTTACGAGCGCCTTACGAGAGTACTCGAGTTGACATCGTTTGGTTGAACGTCTCACGAAAAGATAAAAGTGACCAGCATTAACAGGAACATCCTTCACAATCGATTCATAAACAACAACCTTAGTAATTCTCATATCCGTAATCATAATCCATCCATGCGCCTCATTGCAATTTAGGGCCAAAGGGAGTAGTTCGAGCTCTTCGCTGTTAATGAGCATGTGCCGCCCACCAGCTTAAACCTCAGTCTCGACATCTGGCTTCCTTCCATCCAAGGCACCAAAATTTTTCACTCTGCGTAGTCCAAATTTAGCCTCATCCTTGGCAAATTGCGCGTTACGCAGGGGTCGCCACTGCATCAATCCACGATGCTTGCGGTGAAGATCTCGACTGCGCTCTCGATACTCTTTGAACTTCCTGATCGGGCTCTTGCTGCTGGTACTGCCACTGCTGGCGTGAGATCCGTTTGTGGTGCCAGTTGCATAACTCTCTAGAGAAGCGCGGGCCTCTGAAGGACCTGACGGGTCAGTTTCACCGTCACGGATTCCAAGGTCCGGATCGTCGTCTTCATCGTTCCCATCTTCATCAAAGTCATCATACTCTTCGCTCTCATCAGTAGGGTGGCCATTTGCCTTGGCCATTAGTTCTGACGGGTCCTTGCCAAAAGCTCCGCTCCAGTCAGTACCATCCTTAGCCAACCACTTCGCCTTGTCCTTCTCGTCTGCTTGAGCAAGAACATCACGCCCCTGAGTTAAAGACTCGTCGTGGAGCTTCTGGATCGCCTCGGGAACTTCAGCCTGAACCTCTTGCTGTCGCACGCCTTCCGCATAACAAGCCTCCCAAGTCTCAATCGTCTCGCGGGTATCATTGGAGCTCACGAACTTGATGTGATCAGAATCGGTTCCGGCGGAGAAGCGACCACGGAATCGCACCCGGCCAACTTGCTGGATATCCATGTCCGGAATTGACTGGAAGGTCGCCTCTGTGATGTAATTTTGTGACAATCGCAAGGAATTGTTGCACCTCCAGATTGGAATGTCAAACTCCTTTTCCTCGCCGTCGGCTAACTCTAGCAACCACAAAACAGCATACGCATTAGGGCTGCGCTTGCCTGCAGGATAAAACTCAAAGAAAATGGGTGATGAGTAGCGATGACGAACAGGAAGACGAAGTGGTTTATTTTCATCCTGGCTGCGGATGTTAATTGTCATTCCGTCACCTTCATGAACCGAGGCAGATTTCTGGATATTGGCTGACGATCCCCCAGTACGAAGCCGAAGTCTGACCTTCTCAGCTGGGGCATAGTTAGTTGTCGTAATGGTGTCCGAGAGGAACTCGAAGGTGCCAATGTCCCAGCCGAGCTGGGGGGGAGGCAGTCGAAGCTCGACAGATCGGAAGAGGATTGAGAGCCGCATTCTTCCGAAGCCAATACCGCCATCTAGGGGATGCCATCTGGTGGATTCGCTGCTGGTCTGCAGGATGTCACTCAACTTCAGAGGCACCAAACCAATGATTGGATCATGTTGTCGGTTGCGCGAGTCACGAACAGCGACCGTGACAATGCAGGATCGCCAGTCTCGAACAAATTTTTCGGTTCCGGCATTGAAAATGGGTTGGGAAGAAACGGCCTTTGTTCTAGTCTTGTATACTAGGTCATCGTTGATCAAGATGGTACAGTATGAACTTGGCAGCGTCTTGGATTGTTCTTCCTTGACTGGACCAGCTTCAGGCCGAGCTGGCTCATACTCTCGACCCTTTCGCTTGCCATTGGAACCCTTGATGTTAGCCAGTTCCAAGCCCACAATCTGGTGAACGACGACGCTGACGATACCAGACGGCCAGAGAGGGTCCGGAGGGGTGTGAATCACTGCGTCTTCTTCTTTGGAATCAATAACGCCCTTCTCCTCTTGTAGTTCAGGTTTGTCGCTGAGTTCCTTAGGCATGTTGATGTCTCTACCATCGGTGCGAAGTGCCTTACGGAACTGAGTCTTGCCAAAGAAGCCAACCTCCCAGTGCAATTCGCCGGGCATTTCGCTCTCGGCTTTGACTCCTCTAAGCTTAGACACCTGTGGGAACATCTTTCCGGGGTGTTGGATCAGCTTTTGAATGCTAAGCTCAATTTTGCCGACAACGTCGTCTGCTGAGGAGCGGTCACTGTCCCAAAGCTCAACAGACAGCTGCTCGTCAGCTTTAAGAAGGTCTCCTGTGACCAAAAGTCCGCAGCTTTCTTCAAATACCGGGTTCAAGTCATCTTGGATCACGCGAGTACAGAACTGGGGCTTGGAGAACTTGCTCCAGCTGATAGTGATGTATGGATCGGAGCCGCCACCTTTGCTACCACGCTGATCCTGCTTGCTCAGTCCGACAGCTTTGTGAATTCGGATAAACAACACGCCCAAGGCCTCTGTCTCTTTTTTGATGTCGTCACCCTGAAGCATCTTGCTCAGGTCTATGGTCATGCTTTTCGGCGCAACATACATAGATGCCGCAGCGCCAATCGCCCAGTTCACGAAGTTTGAGATGAGGGGAAGGTTGAGGATATTGACGCCCTTTTCAATCATGGGTGTACAGCCGGCTTGTACCTTGGGAAGTCCCATTAGAGTAAAGGTCATTGTCTTGAGAAATGGGGGATCAGGGGTCAGCTGCAGCCGAATTCGAGCTGTAGCAACTAAGCCGATCAACTCGACCCAAATGGGTAGAGGAACGCCAAAGAGACCTTTGATGCCGAGATAGAAGACCAGTTGCATACCCATGTTACGAGCCTTGGAGGCAATATCCGCCCCTGATGGTTTCGCATGGTACGCAATCGAAACCTCCAAGTTGTAAAAAGAGCCAGCCTGCTCGTTGGCAGCCAGCTCGTCAGGGTCGGTGTTCTTTTCATTCTGCCGGTGCAACTCGTCCTTGATGTCCTGAACGTGGGAATCGGGCAATGCTCGCATATTGAGAATTCTAATAGGGTTATTGCCCTGGGATATATCGGCGACCCGAACATTTTCGATCACGCCGGGGACTGATGCCGCCATGACATCCTCGAGTCTGCCTCTTGTTAGTTATTGGGTTATCTTTCATGAGACTTCAGTCCACTCACGTATCGGCAACGGCGGAAAACATCTCAGGGTTGACAAGACCCCAAACAATCCCTAGCATTGTGTTCATCCACTCGACGGATTCGGGTATCAGATTAGTTGTCGCAGTTTCGCCTCGTTCCTGTTCGCTTGCCCATTCCAGATCCCTACCCTGACGTATAAGATCTTTACTCCAGAGAAAGACACCCGAAGCAACACAAAATGCCAACGGGACAAGGCCAAGTAAATGACCGCCAAAGATTCGACCGAGTAAGACAACACCAATAAAGATACCGATACAAAGGACATTGGCACGCTGCTCGAGAATTGAAAACATAGGTTCATAGCTGACCGAAGGCGTCTTGTAGAAGAGGATCGACGTCTTTTCACTGCGAATGGGCACATCTGAGGTAGCGCCCTCATGAACTGGGTCGGGAGGGGCTGTCATATCTTGAGCATGTCGATATTCTTCACCTTTTTGTTTGGATGAAGTTGCAATCGTTGCTGGTTTTCCAAGGTTTTCATTCGGGACAGATAACTGCATTAGATGTTAGTGATCGGCCCCTCATCCATCTCATGGCGCCTACCTTGGGATTTTCCACGGCTTCCTTGAAGTCGAGATCGGCATTTTTGATATAAACATCTTTTCCAGTCACCGGGTCACGGGCTTTGCGATACTCCTTTTTAACGACTGGGTCATTGGTATGGTCCTTGGCCACGCCCGGTTTCTTATTTGCCTTCAGATCAGCGTCAATAGCGGCATCGCGGTCTTTCTTTTCATGGTCAAGCTGCTGTACGAATTGTTGGATGTTAGGCACGCGATTTCGGCCGCTGTAATGCTGGCCCGAGGGCACGACGGTTTCGTCGGCATCCATGGTGGTGAAGCTGCACCAAGGTCAGAGCCCACTTTGAATAGGCTATCTCGGACGAGCAATTAGGTTGACACAAATAGGAGGTGATAAAGAGAAGTAAGAAAACATTAGAGGTAAGAAAAATGGAAAGAAATAAGTATATGATGCGTGTAAGCTGCTGGAAGCAAACAAGCTCCAAGGTCGATGACGTCGATATTGCTGAGCTTCAGTCAAGAACCAGCTCAAGGTGCAGTTTGCGAAGATGCGCTAAACTTTAGCGGGTATGATCAGCAACGATGACCGCTTCCGGGGGCGCATAGTGGCATCTGGGGCGACACTTCAGCGGGAAGCTCATCGCTAATCTTCAGCGCCCGCATTTCAGCATCTCCCTGATAAACACGCAGACTCACCCTGGACGTGATAAGATACATTGATCATGATGTCACAGATTCAATAGTCAAGAGAGCCTACGGTACATTCAGAAGAATGGGATGGAAAAATTAACTGATTAGGTTCAGCTACTCAGGCCGCTTCCTGATCAATATGCGGGCGCGGCGTGATGCTCTTCAACTCGCCCAGGAGTCAGATCCATGTTCCCACCGATGATGTCGTTGGCCTGGTCACTTCATCTGTGGAATTCGTAAATGGCTTGGCTACCCATGCGCCTTCACAACTTGGCACCGCGCGTCGATCGCCACAACTTTGTTAGACTATTTGATGGCCGAATTTGACCATGTCGAAACTGGCTCTCGTCCAACTTTTCCGCCATGATGACCACCGTTTCTCACCACACCAGCGCCTCAACTCCAACTCTTACCCACCTACCATCACCAAAACAAGCTCTTTTCAAGTTGAGAAGTCCTAATTCAGGTACTGGAGGGAATCTCCTCTCCTGTCTCACCGTTGACCTGTTTGCCAGAGAGATTTCCTGAGGGTTCCATCTTAGTCGCACCATCAAATTTCTTGTAGTTTAGGGAATCCAAATCAATGTCGTTAAGTTGCCGGACCTGAACATCCACCGTGAGCCCATATTTCTCAGCGCAAAGCTATACATGGAAAAGGGGAAAGAATTCATTATTAAACAAACCAAAAAAAAACATACACTAATTCCATAGCGCTTCGGATTCTGCTCACGAAAGTCGATCCCAATACTCGCACCGCACTTGGGGCAAAACATGTGGTCCCGGGACTTGGTGTTGAACACATAGCGAGACACTCGAGTATCCGAACCATGATGCCAAGTCACATCCTCATAAGGTGGATCTAGATGACAAGTAAGTGAACATGTCACAGTATATGTAGAACGTTAATAAAGCTTCATTCTAACAAACAAGGAGATAACCGGCGCGGTGACAGATGGAGCAAGTGCAGTGCGTAACCTTGTGTTCAGGCAACGGCGGAGAGAGGGTCAGAGATAGGCTGATGAGGCCACAATGACACCCTGCTTCGTATGTTTGCGAAGGCTTCTCGGTATCACCCATCTTTGTCGAATGAAGATGACTTTAATGAAGAATAAAAGGTGCAGTTTAGTCAGGAACTTATTCTTTTCACTCACGGTGCCGTTGGCATGATAAATATACCCGTCTAGCGACTGGTTCGCCGCGTCGGCATGCTTACCCAAGAAGCTCGCCAGGAGTTTGTGGGCGGAGTTTTCGGAGTCCCGTCCTCTTCTGGAAAGGGAATGATGGGGCACTTTTGACCTAAAGCCCAGAACCACCTAACAAGACGGGAAAGGCTGAAGCAGATGTCATGCATAATTATCCGCTGGCATCTATGAATATATCCCGGATGTTCTGGCACCTAGGCCCATCTTATTATTCCCCTTCGTTAATTAACTAATTAGCAGCATGGGATGTTATAAACCCTTACACTTAGAACCCCTGGCTAGCAGGGTTAAGATAATACCGGTATCTCCCGCTCTAAATCATCTAATTAAAGCATATCTAATTAAAGCTTTATCTCAAGTTTTTGTGACCGGATTAAGGTCTCAACGGCAGACAGGCTGCATGCCAGAGTACCCCGACAGGTTGTATGTAACACGATGGATACGTGCTCAAATGTAAATACTAATTAATTGTCTTGCGCAGACCGGTTTATCACTCTGACTACTGCGATTGACGGGATAAGTGAAGAGGAGAATCCTTGTTTCTATTGAATTATTTACCTACAGTATTGCCATTAATGAACGACCCGGAACCCATATCCAAACAACGCCGACATTTGGGACGAATATGACCTCTTTCTAATATCTATCTCAAGAATATAGAATATAGCTTATTTGGCAAACAACGAACGGAACGACGCAAACAAAAACAGTACAAAGCTGAGGAGCCGTTGGGCAGTAAGAACAGGAGTATTAACGAAATTAGCAGGGTTGGCGCTGGCAAGGGCATTCTTTTCATCTGCTTTCGGCGGATAGATAAATGACTCGTTGATGACAATCTTGGCCTTCTTCGCTAGACATCCTGAAAGAACAACCTTACGGTCCCAGCCGATGGTAAGCACAGCCCCCCACGACCCAAGGTCGAGACAGGTGACATACAAAGGCTGAGAGTATGCTTTCGTCTGAAGGTCGAGAAGATCCGCTGCTGCATTGTGGCCAGAGACGCGGCCGAGGGTCAAAGCATGCTGGCATGACATAAGTGCATAATTGCCTTTGTTGTCCGCTGCAGCGCATGCAGCATCTCCTGTGACAAATATGTCCTTCATCGATGGGAGACGGAGATCTTGATCCACGTATAGTCGGCCAAGTGTGTCCTTATCTCCAGGCAATTGTTCAGTTAGTGAGCTTGCTCGCACGCCAGCTGTCCAGATTGTAGTGAGGGCTTCAATACGCTGGCCATCTTGAAGAGTGACACCACCGGCGTCGACGGCAGTAACGGTTGTGCCAAGCATAGTTTCCACGCCCAGATCAGCGAGGGCCTTCAGGATAACTGAGCGTGGGCCCGGCCCAAGGGTCGATCCAACGTCTTTCTCTCGGCCGACAAGAATAACACGAGCTTCGGTGTCTTGGCCGAGAATTGAGCGTAGTCGTGAAGGCAGTTCGGCCGCCAGCTCAAGGCCAGTAAAGCCTGCACCGCAAACAACGACTGTACCACGCGCATGATTAGCAGGAAGCGATGGAAGCTTTTTCAAATGCTCTTCTAATTTGATTGCGTCTTGTAGTTGGTCGACACAGAAGATATGTTCGTCCAGTCCTTCGAGTTTGGGACGTACTAGGCGGCTTCCAGCTGCTAACACTAATCGGTCGTAGGACATGGTGGTAAGGTCACCAGCCGAGTCGGCAATCTCGAGTTCCTTCTTTGAGCTGTGGATATTTTTGACGGTTGCCCGGACATATCGAACTCCGTTGTTCTTGAATAGGTCACCCAGAGGGGGCGCCATTTGCGCAGGGTCAGCTTGATAGAGCCTTGGCCGAATGACCAAGTGCGGCTCCGGAGATACAATTACTACCTCGATGTGGGCTGCTGCAGGCTTGCTGTTGAGATGTGAAGTGATCAATTGCCTGGCGGCGAGTGCACTCCATGTGCCGGCGAAGCCGGAGCCAATGACAACAATTCTCTGTTGCTTTTCCATGGCTGTAGAAAGCAGCGATGTTGAGAGAAATTTAGATAAGGACAATCAAATAATAATTATTAAAATAAAATATTCAGCCAGTGTGGTGATGCTGCGAAGCGTGTCAATTGAGACCTTTTATAAGAGAACTCGGTAGAAGGTTCATCCGAAGTTCGAATACGGTGGGAGTTTTCGGAAAGACATAAAGTCTCGAGGCTTGCGTCATGTTACTTACTAGCGAGTTTGCCAAGACGATTTTATGCAGCAACAATGGGGTATGAAGAAAATTTCTTTTTTAGGAAAAAAGTGCACCTACGGGATGCGAGAAACCTCACATTGCAGAATTTACGCGGCGGTGATTTGACCAAATGCTGGGGGAAAATCGACCTGGACATCATGTTCCTTTGTTCCAGCCAAATTGAGCCGATTTTCGATTTCTGCTCTCCACTCGGTGCTCATAAACGACATGTAGTCATATTTAACCCGTCTGCAAACCATAGGAAATTGGCTTGATTTCAGATATCGATAATCGAGAAGCAGCTGAAGGCAAAGTGGAACAATTCAAAAGTCTTGAGTTTAAAGAGTTGCCATGGCAGGGATTTTGTACTACCGTATAGTTGGGAAGCATGATTCAACTTTCAATTCCAATTTTATACAGGTAATTGTAACCGCTCGTGCAAGGAAATGGCTCTCATTCATTTAATTTAAAGATCCTTTTCACAGCTGTTACTTTAGTGCTCTATAAGAACTATGACCGCCAAATTACACTCACGACCAGTTAAGTATTCAAGACGCGTCCACCTAATACTACATTATCGAATCTTTACCTCCCGGTTTGTGACGCCAGTTTTGCGATGTCTGTGCATGGAGCCGTTTTAATCGTGTGGTCGAGAGAAACCAAAGCAGCGTTCATGGGTTGTGAATATGGAGGGAGAGCTCATGAGCTTAACAGTGAATCAAGCGATAGCATTAGGGACGCTTCCATTGGCATCAACAGTTTTCATTTGAAATAGCAAGTTAGTCAGCTGTCCATGCTAGGCAGTGATTGGGAAGCTCTAAGCTGGAATGTTTGACGGAAGGCAGTAAACTCACTCAAGGGACTCCTTGGTGACTTTGTTCAAGAGAAATCCGTTCGAACGAAGATGGGAAGGGAGGATGGTTTACACTGCAGTTTAAACCTGGTCAAGTCTGAGAATCGGACTTTGGGACTGACGACCAGACACGTCTTTGAATCAATGTTTTCAGACCAGCGATGAAAGCATCTACGATGTCATATCATCAGCGTCAAACCGAAAATTGTTTCAGATATTCCAATATTTACTGCTCGCAAAGATACCAATGTCGTAGCCGAGATCCCCAGCCCGCAAGTGTACTATCAGAAGGAGGCGGGAAACCCGGTGAGTGCCGTTTCCTCTCAAAGAGAATAAGCAACATGGATTGTAATCGAACCTTCTTTCATGCCGTACTGTTACCACATCATTTTCGTATGGGTTGAGCCTATAAATTGTGATTAAGCAGCCCGGCACCACGATAGTGAAAAATAGAAAGGTAGGCTACCTAGGAGCAAGGCCGTGATAACCGGGAGACCATTTCGAGCCCACTACTCAATTTTTGTGCTTGTGGTCAAAATGCAAGACCGCGTGAAAGTGTCACCACTTGCAGTTGTCAAATCGGGGAGACTACGCATGCATGATGAAATGTTGAACCGTGCAATGTTCCGTGGTGGCGATGATAATACATTCCACATCCAACTCGCTCAGTAGTTACTCTTCGGTGTCAACTATCATCCCGGCTAATTGGTTATGTGTCACGGTGAAGAAACTATGTGCGCCCATAAACACTTTTCGCAGGCTTTCAACATCGCAGATATCGCCTTTAGCAAAGGTTAATCTCTTGCTTGACCAACAGTCATCTCAAAGACGCCATGCTAGTAACAGCCGACATCTTGAGTAATCGCACAAACATGAAGTGCTGGACACGTTTTATGGAGGAGAGCGCAAAACAACTCATCACCCCTTGTTCCCTGTTGCTCCAAGAATGGCTATCGTGCAAGCGGGTTGCATCAATGCCATATTTGCGCACGGCTTACAGTGTGTTGCACCACATTTGTCTACTTCGGGTCACTACCTATATACGTAGGATCGTTATTATTATCATTCAAAGTTGGCTGCAAGGCGTTGATGTGTTTTGACATTTTACATCTATTGATTATTACATTAACTAGCGCGTTATAGCCACTGCCTCCCAAATATCCAAAGATCGCTAGGGGCTATGATGCTTATTCCATCTCCAAATCACAGAATTCTAACTCATAAACATGTCTATATTAGCCAGACAAGAGACCATCTCGTCGTCGATGCTGTTTTGCAAGACTCAACCCAAAAATCGCAGAAACGCCATGGTCATTTCTGCGTGCTACCAAACCACGAGTATCCCCTTGCACCAACGTAAAAGATGTGCAAATCGAGTAATCGGGAAGCAATTGAACGCTTAAACGGTTTCCTTATTTTCGCGACCGGCAACACTATCTCTTCGAGACCTTACGGCCCTCAACGCACTATCGTTGTGGTCCTTCTCCTCGTCCTCCTCTGAAGAAGTGGGCTGAGGGGGGGCGGCGGGGAAAGTGGGAGCATAGGCACTTCTCTTTCGAATCCTGGCACCATAGTAGTAGAAGATGAAGGGAATTGGGGCGAGGACGATAGCGACGCAACCAAGGAGAGTAGAAGCCCACTGGATATGCATGCCTTCAAACATTTGTCGAGCAAACAAGGGGAAGCAAGCACCGGCGAGAGATCGTAAGAATGTGTTGCCAGCGATTGCAGATGCGGCGAACATGAGATAAGCGTCGACAAGATAGTTCAGAGACTGGAGGAAGATGGACATGAGACCGAATCCGGTACAAAGACCGCTAAGGGCGGGAACGATCCAGTGAATGTCCTTAGTGTAGCCAGTCCTAGGGCTGTTAGCAAAAGAGCAAGGGTGCCGGGGTAAAGTAGTCAGCTTACCATCCAAACCAAAAGATACCAATAGCAAAAGACACACCACCCGCCATAACATTGGGCATTCGCCATTCAGGGACGGGGATACCGTTGTTGGCCGCCAGCTTTCGAACATACCAAGGCTGCTGGAGAATGACACTGGCACCAGCGATGAGCTGGCCAGTAATCATGCCGAAAAAAGTTAGACCCGACTGGCCAAGACTGAACCCGTGGACGCCAACAAAGACCAGAGGGTAGGCAGTAAGGAAGAGGTAGAGAAGGCCGTAGATGAAACTCATGTAGATGGACAGCAGCAGAATGATGGGCTCGGTGAACAAAAGGCGCATAGGTCGCGAAAAATTCTTAGAGACAAGTTCTTTGAAGTCAACCTCGATTTCCTCCTGCTTGGCATGGATGCCCCAGTTCTTGGTGCGTCGGCGCAATTCGGCGGCCTTCTCAATCAAAATGATAGGCGGGTAAGTCTCCTCCAGGAAAAACAGGTCAAGAGCGAAAGCAGAGAATCCCATAATGGAGGCGAGGTACTCAGTCCATCGCCAGCCGAGGTGTGAGGTAGTGATGAAGCCACCAATAAAGGGAGCGAGGAGAGGACCGGTGAACACAGTCATTGAGAAGACGGTAATAGCAGTGCCTCGAGTGCGATTGTCGAACATGTCGGAAAACACTGCGGCGACGACGGCAAGCGGACAAGCGCCAAAGAAACCACTAAATAATCGGCAGATGAGGATAGTCTGAATGTCCTTTCCAGTAGCACATCCGATGGAGAAGACGGAAAACCCAAACATTGAGAGGACGATGGGAAGACGACGGCCTTTCAGCTCAGAAAGTGGCGCCCAGAGAGAGGGACCAAAGGCGAAGCCGAGAACGTAGAATGTGGTTCCCAAAATTCCAACCTCAGTTCCAACATGGTATTGAGCGGCAACAAATGAAGTTGCGGCGGAGAAGATGGAGGAGGTGAAGGATGCAGTCATGGTAGTGTAAGCCAACATCGCTGCGGTGATGAGCTTTTTCCTTAGAGGCCAATTCTGCGAGTGTAAAGGGTCGTCAGGCCCGTCGAACTCGACTACATACTCTTCTTGATCGGGGAGCGGGGGCGGAAAAGGCTTTCCTGCACCAAAAGCAGGTAGAGGGCGTCGCGAGGCTCTGCTAATGGTGCGCGAGCGCAAACCTCCACCAACGGTGGCATTGTGTTGACTGCGATGGGTGACAATTCGACTAATCTCTGTGGGATGTCGCTCGAGATCAGCCTGGGTTGTGATTCGACTAATGGTGTTGAGGTTGGCGACATTCTCGCGAGCAGATGTGGCGGCTGAGGAGGTGGAGGAACCACTGATTACCCGCTCGATCTCGTTACTAGCACGCTGGTGGTAGTGCTGGGGTGAAGCATCTTGCTCAGCTTGGATGAGCTCTTGGTCGACAATGTCCAGACCCATTGTGGGCAGAGCTCAATTAAGTTGTTGCTGTTGTTGTGTAGTGGTTGTTTCCGTATGGTGTAAATTTGTATAAGTGATGTCGATGAAGTGATGGTGTGCCGCAATGGGAATACTGGAGATTGCCGGTATCGACTCGACAAGATAGAAAGTGGATAGATGGCAAATTGAGGTCTGAGGAGAAGAAAATGAGGAGGCAAGAAAAGAGTATGGAACGGCTGAAGCTCTACTAAAGTATAATTCCGGACGAGCTCCCAGTTGCTCCCATTAGCTCCCTTCCTTCTCGTTGGTGCGGGCGTTGGTGCGCAACAAGTCGGACCAAAGACGCCAACGAGTCCACCTGCAGCTATGACGCTATGCGCTCACGCCAAAGCCGGCTGTTTTTCCCGGGGATAAACACTAAAAGGAAGCCCACCACGGGACCGGACGTCGCGAAATCTGTGTCAAAAGACCGAGGCCGAGGGGCGAAAGAGGCGACCGTTTGCAGGTGGGTGTGGGATCGTCCTGTAGTTACGGCTTCTAAGAAAACTCCGAAGATGCGGAAAGAAACTTGTAACAACAACTTGGATTTTCCTATTTACTTTTCAAATATCCAAGGGATCGGGAGGGGCTTATCTTGGTCGCAACGGCGAGAGATGAGAAGCCACATGAAAATGAGCGGTAAATTAATTGATTTTACACGGAGTAGGTCGAATCCATTTTCGGCCGGGGTATTTGGAGAGCCTACAGAGTACCGAAGGCAAATAAAACAAAAGGCAACAGGAATAGATGCAATTACTAAACACGCACGTTCATACAGGTGATTCAGGTATAGATCCAGTTTGAAATCAATTCTAATTCCCAGTAAATCCGTACATCTGGAATCCGTACTCCATAGAACGACGAAAAATCTCTGTTGTGGACCACTGTACCGGCCTAGGCAGCTCCACCACACCCGCCGTCGGCAGCCGTTTTCGGCACCGTGACGCTGCCGTGGAGTAGTTGGATCTCCATGGCGGTTGAGATTCCATGGAAGTTCCGATGGAATCGGGGCACTGAGTTTGGGCCGATTTTCCGTTTGCCAGTGGACAATCATGAAGCTGAACGAATGGCTGGCAGTTCAGGCACAGGATGCATACCGCCTAATAAAAGCCGCACTTCCGTGATGACTGCAGCTCTTAGTCTCTTGTCTTGACCTACCTATCGTCACATTCTAGCCTTAGTAAATTATTACATACATGTTCATGTCCAGGAACTCCGCCGAAGGATTCAGCTACCATACTCCTTCCAAACACTCTAGGCTGTAAAGTTCTTCGGACCCGAAAATCCATTAATATCCGTATCTTAAACAGACGCAATCCGTAATGCCTATTGTATATCTAGTCAGAGACTTAGGGAACAAAAAGGTCCAACCGCCTGATCTCTCCCACAGGATCCACCGTGCTCCCTCCCCCATGAACACGTTAGCCGTTGCCAATCAATGAGCGCACGTCGATTACGCTTCTCTCGCTCTCGTTCTCTGTGCTCATTCTATCACCAAGCTTTTCCATGGGTTTGAAGCGCCGCGTGGTTCCTGGTGGATCCCCCACTTGTTTTTTGCTTACTACGCGTGTACTCATCACACCAGGCCCGAACGACCCAACCTGCACGGTGATGTAATATCTTTGGCGTCGGCGAAAAAAGCGAAAGCGGGGCAAAAAAAAGGTACCACCATTCCTCTCTCTAATTAAGTTACTGCTTTGGGTAGCATATTTTTTTCTGCCATGGACCCTTTGAAAGCTCAATTTAATTGCCGTCGGTTGCCGTTGGTATCCCTTCGCTCGAAATTCTCGTGTTGGGTTTTCCGAGACGGATTCGGATCCTACGTCGTGTTCTGAAGCAGAATGAAAAATCTTCATGTTACTCAAACATTGAGTCAGAGAGATGCTTGGTAGGGCTCTACTCTTATCTTGAGAAAATCTGTTTTTTTTTTTTACTATCTATACATCCCTATCCAACCCATCACCGAACTCCCCAACCGTTCTCCAACAACGTTGTGACCTCCTCCAAACTCATACCGTTTGTCTCCGGATAGATCCTCCAGACCAACCAATACCCGACGGCGCACACGATAGCATAGAGCACAAATGTCCATGACGGCGTCAGCAAATCCATCATCGGCAAAAATGTCAACCCAATGATGAAGTTGGCGCCCCAATTCGTTGCCGTCGACACGCCGCTACCCAGCGACCGCACCGCCAAAGGAAACAGCTCGCTCTGCATCCAGGGCACGTTACCCATACCAATGGCATACGATGCCACGTACAACATGATACTTACCAGCACTGTAATGCCTGCGAATTCGTGGCCTGAATTGCCAGTGGGAGGCTCATCCTCGCTAATGTCTAATGACTGGCTGATAGACAGAAACGAGAAGCCGTACGCGGACAGCAACAAGCCCACAATCATGAAGGGGATTGAGTAGAGCAAAATTCGCCTTCGGCCGATTCGGTCGATAAGAACCAGAGCGGCCAGTGTGAACAAAAAGTTGGTGACTGCTACCACCATGGACGTAAGAGTCGGGTTGCTGAATCCAACAATCGTAAAGATGGTGGCAGAGAAGTACATCAGCGAGTTCTGCCAAAGGAAAAAAAGGTATCAGTAGTTGTCCTATACCATCACTCGTAGGCTTCACTCACAAAACCACAAAGTTGCTGAAAGCCCTGAAGTAAACATGCAATAGCCAAAGCACGACGGTGCTTCCCAACGCTAATCAAGTTGTGCCAATTACCCAGCCATTTCCACTGGCTGGATGTCTGGTGCTCTCGTAGTCGCTGCGCCTCGTACTCTTCTCGAACTTCCAGCTCAATCTCCCTGACCAACAACTCCGCCTGCTGCATCGATGTATCCCCGTTGACCTTTTGGATCACAGACTTGGCCGCACCAGATTGACCAACCTTAACAAGCCATCGCGGCGTCTCGGGCATGAAGATGATCATGACAGCCTGCATGAGAGCTGGCAGGGCACCCAGGCCAGCCATCCATCGCCAGCCCGTCTCCTTCGATCCAAATGTCGCAAAGGCCCAACCCACAATGTAAGCCACCACCTGCCCGCCCGTGATGAACATTGAGTTCGTCGTTACCAATCTTCCTCGATGCGCGGCCGGTGCCACCTCAGAAATATACAACGGCACGACGAAACTGGCGGAACCCACGCCCGCACCAATTATGCATCGACCTAGAACCATGCCACTAACGGTCGAGCTCCATGCTTGTATCAATGCGCCTGCCGTGAAGAGCAAATCGGCCAAGAGGATGACGCGCTTGCGGCCAAAGCGATCGGCGAGGACGGACGAAAATGGCGAGAGGAATAGGGCAAAGAGGGACGTCGCGGACGTAATGATGGACTTGTCCATCGAGGTTAGGTTGCGGTTCGAGAGGGACGTCCCAATGGACACGAGCATGGCGGACACAACGCCCGTATCATCTGGAGCGAAGCGATTCTCACGGTCAGCTAATTACCAGGAAACGGAACAAGATTTCAAGATGGCATTGTGTTTTCCTACATCCAAATAGCAAGCCGCTAACACCAGCTGCAAAAGTTAAGAGGAGGACAAAGGTGCTGGGCCCGGCATCCGAAGCCTTTCTGCCATTTTCGAGGCCCGGGGACTCGGCATCAACGTCATAATCAAGCTCTTCCTCCTCGGGATGCTGCGCGTTCGAAATCAGCGGCGCCTGAGAGCTGTCCATGATGACATGTCACGGCCGCGGCGAAATTCTACGTTGTCGCTTTTCTTTAGACGTCCATATGTAAGGACTGAGAGAGAGCGAAAGAGCTTACGTTGATCATGGGGGGACATGCCAAGTGCCGACTGTCGAAGTAATGGATTGTGGATCATAAGGACCCCCTGGTCACGGGGGCGTGTCGGAGGGTTGTCCGAAGGATGGTGTTAAGTGGTGACTTGTCATAATGCAGAAAAAGTTGAGAATTCGAAAGTATCATGCTAGCGCTACCTTCTACCCTTATATCTAAGCCTTGTGTCCCTAAAATCGCACTTATTATGAAAGAATACAGCCAATCGAATCCAATAAAAATTGCTTCCTCCTCTTTCTGCCTGTCGCGGATTCAATCACGAGCTAAAAATCCCCCTCCAGAAGTAATAGCTGTATACGCCCGCCGTACCCAATGGCCCCAGCACCCATGGGAGCTTGTGTCTCACATGGCGAGACATTGCCTTGGCCATGACAGACTTGGGCGCTCCAGGTGTGAAGAACCAATCCTGCATGAGCCCGCAGGTCAGCTCCTGGACCTTTGTCACACGTTTCTGCATCGCGGCCTCAAAGGCCGCGATCTCCCTGTCGAATGCCTCATCATCCCTAGAAGCTGTGCCGTTGATCGCTTTTGCCAGCAGCATGACATCGTCGAGAGCCTGGTTAACACCTTCTCCTGCATACGGCGTCATAAGATGTGCCGCGTCGCCCACAAGAGTAAGTCCCTGTTTGTGCGTCCATTTTGTACCAACTGGAAGCATGTACATTGATCGGGGATTGCATCTCCCGTTCGACTTTTCCAAAGCCTGTCGTAGAACTGGAGCCCAATCCGCATAGACCCCGCTCAGAAGTGCCGGGATCGTCTCCTCGAGGTCGTATGCGTTGTAGCTGCACTTTTCAGGCTTCATCCAGTCTGGGTCTTTGTTGAGGTTGGTTGCATAGATGCTGAGACTGCCGTCACCCATTTGCTGTATGGACATACGGACTCCTTCGCTACTTGCGAAGACGCTGCCCCGATTGACTAGCTTGTGAACTTCAGGAGCATTTTTCTCTGGGTCGAGGATCTCGAGGTCGTGCATTACAATGCCCACAAATTCGGGAATCAGAGTCGGGTCGATTTCCTTGCGCACCTTACTCCAGGCTCCATCAGCACCGACAATGAGATCAAAACCGTCAATCGTGGAATGCTCAAAAACAAGCTTGCGACCATCAATACTCTTGAGATGATGACCCCACTTGATCATTCCCTCAGGAAGCGAGTTAGAAAGAATTTCACGCAGCCTGGATCGATCAATCTCGGGGCGTTCCTCGAGGCTGGCAGCAACTTTGTCATCGGCTTCACGCACGAAGTGCTTCTCCAGGTCTTTGTCGACGATAGCGAGGTACTGGCCATCGTACCGAGCATACTTGAGGAACTCGTCCCATAGACCAGCCTCCTTGATGCACGCGAGGCCGGTTTCAGTGTGTAGGTCAAGGGTTCCTCCCTGGGAACGAAAGTTTGGTGAAGACTCTCCTTCAAAGACTGTGACGTCTGTGCCTCCTAGGTGAAGAAGCCTAGCGAGTGCGCAACCTAGAGTTATTAGGATCGTTATGCTGTTCAAGTGGATGGCAGGACATACCAGCAGGGCCAGCACCAATAATGGCGATTTTACGATTGCCCATCGCAGAAATGATTTATAGAGAAATGCTGAATGTGGGGCGAAGGGAGTGTTGGTGTAAAGGTTGTATGTTGGACAAAGAAAAACTATTAGACAAGGAAGAATGGTATGCTGTGACGTTTGTCTCAATTGAGAAATCTAGGCTGGGGATCCTTTCGCTCTTATACAAGATAACCTTCTCAACTTATACCAAAGTCCACCCAGGCACCAAGTGTTGGGATCCGGTGGCTGAGAGTTTATCAAAACCCCGTCGGCAAGACCGGTACTTAGAAAGCCCGATTTGCGATGAACGAAGAACGACGAATGCGAAAATACCGGAGTTCACGGCATTTGATTTGTTCCCGGGCGTGGGGATGTGGGGCGAATTGCGCTTTGCAGTGCTAGACCTAAATGTGTGATGGCTTCTTAAAAAAGGATTCCATTCGACCTTGGGACCTTACGTCAGTCAATGAGAAAAGGAACCAAATTGGGGCTTCCGGTGCAAGCAACGGTAACGTCTTTGAACGCCACTTACTACATACAAGCCCGGGAAATATGTGGCTAGTCGAGAAGTGGTAGGAGGCTTGACACCGCCTCAGAGAGTTTTATCTATCATTGTAGAACAAGGTACGCTAACCCAAGTTAAACGTAGAGACTCTCATGGGAATGCATATCACGATGTTCTGAATGGTTCGATAAATGAATCTAGATTGAGTTTCGTTTCGAGCTTCGCAACGCCACATCCTGTAGGGTAGATCGGGGCAGCCGCGGTGGTGTGCCGGGTCAACGTTACGTTGCGAAATCCCCGGCACTGAAAGTAAACGCCGTGCCACTGAGTAAGACATTGGACATGCCCTCCAGCTCGTCAGCCGCAGTTTGCTAGTTCCCGCGCTTATTAGTGCACACTGTAAGTATGGATTATGTGCATTCATTTTTTTTCAATTTTTTTTTTTCATTAAGACTAGGCTGCAACAATGCATTAATGTCTTGAGTAGAGAAAATTGTTTGTCTGTAACAACCCCTTACGTCGGTTGTCATGCCAAAAGTCTTATTTAATTGTAGGTAAAACCATGGTTTCCTCGCCGACACAGAAAAGGCCTAGATCCATGTCGATTCGAGACATCCGTAGTGAACACGGGCCTCAGCTGTAGTGTGTGGGAAGAATGATCTAGAATAGAGGGAGACAAGCATAAATACAACATAGAAACGCCTAGAAGAAGTACCTAGGTAGGTGCATGGAAGGACACTTGGCTTGACAGCGTGATCTGTACTCCGTAGGCAATAGCCAGCGGGAAGGAAAAAAAAAAAAGCAAAAACAAGGGTCAAAACGAAAGCAGGGGGTTATTTGCCTTTCCTTTTGAACTCCTGAACGCCTAGCTAAGAAAACACACGCGATGTTGGCACGTGCGGACACAGGGGTTCACGGGACGGACCATGAGAGCCAATTCAGTAAAGACTCAGTACTCTGGAATTCCAGCGCGTGTCCAAGTCAGTTCAGCTCGAGAGGCCAACTCTAGCTTCTACGCCGAAAGTGGTGTTGGAGCCCAGTCTAATAATAAACTCGCACATCCCCATCTTATATCAGCCAACCAAACGCTAGCCCAAGAGTGAGGACCGCTGGAAGACACCCACACGCACACTAACTTATCAAGCAAGTACGGAGTACAGCACAACCACCACATCACAGCCCCAAGACGAACATCCTCAAGCTTCCCATATTAACATCTCCACCCTCACCATCACCAACGCCATCGACCTAGACGTCGCCGAAGTGCTCGACATTCCCTTCTTCCACTGCCTTTTCGACCGCCGGACGTCTCTTCTGCTACCGTCGCCACCGTCGACCTCATTTGTTTTGCCGCTTTTGTCGCTCGTTCGACGATGAACGTCACCCCGCCACAGCATTTCCCGAATCCTGACCATTGAACCCAGCCAGCCCTGTCCGAAACACAATTTTTTTTTTCGCCTTCCCACTCTCTACAATTGTCGCAAAGCGCATCGCACCCAACCTGGAGGACGACTGAAGCCCATATATACTATCCATAATGCAATCATCCTCATCACAGCGTTCTTACGTCCACCGTCGATCGCCTGGCGCCGAGCCTGGGCCACCCCCCAATGTCCCCGTCCGCTCCATTTCGCCGGCCGTCGGGGTCCAGGCGCGGTCTTCCACAGCTTCCACCCGATCTGGCCAGTCTACTAGCTCTCGAAGAATGAATCGCGAAGTGAGTAGTGCGCTGGAGTTCTCCCACCCGCTCTGATATATCCCTCTACGCTCAACTGGACCAGGTGCTGATTATGTTCTCCTCACTACAGGGTTCCGGTAGCGGCGCCAATATGCCTTTATCCCAGATCGAAAAGAGCGTCACTCACCTCCTCGTTGCGACGAAACAGCTCCTCGAAACCCTGACACAATGGTCTCGAGGCCAGGCTACCGATGCACAAGTTTCCGATGTCTATGTGCGGCTAGGTTATGAGTTCAATATGGCGTGCCGAGCCTTTACCGCCATCAACGTCGACACCTCCGACCTGGGCAATGTCCCTGACCTCTTGCGGCATATTCTCGAGGCCACCCTGAGCCAGGAGGCAAGCGCGGAGAGCTTGGAGCGATACTTGCCCAGGATACGAGACATAATCATTAACCTCCTTCATGGGCTGAAGCGCAAACAGCAGAGGCTCCGCCAGAGGCAGGCCCGAGAGCGTGACGGTTCAGCCCCCGACAGGACCACCAGCGTCAGCACCATCGGAAGCGGTAACAGTGGATTGACGAATATGTTGGAGGAGGGGTTGGAGAATGGATTCCAACCCGGACCACCAACCGAACCGCCAACTGAACCATCATCTGAACCTACAGCTAATGCGCCCACGGGGGTAAATCAATCTCCCAGCCGTCGATTCAAGGGGGAGCGTGACCAGTCTCGCAGTTCCGTTGCTTCAGAGCAGTCAACGCTCTCTAGCAATACGATGCAGAGCATGCCCGTGGTGCCGCCATATCCCGACAACGACAACACAATGCCCACTGTCCCGTCTGCAGATCTCAACATCGATTCATTTCCACCACCACCACCACCTCCGCCAGACACGAAGTCGAGCGCTTTGGCTGCGCTGCAGAAGGGTGGTGACCTAGAGCGACGAGCCTCTCGAAGATACTCGCAGTATCAAATATCGAAGCATCTGGGGGGAGCAAATGGTGTGCCTCTGCTTCCGCCTCAGAACTCGCCGGTGCCGAACAGGGGGAGGAAGGAGGCTAGGGAATCATTGCGGGCTGTGCAGACCCGAGAGACCTTGCGCCATAACCGCAATACCTCGAAACAGTCGTTGCGAAACGCTGCTGCTGCTGAAGCATCTCCTGTCAGGATACCAAGCCATGTTGCCGAGGAGCCTGCGCCGGCCGAGTTGCCTGCGGTGAAAACACCTCTTTCCCAGAGCCCAGTGGATAAATTTGACCCTAGGGCGACTCTCAACGGCCCTCCCACCGATCCGATATTCGACCACGAAGATGATACACCCAAGGATGAAACTCCGTCGGCTAAGGCTAAGCAAGAGCAAGATCTCCCCCCCACGCCGCCACCCAAAGGGAATGAAGCTTCGTACTTTCAAGAGTCGCCTCCTCCGACACCTACCAAAGATCTCACCTTGTTCCTCCAGTACAAGTCTAAGGTGAAGAAATTTGTGCTACCAGAGGGACGTGACGAACTTTCCATTGGCCGACTGCAGCTTGCCTTTATCGAAAAGTTTTCATGGAACACGCAACAAAACGGCGCGGATCTGCCGGAAATTTACATCCAGGACCCTGTCTCTGGTGTACGGCACGAATTGGAGGACCTCACTGATATCAAAGATCGGACTGTTTTGGTGCTCAACGTGGAGGCTCTGGATGAAGTTAAGCGACACTTTGATGATGGGATCGCTTCTCTTACCAAGATTGTTCGTGATGTTAAGCAAACTGTCGATGACCAAGGGGCCGCAATCCAGCGCGTATCAGAACGCCAACAAGAGGCTGCTGGCGAGATGGCCCGAATGGCGATGGCGCCGGCGCCCACTCCCCCGCCTGACGGCTCCAAGGCGCTGCCTAGCCCTGGACGAAAGCTAGATGCCGGTCACATCAACGAACTCCAGAGCCTCCGCCGCGATCTCGCCGTCATCCGCCAGACATATTCCAAGTTCCAAGCTGAGATCCAGGATTCCATGTCTACTATTCGCAGCAAAGCTGCCAGTGTCAAGACTGCTGCAGCCAAGGCAACCATTCCCGACATGGAAGGGGATGCTGGCTACGCTTACGTTACTGGCGGACGAAAGCAGCTCAACTCCGACTCAGACCGACTTGTTGGCAAGGTGGACGACCTGCAAGATCTAATCGAAGATCTTCGAAAGGACGTCGTGCACCGTGGTGTCCGCCCCTTACCTCGACAGCTGGAGACTGTGGCCAAGGATGTTACGATGCTGACCTTGGAATTGAAGAGGATGGAGGAGTACATGGCTCAGGAAAAGCCGCTCTGGACCAAGATTTGGGAGAAGGAGCTTGAAGATGTTTGCCAGGGCCGTGACGAGCTTCGCCTTATGGAGGATCTCTTGGTGGATTTGCGAGACGATCTGGAAAAGGCTTCCGAGACTTTCAACCTTGTCGAGCAGGCCACCAAGGAGCAGATGAAAGACAACGGCACAAGTGCTAGTGCCGGCACTGCTCGGCAATTCTCCCGGGGTCTCAGCAGTCTTGGCAATAGCGTCGATCAGAATGCAGCGAAGGAAGGTGTCCTTGGCGAAGTCCGCGCCCTCCAGCCCAATCACGAAGATCGCCTCGAAGCTATTGAGCGCGCCGAGAAGCTGCGACAGAAGGAACTTGAGACCCGACAAGGAAACCCTTTGCACCATGAAATCGTTAGTGTTGTTTCCGAGGGTAAGCTCAAGAAGTCGGGAGGGTTTGAGGAAGTCGAGCGTGCTCGTAAGGCAAAAGATGATCGCATTCGTCGTGAGGTCTGGGAGCGTCAGAACGGAATCGTCCCAGACAATCCCATTGGCGAAGACAGCGATAACCCAGCAACACCTGACTCCAATGGCGAAGCTGGAAGCCCACGTCCCGGGTCAGACACAGAACCAACAGCAGAGCCCGTCAACGGCGCATAACTCTCACGCTTCTTCGCCTTCGTTTCTTATACCCCTTTATTACTCACATCATTACATTTGGGAGGAAAACCAACACGAACACGTATGAAATTGTCTGTATCATGGGCACATGCATCATGTTGTTAGCACGAATATAGGAGCTTTTTCTCTCTTGGGACAACACGCCTCAGCCCTCACACCTAGTACCTTAGTTTAGTGCTGTAGTCTTTTCTTCTTGTTTTAAAGTTGTTCTTGTCTTGTCTTTTTATTCTTCATAGCGGAGGCGAACATGGGGGTTTCTATTAGTCTTGTTTGTGGTTAATGTCGTCGTGATGGTGATTACTGAATGGGATATGTGCTCGATATGTCTTAATGGGATCAAGTCTGCAAGATTTTCTTCTGGAACATGTCTTTCTCGTCTTGGTGCGTAGATTTTCCCGTGAATTCTGGGGTTTTTTTCTATTATCCATTTCCCGTGTCTAATTTTCATAGTAGATAACTTCCAGGTCATCTGAACGTGATCCCGCCAAACTCATAAAATTTGGCCTTTCCTCATGATCCCAACAGTGTTAGCTTCTTCATGTTCGTAACCACAGGTGGTTCTTGTTTCTTTCCCTGGGTCAGTACAAAATCCTGCAAAACAGCGTCTCCACCAGTAGCTTTCCAGGCCAGTCCGCCGTTCTCAGGCCGCTGCCGTGTCTCGGCCTTTGTCTCCTCCGTAGTGACGAAGACTTCTGCAACAGCACGGGCGCAAGCCTCAGAGACGTCCACCATGAGAGCTTCAGCGGCGCGAGCGCGCTCAGGCATGCTGCGACGAACGAGGGCGAAGACTAGATGCTCGATGTCAGGAGTGGTGGCGTTGACACGCTCGATGAGACGGCGGACACTGTTGGTGAGGTACTCTTCCTCGTAGACAGTTCCCTTGCGACCGCGCGCTCGCTTCTTCTCTTCGCGACGTCGGTTCTTGCTAGTAGCGCGGCTGACGCCAGTGCTAGCAGTTCCCACGCTACCATCCTTGCTAGTGTATCGGGTGAAGAGTGAAGCGCTGGTGCTCACGCGCGAAGAAGCAGCAACAGAGACGTCGTCAGGAAGGTCGAGACCACCAGAGCGTTCGCCCTCGTAAAAAGAAAGGGGATCCTCGACGGCTTTACGTCGAAGCTCAGTGATACGAGGAACCTGGGCGTTGAGCTGACCTTTGCAGTCGGCGAGGAACTCAGTGGTGCTACCAAGGGCTTCTGCGAGGCCTGCGTCGACGGCAGATTCGAGGAGCTCAGGACGAGAGCGCTGGAGAACAAGGCGGATGGCCTCGGCGAAGTGGTAGCCCTTGCAGAGACACTTGACGGCAGTTTCAAGGGCGTGGAGGTACTCAAGGTGGATAGTGGCGGCAGAGGAGTAGTCTTTGGCTTCCCAGAGAGCGTCTGCGAGGGCTGTGGCAAGTTCGCTCATAGCGTCAGAGGACATGGGGGGATCTTGCTGCTGAGCTGCGTAGAGGCATTCCTGCCAGCATGGAGCACCGGCAGTACGGTAGCAGCTAGTAGCCTTTGCATAATTCTGTAGAGACTCATAGGCAAGACCAGCCTCGCGATACGAGGATGTGGACTCGAGATATCCCGCATATGCATCAGTAAGAGTGCGAAGTCGCTCTGGATCATACCTGTAGAGACGGAGGGCATCGTGGTAGAGGGTGTGTTGGGTAGTGTACGCGACGAGCTCATCAAAGGCATCCAGGGCTTGCAGATGACCGAGTGCCTTGACACGACGGGCGAGATGGTCATCAATTTCGAACTTGCGGCGGAGGTCAGAGAGCTTGTGCAAGTTCTGAATGAAGGGCAAATACTCGCGAGGATCGCGCTGAGACTGCTGGGCGACAAGGAGGGTAAGGTCTAGATTGTATAGACCAAGAGCGTTCTCGTAGAGGCGATTGACGTCTACGAGGAAGCAGATATGCTCAACAGCCTTCTCGGCGAGTTTCTCGTCCTCTTGCATTAGGTTGGCCACCAACATAAGACCGTCGTCTAGCGCTGGTGGTGACTTGCAGACGTGAGCAGTAATAATATTCTGCAGGTTAGTAGCCTTTCGTGGCTGAAGAGCCTTAAGGAGAGCATTGCAAATAGCGTTGACCTTGGCAGGAGAGGACCTAGGAGCTGGTATCGACTCGGCGGTTGGCAGACCGCTAAGAGCCTGAGCCTTGGATTGCTTGGTATCTTGATACATGGTCTGCGTAACGTCTTCTGGTCTGGTCCTCAGGGTTAGGCTCTGTTTTTCTGACAACTCTGCAACTTGCTTACCGGAGAGACGATAAGAATAAGTCGATGAAGGTCACATCTTGGATCTGATCCAGGAAGAGTCCAACATTCGCCAAGAACTGGTCTGGTTGATGATCATACAGAATATTCATATCCACCCGCTGAGTGCGACAGTAAGAAAACGCTCGAGCATAGTTCTTTTCATCAATCAGGTCTCGGATGCCAGCTACAACCATAGCTCTTGGGAAGATGGTCTCGACGTTGCCTCGGGGCATTTGTAAAACCAAGCTCATGTTAGTGGGGATGGCAGTGACTAGACGAGATCCACGCTCGACACTTCGGCATCTCTCGTCCGTCTCAGGGTCATCGGCGGGGACATCGAGTTCTATGACAACTTAGCGTGATTCTGAGCAATGCTCCTGAAGGGAGTCTCACCCTCGACATAGGCTGACAGATGGACAAACTTGACCAGGTGGTTATTGGTAGTAAAGATAAGATGACTGGGCGTGACGATGAAGGATGTGCAGTTCTTCGCAAGAAGCCGGGAGTTGGCATAGATGTGGCCATTTCTTGACAGACCAAACGCTACAATCTCATCATCCACCTTGCTAACCTCGAACCATGGAAGTTGTGATTGGAACTGGATGGGAAGCAGGTCATTTCCAGATTCTTGGATCTGATATAACTGTCCAGAGTGATCTTGCCCGTACCCTTCGATGGACGTATTACTCTCGTAGCTCGTCGTCGCGGTTAGGAGTTGTTGGGAACCCACGATGTTATAATGAGCATCGTTGGAATCCTCTGCCTGAACGGAAAGCTGAAAGTGAACTTGGTCTTGGTAGCTGAAGCAATGGAACCTGGAACCAGAGACGTAGTTTATCCGTAATGGAACGCCGTAAGTAGGAAATTCCGGAACTTCAAAGGGGATCTTTCGTGAGAGTTGTGGCTTGATGGACCTGGCATTCTTCATTGGCCATTCGTAGACATCAACACCACTACGATGTAGGACTGCGAATGAGGTGTTTTGGTACCCGAAGGCCACGTCAACGACGGCTGAAGCGATGGTAATCTCAAACAATGACATGGGAGGGGGGACATTGGCGGTTCTGAAAGGAGTCAACTTGACAGTATTTCCATCAATAACCGCAACGGCACCGTTGTCACAAGGTTGCCGACATGATCCTCGCACCGTAGAAAATATGTGCTCCGCCACAACCACACTGTCAGTAGAGGCTGCAGCAAATCGCAGGGCCTTTTCAGGGTGCCATGAAAAGCACGTGGATTCTGAGTCGATGGGAATCTCTTGTTTAAGATACCAATGATAGTTGCCCATAGTCCAGAGTTGGATCATGTTTTCGAAAATGACGGCTAAGACGGTTGAATCTGAGTTCCATTCCAAGCGTACCCTTTCGTAGCCAGTCACTGGACCGGAAGGGGAGCGGAGAGTGAATTCCCCATGTCGAAGACCGTTTCTTTCGAAGAAAACGACATCTACCTTATCAGAGAACCGTTGAATACTAGCCATCAGGTTGCCTGACGGCCGCCAGCTTAGACTGCTCTCAAGTCCATCCACAGGTTCGCTGGCGCTGTCCAGCTCACCTTCACGAGAATACACCCGGATCACACGACGTGCGCCTTGCTCAACAGCATTGATAGCAACATAAGCACCATCGCCTCTCCAGCTGATAATGACCGCGGCATCCTCATAAGGACTTGGCAGACCTTGATCAACCTTTTCAGGGATGGTTGGATCTCGCAAAGCTTTCGCACCGCGCCCTTGAAATTGTGTTTCGCGCTTGCCCCAGCCGACGGAAACGTGCTTGGAAGCTTTCAGATCTTCTACGGTCGTGGAAACCTCAGCGACGGGATCAAAGGTGGCGCCCATGAAAATGACCTGGTTGGTCTTGGTGACTATGATGAGGAGCTCTTCGTCGGGGGACCACCGGGCGGCGGCGATGCCGTCGTCAATGGAACCGACGATCTCAATACGAGCGGCATCACCCGAGAACTCGTCTTCTTGAACAGTGACGATGTCCCCACCCTCGAGAACAAGGCAGGTCGTCGCGGAGCCGCTGAGATACTGCAGGCTCAGGACCCTGTCGACGGGCAGATCCGGGGTTGGGCTAGGGGCATCCCAGGTGGCCACAGTTTGGAGTGAACTGTTGGTCAGGGTTAGTGTGCTGATCGATCCATCAGGTGGTTTTTGAATATTGCTTGTTGCATTGAGAACTTTTCAAAGGGGAGCTGGACTTACATGTCCTGATAACCAGAGATTCTCAGCAGCTCAATACTGGAACTCTGCGACGTGGGACCGGCTGTGCATAAAACTTGGTCCTTCTCGGGATCCCAGCAAGCGGCTGTGACATCGGGACGGAAACAGCGCCCAAATTGGATGTTGCGAAGGTTACGCATCTTGAGATGGATAGTCTCTCAGGCTGGAGAGTTGGGCAACTCAGCCGGACCAGTGAGGGTGCAGCCGTTAGTCAAAGACACTGATTCCCAGTTATCGATGGCGAGACAGTCTTCTAGTCGGATGCTTCCGTCGTTCGATTGTGCGACCGCGGTTGATACCGGTTTCTCGCCCTTTTTTTTCTCTTCTTTTCTTTTGGAGGGTGTGATGGATCGGCAGTAGCCTGCGGGTTTAGAGGCGAGGTCCGTTTTGAGATTTTTTGCAGATGGAGATTGTGGACGGTACTTGTATGAGGCTAGTGAGCCAGGTATATGGCTGAGCAGCCTCTCTAGGAAGTAGCTGGGCTGAGAAGAGGGGGACTACTTGATGTGGCTGTGCAGCCAAGTACCATCATCCCTCACTACCAAGTGAGCTATGACTGATGATGGGCCGAATAAAGGTTGTGGTGTGAAGACATTGGGTGCTGGTGTAACCATTCTGATTTTTTGGCGATATGCTGAAGTCTCGCCACTGGAGAATCTGCTGAGGCAAGATGATCAAACTTGGCCAAGTCCTTGCTTCACCGGGTTCATGATGCACTTCCGCGCATGTGGGATGGGTTCAATAGAGGCATGATATCCACCTCGGTCTGGCGTTCAAGGTCCCTTCGCACTTATTCCGACCATTAAGAGGGACTTAACTACCTACCTAAGCACGGACTTGTTACCCCCAGCACTCTCTCAGGTTACACCAGAATCTGTATGTATCCCAATCCACCATAAAATTTCACTTCCCCGGTCCGGGCTCACGAGCCACTGTCTCTCCACTTCCCTCCTCCACTCCACTCGTTTCCCCAGGTCTCGATTGTTCCTTATCACATGCGATCACTCATTCCACCTTGCAGCCGAATGGTTTTCGTGTATTGCGTGGTGAAAGTCAATTTGGTTGATTGATGTCAATTTGAGTCGCAGCTTCTCCGCATTCAAGTATATTCAATCAATCTCACCCTCCACTACCTCCTCAGCCTGTCAGAGGATACAAATTTGACCATTGACAACCTCGTTCTGCGATTGAGAGTCGCGGCAGATTCCAATCCCAGCTCTCCATTACTTACTTATCCCTTCATCATGGACGTCGCGTACAATCAACACGCCGACCGCGCTCGCCGCAAGAATCGCTCGGCGACCAGCCTCAACCATCTCTCCCTCGCGCCTCTCACAACCAAGCTCCCTATCAACGACGACGACCTTATGCTCGACTCTGGTACCGATGCATATTCATCCACCCATCGCAATTCCTCTGTCTCCTACCTCCAGGGCAAATCTGCCCCTACAACGCCAAGACTGCTCTCTCGTTCCCCAACCGCACCCCGCTCCCATTCCCATACCCGAACTCCTTCGGCTCCGATCGGCCCGCTGTCCAAGAGCAGGTCAGCATCCCATCTAGCCTTTGGACCTGCCGCCCGAAAGTCACACTCTGGACGTGCAACTCCGAATCGTCGATATTATAAGGATGACTCTCCTGGTTTTGGCTTGCGCCATCGCAATGATAGCGATTGGCTCCTTCGCACGGGAGCGCTTATGAGCTCCGAGGCCAGAGAGTCCAAGGGTCAGGCCTGGCTCGTCTCTCGCCAGAGCTCTACTAGCCTTGCAGGTTTGCGTGACCAGGAAGAGGAAGCCTTTGAGAATGATCTAGCTCGTGAGCGTGAATTTACAGCCTCGAGCCGACATCACAGTCGTCACGGCAGTAATGCTGTTAGCGACGAAGACCTTTCCCCATATGCTAGCCGCTTCGCCAGCCGCACCAACAGTCGCTCCCACAGCTTATCTCGCCCTCGAAGCCAATTCCTCACTCCACTTGAGCGCCCTACTACTAGCAATGGGCTCGAGGTTGGAGCCAATGACTCCTATTTCCCAAACCAGGATCTTCCTGGCCCAGATTTTGTGAATCTGGATGAGAGGCTTGAGGAGCTCGAGTTGGAGCGTGACTCAGTTCAAGATGACGAAGTGGCTGTACAGCGTCTCGTGAGACGCGGTCAAGCTAGTGCAGGCACTTGGTTTGGCAGTGTTTGGGGTCTCTTCGCCGTTGATGAGAATGATGAGGAGTTCGATAGCGAGGATGAATCCTCGATAGGTAATGGTTCGAACTTGACCCGCTCACGAAGTTGGTCTTCTCGTCATATGGCGGGCATCTCAAATTTGCCCCAGGAGCGCATCCCACCTCCCAATGCTGAAGATGGCGGTTGGAGTGACGCGGCCTGGCTGCTCAGCGTTGCGACCAAGGTGATGTTTTGAAATAAAACGCCATCTGCCAAAGATCGATCAAGAACTGTAATGAAGAAAAGAGGGGAGGAGATACCCTTTCGCACAGGGCTATGGATTGCAGAAACAAAGCTGGCATGGAAGGGAGTGAATGGATTCAACATGTGTTTTAACTAACGACAGCCCCATGATAAGATCTCAAGAACTAGATCACCACCTAATTCTAACTGTCCTTTCCACTATAAACGTGAATGATCCCATTATAGAGCTTCGTCAGATCCTTGTCTTATTAACCGAAGCAAGCTCGGAGGCCATGATTAGCCGGTATCAATTTTCTGATTTGTAGACTAGAGTTTTGTCTCAAGGCTCATAGAGGCTATAGAAGAAGAGTCTTTTTGTGGCCGCGAGGGCTCTTTGATGCAGCCTGGGAAAAGTTCCCGAAGACCGGTGGTCACCAGCCATGACGTCTCCGAGCCATACGTCTTGTACATAAGGGGTATTCAATGCGAGCCATGTTTATGCCAGCAGGGGCCATGCTCTGCTATCACGGAACCGAGGGAAGGGGAAAACGAAACACAAGGAGAAGCTATGACATAAATACGTACTTGAAATGGCCAGTAAATGCTATGAACCAACCGCATACTATCCGTGACACTTGTGAAGGGCTTTGAGAAAGGGTGATGGCCTAAGCTCGAGAGTCATAGGTCGTAAGCAATTTAGAGCCCAGAGACATCGGAGTTCAGTCTCATCGTGCGGAAACTGAGAAGATAAGGAACGCCAGGCTCGACATCGAAGAAATACATTTCCGTCCGTCCAGGGGCATTTCGAAGAGATAATTTGAAGTGACAAGGGCCTTATTCCTGTTCGGGAAGGTAGGTGGTGAGAAGCGGACTCTGGTTAGGCTTTTGCAGCCCAAGACAGACAGACAAATTTATGAGTTCATATGGCTTGCATGCTTGTTTCCAGTAATCGAAGTTAGGAATACATTTATGGGCAACTGATCCTTGACGTATCAACATCCATAGGAAGCTAATGTTGTGCATCACAAGTAGGCGCTAGTTCTCAACTTGTTGATAATGAGCTTGTTCGTGTTGAATGAAAGGCGTTAGTTATATGACCGTATATCCTGCCTGCAGTAGAGAGCATGGCTTCAATATCGGTATTCTGCGTCGCGGTGCTCTCACAATCCCGAACTCATCCGTGCACACTTCATCGTTCATGGACCTCGGATATAGCATTCAAGTTGGTGACGTTCCAAGCTTTATCATAATGCATCTACTCTTAATGTGGTCCGACTAAGGCGTTTTTAGCAGACATGGATCGGTGTTGTGCAAGGCACGTCAGCACAGCATACTTTGGCGCAGAAGCCATCACGAGGAATATGTGTGCTCGCTTTGATGTCATCCGTGCAACATATGTCTCTTTGTATTAGGCAGTAATGAAGAAGAAAAAAAAAGGCCCAACTTTAAGCAATTTCAGCTAAAGGGGTCAAAGTGAAATCACCATTCTACCTTTACCGACTGGGTAAGGGCATGGTTCCCCTGTGACATCGCGTGAAAGCGACGGGGAAAATCTAGTACCGGTATCCTAGAGATTGTCGTACTTAGTCGATGCAACCTAAGATAACTAATATAGCTGAACTGAACTGATGCATAAGTTGCTCACCGCCTTCAGCAAGGCGAGCCTCCTATTAACTACGTCAGACGGGACGTGAGTCATGAGTTGCTATGATGGAATACGCAAAGGCAAGGAGTAGGCTGGCCCTTTGCAGAATGAGATTTAGGGATGATCTCTATGAGAGTGAGACCCGTCATCATCGTGAGATGTAACCGCGGCAGTTCTCCTCTCCAATCATTATAGTGATCTCGCATAATTCCGGTTGGATTGTGTGTATGTGCCGCAACCCTTTCATTCTGTTGCATTCAGCTTCCTCTCATGGACAACACCACTCTCGCAGAGCTTCCCCTGCCAATAACTACATAAAGATGTCAAATCGCTAGGGTCTTATTAGACCCAACAGCAAAGCAGCTCGGATTCTCGTTTTGATAGAGAAACCATGAATGCACCGTTGCACGAGGAGATGCAGTAATCATATTTCACCATCGCCGACGAAGTAGCTACAGAGATCTGTGCAGGTGAGATTCACATACGTAATGTACAATCAGTATTACGACTAGGATCGGTGAACTGAACGGACAAGCAGCTGTTGGCAGTGCTTTCAGGTGAGACCTTTTGTGTTCAATGCTCCCATAGGATTCTTAGCCTGAGGTTGGAAATTGGACCGTCCGTCCCGCTGAGCCGCCGCGGACCAGGTCCCTGGCTCCAACAAGTTGCATACAACGTCAGACCGAGGGGCAAGATCAGGTCAGAACGTGGCCCCGCCATTCGGCCCCCGGGCAGGTCAGCAGCGCGGAATCGGGCTTGTGAACCGGGCCTTGGTCCAGGACGATAATCTTGCTACAGATTACTCAACAACGAGATGGAAATGCTGCAGCAGTGACTGACATAAAATAATCAAATAGTAGCAAGCCGAATATGCCGAAGAAGGGAAAAATGCCGCAACTCACACATTTTGCGAATCGAAGGGCAGGCTCGTGACTGGTAGCCATTGGTGCTTGACTAGCTGGAGCCAAGATACCGGTACCATAGGTTCTTCATTCTGTGTGGGGTAATGGTTGGCGTATTCTAAATTTTTTTTTTCTTCTCGAATTATACGGGCAGCGAACGTGGGTCAGGGCAATTTTAGTACATCTAGGATTGAGAGCTGTAGTGGTCGATAGGTTATGTGACGTGGATGCGGGTATCGTGGGACAAGGGACCCTTAGGCATCGCGGAATAATGGATCGAATGGCTTCGCCAGCTCGGCCGAGTGGGCGGTAGCCGAGGATGTCGATCATGGCTGGATACGCCCGGGTGCTTTGGGGATGATGATGGATGATAAGGGTTGTCAGCCAGCGAGATTTGTCTTCGAATTCATCGGGGAAGAGCCGGTGAAGGGTGACTTTGTGCTGAAAGCCAGCATGTGCCTGGGGTGTCCGTTATCCGAGTGATGGGGGTTAGCCTCACCTTACGACAGTGACGGAATGACTACTCGTATAGTTACCCATATTCAAAACGGAGATGAAAGCTGCGGAGATGTGAGCAGGGTTGGAATTAGCTACCTAATCCGGCCAGTGACATATCATGCCAGCAAGACGAAGACGGCATATATGTCTTTCTTACTATGGCCGACCGTACGGGTCGTGGTCTTGATGAGGATGAATTATAGTGGAAGCTAGGTTTGATATTGAGTGATCTCCGGTAGCAAGCGCTTATACCCGTGGCGGGGACGTCCGCATTGGCGTGCCTGGGAAGGGAAATGCTGTAAGATCGAAAGGTATTGGGATGGGATAAACCTGTGCATTGCGCACATAACAAGGGTTTGCGATTTGACCGCACATGAGGACAAAAGCTAACCCGGGGATTGAATAGGTGAGACTGATATCGTCTCGTTCGCCTGGTCGCGTGGCCTTCAGGCAAATTATCGGTACCATATGCTACGCTCAGAAAGAAAAAAGTTTAATAACTGGCCGGATGAAACTTAAATAATTATTGGTAACTAACTTACAGGCAACTCAAGGAAATTCATCCCCCGAGAGCCACCACCTTCCCCAGGAAGCAACTTCCTCTGGCTGCCTTAGGAGTGATCAAGCAAGGCCAAAGCTGGGATGGTTTTGCCTAAGCAGAGAACAGAGAACCCAAGTTTAAAAGGCATCCATTAATTAGATAGGTACTTGACTCTGTTTCTTTTCAGCCCCGTGCGTTCCAAACACGTCAACAGCGCGCGTCTTATTTATCAAGCTCAGTTACGTCTACGCCAGCGTCCAATGATGTCAACTCATTTGCTCTGTCGAATCTGAGCTGTCGTTGCACATCAATCAATCCCAATCCTGTGGCTTGTCGTGGTCCTTAGCTTCAGGCTAACGGAGAAGGCTGGCAGGACTAGCATGCTCGGTAGTCTCCCGCGCCGAAGCCAAGTGAAAGTTCAACTTGGCCGTCGATAAAGCGGCGGGTGCAGAGGATAGATAGTGGTTGGATATCCTGGGAGAGAGGGTACCAAGGAGATGAAGGTGGGGAAAGGATGACGACTTCAGCACAGCGGATGACTTGCGGCTAAACTTCTGACTGGTAACGCTGGACTAACTGGCGGGATGAATGTTGAAGGTACTCGCCATGGTCCCATCTCACAACCTGCCAGGGCTGCCTGGCCTCGCATGGGCACTGGCATGGCACAGACGTAGCTGGCGTCGACGGATTACAGGGGGGATAGCTTCTGTTGGAGCCCGTGGATTTGCCTGAAATGGCCTCGCTTTGGATGTTATTATGGGGGTGTTGGGGTGTGGGGGGGAAAGCTCCAACAAGCATCGACCACCTAGCACCAAGAACTGGTGAGCCATCACTTGATCGGCCCAAGTTGGGCACGTTACACAAGAGGATTGGAGAATGGGAAAAGCGAAGGGCCAGGGGATACAAGAAGCGAGAAATAGGTAACCTGTTCGCAGAGTCAAGATTTCGGGATTTCGGTGACTGACTGCCTGTTGCATATTGTACTCTTGTGTTTGTGTGCGGGTGTCGGGATGGATGGATACCCTGCCCTCGAATCAGCGTATAACTTCCGCTAGCTAATGCCCGATGTCTGATGATGCAACTACACCCCCGTTTCCGTCACTGGCCTCTGGGCAGAGGAGATTTCGGCCAGGTGACTTTTCGGCGCGCCATTGCGGCGGACAGAAGAACCTACAAGGACATGTATGGGCAGTAAGTCACTACCACTAATCGACGCTCAGCCGTGGCCTTTTTTGTGGCTTCCTGGTATATGTTGGCGTCTGCGTGTGGCTTTTTGGGGGTGTACTGGTGCTTACAGTCTAATTGTAGTAGAGCAGCAAGACATGGCCTTTTTCCCTTTCTCGTTGTCTCAGTGGGCATATCGACGCAATGCATCGCGCTTCGGCCTTGACGTCTAGTCGGCGCCCCATCAACCAATATTGCCCTGACAGGTTAGCATGTAAGATGATGGTGCTATGCTCTCCGTCTTTACCAAGTCGAGATGACAGCAATCCACCATCTCGCTCTCCGCCCAACCCCCCTTAACGGGATTGTCCCGGGACAATCAAAGGAGATTTCCCCCATCCCTTATTTTCTAACTTATTGTTTTCTCATTAGTCCATTCTCCCCTCCATCTTTTCAAAAAACTTTTACTTTGGAATATTTATTGTTGCTCATCTCCCCAAACACCCCCAGCCCCCAGCCCCCCTGCCCCCCCAGCCTCAAAACAAAACAAAACCAGACATCACAACCCCGCGCTTTCTCTGCAGCCTTGCCTCACGTACCTAAAACACAGACCACACGCGGCACCTCCTCTCCACGGTTGCCGCTTTCTACACACACATTTCCTGCGGCTTGTGCGCCCTGCGCTAACGTAAGCCACTGTCGTCAGTCGTACCAGCAGTAATCCGTTCTCGGGTTCTCCCGCCAAGCACACCACACCCAAGACAAGCCCACGGTCCCTAGCACTAAGCTACTCCCTACATACGCTACCTACACCTCATTCATACCAAGGCCACGCACACAATCGAGAAAAGAGACAACAGGATCAAAGACCAATACTAGCTTCCAGAACGGGCACGACAATTTGTCTCGGAATTTTTACCCCATTCCTCCTTCCATGCACGCATCGTTTCCGCTTCTCCAAGACATACTCCAACGTTGCATCAGCAAGCGCTCCGCTACAACTGTACGAAAAGATACCTACATTCGCTCCGTGCGACTACTGCAACTCAGATAGACTGGGTGAGTTATCTTCGAGATCCCTTTCTGTCTTTATTATCTCATCTTCCATGCTACTGTATATCCCTTTATCGATTTATTGTTTCTCCCTCTTCTTACCCAAAGCGTACTTGTGTACTGTTGTGGCACCGGATACCAATCATTCTTGGCTTCTTCGCATCTATTGTTTATTATAAATCAGAGTTGGTTTCTTTCCCTCATCTATTCTGTCCGAATTCCTTGCTTGTCTCGCCCTGCTCAACTTCACATCCCTCATCTTTATCTCCACCTCCACCTCAACCACTGTCACCAGCCCACTTCTCCCACGCGAGCCCTCAAGGATCCACTATTCATGATCCACGGCCTATGGCCAGGAGGAGGTCTAAGATTCCCAAGTTTTAGTCACCGCACAGGGCTTGTTTCTCATCTCGGAGCTTGAGGTTGGTACACCACGCAGCGCTGTCCATTCTCGAAAGTGGTCTGCGTGGCAGGGCTTTGTTTGGCCCTGTGCTTCGCTGAGTTATGTATTGCAAGCACGATTTGGCCTGATGCTCCGCTGCCCCTCACTCATGACTTGATTTTGACCACTTATTGCTGTCCTTGCGACTGCACACATGGCCTCAACACCACCCTCACCCACATCTATACCTATATAGTAAGGAAATTGTGGCCGAAAAGAAAGAGAAAAAAAAAAGAAAAGAATCCTTGCGTCCTGGAAGCTCCAGATACGCCCAAATCCTTGCTCAAGGTCCATCCAGGTCAAGGATCTGTTTGTTAATCACGTCTCAGTCCCTTGCAAGCCACTCCCTCTCACGTCCCTGTCGTCATTGATTCTCCTCCCCTCCCATCCCCTCGTTACATCATCCAACCATCAACTTCAACCCCCAGTCCATCCGCCATCCCCAAAACGTATCGTCCACATCTCGACTCAGGTTGCACTACGGGGCCGTGCCCGTTCCCTTGCTTATTCCGCCACCTGCAGCCCTGGCAGCGGACAGCCAACCTGTCAGTACCTTGCCGAGTGTCTGGCGAGAACCCCGCCAACCAATTCAACGTTGTCCTCTCTCCATCACCAAGCCTCCTCAGGTGTATCCCCCGGACAGTTTCAGTCTTTTTTTCAAGCGTCTTCTCTGACAGGTCTCTCTCTCCGTTTGTTTTTCTTTCCTCCCCGTGACCCTTCAACCGCGTCTGTCCTCTCCAATTTATAGCCATTCATGCGTTTCTGTTCTCGACTCGTTCTAACCCGATCTAGGACATACGTCATATCTCCCCACCCCCTACGTTTTCTCTTCTTCCAGACTTCAGCTAGTCTCACCGTTGAGAGCACAGCGTCCTCTCTCTCAATATCCGCTTTCAGGTTACCCCTCTCATCTACCGTGGGATCAACCCTGCGATAGCCACGTTTCGACACCGCCGCCATGTCACCAGCCGAGGATAATGTGCGTAAAGTTAGTTGTTGAGCGTAGTTGATCAACGCCACTGACCATGCCCCTTCTCGATTACAGGCTGCCGAGTACGGCGTCGACGAGCTCAGCAAGGTTGATGGTATCGATATTGTCACCTTCAGCCAAATCCTTGAGATGGATGATGATGATGAGCATGAGTTTAGCTCTGCTATCGTCTTCGACTTTTTTATACAGGCGGAGGAGACGTTTGACAACATGGATGTCGCCTTGTAAGTTGCTGCTCAGCAGTCTCCCTCTTCCAAGACTTGTTATTCCTTCGCTCCCCTCGCTATATTTCTATCCCCCATTACCGTTCTGCCTTGTGAGAATATCTGGCTGACGCATAATCATTTCAATTTCAGTGAAAAGAAGGACCTTAAGACCTTGTCTGATCTCGGCCATTTCTTGAAAGGTTCATCCGCGACACTGGGCTTGACAAGGATCAGAGATGAATGCGAGAAGATTCAACGATACGGAAAGCATGAGAACATTAACGGATCCCCCGAACCCAACGATGAGCGCTGCTTAGAGCGTATCAGTGAGGCGCTCAAATCCGTCAAGTCGGATTTCAGCGTAGTTGAAACTGCGCTCAAAAATTTTTACGGACAGAAGGACGCTTAATTCCTTTCACAATCAATAATCTTCGATGATCGAGGTACAGATGATGCTTCATACAACACCAGAGATCTCCAAACTGCGACTAGTGGGCGATGGGTGGTGCGTGTAGGAGGCCATCTCTCACTAGGTTCGCCACAAGCAGTGTTTTTCTAGACTGCGCATACCCTTTCAAATTTGTACTCTAAAGATGGGACAAGCAAGAAAAAAAAAATTTACTCGAACTGGTCGAGGAAGATACCCTTGATCTCCACCCCCTCGAAGACGATTTGGATGAGTCGACGACGGAGCAGAGGTTGCAAAAGATGGAGAAGTACGACATGTCCTAGGCGCTCCTGGCATTGGTTGAATCGCCGATACTTTTCTTTATGTCTTGATACTCCTTCAGTCAGGTCGGGCTGGCGAGGCCTTGTATAGCTATCAACAAATCCAAACAATGTTCGGCCATACGCTCTCTGATATGTTATGATTACTGGATACTATACCCTGGATTGTTGATTGTTTTGTGAAGTTCACAAAGTGTCCTCACGAGTGAAGAGAAGTAAGCAGTCTGTGAATACACTTACATAAACTTGTGAAGTTTGGTAGGAAATGAGAAAAATATAAGGAAGTGCCCAGTCTTGCCCAGGTGAGGTCGTGAGCTGCGGCTATCGCGGGGTGGCTGTTGAGCGCCAATGAGGATGCAGGCTGTGAGACATTCCCTCCAGGCCACAAACACCACGACGACTATTTAACCTCATAAGTAAACTGCACATTAACCACAGTAAAAACAGTTAATCCTTCTCCAGGTATGTTGAGCATTCTTATTGAATCTCTAAGTTTACATGAGCGACTTGGCATCTTACCCCGCGTCTGCTCAGCCCCACGGCCCTTACCCAGAGGTATCTTCCGTGTCCCTGGTAGAGGGAATTTACACACTATTTCTTTATAACTCTTCTAGACCGTATACGAACCGTTCGCAATCCGCTGACTCACCATCCACCCCTAGGTAGTATTACAACGATTCAACGGTTTAGAAATCCGATACTTTCTTCTCTCTCCATCTCCAGTGGTAGTAGCTCAGCACGGTACAAGATTATGGCAGCATCCTTTGCCCGTTCGGCGGGTCCGACACACTTCCTGTGCATCCCCTTCGCTGGTCCGCAGCTCCTCAGCAGTCTCTCGCGGTTCAAGGCTGATGTCATAAACCACATGAGCTTTGACATACCCCCAGCTGCGGTCCGGCCTCCTGGGACGTTGCACCTTACGCTGGGAGTCATGGGTTTGCGGAACGACGGGGAAATTGAGAGAGCAACCGCTTTGCTCCACAGCTTGCGGCTGAAGGATTTTCTAGCCCAGGCTAGAGCGGCTCCGTCCGTCGAACGGGCGCCGGAGATGTTTGGGGATCTGATACTGACTGAAGACCCGGCCCTCAGAGCTCCCGCTCCCAGTGGTCTAGCTGCGGCTGGCGGGGAACGACTGTCCATCACATTGAAGGGACTCCAAGCCATGCGTGACCCATCCAGCACAACCGTTCTCTACGCACCACCTATCGACCCGGACGGCGTTCTCTATCGGTTCTGCCAACAGATTAAAAAGACGTTCCAAGACGCCGGGCTCATGGCAGAGGAAAACCGTCCACTCCTCTTGCATGCTACCATTGCCAACACCATCTACGTCCGCAAGCGTGGGCGCCCCCGCGGTCGTGCCGACCGTGAGGGACCGATAACGATGGACGCAAACTTCGTACTCAGCCGGTACCACGACTACCTATGGATCGAGGACATGCTTGTCGACAAGGTGGCGTTGTGTAAAATGGGCGCGAGGAAGGTGGAAGGTACCGAGGATGAGGCGTATGAAGTGGTGGCCGAAGTCCCGTTTTGAGAGAGAGATGGCAGCCTAACAGTACGCATTACGTATGCTTGTGGCTGACGATTTGAAGTAAGTGAGGTTACTCCCGTGGTTTGTTACTTCTTTTGGTGAGCTTGCTAGGTAAACAGATAGATGGTCACGTTGGGGAGGACCAGGCATTAATTTTTCTTTTTTTATGATGTTGATGTCGGGATGCTGATTCCTAGTCCTCAAAAAACACAGCTCGAAGGATAGCATGTTTTTTTGACAAAAAGCATCAATCACAACATAAGACCGCCAGGATAATTTATGGGGATATAAGTCTATACGTATAGTATGTGAGGAACCATCAATCAATCTTTGTCTTTCGTTGTCCAAGGAGACGACTGCTGGGTTGATATATAAGGCACCCTCACCCTCCCCCCGCGTTCTGCCTCGTCGGTTCCGACCTTCTGCATTAAGGAAGGTGGTAATTAGCCGAAGCACTGGCTTCGTTCGAGAACCTCACGTAGGTAGGTAATTTTGTCGTGTTAATTGCATTGAACACTCCGCACTCGAATATCATTTTGTAGGAATGCCATCCCAGACCCGTCAGGGTAAGCTTCGTCTGCAGGTACTTGGGTACGTGATCTTGCCAATGTTCACTATAGGATGAGATATCCTATTACTTCTCAAACTGCTTTTGAATTCTAAAGAGCACCCATGGCCCGAATCACATGTAATTGTTTTCGAAATGCTTGATATCTCGTTGCCTGCGTTGATAATACTGCCCGTATTACCGCCCACTATCAGAAGTCGAAGCCAATCAGGCCATGGTCAAACCAGCATAACCCACTATCGACAGCGGACCGCGACACTCGGACCCCACTGCGGCCCTTAAAGAGCCCCCAGACCCCACTGCATTTTCAGCCTTCAGTGCCCTACAAGGGCAGCCTGGGCCGACAACTGCTTCCGCCGGAACCGCCTGGAGGTTCATTCGCCATCTCCAGGCACCAGGAATAAGATCCATTTGTCACCAGCACTGAGCACTGCCTCTACAGCAATTCACCTGTCCCCTCAAAACTTCAGCTTCAACCTCGCCAGTAATTAATCCCGGCTGCAAGGGCCATTGTGTCGACTGAGCGCTTCATGCCAGCGACAATGCCGTACCAGCTTCGTCTGGCCTCCTACCCCGCCATTGCTACGACTTGACGATCCTCCTTTCTTGACGCACGAGACCACGATCACCCACGATACCCACGACTAACCTACCTACTGTACACAAGCACTCACGAAACAGACGTCATCGCTACCATGAACACCGCCGAGAAGCGCCGCCTTCCCCCAGGCGCCTCCAATCCAAACCGCAATAGCATGCCCGCTCCACCGCCGCGAGCAGCCATGATCACAAACGTCAGCTCCGAAGAGCCCATCGAAGGGGGCGTCACGCTTGGAGAACGAAGCAAAGAAAAGGACCACTCCACCTCCCGCAGTGGGAGCGTCAAGGACAAGGACCGTGACAAGGACCGCAAGGATAAAGACAAGGAGCGCCGCGAGCGCAAGGAGAAGAAGGAAAGGGACCGAGAGCGCGATGCTGCCATCCGGGAAAAGGACGAGCGGATTGTTTACCTCGAGAAGGAGATGGATATCATGGAGCGCGAGTTTCATCGCGAGCTGGATAAGCTGAGTCAGAACGAGAGCGAAACAGCTACTTTCTGGCAGGCGAAACATAGCGCCTTGAACCAACAATATCTGCGTACAGATACGGAGTTGCGCCTGCTGCGCGCCGAGGTCGAAGTTCGAGAGGGCGAGCGCGAAGAACTACGTGAGGGATGGGAGGTGCTTCGTCGTGAGCTTAAGGAGCGGGACGACGAAATTCGTGGGTTGAGGGGACAGGTTCGCGGCCTGAAAGAGTGGGTGAGCAGCAGCACCAGGACCGAGGGACAAGAATGCGACGAGACGTTTGGCGATGGCATGACGAGACTGGGCAATGGCTTGCAGAATTGGGTCATTGTCAACTTTCGAAAAGCCAAGCTGAGTGAGTACATCCAGTGTACCCTGCTCTGCTAGCGGATAAGCAGGAGATTAGGACTAACACGATACTTGCAGACCTGGCCAAGCTGGACGAGGCAACACTCGCAGAGCTCAGTGAATTAGTTCCCATGTATGAGGAGCTAGTTTCAACGGCAAAGGTGCACCTTCTTCAGAGTATCGTATCGAGGATCTTGGTGGAAATGGTGTTTGACGCCTACTTTGTCGGATTAACAGAAGAGCAAGAACAACAATTCCGTCAGATGGAAAAGCTCCTCTCCTCCTTCCGTTCGTCTTCATCCCCCCTCCATCTCTATCGACTTCATACTGAGCTTATCATCCCAATAGCAGCATCAGACGAGCCCGTAAACCAATGGCGCTCTTCCACTCTCACCATCCTCCGCCGTGACGCATCCTCTCAACTCGCTGACTCAACCTCCCGCGTCACCGAAGCCGTCCTCTCCCGTATCACCCGTCTCCTTGACGCCCTCGCCGGCACATCCCCCTCCGAAGCCCGCGACTCGGGCCTCCGCGTCCTCGTCAATAACTCCATCGAACTTGCCCGCCTGCTCGTCGTCCAGCGCGCCGTGCTGCGAGTTCACATGCCCGCTATATTACCTCACCAACGCGTGCTCTTCGAGCCAGACGTCATGGAGGATTTGGGCGGTGAGGATGAAGAGGCCCTTGCTACGAGGGAAATTTGCTGTGTTGCTTTTCCCGGCGTGATTAAACATGGTGACGAGAACGGTGGTCATTTGCAATATCGCAATGTCATCGTCAAAGCTAGAGTTCTATGCAGCCCTGAGTAAGCCATTTTTTTTGGTATCGAGTCTGGGTTTGAGAGAATTAGGGGCGTTTTCTTTGGACACTGGGAGCATATGGCCACACTGGGCAATTTAACAGGAACAGGGCATAGGACATATCCTCTCCTACAATTACAATAGGCGTCTTTTTTTTTTTTTTCCTCGGCGCACCAACAAGAGAGAAACAGCATCTCTCATCGATGCGGAGTTACACCAAACTAGATCTCACCCCTCATCTCCCCGGACCTTGTACAGATTAGTTACCAGATTGGACGAACCAACTCCAGCCCTATCACAGATGGTGCAAGTGCCCGTCGTATCACGAGAGGCATGTGTCCAAGAAGCATTTAAGATGAAAGTCTGTGAATTTAGATTACGAAGAAGATGCCAAAGATAGATTGGAGAATTTAACGGGAGATGGCATCTACTGTATCAAATGCTAGCTAATCACGGAGTGTAAACAGCTACATTGAGCTCCGAGGATCGGGCTAAATACAACGTAATTAAGCCGCCAGACCAAAAGCGATGGCGTGAATGAACCAATTGAGCAGGTGCACAGTGGATTGTAGGCGAGACTGCACAGCTCAGTTCTCAAGCGGAAGTCAAATCACATCATCCCAGGCAAATACAACACTCCAATCGATCGCTCCTGTGGGTGTGTCCACATGGTCACGAGCACAGCCTATCAACCTACCTAGTCGCATGACGGCCAAGCAGAGGCGGCTCCCAACAACAGGAAAATGCAAATGCCCATTCTCGCTCAGCCCTACCCATTATCGGAGCACCTTTCATCGTTGAAATGAGTCGGTGTCTTGACTCGATTCCCCAATCATCATATCTGTCATGGATTGTCGACACTTACCACTCGTAGGGCTGGTTTCCATCTAGTGCGGCCACTCCAGCTTGGCATGGGTTCATCATGATTGATGCATCTATGCACATTCCCGCAATGATCATTTTCTTCTGAGGACTTCGTGTCTGCGCGAGAGGCCCCGTGCTTGGCCGAGAGACGCAACAAACGTTAACAACACGCAACTTGTAGCTCGCCTCGGCTACCAACTCGCCATCTGAAACCCTATGTGCGTCCTCCGCCCGCCCACGTAGCCAACGGAGCCGTTCGCTTAATTCTCGTTCGGCGAAAATGCTGTCTTGCCTGTGTTCGTCCAGGTGTCTGCCTGGAAAATATGGAGATACCGGAAGGATGCTGCACAGAAATAGTAGGTCCTCGGCCATCGATGCAGAACGATGGAGAATTCGACCCGTGAATGATAGACTTACCGTGCCTTAAGGGTCAGGATAGGTAGGGAATGATGACGCACGTACGTAAGTGACCTGTGGGATTCTTCTTGATGTATCGCGAGAGCCAAACCGAGAAAAGTCAGATATGCAGTCGTCTGCCGCAGGACAGAGTCAAGGGAGGGGGGAATCTGTGGGTGGGGCCATGAACGTCCCATTGCTCATATTCAGCCTCAATTGTCAGGGTCTCGGACGCTCCCACCCTTGGGATCATCCCCAGAGGTTGCCGTCCATCCAATTTTTTGTCCCCTCGCGGTACTTGTCACCATCGAGCTGCCCCGCTACGAGCCGTTCCGTGGGGCGTTGACAGGGCTGGAGGCGGTATCTGAGATATGACTCGTCCCAAACTTGACGACATCCGACTTACACTGCGAAGAAAACGGGCTCTGGGTCTTTGGAAATCCGAGTCTTTCACTCAAACACTTTATCCTATTCCAATGTTGTGGCCATCGGCTTGGGGACTGACAGTGACGGACGGACTCAATATCCGATTTCACGAAGGCTGCCATCTCGACTCCACGTGTTTCTGCAGTACTGGTCAGACAATCGTCGTCTGCCATCTTCGCAAACGATACCATCCGTAGGTAGCAAGCCCAAAAAAAAAATCGGGGGCGCATCTATTCCTCATTCATAAATGGGTTCGTCATTTTTTTGTCTGGGGGGATCGACTGGCTTACTGACGATGAGGAGTAATGCTACTGAATTGGTTGCATGCCTCTTGGACCCAAAACTTATGGCTGGACCCATGTACGGATTACCAAACATGCAGGCCACGGCACCCGTTGTTCCTGCTTCGGTGGTTTTGGCTTCTGAGCGAGCTCGACTGAGGCATTGAGGAGACAGATCAGAGATCCTAAGCTTGAGCATGGGCTCGCACAAAATATTACTCTCTTGAACTTCCAAATTTCTTTAACTTACATGGCCACAAACTCAGTAGTGTCGAGCTGCCAATTCACAATCCCCATAGTATCTCACGGTTGTGTTTCCACTCTGGGCATGAATAAACGCACAGGCAACGCCGTAACATCCACAACCCCCCGGCAGCAACGTTAAATCGGTCCTAGTGGATGGTGCATGCCCCCTGTCTGGATATCATGGGGGCCAGTGATGATGCATCTGAACACGTTAAGCGTATGTCTTTGTCTTCCAGTACATCGACACAGCGACCTCTTGGGGCTTTTTGGCGGAATAAAACGTGCGGGTTGCTAGTTGATCGAGTGACAGACTGGCCACTAAGCTCATGGACGAAATTTCATAAAGACCGAAGGATCCGCATCGCATCTTTTTCTTCCCATCTCGTCCTCCACACGAATATCACTCCCCCTCGTCTGAACACTTTAGCAATCAGACATTGCCGGATTCGTCTCGTTGTGGCTGAGTTGGCTCTCTTCGGGTTGTCGAATTTTCAGACGATATTCCAACAAACCCATCCCTTTGCCGTGATCTTATCATCGTTCTCTCGCTCGAGACTTAGACAGACGAGTGCTGGATGGTACATTGTGCATGTACCATTGGTTTCTCACCGCTCAACTGTCTGAGATTCCAATAACGTTGACGGCTCGTATCGATAGTCATTCATCCCCCACCGTCGACGACTTTCACCCGGTGTGCGCTGGTCGCTGTTTGCCGCCTTCTTGTTCTGCTAAGGGAAAAGAACATTTTCGCATTTTGATACCTGTTGCCGTACGGTCATATCCAGCTGATCGGCGAACTACCTTGCCGGCCTCTTGATCATCATAGGTACGATCGGCGTCCATTCAACATGACCGACGTCTCTTCGATTGACCCTGTCGGAATATACAATTTCATTGACACGTACCGAGACGTGGATGGGAATCCTCAACAGTCCACTTCCTATCACACAACAAGCAATTATTATTCCCACCGTATCATGTCGGAAGGCTCGTCAGCGTCGCATCACAACCCATCAGGGTCGCGTAGCATGAGGTCGGGAGATACTAGCCAGACTCCGTACTCCGAGGTTTTTGACAGATGGAATGCGCCACACTCACCCACTGTTATGACTGTCCCTTCCATGGATGGCGCCGAGCGTGACTTCCACCATCTGCCACTTCCTGTCCCGGATGCTTCCGTGCAGACGCTGCCCTGCGAGTTCAATCATTATAACCGCTGCAACGCAAGTTTCCGTACCAACGACGAAGAGGGTTGGATTGCTCACATTGCGGATATACACTTGAACCATGTGTTCCCAATCCACTGCATTTGCTGGTTTTGTCCGTCAAGATACAGTGCGAGTTCCAACACGTACAAAGACAGAAAGGAATGCTACCAAAAGCGAATGCGCCACATCGGCCGCCATCTGCGGCGGCGTGAGTACACAGCGGATGACATTCGCCCTGATCACCACTTCATCGATCATATTCATCGTATCAGGATTATCGGCGACGACGAGTACGATTACCTGAGGCAGTATCAAGAGCAAGAGCTTCAGCAGGGTCATAACTTTTATCCGGCGGGTTGGCGGCCGGACAACGAGCAACCGGCGATCCTCGAGGTTGCACGAAGCTCAACAGGGCCAAGGAAAAAAGGTCGTACCCAACGAACTCGCAGATAATGTAGAGTCCGACTCAATTGAGGCTGGCGACTACTAGTATGTCGAGCGATGAAGGGTCATACTAAAGTTGTCATTAGGATCTGAAACGGCCTAATCCGCCTTACGTTCGGGCCGTGATGGCCAGCGGGCCTCCACTCCAAGTTATTGAACGGCTCGGGACCGATGTGGGCCTGGCGATCCCGGTTGTTGACGGGGGTTCAAGTGTCGCTCTTGGACGGAATGCCACCAGGAGCAACCCGTGAACTCAAGGAGATGGAGTCAACTCCCCACGCATTTCTCATGTTGAATAATGGTGAATACGTTTTGGTTGTTTGTTTTCCTGGTTTTTGAGATGGCGACCAGATGGTTTGCTGAGCGTCGGCGTCAACATCTTATGTTGCAGCGGGACTGCAGGATTCGGGAGGTAACAGGAACAAGATACCCCGAGCTTCTGGGAAAAGAGCGGCAGGTACCGCGGTGCAGATTCGGAGGAGCGGATGGTATGTTTTTGCTTTGCTTTGTAATTTCGAATTCCGAAGGGTCCGGCACGTCGTCATCACTTTCATGATGATGAGTCGAGTGGTGTCAGATGAAGCCGAGGGGGATGGAGGAGGTGGAAGAGAAGATGGTTGTTGGGAGGATCCCAAAGGAATCTGTCCTTCCCCTGTTTCATGTTTGGAGAAGGAAGCAGTCGGGGAAGGCTCGTTTCTCCCCGTCTTCTGATTAAAGACTGTGCATGGCTGCCTCACGACTGCCTCGACGCGAGTCAGGGCCTTGCGTGGTGACCACTTCTTGTCGATGGTTGCTTTCGTTTATTTGTTTTGGATGTCCATCGGGCATGAATTTTTAGTTCATCGGGCACTCTTCTCTCATGTTTCTGTGCGTGGGTCGGCGTTTCTTTCGGACGAGAATGACGAAGGCCGGGAGGCCTCAACCAGAATAGCAATGGCCGGGCATTTGAGATGGCAGCAAGAGAACAACAATAGTATAACTCCGCTCTCAATAGGCAGACAAGAATATCAGATTGATTTCTTTTGGAAGAAAATAGTAAAGCAAGAGGAGATGGACACTAGTAGTATTGCGCACGCTGGCCTTTTCGAATGTGCCGAAAGCAAGGCGGCGAGATGGAATCCGCCTCCTTGCTGTACACCGCTCGCCACTCATTGTGCAATATGTATGTACCTCTAGATTACTGTACGACATTTTAGGGCTCCGCACGCCCTTGTTTCGTCACATACTAACTAACACATTGTCCGCTCTTTGGCTCCATCGTGTGCTCGCCTCAGCTTAGTTTTCACCGTAATTACTATGGTATCGGCTTAGAATGGCCTGCAAGAATAAGCCGGCACGATATGGACTGCCTAGACGTATATGATCACGCGAGTAAGAATGTCCAAACAAGTTTAGTCGCAAGACTTTCTGTCCTTTTCAGCTCCCCCCCCTTCTTCGTGATGAGTCGAACCCCCGATGTTATTTGCTTCGTGATAGGCGGACGGCTGAAAAAGGTGGCTGTGCTCCAAGTCTCGGGGCATGCCATCGGATTGCGGCCCGCTGGTGGCAAAAAAAGCACACGAATCGCCATGAGTATCCAGGGATGAAAGGGACTCCGAAAACCCAGTAGAAGGAGGCTACGGCGGCATAGTATGAAAAGAGAAGGGCACAAGGCGTACCGCCATTGGGTGTCCACCCAATCAACAACGCCATGATATGCACACGCAGAAGTGAGGCTGTTGTCTCGCCCTGACTCGAAACCCTTCCAGTCATTGGGTAAGAATACTTGTCATCTCACGCGTGGGGTCCCTTTTTACAAACAGGGGTCCCTAACTTCTAGAAACAAGGCGAACACGGTTGTTTCCCTGCCGCCTCTTGACGATCTAGTTTCATCTCCGCGAGATAATCCGGAATTTCTAAATACCATGACCCCTCTTCACTTACACGCTCCTTATCTTCGACGGCAGCACTCGCTTCCCCATGCTCAGCACAAACCTCCTAGTTTCCAACTCGTACACAAGAGACCTATAATGAAAGTTTGTTTTGGACACAACAAGAGTACCGTGAACGATATGAAAATGAACCCAGAATGGCTACCCCAACCAACGTCCTTCATGCAGTCATCAATTTGGAACAGTCCCAACATCCTTTTAGATGCCTTGGTCAAATTTCAAAGCTACCCCAGCTGCCTCGCGAGTGGATTGATCTAAATCTAATAAAGGGAGCCCAAGATACAATGGGCAGATATTTGCCCAACATGATGCAAGGAGACGAGTATCCTGACTAGCAATCTTGATACCTATCACTTTGGATTCCAACTTACCATCGTCCCATCTGAACCCCCACTCCCCAAGTAACATATGTGTTGGAACTAAGAACTTCTCCGAAACTGTCATGTTTATGGCTTAGTAGACACATCTTAGAAGGGACTAAGCCTTGGTGGAGGGCGAAGTGCGGGCGCTCTCGAACCTCTCGCCTAGGGCTGTAGATTTCCTTTGGGTTTTGGTTCGCGGTCCTGGCATAGCATACTACCCAGCATGCTGACTACGCACAGTTGACTGGTTCAAGGTCCGTCGTGCCTCTATCATCCACCACGTTGCAATAGTCCATTGGGTTTCAACTAGGCATCACTGCTTCACTCCACCCCATATTGCCAATACTGTTACCCTCGTGCTTCAGGAATCATATCAATACTACTATGACAATATCTAAGTAGGAAGGGTAATTTCTATCATCCAGATCCCCATCCATAGTCATACTCCGGTGGTGTTACAAGATGTTACAAGATTATACCAGATTATACAAGACAATACAGTTATGTACAACATCCCAAATCTCATCTCCGCTCGCGGTACTTGTACATTCTCCTGCGTCTATGTTTCCGCATAGACCCGTATGGCGGCGACCGATACCGTATCACCTGGGTCTTCTCGCCCCGTGGTTCGTGGCCCAGCAGTGTCGTATCAACCTTCTTGTATCGGGCCTCATACCGCACCCAACGCTCAAGACCTTGAATATGGATGCCCAACGTTGGCAGGGCGAGCATAGTCACCGTCTGGGTGACGTGCTGCGTGTAGAGATCTCGCTCCCGCTCCACACTATAGAGCGCGGGGAGTGTGTACCGGATCTTCCCCGGCGCGTAATGCTTCAGGAGTCGCTCCAACTTAGCCCGCCGAATAGGCGAGAGCGCCTTGCGGAAACCCTTAGCTTCATCGGGCTGAAAAGGTTGTACGCGGAACTGGGTTCGGCTATTACAGCCGATTCGGATCCAAAAGCGCCCGTCAAATATTTTTGCCTTCTTCCACCCTAATAGGCGTGTCTGCTGCAGCGACTCCACACGTTCGGAGAGTTCTTGTTTTGTCGGGCGTAAGCGATGGTCGAGCGATCCGGGAAGCTTAGTTATGGGCAACGGTTGGTTGGATGGGTATGGAGTCCGAGATATGAACCACTTGATCGAGTCTCCCGTGACCGTCGGATCAAAGAAAACACTAGCAACAGCGAATGCCTTGGGAGGAAATGGATATTTCCTAGGTGCCAGGTGAGGATATAGCCGGTTAACTACGTTATCGAGATTGGCAAGAGGAGGAAGATGCGTCTCAGGCGTTATGAAATCTATCATCTTCCGAACCGCGATCGACATGATGAGCTTGCGGTGCTTCCTTCGATACTTGTTATATGGGCAGAGGGAGCGCCTTTTGCGACGTCTCTTGACAGTGTGCTCTTTCGGGATCTCAATCAGAAGCGTGCCTGCATTTGGGTCGAAATCTTTGACGATTGCTTCTCGAACAAGATATCGATGGGCCTCGGCTTCTTCATGTTTGATCCTTTGCTTTGATCTTTTAGCCAAGGCCAAAATGGAAGGTTTCTGGAGAGCCTTGGGAAGCTCATGATTCTTAACCAGATACCGAACGGCATTGCGAGTAGTAAGCGTCGGGTCGACGTTGGTATGGTCCTCGAACCACGGGATATTACCTTCCTCGCAGGTGGCGATGAGCCTATCCTTGTCGAACTCCAGTAGAGGCCGGTAGATCATGACGCCGCCATCTTCAGTGTCCAGAGGCTTCAAATAGGGCACATCAAGAGTCCTCTCGAAAGAGCCATATTCATCATACCCGTCAACAAGACCCCTACCGCGCATCCGAGACCGGACAAAGTCCCATGGGGAGGCCACCTTCTCGTCCCTGAAAATGTTGCGTAGGCGCTTCATCTCGCGAAGAGCGGGTCTGAAACTCAGCTGCGGATGCGTTTTGAGCTGATCATCTAAAAGACCACTCTTATAGACCCCGTGCACATCATAACACTCTGGAATAGAATTGGCCTCCCTGATCCCCTGCAAGCCCCGATATCCGTGGCCCCCGAGTAAACGCATTAGAACAGTCTCATATTGGTCGTCGCGATGGTGGGCAAAGAACAAGCTTGTGGCACCCATGAAATTGCAGACATTGCCGAGAGCACGGTACCGATAGTATCGGGCGAGCCCTTCAAGGTTAGGGAGTGTCGTAGGATCCAGGCCTTGGGTCTTTTCTTCCTTCCAGCTAATAGGAGTAACGGCGGATTTGAGGTCGAGCTTCCGCATCTCTTTGGCAACTTGGTTGGCCTCGACTGTGCTTCCTTCGCGCAATTGGTGATCGATGACGGAGGCCATGGCCCCATAGGTAGGATTGTCGGCGATCTTGTTGCCTCGAAAAGTGCGGAGTAGCCTTGACATGAGAAAGGCCATAGCCATCGAATCGACGCCGCCGCTGATAGCAAGCACTAGAGTGCAACCATTGTCATGAATATGTTCGACGAATCAAAGGCAGGGAAGGACATGCATAAACCGACATAACTCACCTATGCGCTGTGGCCGCGCCGAGCGGGCCAACGGGAATCGCGGACGGCATACTGCCTCTACCGCGTCCTTGAACTCCGCGAGAGAGATGGGGCGGGAGACATGGTTGTACACGTGGGCGACCGTACCCATTCCATTATCTTGGGGGAAAGAAGCCGAGATGGCGATTGGCCATGCGAGAAATGGAAATTCCGGTGCACGGAAGGGAAGTGAAGGCGAGAGGTTGGTGGAGAATTTTGTTGAGTATGCGTTGATGCGTTGTCGTTGTCGAATGCGGAGAGTTACGGCAATGGAAGTGAGAAGAGAGAAAAAGTTTTGGTCATGAAGCTAAAGGTCGGCTAGCATTAACGCCTACGGGCGGTTGAGGCTTCTACCGTTGTGCTTCCTTCCATTTTAGCGTACCTCCCTTGCATGGTGGGGGCGCATTTCAGCAGGAGTAACAGGTGCTAACTGCTTAACTTTTGGGCTCCCAAGCTCCTGCCAATGCTGTCAACGGATGCATGTTTCGGTGGCAGTTAGGGGACGGGAGCTCTTAGTGGGGCCGTGCAGCTTTGGTCGGTCCATGGCCCAGGGAGAGCCCTACGCCCGTTCTCCGCTGCCTTGGTGAGAAGGCACCGAATGAGCGCTAAAAAAAATAAAAAACCGCGGCGGCAGGCGGCAGTGGCAGGATATTTCCCTCTTATGTACGGATTCAGATTAGGGGAGGGGCGCCAGTACACCGTGCAGCAACGGATGCAGCGGCCCCGCGCGCCGGCCTTTTCGAGAAGAGTCAATGGCATGTAAGCCGGTGACTTTCCATGCACGTACGAGGCCTTACAGCGACCTGACCACTATTCAGAAGTGTACCTGAATGGATGCATAAAGTTATGATATGGGGCAGAGAGGGGAGTTTGTAACAGTTTAGCAGGTATAGCCATGCTCTTGCTGGGTTGTTCCCTCCAAGATGAAGGTGGTTGTAACATCGGGGCGTTGTAACATCAGGTGCAGCCGATTGAGTCGAAATGAAAAAAAGAAAGGTCAGAACATGAGGCAAAAGAGCGGAGAGGAGCGATCATGTCGGTGCAGCAACAGGCGGAGAAGGCGGAGAGCAGAAACAGACTGCAGAAACAGACTGCAGAAGCAGACGCAGACGCAGCCGAAGCGCAGAGACGGACGTGGAGGGGGGACGGGATAGGGCATGACTGCGACAATGACATGACATGACACACAAAAGACAACGCAGCACCGAACACCGAGTCCGGGGAGTTGGGAGATGGGTTCAGCGTGGATGGATGACTCCGAACAAGGGTAATTTTTTCCTCAAACAAGCCCAGCAGAAGCTAAAGAGGAGGCAAACCTCGACGGACGTCACATGGCTTAAAGACACTGGTGGATTCGAGAGGCTGAGAACGGCTCTACTTAAAGAGAGTTGAGACAGTGGACGCGATATGAGTCAAACAGAAGGAGAGGCAGCCCATGTCTGAAGGCTCTCTGATTTGGCTATCTCAACGTCTACTCATTGGTCACCACAGGGAGAAAAAACGGGGGATGCAGTAACAGGGATATCTCGATGTGGCCCTGCTTGAAGAACAGGGTTTAGAAGCAGGGGATCCATTCATGCCTCCAACTCCAACCAAACAGCCGGCACCACACAAGCAAGACACACACATAATACATACAGACCACACCTTAGGTACATGAAGGCCACATAAAGTACTCACTCTTTTATGGAAGAAAACAAGAGGATAGAAGCAGAGACAACACCACTTCTGCAGGCGCGCCTAAAATTTACATGATGGTCATAAACCAATGGCTTCGAGCCCGACCACCGCCTAAACTGGGTCCATAACCCATCCATCCTCGGGTCGGTCTGGGGTGTATCCATAAGAATAAGGCGAAAAAAGGGTGGGCGGGAGTCCGTCGTCCTTTGGCGTCGTCCTCTGGCGTCGTCCAGTTGCCCCGTCCTTGTTTTGCCTCATGCCTCGTGAACTCGGTTATTCTGCTGGTTCCCTCTCTCCGTCTCTTATATGTCATGTACCCAAAACGAGAAGAAACAAAACAAAGCAAAACAAGAACCAACCCAAAAGCAAATCATCTGAACACCCGGTCCCGGCTTGTCCTGCTTCGGCACGCCGACTCCCGCTGCCCGGACAGGCGACTTTGCTGTGTATGAGATACGGGGTTACCTTAGCCCATCCCCCCATCCGCATCCCAGCTCGTACATATTGTACCCGGCATCTGGGACTGGGAGGGAGTAGAAGCACCGCACTTGCACCGCACCGCACCGCACTTTTGGGCAAAAGCTAGAGCAGTCCGCAGAGTCTTTGTACTTCGTACAGTTACCGGTGTGCTCTTGTCTGGAAACGCTAAGAGGAAACGATCCACTGGGCAAAGTCCTCGTGGCAGTTCAAAGACAAGGCCAACCCCGGTGCCACCATTCGCACATCTGCCAATTCCCTCTTCTCGCTCAACTCTCGCTTACACTCGTCTCCTCCATCTCCTCGTCCTCTTCCTCCTCTTTTCTTTCCTCTCTCATATCAGATTGTGAGAAGTTTCCCCAGTTTCTTGTTGTTGATTTTTTTCTTGTTTTGTTTTATCATTTTCCTTGATAGTTTGTTCTTCCCCATGTCGAGACGAGGTCTGCATCATCATCCCAAACCCTCCTCCCTCTCTGTCCTACCTTCTTAGGTAGTCCGTCGTCGCGGGTTCCACCTTCTACTTGCACGCTCACTTTGTCGCTGGCGCAACCGCAGCTGCAGCCCACCTTTCAGTCAACAAGAAGCGAAACGCGCACCGCCCACTTTATTAGTTCCCCATGTGAATGATCACCAGCACCACCACTACAAACCACCTTCCACCACCACCACAACCCACTATCACACCAACTTCGGGCTCTTTTTTTCTCGATTAGAGAGGGCACCGCCATTTCCCTCTCCTCTCTCATTTTTCCCCGCCGCCGCCGCATCTACCGCCAGGGAATTATCATCACGGCATCTTCCACCATTATCGCAGGCATCGAGCATAGCCACTCTATACGTTCAACGATCAAGAATCAATCAATCAATCAGCCAACAAACTCAATTCTCCATCAAATATATAACGATATATATACATAAACATACGGTCATATATACGTCAAACAGCAAACGCATCCATGGTTTCCACGCTCGAACTACCTCCCGCCTCTTCCACCCTCTCCCGCCGCGGTGCCTCCTCCGTCGTCTCCCGTCCGTCCTCCCTCTCTCGCACAAAACGATACAACCGCTCTCACACGGGCGGTTCCTCACATGTGTCCGCAAATGACTTTCCCGTCTTCACAAGCAGCGGCGATGTCGAGATAATCATCCGCGCTCGAGAATGCCCGCCTGGCCAAACACCCGCACAGAACCGTTATCTCCTGCATCGCCACACTCTCACCCGATGTTCGGGATTCTTCGAGGCCAGTACCGCTGCTGAGTGGTCTCGGGCACGCCCTCTACCTATTAGTGATCTTCCTCGCGTTGGAGAATCATCATCTTCGGTAAATGGCAGTGATGACGGGTCCTCGACGACTCTTGTGGGATCATCAAACAACAATATCACGTACCGGAAGAGGTGGCGATACGAGCTGGATCCCAGCGCTAGCGATAGCGAGATACCAATGTTAGTCCAGAGAGATGAGTCCGACAAGTCGTCGCAGTCCTTTTTCAGCCGCAGCAACGGTTCTGCCATCGCCAACTCAAGCAGCGCCCGCTACGTCAAAAACCCACACTCGCATTCCCGCTCACTGACAACGGCATCGTCAACCAACTTCTTCCGCTCAGTCGCCAACTTGGGCCTCGGCTCACACTTGCCTGCGCCACCACCCCTCTCCCAAGCTGATCAGGATCTCATGCGCGATTATGATAACCTTTTTCGCATATTCTACAACTACCCGCCAATTCTCGATGGTGTTAATGTGGCTGATGCCTATGTTCAATGCAAGAGTCTTTTGACGCTTGCCGATCAATACGATGCTCTCGCCGTTGTCGGCCCTCGTGTCGACCACCATATGCTACAGTTCCAGTCGCGACTCTGGAAGCAAATCGCCAAGTACCCAATTTCTTATCTGCGACTGGGCTTCCTTGCCCGCTCCAAGGTCATGTTTCAGGAGGCTCTCATCCACGTGGTGGGCCAGTGGCCCATTGGCGAGCGAAGCCTGCGTGCCGCTTTGCCCGGCGTCGTTCTTGACATCATCGAGGACAAGGTTGACGAGCTCGAGGAGATGGTCAACCGCGTCGAAGGCCGCCTCTACCGTGTAGGTCTCGTCAATAACCGTGGCGAGCGCGTGTCTCCCAGCACACACTACCTCGACTGGCTTGCCGTGAGCCTCTTCCGTCAGTGGCTCGCTGACCACACATCTCCTCCCCCACCGCCAATAGATCAACGTCGTCACACCAATTCCCGCGATAGTAGCCGTCCAGCTCTTCCACCGATAGCCCCTCCACTGGCATCCACTGGGAGGGCGTTTCGCACGCTCGGTACCGCCAGTCCAGCCACATTCCTAGGCCACGACGAGTGCAAGCGCTTTCTCAAGTTGACGCCGGATTTCTACAGCCGCGATAATTTGCGTCGCTTTGAGAAGCGTATGGAAGAGCTCAAGGTCATGGCTCGCGAGATCGTGAGACCCCTGATGGGCAGTGGTCTCGAGCTCGACATGAACGGCACCAGCCGCACCGGCGATGGAATATCGTATCTGACCTGCACTACTGTAACCAACCGTGATTTGCCCTGGGACGTGGAGGACTAAAAACTCCAATGTCAACTGTCAACTCACTTCACTACAACCCGCGACATACTCTCGTTTTTATTTTATTTTCATATATTCATTCACTTCTTCACCACTCGCCTCACTTGGCATCTTAGCTGAATGGGATTTTTTACATGACCTCCTTTGGACTTGGCGGCGGACTCGATGTTTTTTTATGGGATGGACGCAAACAACTTGGAAATCACGTCCCGTTTCACGACCTCAGTTTATGATTGATGCACTATTCTTCCGGATACCCTCTCCCCCTTTTTTTGGAGATATTTGTTTTTTTTATTGTTTATGGTTGGATTCCATTCTCGCGTGTTTTTTTTTCCTTCAATTTTGATGAATGGGGGTGGCCTTTGTTTGTATCTCTGCTTGACTTATTTGGAACCCACAGCACACGTATATAGATGAGCACAGCTGGAAGTGGGTGCGCTGGCGGCCTTGTCTTTTGCACGGAGCTGTGCTCCTGGTTTCTTGTTTGATGATTCGAACTCAAAAAATAACTGCTTTATGCCATGTTCGTGGGCTCTTCAGATTGACGTATACCCATATTAATATTGCGACACTTCAGAATAATATATCAGCGAGTGACGTTTAAAACGCTTCAAATCCTGCCCAGTTCCCTCCAAAAACTGCATCGTGTACTTCATATATCATGCACCGTTCCAGGTCTCTTTAGCCCGAAAGACAATTTCGCGCCGGATTCCTCTCCCGGCTAAGTTCTTCGCCCGCATTCACTTTCCAATCAGAATATCCTGATCTCCAGAGACCGTCTCAACATCCAGCTGCGAGTTTCCCTCACCCTTGTGTCCCTGTACCTTCTTGCTCCACGGCTTATCCTCCTTAGAATCGATCTGCAGACCATCTCCGCCGATATCCTGTGACCCAGAGATCGTCGAGGCTCTCAGACTGCCCTCCCATGAAGCTGGGTACACAAGCGAGATGTCGCCGCTGATTGATGTGTGTCTCGACGTCAGAATGCCAAGAGCTGGGGGGTTCGTTTCACCCCTGCCAGTCCACAGGGGTTCCAAGATGCTGATTTTCGAGTCACCAGATGTAGTCTCCGTTCTGTAGAAAGGCTCTGTTCTGTAGAAGGGCTTTTGGCCGCTCTTCAGCAGATCCGAGTCGAGCACCGGCAACAGAACTAAGTCGAAATTGCCAGACTGCGACTTTATCTGCGCATAAGACGAAGCTACCACCTTAGCAGTGATCGCTCCCGAAGTTGTGGTCAACCCAACGGTGTAGTCCCTCTTAGGAAGCTCCCTTTGAGCACGAGCAACGTCAGAACCGAAATCAACATCCTCCAGCACCTTGATGGTCCCCGAATGCGAGAAGGCGCGAAGATCAGCAGGTTTGACGCGCTCCGGATCCGCAGGCTTAAGACTCACGTCAATTAAGATGTCGCCGGACGTAGTGTCGATGTCGAGCACATCAAACAAAGGGTACCAACCCTTCACGTCGCCACTGACTGAGGAGATGCGGATTTCTCTTGTGTTGAGCTTATACGGTGTGATGGCATTTTCTGATTGTTTTTTAGCGGAGAGGGAGGGTGTTTTGACGCTGCCGGAAACGGCTTTGATCAAGAGGGTGTTCAAGAGGTCGATGTTGAGACCTTCTTCGATCAGGGCGTCGAGTTGGACGGTGTTGATGGAGAAACTCTCGAGAGTAGCTTTCTGGGGTGCCCAGACGGTGATGCTGATCTGGATACAGGGCCCTTCAGAGTCTTGACTCCAGGGAACCTGTCTCGGCGTAGTCACCGTGATTTTCTGCTCCTTATCGGCTGAGTTAATTTGCACGTTGATGGATTTGTCGTTGGTAATGACCTCGACGTCGACGCTCCCGGCGGATGCGACATCTGCAGGTCTCACCACAACCTCACCGGTTATGTGAGGGCTGCGAGGGCTACGAGGGCCGCCAGGGGGTGAATTCTTCCGTGTCTCTTGCACGATCTTGAGGTAGCGGTCAGATGACCATTTCGGTGTAAACGAAATGTGAGAATACTGAAGGTCACTGTTGTGGCAGCCCTGGGTAGGCTTCCAGGTAAGTTTGGTATGGTTCATGTTGGGTTGTCTGGTGGGTTCTCCGTCGTCGAAGTTGGGTTTCTTAATACATTAAAATATCAGCAAACTGCCCGATGAGGTTGGAGGCTTGACTCACTTTATGACCATGTCGACCAGTAAGGCTAGTCAACAACACAATAATAACCGAAAACACGACGAGAATGCCGAGAGCCCTCCTGAGCCTCTTTCTCAAGTCGGGGGTCACACGATCTTTGATTCGCTGCCACCGAGATGGGCCTGAGGAGTCAATAAGACCACCACCCATAGACTCAGGTGGGTGAGGGATCAATCTTTGTTGCTCCTCTGGTAGACCCATTGTAGAACTTGAAGGCCCGAATGTCTGGTAGCCTGAGGTTGGTGATGGTGTGTAGGCGGGAGGGGCGTCGCGATGATGAGAGAACAGAATTGAGTGAATGTCTGAAGGCTGGTGTGTATATGGAGAAGTTGCTTGATCAATTGGGGGAGAGGAAGAGTTGTTTGCCTCGTCAACACTATGTCTATGGTGGTGACCTGGTGAAGTCGGGATGCTGGAAGAAGGGTATCTTGACCACCCAGCAGAAGCAGCTGAGGCTTCAACATCGGCCTCATATGTACTCAAGCTCTGACTCTCTGCCTCTGCCTGGGCTTCGCGTTCCTTTGCGGCGGGGCCAGCTAGGTTCGGATCCTCAACAAGAACATTGGACCGACGGGGGGCGTCTGGAATGGAATGATGGAAGGGATGTGATGACGACGACCTGTCGTATTGCGATGACGCGTGGAAGTAGCCATCAGTAGGAGAGAGAGCGTCCACCTCGTCGTCTGAGAGGTCGGTGGTCGAGTAGAGGTTGTCCGAGTATGGAGCAGGCATTGCGAGAGACGTTGGTGGTGATTGATTACTCGGGAACGGGGGAATTGAGTGAGCCGTATAAGGCTGAGAGAGAGTGGGTTGTGGTCCGCGGAGTTCGATGAGGGATGATGTCAGATGTCTTAGATAGTCAAGGCAACGAGGGCCTTGACACGGAAGACGACGACGGTGGTATATAGAAGCTCGTCTACATGGAATGATTACGCGGTGGATGAAATGGGAACGGCGTTGGCCCCAAACGAAGACGGCGATAGAGCACGAGCCGGTAGAAGTGAGAAGGAAGAGGTTAGGAAGAGAAGAAAAGTAAGGCGACTGGGCTTGCTTGAGATCTGAACTGGAGGGGGAATAAAAAAAAATGCGGCTTATGACGGAGAATGTGCCGAAGCGAGCTGCAGCCAGAAACGGGATGAGGGTAATCGGCCAAGGGTCGTAATGCTATCAATCAATCACGCAAGGCAAGTATGTACTTTAGGTAGAAGGGGAGGGGGGAGGGCCGGTAGAGTATTCGGAGCACGGCATTGTAGATTGTTTCAATGTAATCAAGGGGGTAACATGGGCAACAATTTGTGCAGATAAATCATAAGGTTGGGTCAGACGAGGCCGAGGTTGCGTACACAAGCCATACCACTCTCAGTTAACCAGTCGATCACCAACATACAAAGGAATAGACAGGTACGGAGGATGGACGAAGAGACAGGGGAGAACAGAGATTGGAGGTCAAACAATGGCTGCCTGCTTAGTTCAGTGGGGACTAAACTACTGCAAGTTTCTCAAAATGCAGTGCTCGCTCTGTTGTAACGGTTTTCATCGTGCGATATAGATTATCCATGCACCTGCTGTGATGTCATCTGAAGCACCAGTCTCAATCGACATTGATACACACAAACACCACGAATTACATCATTTTTGTAACAAAGCTGTTGTTTCAATATGAATTATTCTGCCAGGTCTTAATTCTTATCTGAACGATTAATTTGTGTATGGGTGATAACTACTCACTGGGCCTTCATCGCCATCACCGCCTTACAAAAGTGCCTGCCAGACTTCCCGATTGGACCGTAGCCCACCCAACTGCCTCTCTCGTGCAAGCTCCGACCCCAACCCTCTAGCTGGCGTAAGCATGCATGTCTTTTGGACGTTTGTCCTGCAGGGCCGCGAAAGCGTGTGACGCAAAGCCTTGAGTGATTCACTGGCGGGGGGTTTCCTAGCCCAAGTTAATATGCAGTGACTGGCAGGTTTGCGTGGCCTGTGTGTCGTTTTGGTCAGATGCTTCCGGCCGAGAGCTGGTAGGGCTAGCCTTGGGACGTACTTATTTTCAACTACATCACGAAATCACCAAGGAATCTGATCTGCAGCTGTCGCCTGCATTGGGGATAATGCAATTGCGCGTATGCTGCCATGCGTACGTACTCTGTGGTTTCCCCGCAGTTATGAGTCTCTGCATCCTTGACGCATGTTGCATCTTCAAATTGATCGTTACTACACTTGGCTCAGAAAACGAGAATGTCTAATTTATTAGAGCATTAAATGCAAAATCGAAAGAATTAGGATGAGAAAGCATCACAAGCTCATTTAAATCTGCTTCTTCTTACTTAACCTCAGTCAACGTACCTTCAATCACACTCTCCAAAAACTCATTCTCCTCCTATCATACCTCAGCCATATACCTTTACAATGCTTGATATCACCATTCGGTTACGGATGAAGTCAAATAGCTGAGGATAGTTCCACTCTTCCTCAATATCAACGACAAGGAATTCAGTATTAGGGGGGACGTTAATATCCTATAGCACGCGGGTCCATGATCGATTAGGCCCTCACACCGTACAAGCCCCGCCGAATAGGTGAGTGATCAACTCCAATGACCTAGATAATCACCAGTTCACAGGTGCTCCACTCAAGTAAGCCTATGTTTATATGAGATTGTGGATTCCCATCGCCAAAATCCTTATTCCCATAGCCAGATCAAAATCTCTCTTTACCTACGAACAGGGTCGATAAGACGGTGCGAGACCCAGTCTATCGTCAAATGTCAAGAGAAGAAATATGCTGTAGGTCTTCTCACATTTCAATCAGCTGAAATTGCCATAGAAATCTTTAATCATTCTTCTCATACCCAGTCTCTTGGCCCCCTGAGAATTGGTTTGGAGGTCGTGCTGTGATGATTCGGTAAGTTAAAATCGCCCCCTAAAGAAGGTCAAGTCAAGAAGGCGTACTTCTCTCATCGATGGTATGGCCTCTCATCATCACGTCTATGGTCAACAATCAAACTAGCCAAACCCTGTGTCGGAGAGAAAATATCATGTTTGGGTTAATGGATATGTCAGTTCGATATCAGAACACCTCTATGTCGGCCTTGCGTCTTCAAGAGATGGCCCCTAATCGTCTCTACTCTCCTTGATATCTATCATCAGTCATCTTTTAACATGGTGCTTTACATGCTAAGAGGATCAACTACCATCTTCATTACGAACAAGGGCGGGGTCCCAATCGATATTCACCATTGTTGCTCGTCGATTTTTCCGTTTATGACTCTTAACACAAGAGTTGACAAAGCAAAGTACAGCGTAGTTCAAATATTTATGATCAAGGTAAGGCCAAAAGCACTCATGCAAATGAACCTCCTCGCACTCTAGCACGAAAAGTCCCGACATGTATTTATCTCATGTTACACGCGCTTAACGACGACCAACTACCCAAAGCCGACGAATCCTAACACTAAAAATTGCCGAAAGAAGGCTCCAATCTTCTTTTCTCTTCTTTCTCGATTAAATATAATCTGCATAGGAGGAGAAGACATGCAATAGGAGGCAGTCCCAGCTGAAGCCTATTCGCTAGAAGACGAGAGACGCGGCCTCACAAGTTTCCAACGGTGGAGGCCAGCAGGTCTGATAAAGGGCGGTCACAGGGGTAATTATGCAGCTAAGGGCATTTTCGGCTGTTAGATGTCAAGGAATGTTATTTAAAATCTCAGTCAAGAACATATGAGGATATGGTTACTTTCCAGGTCACGCCAGCCGGTCTCAACAAGTTGCAAAAGGAGAAAAGTAAAGGTTCTCCGATGCTAAATGACGTTCCAGTACTCGATACACCTTACCATGAAAACAGTTCAATTACTCGACACAATTAAACCAATTAAAATACAATTTCGAAGTGTGACTCGACTACAGTTTAGTAACATATCTCTTTCTCTCTTATTCTTTTCCTCCGTATAGTGATTCAGCATCATTTAAACCTATGACCTTGGCAGGTCAATTATCTTCAAGCTCAAGTTTCAAAAAATTGTTGTAAATAACAAGAACGATTTATCCTAACCATAATGACCAGATTCATTATGCTCAAATGGAAAGTTACTCAAAGTCCCGATCTAGCTTGCTATTACACCTCTCAATGATATCAAAGTTTAATGCCTTTAGAAACCCCCTTTTCGCACGGGCTAATATAAATAAAAAAGATGATGACTCGCTCGGCATCCTCTGACCACCGAGGGTGTTTCGTCCTACGTAGTTCGGTCGTGCCTCATATCGACGAAGACTCGTCCGCGAATGATACGCTACAACAACAAGAGGAAGAGGAAGCGTAATAGCCTCGCACTCCTGACCTTGATGATTCATGTGGCTTTTAAAGACTGTCTCGTTCATAAAGTCGGCTGAAAGTAGTGTCGCAACGAAAAGGCAGTGAGGTCGGCTTCTTGGTTTTCATCTCATTGTCAGTCCTTTTCTTATCACCACGAAATTTGCAGGGAGGAGCGGTATCATAATTACCGCGATTGTAGTGACTGGCACCGTGTCCTTCTAACTCGCTTCAGCAAGTTTTAGTACTCCTCCGCCATCAGTTTGGAGTCTTTCACATTCTTCCTGGTCGTTTTCATAATCCTTTTGGCTAATGGCATTTAGCAAAACTTGGACGATATCGTTTGCACTTCCCATGTATCACTCGTTATGCAACAATGATCTCTCAGTCATACATTCAATATACCTCGTCCATTCGGTGATATAGTCGTAAGTGAAATCTCCGAGACCCCTTAGCTCATTCCTCGATCACTCTGTCTTCGTCTTGGAGATACCTTAGCGCTCCATAAACCCTCGTTGAGTTCTAATTCCTCCAAGGAGATAATTCCTCGCTACAACCATGCATGTAGGGTAGACAAATAGCTGCTAGGGTTCCAGCTTCATGGCCTCGCTCTGTTGTTCGTTTCCGAAAAAGCGATATCCTTTCCTACCAGTCACAACCCAGATTAATAAGATCAATTACTTAAATTATCCAATTCAAAGCCGTCAGGACAGGTATAACTAGGTGGGAAACATGCGTCATGTATCGGTCAAGGTGGAATAATCTTTTTGGTACCATGATCCTGTTGGACTATTACTCTCAGCAAGTAGCACCTCCTAGGAGCAAAAAGCTGGCAAATGAAGACCAAGGCAGATAAGCGAAGTGCCGCCTTGAAGGCTTGAGTCACGGGCCTCGGTTCTCATGACACAGCTTTCTTGTCCCTGATTCAAACATTAAACCACGTATATCAGCTGCTGAAATATGGGTTAGTAAGGTTAATTAAAAATGAACCCTTTTTTTTTCTCACCACTGGGCTATTGGGAGCTTGAGCGAGGTGGCGAAGTACTGTCAGAACGTTCTTTATAAATGAATTCGAGATCGAGACATGCTGCGAAGAGTCCCAGCAACACAGCTTCACAAAATCAAAACGGGCTCGAGCACCACCAAAGCTGCATCGTTACTTACGCAACTATGGCGTTTTAATAAAAGTCTTTCAGTCATCTTCCTTGCCTTAAAAGTAACCCAGCTATTACTAGGCTTGAAGCAATGGTGGAATCAAAAAGTTTGAGAGCATCGCCAGACTTAATTGTCTCGACAATCCTATCCTTGCTACTTCGTCAAGGCAAAAAGGATCAAGTACTAGCCATAACTAAATCGAGTTACAGCTTACAAAATTATGATAAGATTCGTGTCATTTCTTGTAGGGGGGTTTATTCGCCTCACCTCGCCCTCTCTATTTCACATGTAGAAAATATGCCAGCCAATATCTAACCGCCGACTCCAGCCCCTCGAAAATGAAGAAAAACGAAAATACGCCGCAGTGAAGCTTCGGCTTTGCTTGGAACCCTCCCCTTCTGTTAGGCGAAAGCCTTGATGATTGTGTTTTTTTTCCTTAGATAAATGCCCATTCTCTCACCGCCAACGCCTAAGATTTGTCCGATTACGAGATGCCATCCAACCGCTAAAAGTCCCCGCTTTCCTAAAAGTCCAATGTGAGATTGTTTTTTTTGTCGTGAATGAGTAGTGTGAGGCTTTGCGTCTGCTGGTGAGTCAAGGTACGTGGTGTGTGGCCTATGTCCACGTCCAGCTCTTTGGTCTTGTCTTGTGGGATATCACTTCCGGTCGTCCGCCCAGTCGCAGCACCCTTCAAGCCGATCAGGTCAGGCCGAGAGCCCTCTTCGAATTCTCGTACACCACCCAGGTGATGCTTAGTGCCGGTGCAACCTTGAGCAGATTCGGCGTCAGACCTTTGTACAAGCCTCGGTATCCTTCTCGCTGAATCGTCTTCTGCGTCACATCCCAGATGCCGGTATATGTTGCCCTGTGCATGGCGGTGCCTTGCGTCTGAAGTCGAGTCCGCACAACGTTAAGTGGGTAGACAACACTCGCACCAAACGCTCCAGATGTCGCACCAATGATACCCGTGGCGATATTGCCGAGCTCGACGTCGTCCTCGTGCTTACCGTAGTATTTTGCGTAGTAACCTTTATAGCTCTTTTTGAGAAATTCGAACATGCCCATATCGATGGCGCTGTAAGGAAACATGCCAACTAAGCCCATGGTCAAGCCTCGGTAGCATGCCGCAATGCCTCCATCTGCGTACATCTTGATGGCCGTTTGTCGAACAAGAGCTGCACCTTTGAGGCCGTCCTTTACGGTCGAACACTGCAGTCGAAATTTGAGGGTATCAAGGGGATAAACAAAAGATCTATGCTTGTTAGTCGAATGGTTTCGAGGGCGACAATGAAAACATACTGGGCAATCATGCCCGCAATGCCACCAGCGGTGAATTTGGAATATGAATTGATCTTCTTGGGATCTCCGTGGCCCTCCAAGTTCGCAAGCGCTCGCTTAGCTGCTTCATATGACCCAAATTTTATCGCTGTTTCTGGCATAATTTTAATCACATTCAAGCCATTTCCTATAAACCATTAATTCTTGAAATTCCATCTTGCGAGTAGCAATGATGTCAACGAGGGATCTTACCTGCGAAGAAACTACGGATACCACCGTTCCGAAAGAGCTCTCGAACAGCATCGCTAATTGGTTTCGTTGCATTCTTCAATGCGGCTACGGGAACTCCCTGCTTCAATGCTGACCCGGCCGACTCCGAGCTGCTGCTCGTATTTACGAGTAGATAAACCTTTAATCGATCAAGGGGAGCCGTCGCCGTTCGTGACACCCCGCCGGCGATGGCACCCGCAACAAAATAACCTGGATCAGGGACAAAGTCTGTCAGTCTATATTTCTTGTGCTCTGTTTTGGAGACTCCAGTTCCGGTCTGATCTTGGGTGCCAGCGCTGACATGCTGCGAGAGGGATTGAGCAAGCTCCTCGTCCGCCGAGTCATCAGAGGCGTAATAGTCGACGGCGGCGGCGTCCATTGTTGGTGACGAATTGGCGGGTTCATTCAGTACCCGGTGAGTGGAATCCTCAGTGGAAGGTATCGATGAGGGGTCGGAACCTTTAGGAGAATCGAAAGGGAAAGCGACTCTAAGAAGAGAGCCAAACAGAGTGATGAAAAGGGAGCGGAATCCGTCCGTACCTAGACCCTCTAATGTTTCTTCGCTCACGATCGAGTCTCCCTCGGGGGTCACACTGATCACCGAGTAGTAAAACGAAAGGACGGCATGTAGTTGAGAGTCGTGGTCGTGAGGAGGCATGAAAAGAAGAAAGTTTCTAGCGAATCCATGGTCAGTTGGTTTACACAGTCATTAATTGTCTGAGTTCCGTCAATAGGTTTTTGGGCGAGCTTTGCGATCCCAGCCAGTGAAGCTTGGCACATGACGTTGGTTCCACACCAAATGACTGAGTATCAGTCATGGACAAGCATCATCTGATCGAATTCACCAAAATGCCCCGCGGCAGAAGCCAGGATGCTGGGGGGGAGGGAAATCGTCGGGCAGGTGGAGGGAGAATTGACTAACCGCCACTCGTCGAAAGTGATGAAACCATCGTTATTTTTATCTATATCGTCGAAGAACTCGGTAAGTCGGCGGTTGGAGACGGTAAGGCCCGCATTTTTAAAGGCTGTCTGGAGCTCGGCTTTGTCAAGCTTCCAGTTGCCATCTTTGTCAATTGATCTGAAGAGAACGTAAAGCTGCTGTTCGGCCTGTTCGACAAATCTGCGGAATTCTGAAGGCGAGCAATGGTGAGTATCGTGAAATGACGTCGGATGTCTGTGCTGCGCCGGAAATATGGATGGCATCGGTAGAGCCGGAAAAGAGGAAGCATACCTTCGTACTGAATCTTCCCGTCCTTGTTCCTGTCTACCTCGTTCATTATCCGTTTAAGCATCTCGTCGGCATTCTTCATGGCTGCAATTGCTTATCAGCACATCGCAATTCGTAGTAGTGACGGCGATATCGCTCACGATGATCAATCTTGTGAAGGCCCTTCTGCAGGCCTTTCAAGTCCAGGTCGCCAGTAGATTCGGGTACAAGGCTGGTCCATAGCTCCTCGACACGAGCATCGCGCTGGTTCTGCGACTCTTCGAAGCCATGTTCGACGTCGCGGACCAGCTGGGAAACTGTCATGACTGGGTCGGCATACCTCGCGCCCGGCAGGCGGACAGTCGGATCGATTGTCGCAGGGAGATTTGGAGATGGAGATAGCGATGGGCGATGAGTGAGGTAAGACAGGCGGGAACTGCGCGCGCTCAACGTCGTTGTCGTCGTCGAGGAGGGAGACGGAGAAGGTGTTACGGCAAGGTCATTGTTGAGAACGGAATGGAGATCGTTGGAGGGGCAGACAAAGAATAGGCAAGGATAGTACCAATTGCGTTTGCAGGAGCCAACGCCTGTCGTTGAAGACGAAATCTCCAAATGCCGTGGCCGTCAGAGTGGAACAAGCGCCGGGGGAAACAGGGAAGCTGGGTGAGCAATCAGAGCTTTTCCATTATGATTAGCGGCCCGGAAGGACCCGCCAGCTAGTCCTGCTTTTTCCTGTTTTTAACCAGTGCCAGCTGGATGTTTCGCCTTGCCTCGGCTCAAGTTTTCTATTAAGACAGCAAACAAGCGAATATTCAACTAACAAGATGCTACTCAGTATCTTTATGGATATTTTGGACGGATGGATTCAGCTGGAGATCTCGTGGTCCGAGTCTTGAGCTTTTCGTGGATTGCTAGCGTTGCCACTGAAGATCCGATGAGAGACTTAATTAGATCTGATCCGTGGCTCCGATAAAGGTGTGGCTTGTGTCTGTGGCGTCCCTCGCATTCTATTTCAGTGGCGCCACCATCTTATCAGCCCCTCACCAGCCTTGCCTCCAAATCGGTTCAATCCCAGATGGGAATTCCTCAGCCTTGTCGCGCGACTCCTCATTCTGTCCATTCTTCTCTTCCCCATTAATTTTGTTTTCCACCTCTCAACAGTAAACCCTCTTCTTTATTTACACCTCTACAGCTCTCTCTTACGCAAGGCGCCTTTTGGCACCAGCTCGGCGAGCAATGTCGGCCAACTACTGGCAGTCCACGCAACGCCGTCACTGGCAATTCACCAAGGAGCAACTGGCAACGATGCGCCAGAAGCTCGAGGAGGAAAACGCTGATCTTGTTCGCATGTTCCCCTTGCCTCAGCAGAGGCACTTGAACATATACTTTAATCAGCGTGAGTTTTTTTCTTTCTTCCCCGCGTGGAACCGTCCCACTCGCCCACAGCCGGCTAACGCATGTCTTGTCTGTATCCTGCAGAACTGATCAGATTAGCAAAGCGTCTTGCAATCCGTCAGCAATCCATGGCCACGGCCCAAGTGTACATGAAGCGATACTATATGAAGATCGAGATCCGCCGAACGAATCCTTACCTCGTCGTTGCCACATCCATATACCTCGCCTGCAAAATGGAGGAATCGCCTCAACATATCCGTCTCATCGTCACAGAGGCTCGACAGATGTGGCAGGACCTCCTAACAATCGACACGTCAAAACTTGGCGAGTGCGAGTTCATGATGATCAGCGAAATGAGCTCCCAGCTCATCGTTCACCAGCCGTACCGGACCATCACAGCTCTGCGAACCGAATTGGCAATACCCGAAGAGGACGTACAACTAGCAAAGTCAGTGGTCAACGACCATTTTATGACTGATATGCCCCTTATATATGCGCCGCACACCATTGCCTTTGTAGCTATTCTTTTAGCTCTGGTGCTTCGACCTAATAATTCGGCACCCGGTCAGAATGCATCAGGTTCGGCCGCAGCAGCCGGTCTCGCGGCTGCTCAAGCAGCTTTGAATCAGGCACAGGCTCGAGCCGGCCAGCCCGTTCTTTCGGACACCGGCGGTACAGACGGAAAGGAAAAACAACAAGATTCTAGAGTGCCAAGGGTACAGCGATTTGCAGCATGGTTGGCTGAAAGCAATGTTGACATTACGGCCATGGTGGACGCAACTCAGGAAATCATATCCTTCTATGAGTGTTACGAGCAGTACAACGATAAACTCACTCGGGAGCAGATCAACAGATTTGTTAAAGCTCGTAGCTTGGATAAATGAGGGACTCGAAAGTCAATTTTGGGGTGTCGAATCAGGCACGAATTGTATGAAGCATGAGACACGAAGTATCTTGGGAGTTGCATATGAGCATTAGATTTGCACTTTTCAGTACATGGTCGGAGTTTCAGGTTAGGTCGGGCAATATCAGTATAAAATGCTGTGCATGGTGGGATACAGGGTTGTATGGAGTTTTTGCGTACTGCGAAAGACTACAAAATCTATTACGAACAGTGAATTTACTAAAGGGAGCTACAATCTACATACCTCAAAGCGGTTCCTAACGTTAAGCCAACTAAGATTACCTTCATGGCTACCACATGGAGGTTTTGCTAGTCTAATTCAGACAGGCCAAGCCGCTTCAGTCGTCATTCTAGCTTTCAAGACAAGATTTACGATGAGGTCTGAACGAATTGGGTTGGGTACCTTCGATATGCCCTATGCACGGACAGGATATCTACATTTCATAACAACCTATAACTTAATCAATGTCGTCAATGAAGTATACCACCGAGAAATGATAGTTGAGCTAAGAGACAATTATCGACTTGTCAAGAAAGGACACGCTGGAACTCCCTCAACAAATTTTAGTCGCTCGTGCTCAACCACCGAAACAATCAAGTCATCATGGTAAGTGACTCGATGCCGACAGATACACGTATCGAATTTACAAAAGACTCCCCTGAAGGCCCAGGTGACTGAACAGGCGACGATTGAGATGCTTGCCCCGCTCTCGAGGCTTGATAGCACGGTCCACGCTCGACCCCATGATCGTAGCGAACTGCGTCATTGCACTAAGGGTGAGAAAAAGAAATGAAAATTCGGACGCCGTCGCCGCAAGGCCAGCATCATCGTCACCCCGTAGCTAAATGTCTCGGGGGCTCTGTCATACGAGCCCTAGAAGGGGTAAGGGGAAGGAAAAGGGAACCAAAGACAAAACACCGAATCTCGGAGGGTAGCGGCAGCGCCGCCCTTGCATCGGTTGAACACAGGTATGACATCGGGAGGTCGCGGAGCAGAAACCGAGCGACTAGCGACCAGTGACGTCGGTTTGCGTGTGGCGCACTTCGGAGAGGGAAGTTTGGAGCACGATGAGCGTGGCTTTCGTCACGCAAAGCCACATGGCCTTTGGAAACTCGGACGGTCCGTTGACCATGCCCCAAGAGGCTTGGAGCCGAGCTTGCAACCCCATTCCCACAATCCGTAGGCGAAGCAGTATCGCAAGCCAGGGAGCTGGTGCCATTGTTGGTTTGAAGAGAAAGCACAGGGTAGGTTACGTCGGAGTCAGGTTGATTGCCCTGAGACCTGAGAAAGCAGCACAAGGCCAAATTCTGCTATGCTAAGCACAGTCGTTTTTATTCTCCGCCAGGTGAGACACCGAACAACTTTGAAAAGAGCCCTGAAGTCGACAAATCGATGGGTAGTATACGATGAGAAATGGCGGTGTGAACGAGACTCGAACGAATCCCATTTCATCCCAACCATTGGTCTGTGTCTTTTGTTGTGCGTGGGGATAAGGGAATCGGGACTGGAGGCTATCTATTAAGAAAAGCTGGGGAGAGCACAGCACTGGTCGAACGAGGACGTAACGCAAGGGGGACTGGCAACAACCAGACCATGCCTCCAAGTCAGATCTCTCATTTGCTCAACCTCGATGGTCATGAGCTGACCAGTGCCCTCTAGCGAACAAGGTGTGATTTTCTCCAATGCCGGGACTGATTCAAATCGTCCGAGCCATGCTAGGCGATCGATGGGCAGAGCAAGACAGTGGGAGGGCAAAGGAAGCCCGTTATTGACCGTTAAAAGCAGGGCCTGCAAGTCACCCAAACGGGAAGCTAAGGTTGTTCCCACAACAGGCCTTCCCAGGGCCGTCGATCACGACACTGCCCTGTACCTGTGCCTGTGCCTGTGCCTGGTTGGTTTCCGGGTTTCTAGCTAATGCTGCAATGAGCGCTTCCTTCCTTCCAAGGGGCCCGTCTCTCGTTTTCGGGTTAGAAATGTCTTCCTTAGACAGGAACTTACGGATGAGAAAGAGGGACCCTTCATCAGGTGCGAACAGTAGCCCGTCGCCTCTATGGATCGGCGTAAGGCGATGCCCAGATCCCAGCCCCCTTGGTCCGAAGGAATCCAGGCAAACTTTGGAACGATTCCCCAACTGGACGCCCGAAGTTATTAGTCCCCTAAGGCCCCAAAATAGATGGTTTCATGGGGTGGGAGCCAGCCCCTCCTCATGCTGCTGGCCTGGCAAATGATGGAGGGCAGGAGGAAGATTGCGCCCAGATGAGGGTGGGAACACAAATAGAATTTTGGAATTTTGAATTTCCGCTAGATGAACGGCGGCCACGGTCGTTGATCGAGGGCCATGACTGATCTAGCCGAGATCGAAAAGGCAACGGGAGACAAAGACCAACCTAAGACGCCAAAGCCATTCGGCAGTGAAGGATGAGGGTGGTATGGTGGGATACGATGGTGGGGAGACGGGGAGCAGAGCAACACGTCCGTTCTGAGACGGCATGAATGATGGGCGGCGCAGGTTGCAGATTGCAGCGTTACAAGGGCATGCAAGCGAATGGACCATGGCTCATGATTGATGAGAGAGATCGCGACGGGCGTCAAGTCAGGCGTGCTTTGCCGCCTCCGTCGTCACTGTCGCATGGCTCTGGCTCAATGGCATGGGCACATCCCACCTTCCATGCTCTCCAGTGCAACCACAAGAGGGATCCGACCCCAGTCTCGGTCTCGGTTGACGCCCGCTTCCCTCGCAGCCCCCGAGAAAGTGGAAGAGTTCCTGCGTGAAGGATGCGTGGAGCCCCATGGATCCCCCAGGAAAACCGGCGAGTCCAGCCCTTGGTAGTAGCAATCAGTGGCCCCGGGCAGTATCTGTACGTACTGTTCGGACCACTTGGTGCTCTCCCCGATTCTGAGAGCGATTGATTGAAGACATATGTGCAGTACTGTATGTATGTACAGATTACTGTTAACAGAGAAGGACATGCCCCCAACCTGCTTTGGGTCGAGCAAGGTGGTGCGTTGCGGCGAAGCGGACATGCACAGTGTTCTCCAGGTCCAGACAGAACCTTGCAGCGTGGGTTGGGTATCATGACAGATGGGATGATATTTTGGTAACTGACCATTTTTAGGACTTGTTGAGATGCTGACCAGACTGCTTTCTTTCTAACTGCAAAGCGAGAAGAAGATGGTGGTTTGAGAATCTGGAGGGGTTGGCGAAGACCCGGCTGTCCACAGCCTGCCACTCAGCCAGCCGTGTCACTGCAACTTCCCTAGCGTCATATTATCAAGAGATTGAGTTTTGGGGCTGACTTTTAACAGGAATATAGAATAAGATGAACAAAGAAAAGAGGGTGAGAGCTTCATTATTGGGACGAGACATGGCGACGGCACGGCTCAAGCAATCCCAAAGCGGCTATCAATTGACGTACGTTCTATAGATATCAGTACAAGATTGTCAGTGAGGCGGACAAGGCGATGGGATCTGCACGCCTCTGCTCTCTGATTGTCTCCACAAACCTTCACAGTGCGCAAAGGAAACCCTGAAGGTGCCTTTCCAGCCGCCACGTTTCCCATGATCCTTGCCCAGAACTGTTGACACACTCGCCGCCATCGACTATCCCAGCCTCGGAGAAGCGTCAAGCATCCACAGCCCACCTCCACCTCTTCAACTCCACACAGTCTGCAAGGCAAACTATCCAGTCACAGCAAATCGCCACCCTCCATGACCAGCTGTCGTCAACTGGGAGGTCGTGAGTGCTAACGCCCACTGCCTCACCGCGGTACGTCGACCTTGTCCCTGCCCAGTCAACCAGCCAGGCCGCATCGCAAACGACCTGCAGGACACAGCAGAAACAAAGCGATTGGGGGAGGTTGGATCAGAGCAACCAGCGCCGCAAGCACGAAGCCAGCAGGGTTCTCCTTCAAGAAAGTCTAGACTAGATCAGCATACATACGGAGTAACTAGCCAACGGTTGAGTTTTCGGTACTGCAATGCATTGTCCAGACAGGTTGCAGTACTTCTCTTGCACATTGTGAAGAACTGAACGTTGGCGGTACCAGCAACATTCTCGAAGGTCTAATTTCAACCCCCGCATTCGTCCATTATTCCTACAATCCAATATCAATACGCGAGACAACCGCCGCAACAAGCATGCAATGAATGAATGCGGGCCCTAAGGGGCAGTGCCCAAAACAGGACACTGCCAGCGTCACAGAGATCGAGAAACGCATGCCGTGCCTGACGCGGCAGTGGATAATAACAAATTTCCAGCAATGTCAATAAACAAATACCGCCTATAACCCAATCATGGCTCCCTAATTCCGTCAAGACTCCAGAAGGGAAATGGCGCCTAGGTGGGAAAAGGGGCCGGCATTGGGGCTGGAGCTGGGTGCTGACACAGTCGACTGGACATCAACAGGGCTTGGAATATGGAGAATAATGCACGCGTTGTGCCTGAGGCTTGCTGGCGTTGCCGACTCTCATAACCCCATTTGTGCTCACCTGAGGGGCACCTGACGGTGTGAGGGTCCCAAGAGCGCCGGTCCCCCTGAAAATAGCACTGGATTAAGACTGGTCAGTGTCGAATGTTGCATGGTCCCGTTTTTGGATGGTGGATTGTCAACAAGGACACACACGCACGCAAAAGATTTTCTAAGGATTTCCCTTGTGCGGAACTTGCCTGATACTGGAGGCAACCGTAAGTACTGTACGTGTGCTGACAGGGCGAAATGTCTGGGTCTCTATGTCTGGGTCTCTATGTCTGGGTCTCTATGTCTGTAAATTAGGTTTGGATAGAACAATCAACAAGCTTGTTTGCTTTTTACGCCCTTCATGCCTAGTTGCGTGGTGTCACACGGCGTCCAGCGAGAAGCATTCACTAAAGCTTCGCACGGAAGACGCCTCCACCAAAGCCTTGATGATACTAGAACGCGCTGGAGGTTCTCGCATCGCTGGCGAGAGAAACCAGACGCTTGCTGGGGCAAAGCTCGAGCGCGGTCAAGTGACGACCACTGGAATGGCTCCCCGTAGAGTGGCCCGAGGCCGCCGAAGCCAGCACTGGGCGCCTAGGAGAAAAGAGTGCCTCCCAAGCACGAGATCAGATTATGCGTCGGGTCACCAGTACAGCTGACCTTGCGTGCCAACCGCGCGAATTTCAGGTACCGCAAACAGCCATCCCTACCACCAACCAGAGATGCTAAGGCCCGAGACACTCCTGCGACACCGTCCGCAGCCGGCGAGTCGCCACTGTACTGCTCGCGGCGGACAATCCCCAGCGGGACTTCAGCATGCCACCAAAGATTACACAGTGGCGCCGTCTATTCCAAGAACGGATTAGATTAATGCACACCAACCCAATCACCAAGCGGTGGCGAGGCCGATGGGTCGGTGGATTGCAGGAGGTGATTCGCTAGATATGGGTCCCGCCCTCATCTCTCGTTTGGTACCCTGGCGGATCCTTGCGCACCCTTGCTGACCCTTGTTTACTAAGTGGAGTCTATGTGGAGGGATGTGGGTCGCCTGGTTTCCCAAGTCTCCAATGTCCCCAACCAACAAAACCCGCTGCTGCCGTCGCCGATTTCCATTTCTTCCCACTTATCATCCGCCTGTCACCTCACCCCCTCGTACCTGCCTCGCTTCGCTTCGCTTTACTTCCCACAATCCCAACCCACCTCCGTCCAACTGCCAACGCACACACACAACTTCCGCGAACCACGTTCAACTTGCTCTTCTCCCACGAAACCATAACACTCCCCAATTCAAAGTGACGCTGGCGACTCGTCTTGCTACTACTCAATTATTGGAAGCATCCTCATCATTTGCTCTCCGTTTCGACTCTGACGTTAATCCCGCACTCTTCCGGATTTCCCACCTTGGCGCTCAAATTGACTCCCATACATCCCACCACCAAAACGCTTCACAATGTCTGGATATTACAACTTCAACGCTCACCCTGCGCATCCCGCTCCTGTGTCGCACAACCACCATGGCGGCCGCAATCGTCGTGCGCCCCGTCTGTCGGTCTCCCAGAACCCACATCGCCAGTTCCGTGGTGTTCGCAGCATGAAGGAGCTCAACGAGGCGCAGGCCATTACTACTTTCCGCTCGAAATTTGAGACCAGCCGCTCCTTTGACCTTGAAGACGACTTGGAATTTTGTCCCAACTTGTTGACTGAGAGCGACGTGAGTTCTCCCGCGGACTCCCCAATCCCTTCATGGTCCACGCCTCTAACCCACTCCCTCGCTCAGTATGTGTCCATCTCTAGCTCGTCGGAGCGCTCGTCATTGGCCAGCAACTCTCCCGACTCTTCTCCCACTCAACAACCTCAGACCATCACTCCTAGCTTTTCTCTCAACTCCACCTCTCCCGCCTTCATTCCGCCCTCTCATTTCCACCAACATGCGGGCCTCAAGCTTCACCAGCCTTCTGCCACCCGAGGTCGCAATGCCATTCCCATTATCAACCCAGCCACCGGCATTACCATGTCGAGCCCGCCTCAGTCGGTGTCACCTGGTAGGATGCAACAGTCCATGCGCCGATGGTAAACGGCGACGAATCGCTTCCCGCGTCCCTAAGGGATGTCGGGTCGATTCGAGCGTCATCGCGTTGGCGATGCGTCTTGAGCTGTAGAATTACTGTCCATTTGTTCTTGGCTACTGTTCATCTTGGCGGGCACACCGATTGACCAAGGCTTGAAATGGCATCATCTTCTCTTGCGGGCTGGGTACCTCGAGGCTTTCTGTGGGGTTTCGATCTGCTCGATGCAGTCGACCTCTTAATGTTGGCGACAAGTCCCAACGACAACAACTAACCTACACCTTTATTCTCCCTCCACCTGTATAAAACATCCTTAATCGACATATTACCCCCTTGTTTCACCAACAAGTTTTCAATGAGGATACAACCGGCGCGGCTTGAGAAAGATCGATACCAATTTCTTCTGTTTTGGTTCATTGTTTTTTTGGCACAACAAATCAAATACCTAGGGTTTAGTGTCCGTCTCGCAAGATGAGGCTGTCTGACACGAAAAAATGGCGTTTATCACGGTTTTGCATTTCCAAGACGACATTGCCGGCGTTCGTGGACGCGGGCAGGTTCTGATTTAGGCATTATTATTTTTCTTACACGGGGATGCAGCGGTTGTCCTCCCCATATTCTACCAAAATGTCTTCTTTCTCATCACGGTCATGGGCTCATGAAGTCATAAGAAAAAGAAACACATAGAAGGAGTGCTTTTCACGAGCGGGGATTCAGGTGTTATTGTCTGGTCGCATTTTGGGAAATGTTTGGGCGGTGGTCGGATCGAGACGAATCGGTATTATGTGTTTTGCAGCACCTCCAAGTTGGGACGGGTTATATCTGGGAATCTTGGGGGAGTTGGTCGAATTCTTGGTTTGGTCCTGCTGTTGCAAATGAACGGGAAAAGGCTTCTTTTGGTCCAATTCTTACTTCTTTGTATCATTTCGGGGCGACCTATATATTTGTCCTCGTTTTGTGTCTTTTTGTTTACACCTTTTTCTCTTTGTTTTTTGGTCAGATGACCTTTTGAGCGGTCTCTCCCTCGCAAGCATCTGGAGCAAATTTGGGGTGGTGGGAAATGACATGATCTAAGTTGCGGGACGGTTTTTGGGAAACAATAAAGGCCCTCGTGCCTGGTTTTGCAATGGGTTAACCTGTGGGTGTGGTTATTGTTAACTGGGAATATGGCGCTGTATGGTTGCGACGTTGCGGCTCGAGAGAAGCTGCGAGATGAGAATAAACGATGTTCGAACATATGAAGACTTGACCTATTGCGTTTGTGATGTGTTTTCGTGTTTCAACTGTGGAAGTCGAAATTTGCGAAAACAGGTTGAACTCAGTAAAGCACAGTTACGGGTAGATGTTGCAGAAACTGCAGTGGTCAATGTTGAATGTTGAATGTGATGTTGACTTTGTACTCCGTGCACACATCACCATTTGACTACGTACCTACAGATTTCATGTCCACATTTGACACATTCCAGATACATCCTGTATTGGTCCAAGAGCATATACTGTCTCTGAAGGTCTCCCATTGGCCACCCCCCAGTATGTATTTGCAAATAATCCCCAACTCTTCCCGTAAGCCGAGTAAGTAAGCAGCGTGGGTTTGTTAGTGGAAAGGTACATCATGATGATCATGACGATGATGGTGGTGACGTCACGTCAATGTCAGTGATGGAGAAATGACTTGACGCAACCACTTGGGCTCTCAAGAGGGGGGAAGAAAAGCTTCTTGGTTGATTTAAAATCATCCCACTCATCGTCCTCTGAAACTTAGACAATTTCCAATTCTTCAATTGATCCTAAGGTTGTTGAGCATCACCATCTTTGACACCCTTTTAAGCTCTCACACCAAAGCTTTGATTGCAGCAAAAGCAAAACACAACGATATTCATTATGATGTCAACCCAAGCTTCAATGGCCATGCGCTCGCTTCGCATGGGTAGCATCGCCGTCGGCCGCCGAACCTTTGTCTCGATGACTCCACGACTTAATCTCAAGGAATCCTCAAGCCGTATGTCTTAGCTATCCCTTATCCCAGCCTCCTCTCCTGCATTAGCGCACAAGGCTTCTCTCGGGAAGCAAGTAATGCTGACATCTCAATATTGTAGAGACGGACGTCGACTATGATCGCCACAAGCAGGACTCGCTCGCCAAGCAGAAGCGCGGCGCTGGCCACTGGAAGCCTGAGCTCGCGTCTGACAGCGAGGAGGCCGTCAGGGCCGATCGTGCTGCCCGCGGCAGTACCGCCGAGGCTGTGAATCATCTTCAAGAACGAACCAAGCGAGCGGCTGAAGAGACCGCCAAGGGGGGCACGAGCATGCGGGACAGCATGTAAAACATTATGCTGTGATCACGGAGGGGGATGGGGCACGGCTGTGTCTGAGGCTGAAATTGTGTTGAATGTGATATACTTAGAGGGAGATTGAACGAATGAGGAGTTTGTGCGTAGGCAGATCGGCAAGGGAAACCGATAAAAATCAATTTGCAAATATTGGAAATTAATTATGGCGCTGTATCAATTTGAGTGAACTGCTCCCTCCTGTTCTTCAAGGGTTGAGGTAACATCGGGATGTTGCACCGAGAATAGTTCCCCAGTTCGGGCATACTGTCATGATGCACAATAGATCATTGAAGTTTGTGCTTCCTACCCTGTGCTGCTATGAGTTACATGATGGATGTATAAGTCATCTGCTTTAGAGAAGTGTGCAACTTGGTTTTCCAAGGTCCTTCAGTCCATTGTAAATGAATACATGTCGAAATAGGCTCGAGTGTCTCGTCGTTCCTAGCTAAGTGAGCTTACACTGAAAGTACAACCAAGTAATCGCCGCCAGAGCCCGCCAACCGTCAAAAAGACATACTAATATTACAAAGTATAGTAAACCATATAGACACCCCAATAAACTAAAGAATAGTGGGAGGGGAGAAAATTTATCGTATCGTGACTGCGGTGATGGCTCCAGGGTAGCTCACAAGTTTAGGGCACGCGACACAATCCCGCGCAGTGTTATCGATAAGCTAGTTACAGCTCCCGCTCAACTCCAAGCGGTTTTCCCGCCGGCCTCGGTCTCCGATATCAACGACCCTCCTCACGACCTCCCCTCCTCGGGCGACAATCCTTACTTTTAGGCCTTCCTGGGCCCCTCACCTCCTCAATTGATCCCCCTCGCAGGATTTCTCACTCCCACCATCAGAATCCTCCCTCCTCTCTCGCTCATATTCCTGTCCGAACGCTCCTCCGATATGTCCTCCGCAAATCCTCCTTTCCAATCCGCCCTCCTCGCCGGTGCACTCGCTGGAACTACTGTCGACCTTTCCTTGTTCCCCCTCGACACTCTCAAGACCCGCCTCCAGTCCTCGGCCGGCTTTTTTCCCTCCGGAGGCTTCTCCGGCATCTACCGGGGCATCGGTTCCGCGCTTGTCGGCTCTGCCCCCGGCGCCGCCTTCTTCTTCTGCACCTACGAGTCCGTCAAGGGCCTTCTCGCTACCCGTCTACCTCAGGGTGAAAATGCCGCTGCTTGGCGGGGTCCTGTATCCCACATGATAGCCGCCAGTGCTGGCGAGGTAGCTGCTTGCGCCGTCCGCGTCCCGACCGAAGTCGTTAAACAGCGCGCCCAGGCCGGCCATCACGGCGGCTCATCGGGTGCGGCACTGCGAGCCATTCTGAGCAGATACGGTACTCATGGGTTTGGGAGTGTGTGGCGCGAGCTGTACCGCGGATGGGGCATCACTGTCTTCCGTGAGGTACCCTTCACTGTGATTCAATTCCCTCTGTGGGAGGCTATGAAGGGATGGGGCCGAAAGCGTCGTGGAGGTGAAGAGGTGTCGGCCGGCGAGAGTGCGCTATACGGTAGCATGGCCGGCGGTATAGCAGCCGCTTTGACGACACCGCTCGACGTGCTCAAGACCCGCGTCATGTTGTCCAGTGAGCGTGTGAGCGTGGCTGAGGTGTTTGGCCGTCTTGTGCGAGAAGAGGGCATCCGGCCTTTCTTTGCCGGTATTGCGCCGCGAGTAACATGGATTTCCATTGGGGGTGCCATTTTCCTGGGAAGCTACCAATGGGCTATCAACACCATGCACAAACGGGTATGATAATCTAAAGAGGACCAAAAAAATATAGATGGGTGCATGTGTACAATATGAGCGGCATAGAGGCGAAACGGGGTCTGACAGTGTAAAAAGATGATGCAGAGGCTACTTTGGCCGCAACACTATGTACAATTACGTTCTTGGGAACTATATACGTGTGTATATACAAAAAAACAAAGGGGTACGCTTTGATGTAACATGGCATCAGATATGGCTTTTCTCAATAGACTAGACAAAGAGAGACAAGAAAGCAGTGGTAGGGAGGAGCAGAAGGGTTGAGATGGTCGGAATGATGCCTCCATATCGAAACGCAGATAGCTGACCAACCCAATCACGGCGCCTGGGCGTCGGCAGTCGCCTCTTCATTAGCAGGGGCTGGTTCTTGAGGCTCCTCTTCCTCGGCAGGCTTTGGGACCTCAGGAGGCGGGAAGGGTCGAAGTTCCCGGCGGCCATTGGTCTTGTAGTGGAGGACAATGTCGCTACCGCCTTTCCAGAGATGTGTGCGGAGAGCAGCCAAGCTGGTCATGGGAGACAGTAACTAGACCGCAGGTTAGTTATAAAAGAATTTGGACAGGGGAGCAATCGCCGAGGATCCAAGCCATCTATACCTGTTCATTACAATATAGCTCTAAATATTCCTCTGGTTTGAGCGCATCTGGGTCAGGTTCATCCGACTGGGGCTCGATCCTTTCGGCAACGTAAGCTAGGATCTTCTTGACGCGCAGCATGCGGTTCGCATTGAGCCTGTTGTTGCCGTCTGCGACAGAAAGCGCGGGTAGGTCATCCATGGGATAGAGCACGAATGAGATCTTGACCGGCTCCTTGAAGGGCATCAAATTTTGCAAGAGGACATCGCCAAGCCACATGGGCGCCTTTTGTTCAATAAAATCGGCGTCTTTGCCAACATGCTCGACGGTTCCTTGGTAAATGTTGGCACTACCACCAGAAGTCTCCTCCTGAATGACGACTTTGGTTCCGGGAGGGAGCTTTAGCACTGGTGTGTCGGTGGGCAAGCTGGGCGCTAAACCTGTCTCGACCAGCTTATCGGGATGCTCAGTCAACTGTTTGTCGTACTCTTGTCGGATCTTCTGAATTATACCGAAGAAGCTGTCGTCGACCTCTTTGTCATGGACAGATGAGGATTCGGATTCCTCAGCCTTCTCTTCCACAATGACGGGCTTCTCCTGAGTTGCCTGTGACGCCGATCGTCCTAGCTTCTTAGTGCCAAATGACATTCTGAACTTCTTACCAAACGGCGTGCTCGGAGACTTTCCATTATCCTTATCTTTATCCTTATCTGCGTCCTTTCCATCGGTTGATGTTTTGGGATCGGCGGTTTCAGTTGCAGGAGTTTGTGGTGCTGCTGCTGGTTTGTTACCTCCATCCACCGTGTTAATGATGCTGGTAAAGTAATCTTCTCTATCCACAGATTGGCGACTAGCGTGTGACGCTCTCTTCTCGAGTGGGCTCATGGGGGCAGATAATTGATCCTCTGGAACACCGGGGAGATTTGATTGAACTGGCATAGGAGTGGCGAGTCCGATAGACATACCAGCAAGGGTAGGGTACTGTCCACTAGCTTTCGGTGTCGTAACTTGGTCGCCATTCTCCCATGCTGGAATAGTTGATTTCGGGAGTGAAATAGATAATGGAGCATTTGCGCCTGTACTGGCCAAAGCCGCTTGTCTTGCCTCAACTCCTTCATTGAGTTTTTGTCGATAAGCTTCATCTCGTCGGAGTTCTTCATCAATAAGATCGGCAAAAAGATACCGCAGAATCCATTTACCCAGAGTGACTAGATGGGTCAACCGTTAGTCAGATCATCTTCTTTAAAGGCGGCCTATCACATACTTCGCTGATCGTCCCTGAAGTCAACGGGCTCCTCCAACTCAAGCTCATCAGCGTACACCTCGGCATCGAAGCAATTGAAGGGTTCTAGCACTACAGTGAGATTTCCAGAGCTGATATCGATGGAACACCAAGGCGCCACTGCTTCCACAGTATTGACTTGACTCTCAACGTCCTCAAGATGCTGTTTTCCAAAACTTTGAATTGGTTTACACTGCAGTTAGTCAGTTTAGACGCACCTATAGCTCAAAATGACTCAATTACCTTGATGAGATCCCATAACAACACATCACCAGCCGTGTCTAGAGTCAACACCCGTCTTCTATCGTTAAGAAGCATGTGCTTCAGGAGGCCAAACTGGCCCTCAATGGTCTCCTCGGGCTGATCATGGATTGGCTTGATTTCGGGCTCTGGCTGCTCCACTACAGACCCTTTTCTCGTCATGGTCTCACTGACCGATTTAGCGTCAGGATCCGGAGCGCTGCGGGATGGGAATAGAGCTCCGGCGGAGACACGTAGGATGGAATCGGCGGGTATTTCCTTCTTGGACGCCCCGTTGACAGCTGGAGGGGAGGTTTCGCGAGGTCTATTAGATGAGTTCGACGTAGCCCTCTGATGTCGAAACGTTTCTGGGAGTTGAATATTGATATCGGTGTCGACATCTGCCCATCGGTTGATGGATGATCGGTTTGTCGCAGTCCATATGTGGCCGCCAGCGGCAACAACCTTGCCCACGCCAATGTGCTCCTGAGCGACCGCAAGACTGAGGCCGTCATCCATGTCCTCTAAACTACCTCGAACATCCGTCTTAGCGACTAATCCTGAGCGATCTGCGCTGTAAAAAATACCCAGTCGAGGGTCGTCTGAGAAGAGAGACCAGATACTCTCGTCATGCATAGTAAACGTATACATGCAACGGCCGCCCTTGACACTCCACATCTTTATCGTCTTGTCAGCGCTGGCGCTAAGAATAGTATCGCCAGCATCGTCGATGAGGATGGACCGAATGTTATCAACGTGACCGACGAGCTTGGAGACCTTGGAACCGGTCCGAGGATCGTATAGGCGTACTGTCTTTTCAGGGCCGCCGCTGGCCATAATATTGCGACCGACGCGCAGAGCGTAGACCGAACCCTTCTCGGCCATGTCATCACCTTTGACGTCAATTTCCAACGTTTTCCCCCCACCGTTGATGTCCCAGAGGTATATTTTGCGGTCGAGGCCACCCGAAGCCACCCAATTTGCGCCCATATCTGGGGGAGGGGTTGCGACACATTTGACGTAGTCGGCATGCTCGCCAATGTTCACAGCGCGGGTATTATCCTCTTCGGAATAGGGCCGCCAAATCTTGACGGTCAGATCGGAGGAAGCGGAAACGAGGGCAGTATTGTGATGGGCGAGAGCAATGTCATTGATCCAGTGCATGTGAGCATGGGCCTGAGCACGGAATTTCGTCGTAGGTTTTGGTTTCTCTTTCATCTTGTCCTCGGCCTTTTCGTCGGCGGGGGGCGGGGAAGTATCAATGACATCGCTACGACGCTTGAGATCGAGGTTCAGGTCCCAGGCACATACAATGCCGTCTCGGCCACCGGAGTAGCTGTAGAAAAGACGGCGGAGTTAGTTTGAAGCCTTGGAGGTTATGGGGACATAGACTGGCGAGCTTACAGGATTGCATTGTCATTGTCGACTGCAAGACCATTCACGCCGAGGCGATGGCCACCGACGGATGATTTGGCATTTTCGAGAACTGTGAGGGTTGTTAGTATGTTGAAGATAATTGATAAGTCGGAATTGAACGGCGAATCTGCGCTGACGTATGCGCTGCCGGGCTGAGAGGTGAGAGGTCTAATTACCGTAGCTGATTCTCTGGCGCGCCTTCTTGGCCATAGCTGAGGGGTTGTGAGGAGGGGAATGGGCATGCGCGAGTGGAATCGATGCCTGGAGGAGGAAAACGATGCTATAGACAGGCCGTGAGAGAAAACTCAAAAGAGGGGGAGTAGAGGAGGGAGGGGTTTAGAGGATGGTGGTAGAGAAAGAGGAAGGAAGTCGGGGTTGGTGATGATGCTGGGTGAGTTGCGGCAAGGCGGGATGTGGAAGCGGAAGTGGAGTGGAGGAGAAGTGTGGATGCTGGCTTCTGAAGTGTAGTGATAGTGCTGAGCATGAGGGAACTTAACAGTCTAGAAAGCTCCTCAGCGTCTAGGTGGGTTGGTTGGTTAACTCCACTATTTCCGCCTACGGGTTAAATAGACCTCCGCACTTCGCAGCCCTGGAAGTGAGAGGGCTGGGATGGCAACTGTTGGAAGTGCAGGATCGAGTTTAGTTCGAACTCCTGCAAGGGTCAGCTACTTACAGGAAAGATGCCTGCTATCAATTCTTTGCCAAGCCAATCTACTCTCATCTGTGGGAAATTCTCTACATAACTACAGTACTTGGAGGTGGTGGTTCAACAACGCATGTGGATTTTACGGGGGAAGCAAGCTACTGCGCAAGTCCGCTGGAGGCCCCCTCCCAAGCCGGAAGGACAGAACCACCCTGGGGATAAAGCGGGGTTTCGTTGACAGCACCTTCCCATCCCCGCCAGCTCCTGTAGCCTGAGGGTAGTGAACGTTGGCGGTTGGCGGTGTGATGCCCCATTCGGTAAGCAAGGCCGTCTGTTAACCCGGCGGGTGGGGGCCTTTGCAGCGTATCGCCTAAATATTCAACGGGAAGTGTGTCCCGAAGCGCCATCCTTTGAACTGGAGACCATGGTCACTTACAGGACTCCGTAATTACCTACAATATATCTCGCTCACATCACTTGCTGTCCCACTCCATCCCCCAGTTCTAGAAGTGATTTGTGGACCTTCTCTTTAATATCGACAGTCAATGGACATCCAGGTCCAATCAGCCCTGCATTGAAGGAACGACAGTCAATAAAGGCAGGCTTGTAAGTTCTGAGACACCATGCGTCAACAGCGATGCGGGCTGCCGATTCCCGGAAACTTGACTCTGACACGCAAACTTTACCCCAACGACATCTTTACTAGAGCCAAAGCCAAGGCCACAGCTAGGTCGATGAAATTATGTAGAAAAAAAAAAGTGGCTTTGTATATTCAAATCAGAACCCATTTGCACCCCGAATCCATTCCCAGCTCAACACCATGTCCTGTCGTGAATTCAAAAATAATATTCGTACATCGTATCCCTCTGCCCACTGCATCATGCCATTCCCCCTCTTTCCAGTCCCTCCGCTTCATCCGAGACTCACATGCATCCCAAATACGATCATCACCGGGCCCCCCTCTAACTAATCCATCACTGGCAAATACAGCACCCGACAGAACACCATCGTGTGGATTGCCAACGGCCACTTTTCCCCTCGCATTGCGGGCAATCCTCTGGTATAGGTTTGACTTCTTCGCGCCGTCCCGGACAGTCGTCTCGATAACAGCGTGTATTGCCACGCAGGACCCGGTGGCCGCATTTGTATTCGACCAGCATCCGCTGACACATGACGGGTAGATCGAAGCGTTGAATAGAGATGTAATATATTCAAAGAGGCAGGTATGTAGATTCGTAGATGGTCGATGGACGAGTGAGTGGTCTGTCGTTGACTTAAAGTTGCTAGGAGCAATTGCTGGCACCGATGCTACTACCGTGATTCATGATTAATCTTTCCGTTCTCGTTCTTTGTCGTCAAAGAATAAAGAAAGCAGATGTGTTTTGTCCAGCCTGATCAAAGAAATAGAAATAAAGCGAAGAAGTAAGCGTACGTGCAGGTGTCAGTTCAGTCCGGCTTAGTTTCAGCATGTGTTGTCTTTGCGTCAAAGTCAACGGGGACGAAACGGACTCCGCGCAGCCTTTCATAGCAATGCCACGGGACATCCAAGGGAAAATGAAAAGAGCCGAACGCCGGATATTTTTTTTACGTTATGTACTTTGTGCACAATGTACGTGTGCGTGGAGAATGTGTGTCTACGCTGGGTGTATGGGATGGTTGCCCGCCTAAAGCCAGCCACTGCCTCACCCGCCGATTGATGACCGGTCTGAATGGTCTCAGCTGCGCGAGCTCGTAAAGCAGGAAAAGCAAATGGCGAGCTCTTAGCTGCAGATGATCCGCCCACCGACAAGAAGCTAGTAAGAACGCCGGAAAAAAAAGAAAGTAAAAATAAACGGGATGAACGGGCGGACAGAAAAATAGCTACATGACGTGGTCATTCTTTTTTGCCCTTGACGAAGAGAGCCGGGGAGAACAATAAGAGGTGACAAAAAAAAGGAATGGGAAAAAAGTCCCTATGAAGACAGTGACGCGGCTGGCTTGACCAATTGTGGTCAGTGGCGATGATCATGGGCTCCAATACGAGATGGCACAGGGTGCTTGTTCTCTTCCGTACAAGATCGAGAAAGGAAACGTAGGTGCCACGTGTAGTATGATACTGTAAATATCGTACATGACTGTCTGATATTATCATGGTAAAAAAATTAGCGGATTACAGTTACATTCCAAATCCTGCTCGGCCCTATATCGTATCCAATATTTCAAGGTGATTCGGTGGACTCTATCCACCCACCAGGGACTTGCAGAGTTCGAGGACATGTTAATTCCTTTTAGCTTTCCCATTCATCATCCACGCGTAATCCGAAACGCCTATATTCAAACCACCGTGGCCTCGTCAATTCGTTAAATGGTATATCACGTACGCATGCCATCTTTGGCCCAGCCGATATCGCTGAGTCTTCAGCGTGCGCCTCGCCGTGTTTAGAAGGACTTTCGTCCTTCGGTGCTTCCCTTGTAGGCACAAAGAGCATTCAAAGTCATGCACAAGCTCCATATCGTCGGGTCGGAACCAGCAGCTGAAGACGGGCCGCTCCTTGCGGCCGCAGGGCATGCGAGAGTTCTGGCTGTGGCCACAGCTGTAGGCTTCGACTTTTCGGTAGCACATCGTGAGGGCGGAACGAAGGAAGAAAAACTGGATTAAAGTGTAGCCCTGGATGAATGATTTGCTGGTTGCGAGAGAGTATTGGAGGGAGAGCTATGTTGCATGATATATAGATTTGATGTTTCATGGTGTTCAGAGTTCTTTCATTGTGTGCTCTGAAGAATATGGAACACACTTTGGTGCATGATATACTGTCCTGACAGCAGGCCGAAAGGGAACAACTTTATTGTGTTGTGATTCAACCTCCCAAGAATGGAACGTCCATCGGGACAATAGTACTGAAGGTGAGACCAAGACTGGAACGAGTGTGGATTGGGGATATAGGTCTCACTGATTCTTTGAACTTCTGCACATGCATCATATCATTTTTTGTACCCTAACGCCGTGCTATGAGCAACCTTCTGTACACAGATGTGCATCCTGACCGAGGACCTAAAACCCCCCGTTCCCGCGGATCCAACTTGATTACCTAGTAAACTTACCGCCCTTTTTCAGCTGTCTCGGTTGGCTACCATATGCCCTACGTCCCTGCTGCTTCTTATCCCGGCTCATGCTGGCGCCTAGTGTGATGTCCACTCGAGGCGGCGTGGAGAAGCCGAAACTCTTGGCCACCTTGACAAGATCGAGCTTGTTAATGTCGAAGACGCTGCGCAACGAATGCGAGGCGTAAGCATGCATGTAGCTGCGGTAGCCGTCCTTGGCACTCTTGTTCAAGTAATAGTTTTGGCTGATGAGCTTCTCGAGTTGTGACTGCACATTGACAATCTTGTTGGCGGGGAAGTCGAATTCAACAACAGGTACGCGTGCTGCCTTGAGATGCGACAGGAAGCCGACTTCGTTGGGTTGGAGGAACATGAGCGATCGACCCTTGGAGTTGCTACCTCGAGCGGTTCGACCGACTCGGTGGATATAGTCACGAGGGTCATCCGGAGGATCAAACTGGACAATCCAATCGACGGCTGGGATCTGAGAGGGGAGTTAGTGTTGTATCGTAACTTAAATAGCTCAGTATGACTTACATCGAGACCACGGGCGGCGACATCAGTGCAGATCAAAGTGCCCTGCTTAGCGTTGCAGAACTCGAAGAAGGTGTTGGTGCGCTTTTGTTGCTTCTGCTTCCCGTGGAGATCGAGAACAGGAAGATCAATATAGTTGAGCAACTCGGAGTGATACTTGACACAAGCGCAACTGCTGAAGAAAACAATGACCTTCTTCTTGAGGTTGCGTTTCAAGAATGAAAAGAGAAGAAGGAATCGCTTGTCGGCCTCGCAGAGAACATAGCCCTGTTCTAGACCCTCTACCGTGCTGTATTGCTTTTCCTCATCGACGTTGATGTAAAGGGGACCAGGTCGCAGCGAGATGCGCGCCAGATCCTCGACCTTGGTAGTCTGAGTGGCAGAGAAGAGCATGGTCTGTCGGTCCTGCTTGGGGAGAATCTTGATGATTTGTCGCATTTCGTCCTCGAAACCAATCTCGAGAATTCGATCAGCCTCATCAATAACCAGAGACTTGAGGTTTTTAAAGACGAAAGGAGTGTTCTGAAGGTGATCAAGGAGTCGGCCAGGCGTTGCAATTAAAAGATTAACACCCTTGGACAGTTTCTCAGCTTCGGCTCGACGATTGGCGCCGCCAATGACGATGCCATAGGTTTGAGAGTGGTGAGCCATGAGCTCACGAGCAACTCCAAAGATCTGGAGAGCGAGCTCACGGGTGGGCGACACAACAATGACACCGGTACCGTTACGGGGTTTGAAGCGAAGAGAACTCAGCATCTCAACAACGGGTATCAAGAATGCCAGAGTCTTTCCGGAGCCAGTCTTGGCAGCACCGAGAACATCTCGGCCAGCAAGCGAAGGAGGTATACCTCTTCTCTGAATTTCCGTCATCTTGGTGAAGCCCATCCCCTGGATCGCCTTCATGCTCTTCTCAGAGAGGTTGAGTTCGTCGAATGATTGCGCTTCGGAGCCAGCTACGGGAGGTAATGTGAGCTTTCCGCCGTCGGGCAAATCTGTATTGTCATCGGCATCGTTTTCTTCCTCCTCGTTCTCATTTTCAGATTTTGCGTCCTTGTCCTCAACCTCCTCATCGCTATCGGCTTCAAAATCTTCTTCGTCCTCTTCATCGTTGGAGGACTCGACCTCGGGCTCATCGCGGGGCTCTGGCTCTTCAACAGGCTCGGAGCGCTTGGCTTTTTTTGACTTTTGAGGAATGCCGGGAGTGGCTCGCTTCTTATTCACAACTTTGACCCCATTGGAATCCTTAAACTTGCGCTTTTTGCTGCCTGCGAAATCCATCTTTGATTGTCGTGGGATACTGTCGTAGCGCTCGATCGCTCAGTAGGCGTTGTTCTCGCAGTCGGCTGGGAAAATTTCCTTATCGCAGAAAAAAAAAGATGAATGGGTCTTCTGATAACGGAGTAGTAGTTGTTCCTGTCCCGAGCTTCAGGGTAGTAACTAGAAGGCGGCGTCTTCTTAAGCATTAGACTGATTGAGCTTAGCGTAATATGACTTCTTCGTTGAAGAAGAGAATGAGTTCCGATCACGTGACTGCAGGGGCAAGGATAAGGCTGAGCCCCGTCTGGGCTACCTGCAGGAAGATCATTTGGCGTTGGGAAACTAACGTGCCGTTGAAGATAGCTAATACATGTTAACTTCCACTGAGATTTGACGTTGTTTTGTCTTGTTTTCCTTTTTATGTTCCCCGTATTTAGTACCTGAAATGTGCGCCTTCATTGCATCAGGGCTTGTTGCTGGTGCATAAAAAAGCCATAGAAAAGTTTTTTTGCACAAAATTAGCGCCAGCCCATTTCTATGCATGTACAACTCTTCCTTTTTTCCATGTTGGGTCTAGTGCCGGGTCACGCCTCGAAGAAAAATTAGCGGCTGTCTCGTCCTAGAACCCTGAATGTTCGGATCAATTTCATTACTTCTTCCTCTTACCACTCGCCCAAAAAAAAACTTCCACAACGTCGTCTTGACGCCGGCCCCTCGTTCCCTTGTGTCGCTGCGCCTGTCTGTACATTTTGAAGTGATTGGCTCTGTTACCCCTGCCGCACGTGATCGCTTGTTCGAACCCTCCTAGTGAGCGTGGCGCAAAACATCATTGTTGTCTCAACAAGGAAAATTGTTCGCGCCGTCACCAGCCATCGCGATCCTACCACCTGAATACTGTCTAGTATCTGTCGCCAACCTATAAAAGCGTGAGAAGTGAACTCTTTCCTTCTCCGAGAGTGTTTCTTCTGAGACTTGTCATACTACAATTCCCGCTCGTTCGACTTCCAGACTCGCAGTCGTAGCAGCTTTGAACACAAACGCCGTCCCTCATCTCGTGCTTTTTCTACAAGTGGTAGCGATGGCTGAGCCACGCCCTGATATCCAAAGTATCCTGGCCGCATTGGGTATGTTTCTTATTTAACTTGATCCTGTAAGCAGCTCCTAACATTTGGCTCTAGCGTCCCAGCGACCCCCAGCAACAACTCCAACTCAGACGCCGCCTGGCACTGCTGGTCAGGCTTACCCTCCCCCCCCCGCAACGACGCAACCCCCTTCCAACTACCAACCCGCTCCTGGCACTTCCAGCTACGGCGCCCCAAGCTATGGCGGTGGTCTTCCTGCACCCTCTTCCAGCGGAAGCGTTGACTTGAGCGCCATTCGCCCTGTCAACTCGGGAACAGTGAGCATTGCTGACGCTATTGCTCAAGCCAAGGCATACGCTGCTGAGAAGGGTGTCGCATCATATGAGCGCCCCCTTGTCTATGCCTCCGACGCGAGAGGCTCCGACCAATCCTATAACAATCGTTCGAGATCACGATCCCCTGTCCGAGACGAGTTCCGCGATGGGGTCAACCCATATAGAGATGAGCGTCGAGCTGGTCGCGGAGGACACGGAGGGCACGGAGGGCACGGAGGACAGGGAGGTCATGGAAGGAACTATGACCGCGATCGATCCTATTCTCCTGGCCCACGGGGTCGTGCTTTCTCTCCTAGGGGAGGAAGCGGACGTGAGCGTTCTCCGCTTAGAGGAGGCGATGACAATTCGGAAACGATTCAGATCGAATCTAGCCTTGTTGGCCTCATCATCGGCCGACAGGGAGAAAATCTTCGCCGGATTGAGGCTGAATCAAACTGCCGTGTTCAGTTCTTGGCTGCAACTGATGGGGGACCCTACCGCCAATGCAAAATTACCGGCCCTGCGCAACGCCGTACTGAGGTCAAGGATGCCATCAACCGTATAATTGACGACAGTGGTATGGGTGTTTTGAACCGTGGTCATGAAAAGCCGCGCGACCCTAACAAGGGCGGCGCTACGGCTCTTCGTGAAGGTGAGGACCATATGCAAATCATGGTGCCTGACCGGACCGTTGGTCTCATTATTGGACGAGGAGGCGAAACCATTCGGGATCTCCAGGAACGGTCGGGTTGCCACATCAACATTGTTGGCGAATCCAAGAGCGTCAACGGACTCCGACCTGTCAACCTAATTGGTACCCGTGAGGCTGCGGCTCGAGCAAAGGACCTTATCATGGAAATTGTGGACAGCGATAGCCGAGGTGATGCCCCAGCTGCTAAGAAGATTGGCGGAGCTCCTCCTCGTAATGACCCTCCTCCTCGTGATATGGGAGCTGGTGGTCAGGACAAGATCAATGACGCCGTTTATGTCCCGTCTGATGCTGTAGGTATGATCATCGGCAAGGGAGGCGAGACGATTCGTGAGATGCAAAATGTCACCCAGTGCAAGATCAATGTTGCACAGTCATCTGGCCCTGGAGAGGTCCAGAGAGAGATTGCTTTGATTGGCACACGCGATAGTATCGCTAGGGCTAAGCAAGCGATTGATGAGAAGGTTGAAGCAGTGGTAAGTTCCAGCACCTTCACCATTACGTGTAATGAGATAGCTAATCGTACGTCCAGCGCCAGAAGAGCGGTGGTGGACCTCGTGGAGGAGGTGGAGGAGGTGGAGGAGGACGTGGCCATCAGGATTCTGACCGCAACAATTTCTCCCAGCAGGGCCCTCCCGGTGGTGCTACTAACCAACCCTCTCAGCCCGCTTCAGGAGATGGTTCAGACCCTTATGCACAGTGTTAGTGATGGCGCTTCCCTGACCCCCAGTTGAGATACTAACCAGGAGCAGATGGTGGCTACCAAAACTACGTCGCCTTATGGTACCAGTCGCTGATGTATCAGCAACAACAAGGCGGACAAGGCGGCTCCCCTGCCGGAGCTCCTGCGCCTGGAGCATCGTGATGTCTCTTCCCAGCCGCTGGCTAGTGCGCGCTATCATGCATGATTGGGTGACTTTGATTGTGCTCTCGATTCGCAAATGCCGCGGATGGAGAACCATCCAAGCTAACCTGGCTTGATTGACGTCGCCTTGTGCTTCTGACATTCTTCCCAGCAACACCACACCATGACATCCTCTTTGTTGGAGTTCCCGACTGTACAGCATCCCCCAAATTTCGTTTCTTGAGAACCCCTTTTCGACCTGAGGTTCACTGCTTTGATGAACGTATATTCTTTGACTCGACCGCCTTACAACGAACTTTAATACTGAGGTGCCAAATGCGGGAGCAACATCCATGTTTGCTTCGCTTCGTTCCCCGCTGCCTGCATTGCTTTCGTATGACCCAGGAACTTGAGCAGATACTCAAGGTCTCTCTCGTGGACAGGGAGCAGCAATCCTTTTTCTCTTCTGTGGGCATTCCAAGACCTAAACGCCTGATCTCTCGGGGATGCCGGCTACGGCTCACGACCTGATGTCTTGATGATTTTCCTTGCCGACTTCTGATGCTAGCTTGTCTGTGGACATGACGTACATCTTGAAACTCATTTGCATCTTCTTGACTCTATGGTACGCTCGGAGAAGTGAATCTACGTCCTTGATCGGTTTCATGACTTGAATCTGAGCGTTATGCCTGCCAAGCCTGTTTACCAAGTCAAGTCCTCTTCTGGTTCGCTCCTGTCTCCTTTTGATCTTCACTATGAGACGTCATCTGTGGTGCTTCTCACACACTGGATGAAAAGAACAGATAAACTGCTAGTTTTTTTCTCTATTGCATCTATGCTGTGCAGTCTTCTCGCGTTCGCATCTACCTGCATTGGGCGTCTACGTCCATACTCCACGTCTGCATTTCCGTTGGCGTCTTGTGTGTTTTTTTTTAATAAACAATAAGCTCCTTTTTCTTGGTTTGCGTCTAAGAGCTTGCTCAAAACAATCCTCATCTGCCTCTTTTAGGAGGGGAATGGATCCAGATCCTATTCTGCTGGTGGAGGTTTCCCGGATAGGACTTGGGGAAGGAAAGCAAATTGTAGTTGTTGGCATTCTGTACCTGACTATGCGACTCGTATACCTGGAGAATACTGTAAAAAATAAATATGATTTGATCACTTGATTGAAGTTTTGTTGCACGTGTCCTGAGACTGCAAGATTGAGCTGTGACTTGCGAAATGTTTCTTGATTATCGGATAAAGAAATCTTGTTGGTGTAGGGATAAATTGGGACTTTGAAGGCAACTTAGTAGACGCGGAGTACGGCCGTGGCCTTTTTCTAGGATTGCTTAATTCTTTCTCGAAAGTGACGGTTATCGTTAAACTCTCTTACAGCATTAACCTCATATAATGTACTTGATGTGCGAATTAGTGCTACGATAGAGATGTAGCGCCCCTCTGCTGATATGCTTAACAGCCACTTGTTTAGCGGTGGCCCTCTAAGTCTCAACGACAACTTGGACTTGCTGAAGAAACTTCCCATGAGCAGCAACTTTGCTTGACCCAACGAGAACTTGCGCTTCGCAGAAGACCTTGATGTTTAGATTAAGAAGGCTAGCGACAGACGGCTGGAAGGAATTGACTCCAATGTCAATGGCATACGCAGCTGCCTCAGTGGCGGCATCAACGTCCAGGATTTTCACCTGGCCTGTCGCCAATTTGCAACACTGAAGAGGCTCACACCAATGGGGAAAAGAATGTCCAGGGCGAGGGCAAGTGAGTGAACTAAGTTCTTGCCAAGCTGATACGTTTATCCTGTATTCACAATTCTCGGTTGGTTTTCTTGAGACTTGAATGAAAATCGTACCCTACTATACTTCGTATATATTGTTTTAATTATCCAGTGCCATAGTCCTAGCGAACTCGGTGAAAATAGCATCCCCCCAAGTACCTTAGGTTCGTAGTCTCTCCCTTTTATATCCACTACCCACCTATGTCCTACTTTAGGGGAATGCTATTTTCCTAGTTTAAGGTGCTAGATATACAAACTCTAGATAGAGACTCAAGTCTCCGTGCCCAGTCACAGAAACAATAATAATACTTGTGGTAGCTCACATGAGTATGTCGGCCGCCTCATGCAAGGGTCAAGGGCCCAGGATGATCATCGACACACTGCTTGAATTCGTGATGGAGCTCATGATAATGACTACGCTACTAGTGAGCGTGGGATAATTCCAGGTTCAACCAACCAAAACAGTCATCACGCCAAAATCCCCGGCAACCCCACAAGGGACCACGCCAGGTGAATACTAATCAAAGCCTAAACGGCCCTTACAACCCACCTTGGAGGATCGAGACCGCTGGACGACTGTAGGCCGGCGCACCTTGGCTCGAGTCCCAAATGGGCCCGCCTCGGCGTATAACTTTGGACCTATTTGATGCATTTAACATATGGAAAGGAATGCGACGGTGTTGGGAGGGGGAATGGATGGTTTGGACGGTGTCTAGATGCCCTGGAGAGCAGTGGGAGGATGCATATGCAATGCGGCCGGGGTAGATCGATCGGCTTGAATAGGCCTGATTTGATGCTGATCGTTGCTATTAACACCTGTTGCTTGATGGGCAGATGAAGCTAGCACTGGTGGAATCCTAGCTCCGAATGCTTGTTTCAACATTGAGGTGGCCCCCTTGCCGAAACATTTTTTAAGACACTTGCGAGCACTACTCCGTATGTGTTGCTAAATTGAAGATTAACGAGGGAGACAGTCTGGAGCCGTGGTGGGCGGCCGAAAACCTGCCAAGAAGGGCTGGACCACGGGCCGAGGGCGGAGATGGTTGGTGTGAACGGGGATCGCGGCTGGCAGGGAGTCTGAGTTGACAAACCTTGTACGGAGTAAGGAGTGCGACATTCTCAACCGTGTGACAAAGCGTGACCTCGGGTCCGGCGGGAAGTTTGTGGCATGGAGAGTGAAGGTGCTTGAGTCTCATGATTCTGTCGACTCCTTTAAAGGAATACAGGTTCACCAGACACTACTCTGTACTTAAGCTGTTTTTCTTTTCCTGCTTGCTTTGCGCGCCGCATCTCGCAACGCTGAGGATACGAGTTTAAGCGGAGGGCAAAGCTGAAGAGGACGCCCGGAGATACCATTGAGGGTTGCAGATGTGGTGAAGCTGCGGCTAGTGACAAGAGGAGTTAGTAGATAGGCTACGGAGAACGTTGTGCTGTGGTGAGCAGTAGTCAATAGTGGAGATGCCGAGCCACGCAGACGCTAACTTATAGAGCTTTAGATTGTTAGCGATGCCGTTTCTGGATTGTGCTCGGGGCCTACGAGAAGATGATTTGGCGCATGGGAAGTGGGCTAGGAGGGGCCGAGAATGCAGGCCAGTTGGTGCCCTGATTATTAAGGAAGAACGCCATCAATTCTGAGATGCAATAGGTACGTTGATTGACCAGGGCGCTCGACGCTCGTACTAGGGTGGTGCATGGTCATGGTCCTGGCTGAGAGTGTGAGAAAGTGGACGTTGACTCGAGACTTGCGATTCGTGGAGAGTCGCTGCCGTTCTCGCGGCGTACTCTCTTTCCTCCTTTCCCTCTCCTCTCTCCCGTGTCTTTCCTCCCGCTTCGGCTCTTGCTCTTGTTTCTTTATCCTTGATTCCTTCCCGATTCTCTGAGATTCTCTGCATCCTTTCCGTCATCTTTTCCTTCCCCTATTCTTGCCGTCTGCCGCCATTCCATACTGGGCGACTTTCATATCAATTGCTCTCCACACCTAGCCAATCTCTCCTTTCTCATCCCGTCCCAACCGCTCTCCGGCTTATACATGTCCACCATCGTCAACCGTCCAGCAGCATAAGTTTCCTGCACCTTGAGCCATCTGGGCGTTCATCTGTTTACCCGATTGGGATCATTCTGCAGCATTACGGGGCCTCGTGCATTGGAAAAGCGACATCTCGGCTCACGCCGTTCATCCCCCCAAAGACGGCAAGTGCACCACCAATACCAATATCTTGCGATTCAGCATACTTCGGTACAGCAGCTCACAGCTGGCGACCTCCAGCCATTCACTGTGGTACATTCGTGCTCATCGTCTCACCATTCACACACTCAAGTAACCATCCAGCAATCAATCAGTCGAACCGATAGAGGAAGAACCCCCTCTTTCGCTTTGCGACTCCCCACCTCTGCCCGGACCACCCACAAAATATGACAGGTGATAGAACTAGACTCTAGCGAAGAACGTTGTCGTGTTCATTCGTGGGCCGATAGGTTGCAGCAGGCTGGTGGCACACGAAATCTTTGGCCGGGGCAGGGATCTGGCTTTCTTCCCAAAAGCAATTCATCTTCATCTACTGGGCTTTCGCTGCCATTTGCTTACTCGTACATCTTCGACACCGTCCCTGCGCCACTGCGCCAAAGCTCACTCATTTCTCCCCTCCTCGTTCCTCCTCATATATACCCCTGTCTTATTGCTCCCAATCTCGCTCCTGGTTTTGAATAGACAGCGCGAACACTCATCAGCTCCGTGGGGTCGGTAATAAACTCGATATCGGCCTGCGACATCACTTCTCAGTTACACACCTATCTTGTGGTGATATTTCCCGCCTATAAGGGTTATTTTGCACGGGCCTTGATCGAGCTTGCGACAGGTGCGTTGTCATTCTCCCTACTGGTTCTCATGATCCCAAGGATCTTTACCATCTGCCTACCTAGTTCCGGCGCTCATTCTTTTAGGTTTCGACGCTCACTAATCTCCTTATTGACTTGCGATCTTCGACTTAATTCTCTCCGTCGAACCTCCTAATAGTTCACAATCCATCACCATCGCACCGGCAGGCCGGAACCGCCACAACTATATTCACAATGTGTCGCATGGTCGTTTTCGCTGGAACTTGCACACGCTGCGGGGATGCGCAAACATGGACCGAATTAACGCAAGAACTCTCATGCCTCGAAGCGAAGAACAAGGGTTGCTTTGGGGAGTGCTCTCGCGGCATCTTGGTGGAAGAGCACGATTTTGACCAAGAGTGTCAGACGTGCAGCGAAGAGGATGAGGGTATCGGTGATGTCGATGAGGAAGAGGCTATAGATGACGACATATTCGCCCAAGGCACCAAACGGAATGCCGCCGAGGAACGAGACGTTTCTAGCAGCGAGCGGAAGAAGCAAAAGACCTAGAAAGGGGCGCGATTTCGATTGATAGATGGACACGGGTCAGCGGGCTGGTTTGTGCTGCGTGGAGTGAAGCTTCTCTTGGGCGGATATTTGATGGCGTTTTAGGGCTTTAATATTTGGAAATCTCGTTCTGGAGATATGCAGAGCCAGCGGATTTAGGGCTTGCTTGGGTGATATCGGCTTGCTGGGTTATGGCGCGTTTGAAAATTACCTGTTGTGTTTTACGACCACCATGACACGCGCTCATGACATTGAGGGAGAGAGATGGGCGAAGATGAATTCTGGATACGGAAAACCGTCGCAGGCTAATAGGGAAGGTGTTCGCAGTCGAGGGATCTGATATCTCGAATGAACGGAGGCTAACTCGATGGCTGAATAAAATAATCAGCGAATGTGTCAAACCGAAGACTAGTTGATATTCCCACCCCACCGTCGTCGTGGTTCAGCATCCAACGGGTGAACCTCCCGAGAGGCTGGAAAGTAGGCGTAAATAGGGATATTTGGAATTTTCGGGGTTGATTAAGTGTCAACCCAATGTATCTTTGACAGTTACCCAGTATCGGCCTTCATCTCCTCTCACCTGTGAGACGTGTTGCCCGCTTCAGATTTCTCTATTCTGGTGGTTGCACCTTTTTCTCGGGCTTGATCTACGCGTGCTTTGACATCCTTCCACCCGGGTAGAGAGACGGCCGTAACATGGTAGCTTCAATTGTAGCTCCAGTATCCCAGACACGAGTCCATGAAGCTAAAGAAGCGCGGGATGTGCTGTTCACCGCCCAGTTTAGATACACACAATTCCCACAATGTCGCGGCTGATGCTACCCCGCCGTTGGAAAACATATGTACCAAGAACTGCGATTTTTGACTCTCGGTTCCCTTAAAGGTGTCAGCAAGATTACAGTAAGGGCAGAGTGGCCTTGAGTTTCTCTTTGCGAAAGCCTCGACGCATCTATGGTGCGGTTGTGCAGCGGACAAGAACTCGCGAACTGGGAATTATTTTGCGATACTGAGAGATGTATTTAGTGATGTGCGCATCGCGGCCGTCCATCCAACTCAATATGATTAACGAGGCGAGGGCTGGGAAAAGCCTGCAGAGGTGCCGGTGCTGAAGGACTGGGATCGAAGTAGGCTACGAATGGGTTGAGATTGTCCATGAAGGCGAGGGGTTTTGCTGCCTTTGGCGCTGGACCTGTTACTTCAGTAGTATCAGTGGTAGCCGTGATATCTGAATTTATATAGGGGTCTGTAGTTTGAGGAGGATTGTAAGAGAATTTACGAGGACAGAGAGGAGCGTGGGCGATACAGTCAGACTTATAAGAAACTACACCCATCTGCCAAGTTGGCCTGTACTTACACGAGCTAGCATCTATTGGGTTCTGACGTGATATTGCTATGTGAGTGGCCAAAATTGGGGTTTCGGGATGTAATCTGACATGTTACCTGTACTCTTTGACCATCGTTGAGTGGATCAGCTCTGCGAAGTGGTAATGAATGGGTGAGATCTTGGATACTTGATCCAAACGGATAGACCGATAGAGTTGCAGGATGTTTGAGACTAGCATTACAACCTAACCTGGTCCTTGCTTATCGGAAGTTATTCTTTTATCCTCACCTTTATGCCTTGGCTTATTATTTTGTCTTCCTGTCCCCTAAGCTTAGATTACTCCTCGCTATCTATTGGGTTCTGCCTATGACAATAATCGATACAGGATCAAGTGAGGCGAGCTACGTAGCTAATACTTGGTGGTTCCAGGTTTGTAGAATAAACATTCCAAATCTGACTCATTAGATGAAGATAGCCCCGCCATACTGCTGATGGTATATGTTGGTTCCCTGATCGCCATCCACGGCACGGCAACGCCATCCGTCTTTATCATCTTATACCATACGGAATAGTGTTTCAAAATATTATCCATATCGAACTTCCCCTGTGCCCTCTCTAAACCAGTCATCGTTCAGTAATGTCTCCTCACTTGATGCATAATTGATGATGGTACTCTTGATCGTAGTATAAGCATGATAGGCATCGAGTCCATTTTCACTGCCAACACCGCTTTCACTCTTTGCTCCTCCCCATGGACTGCTGGGGTCGTTTCGATGATGGGTATTTACCCAAACAATACCAGAGTCTATCTCTTCTGACACCCGAAAGGCCTGACTGAGATTCTTGGTCCAGATGGCTGCCCCTAATCCGAACGCACTGTCATTGGCAAGTTCAATCGCCTCTGGCTCCGCCTCAAAACTGACCAGTACAATCACAGGCCCGAATACTTCTTCATACCAGATCTTAGTTTCTAAATGTCCAGAGGGTGAAGTGAATTCCAGGATCGTAGGGGGATACCAGTGGCCCTTTGAGAAGTCGGTACTGTCTAACTGCGAGGCACCAGTGAGACGTTTGCCTCCACAAACGGCCCTTGCGTGGCCACCAGAGACGGCTTCATCCACGAGCTGCTCAACTTTTTCGAGTTGGCGGGAAGATATCAACGGACCCATTGAGGATTGTGGGTTTGTGGGAGAGCCCATCCGCCGGGCGATTGATAGGGCCTTGTCGCGAAGCTTCCTTGTGAGCTCCGGCAGGATGGAACTCGCAACAACGATCCTAGTGGCCGCGACACATGTCTGTCCACTTGCAATAAAGGCTCCAAAGGCGATTCCATTGACAGCAGCGTCAAGATCTGCATCCTTAAAAATGATTAAAGGTGCCTTGCCTCCCAGCTCCGCCGTGTAGCGGGCAAGATTGCCGCCGACAATGGAGCCGATGGCTTTTCCAGCGGCTGTGCCGCCAGTAACGTCGACCTTTCGAACAAGAGGATGGCTCACCAGCGCTTTCCCCGTGGAAGCCCCGAGGCCAGGGAGAACATTGAACACGCCAGGAGGAAGTCCCGCCTCTTGAAGGATGGGCCCAAGCAAGAGACTAGTCAACGGCGTGAGCTCACTGGGCTTTAGCAACACACAATTCCCCGCGGCCAAAGCAGGGGCAAGCTTCTTGATGGCAATCAGCAAAGGGTGATTGAATGGTGTAATCTGCACCACGAGGCCTAGGGGTCTTCGATCGATCCAATTGTGCAGCTTCCCAGACGTCGGGAGTACTGAGCGTTCTTCAGTCCGAAGAACAGAGGCATAGTACTTGAACCAGCGGACCAAAGACGGGACCTGAGCTTGCATTTCTCGAATGACACGCCCTGTCTGCTGAACCTCAAGCGCGATGAGGTCTGGGAGGTGAGAGGTGAGGAGTTCAGCGGCCTTTTCTAGGACTACGGCTCGATCATTGCGTGACTTCTTGGACCAGACGCCTGATGTAAATGCGTCCTGTGCGAGTTTAATAGCGACTAAGACATCTGCTTCGGAGGCGGTTTGACACCTGGGCTCCTCAATTAGAAGGGTATGTAGGTGGATATTGCGATATGAGTGCATGTTACTTACTCGGCGAATATCTCGCCAGTTGCAGGGTCTTCGATGGGGATACTGGCATTTTTGTGTTAGTAGGTAATGATAATAAAGTACAACTGGTTGTTAGTTTTAGGTAGGAATGCTCACCTTTCTCCGCTGCCAGGCGTTTCCTTTCCCGCCACCCAGAGGTGGTAAGTCTTCATCTTGTAGGTGCTTTACCTCCTTAAGAAATTAATAGAAATGAAAAATAAGACAAGATGGAAGTTAAGGGTGAATGAACTCGAGACGAATAGCGCTGGGTTATGATGATGGTGGTAGATTTCAAGAGGGGTGAAGTGAGGGGGAAGATGTGCTGTACCTAAAGCATGTAAAACGCAGGTACATGGCTGGCCGGTCTGTAATCCGTAGACTCTCGAGAGATAAGATATGCAATGCAGGTTGGAGTAACGGGCGGAAGCGACCGCAATTACTGCATGTATCTAAGACACAGATTTGGGAGTGGAGATAAGCACTCCATAATCACGAGGCATCAACTCGAAACTGAAGAAGAATGAGTCCGGTCAGTTCATATTCGCTGGGTGGTTATATGCAATATTCGCTAGCCCAAGAGATTCATGGTTTCCATCCATTTCCCAACGCGTCTTCAAAGCAAACAAGACTGTCTTAATTAAATCTTCACCTCTGACAGGGCCAGAATCTCCCTTTCCACTACATCAAACACCCTCATCGCCTCATTTTCTTTTCTCACCTCGTCCACCCGGATCTTGAAGCTCTTCTCACTCAGAACCTGATCCACGCCGGCCCGCACCGCCGCGACACTCGGCCGTCCTGTCCGCAGGTTCACGGCCACGCCGCTCCACGCCCCGCGCATGGCAATCTCCGGCTTATCTTCGCTTTCGCCCGCCAGCACCATCGGCACCCCGTTGGTCATGCCATGAAGGAAGCCACCGTATCCAGCGTTCATGACGAAGACAGAGGCATAGGGGAGGACGGCGTCGTAGGGGATGTAATCAATCACACGCACATTGGACGGGATGGACACGTCTGAAGGAAGCTTTACACCACGGTGGCCGAGGATGGCGACGACGAGGATATCATCTCGGTCGGCAAGTGCCTTGATCGAGGGGATGAGAAGATCCGAGTAGTCATTAGCAACAGTGCCCTGCGTCACTACAACGACCTTGCGATCGCCCCGGGTCACGTCTGACCACCACTCGGGATAATTGTAGTCGGGTGAAACGGGCTTCGGTGTAAGGCATCCAGCAAATTTAATGTGGGAGGGCATATCGGACCGGTCGTACTCAAGACTAGGTGGGCAAAGCTGCAACACTGTGTCGTGAACCACCATCCAGTGATGAAAAGGTACTTCTAGTGCGAGCTTTGTTGTTGTGCCGAGTTCCTCGAGCATCTTGTCCTGCTCGGCGATGATCTCGGCGAACGGCCCCATGATCATCATCTGGTTGAGGAGCTGGTTACGAGCACGGCCGGATTCAGTGGCATCCGGGGGGAGACCGGGACCAATTGGGCCAGTGTCAATGCTTGTGGCCACGTACGGCACCGCGTGAAGGTTGATCACCTTGGGCTTGACATCAAAGCCCTTGGGCAAAGCAACACCAAGAGCGAGCGGGTTGGCACCCATGTAAAACGTCTCATTGACGACAATGATTTCTCGCCCAGGCATCTGGGCACGGAGCCTCTCAAGTTGCGACTTGAGCACCGCCCAACGCTCAGGGGTACGACCGACGAAGATGTACTTCATGTCGTACAGGAGACGGGGAATACCAGCGGGAACTGCGTTGCGCTCGTTGATAATATCTGGGGTCAAGACGTTTGGGACGGACACGAACTCGGCGCCAACGGCTTTGATCATGTCTTCGAACTGCTCGCCGCCGATGAAAGTTACTTCATAACCCCGCTTGATTAATTCGCCGGCTATTCTCGAAGTAGGAATGGTGTGCCCATCGATAGGGGCTGCGGCGAAGAGGAGGTATGGTTTTGGGGAGGAGGGAGAGCTAATCATGGCGGACCTCTCGATGTCGTTGGCCAAGCTGGCGATGTTTGATGCAGTCATATTAGATGTTGACTTGAGCAGAAGGATCTGATGTGTGATTATTGGGGAAGGTATGATACAAGAAAAGGAACTAATAAAGCACGACAGCTAGTAAACTCGCATAGACAAGGCGTATCTCTAGTCGATAGGGGTGGTTGTTCTTCAGAACAAAGAGGTGGAGGTGAGGATCAAACCAAGGTAGACGTGATTCCGACATGACGGAATATATAGGCCTCGCTATCCCATACTATTGTTAGTCCCTCTCTCAGAGCTGACTTGAGTCCCCGTATCATCTCCTTGCATCCTTTGCCTGAAATCTGACGCGAGATTGTGGCACTGACTCTCCGTCCTTCTTCAGAGGAGCACCTTGGTCTAAGCAACCAACAGCCAATGAAGCCTCACGACATGAAGTAGTGGAGTGGTCTGAGCGGAGTGTCATTTCTCCCCTCTCATCGATCCAACCCCGTTACCATCGTCTTTCCTGGAACTCGGCACAGGGACCCGTGTATCTAACGCGTGGTGCCTTGTCCAGTTCCCGTCATGAAGGATCCGGCCGTCGCCAAATAGTAGGGCTGAGCAAGGATTGCACCGCCGCAGGCTAAAAATGCATTGACACTGGATGCATTTCTTCTGACAGTTTACCTAGTTAATTCGAAGCTAGACCAGAGGCGCTGTGCCGAATATGGCACGAAGATCAGCACGATTGACAGCCACTCATGTTAGTCTGGTTGTCTACAGCCGTAATTAAGGATTGACTTTCGATAGCTAGCTAATGAATAGCTTGGCCCCACCAATGACGACAGTAGAGACTCTTCATTTCACAACTCGTCAGCACTTGGAAGAAGAAAAGGAGCTTGAAGGGGTTGCTGTTGGTTGTGTGATTTGGCCACAATCGTGACCGTTGTCAAGCTGTGCATCGAAGGATCCTAAAATAAGAAACGAGACAATAGCCTCGCTTGCGATTTGATGTGCTAGGCACGGGCAACGTTTACAAGGCACATTAATCAAGTCAATTGCTTGCCCGTAAATAAACGGCGTACATAGAGTCTCAATACATGTCACGCATGCAAGACGTTTATGATTGGAAATTCATGACATAGCTTAGTAGAGTGATATTTTGCCCCACCACGCCAACCGTCAGGTAGGTCAACGGTCAGAGGACGAACACAAAGAGTCGTCGTAAGCCTGGTAAGCCGAATCAGTGTGCACCGTTTGACTGTTGGACATGGGGGAGTAGATGCAACCTAAGTGGTGACAAGTATTGATTGGACCTAGACATGCTTGATTGTGCCTCTCCAAGCGTCATTTTAGTATAGTTCATAAATGAGGCGTCTTGCCAGGTCCAAGAGCTCTCCAAGGGTTATCAGTCATGAAATTGCTTTGGAAGGGGGAGTTTTTGCCGAGCAACTCGAATATAAAATCAGTCTCGATAAAAGAATGCGAAAATTCCGTTTCAGGAGAAGAATCTGGTCGATCAGCGACGCGGATGTAACAGAACCCGAACTTCTGTCAGACGGCTACAATTGTGGCGACGCAGCATGGGTGAGGAATCTATCAACCTTGTAAGATGACGCTAGGTGCTTAGGTGAGTGGATGAGGAAGGCAATAATTGATTACCGTAAGCACCAACAGAGAGTAAATTACTAATGAACATGTCATCTCAATTTAAGTACATTGTGTTAAACACGAAATGGCATGCAAGATTCCATGCCAACAGGACTGGAGGTCCTCAATACCCTGTCCAAGAGCCGTCCGTATATTTGACACGTAATTTGCCTCTTCGCGGCATCGTTGCGAGTGAGTGTTCAAGCACAACGGTTCAGAGTCTCGGTCAACGTAGGAGGAACCCAACTGAGCGTGGCTCAGATATTTAGCGACCCGGTTTGATGTATCGCAGTTAGTTGTGCAGTGTATTCGTGTTCAACAGCTTTGGGTAAGCTCCGACGCGATGCACTACGATCCGAAAATTTGTTCGCCGTGTGCTGGAAAGATATCGGTCCTAGACTCTTCACAAGCTGGGAAAATTATGAGAAGGACATTACCCGGCTGGCACAACTAGTTTTTCCTTGAGCTGATTGGTTACTGTAGCAGAAGGACATGAAGTGTTTGCTCAGAAACGTGGAACCTCCTTGACAATTTGCCTGCTCGTTAGGAATCATAGACACACCTGTAGACTTGGCATTTACGAGCCGTGTCCTGTAGTTTTGGTATTGTAACTAACCTAATGTTGTCGTGGAAGCTCTATTCGTGCGATGGCCAAAAATGGGACTCCCTCTCGGATCGTAGGTTTCAAAGGGTCGTTTTGCGTGAGTAGCCATGTTCAGGCCAACTGGCAACCAGCTGTCACATCGGAGTAACACAATCTATCCGCCAAAAGGAGCTCAGTTTCGGAATTCCTGGCTCACTTCATTTCAGCCTTGTTGAGACTTCTGCTTTTAAGCCGAACTGCGAGCGGCCAACATCGAGGATCCTATCCCTAATCCAAACATATGGTCACACTCAGAAAGCCACTCTCACAATCTCTTCAACCATGAATGTCCTTCACTGTCTCATTTCTCTTTTAGCATTCGTGCTTCTCCCAGTTTCAGGCGTTCCTAGCCAGGGAATTCGTCATGCAGATTGGGATCTCTCCATGCCGATAAACGGTATCACCTTCGAGCGAGCTAAGGTGGTATCAAATGTGACACCTGATCGCGCCACCCCTCGCTTCTCACGACTCAAGAGTCTCAAGGACTATCCTGAAGTCGGCGAATACCCAGGTATCTCAGCACTCCAGCGAGTCGGCCATGTCTCACCCGGAAAAGCTCAGAATATTTCGGCCGTGGGAGACTATTCGACGCAGTATGCCATTCAATGCGATTGGGATGGAACCCCAGAATGGCTCATTTTCGATACTGGGAGCTCTGATACATGGGCGGTCCAATCCAAGTTCCAGTGTCAGGATATGACGGGACATAAGCACCCGCAGGCCGCGTGCACGTTCGGCAAGCCCTATATTAAGGATTTCGGAGGCGGCGAAATGGACGGAGTGCATTTTCATCTCTCATACGGATCAGGCGAGGAAGTGTCTGGACCCATGGGAAAGTCAGATATCTCGTGTGGCGGTCTCTCTGTACATGGGCAGCAGGTTGGCCTCGCCAACAAGACCTACTGGCACGGTAACAACGTCACAGTCGGAGTTCTTGGCCTCGCCTACAAGTCTCTCACGAGTGCCTACTATGGGTCAGTGGGTGAAGAAAAGCCTTGGACTACCATTCCGTACACACCATTCTTGACAAGGGCCATCTCTCAGGGAACCATTGATCCAATCTTCAGTGTGGCAATCATGAGAAACTCGAGTGACGGGATTCTGGCCTGGGGAGGTCTGCCACCCATCCTGTACAATCGCGAGCGTAAGGCAGCTACGGACCTTGTCATTGTAAGCTGCCACCTAGTTACCTCTTCTTCCTGGATCGCAGTTGCTAAGAGATCCACAGGCGAATCTGGCCAACAAAGATGAAACAGCCTGGAAGTATTCCTATTATACGATCATACCAGACGGTGTGGCGTGGGGAGAAAGAGTCGACACAACCCAGTACCCGTACATTGTTGATACGGGAACCACCATGGTTCATCTCCCACCCCGTGAGTTGAGGCTAATCAAGGGTGCGGCATGATACTGACAATTGTCAACAGCCCTGATCGAGACGATTGCGACGACATTCGAACCCAGCGCAATGTATCTGTACCAGTGGGGAGCTTATTTCGTGCCTTGTGATGCCATAGCACCACCCGTCGCGATCATCATCTCGGGTGTCAAATTCTGGATCAACCCAACTGACTTGATCAAGCAAAATTTGGTCGATCCACTAACAGGTTATTGTGCATGTGGGATTACCAGTGGCGGCACCGGGCCGTATATCCTCGGAGACATATTTCTACAGAATGTCCTAGCCGTGTTCGATGTTGGCGGTGCAGAGATGCGCTTCTATGCTCGAGATTGAATTCCGTGTCACCTCATGGGCATCAGAGTTCGTGTATACATGATGGAATAACGTGAAGGAGGCCAAAGTCGGCTCGGGCAAGGAACTTGGTTTCCGTTGGCATCATAGGCTAAATAGGAACAAACCGAATGGTTCTTCAGTTTTAAACAAGTGATCCGGATGTTTCGTGAGTTCTTTGGTAAGGCCGCAGTTGGGCCGGCGAACAATGAGACAGGCAGTCGGGCTGATGAGAATCAACAGACGATTTGTCAGTTTAGGTGATTTGACTCAAGAAGCAGATAATGATGTAATTGCAGTATCTCGGGAACGACATATTCCTCGGTAATCATGTGAAGTATATTGCTTAGAGAGTAGGCTCCTGAGAGAGCAACGATAAGCTTATCTGTATTGTGACTTACAAATTGCCTGTACTGTGTATAGTACGTGCGGTATTATGGACGGTATGTACGGCCCGATGAGAATATAGCGCATGTCTACTCTGCGATAGCGAGCAAACAAAACTCGAGATAGCGAAGTCCTTATCACGATAATGGATCCGCTCTTCGGTCAGACTAGCCAGCGAGCGACGGTTCTTTGAATCTCAACTTGACTCAACTTAGTACACTCAGAATTACTGATACTTTGCTTCTTCAACATAGTTTACGAACCAATCCTAGTGCTTGACTACCAGAGGAGCGAATTTTATCTACCATTCGATTCTCGGCACCAACGTTGCAATCACAAAGCGCTCAACCAAAATCAGACGCTAGATACCTTGCGTTAGGATATTCAAGATGAGAGGCGTTACCGCAGGACCACCATCGCCATCTACGACAAGGGTCGGCAGCAAGACTTGGAGCTTCAGCAAGGTAAGAAACTTTTCCCGCTGTCAATACCATCAATTTCCCGACGATATCTTCTGAGCTGGTCTCCCAAGCGGGCGAAGTCGGCTTCACCAAGTAATCCATCCGCTCGCGGAGAAGCTGCCGAAGAAACCTCGTTGGTGGAGCCGCAAGGCGGTGTGAGGATGTCCAGAGAGCGGACGGGCGTGGGCGGCGGAGACCCACATCCCTGGCGCCGGAAGGGCAAAGCTGCCCCTCGCTGGCTCGGTCACCGACACAAAGCTCGACCGAGAGGAGAGACCGGGGAGAGTGAGCAACGAGGGCCGTGATCAACAAGGAGTTCAATCCCCTACAGAACCTTGCAGTCCCAAGGACCAGTCGAGACCCTGGATAGCCCAGAAGGCAAATAGGCCATTTGCGTTACGAATTGAATGCACGCATCGGTCGAGCGTGGGCATGGGCAAGATATCGTGACGAGATTGACCACGAAATAACCACATTGTCACGATACCCCGGACCTTCTCCGAAAGACACTATTGTCGCCGTGACGGGGTCGTGGACGGATGGATGGATGGAAGGAAGGATGAATGACACGACGGGGGCGGGAGTGGTGCCAACTCGGACAGAGCCGGAGGGGCAAGGTCTCGTGGACGGGTGTTGCCAGTGGCGGTTCCTGCAGTACGGTGTGCTCGAGACCGATATAGCACCTATTTTCTGTTGGAATGTGGTTGAAAACCGGGAAAGAGACAAGGGCCCGGAACCGGCTTTTATCTGGTCATATCTGGCTGGTGTCACCATCGTGTTCGGGATGCAGAATCAAGACATGACGTGCATCCCTGACAGTACGGCATGGCTAAACGCTACGGTGATGTCTGGATTAAAGATTGCTATCAAGCCCTCAAAACCCTGACTGTGGGAATTGAAGTCCAGACCGGGAGGACCCGGAGGCAAGCTGATAATTTTGTCAGTCGCCGTCAAAACGCACACCTAGCTAGACAACCGGGAGAGTGGCTCACAGCCCCACCCTCGGCAAGGAAAAACAGAGTGGAGGAGAAGGAATTGAGAATGCAGGATATCTTGTTCTAAGCCGGGGGATGAGCTTTCAGGAATGCCGTTGAGGTGAGGGTGAAGGTGAGGGGCTCGGGGTTGGCACCGGGGTTTGCGTGGGAGGATGAGGGACATTGGAGGCGATGCCGAGGGGATTCCCAGCATGCACCGGGGAAACACACAGCGACAGGTTCCAGGGTATTTTTGAGCCCCTCGGAAGACCAAAAGTGGCTGGCCGGGGCACCTATCCGCGAGCTAATACTGGGCATAAACGCTACAGGACGGCCATCCAGATGAGCATCAGCTGGATGCGGGCACCAGCGAAATGGATCCATCCCGTTGTCCACCTGGACTCCAAAGGTTTTTTCCTGCCCAAGCAATCCACCCCGGAACGCCCCAAAAATGGACCTCCAAAGGCACCAGGGGTACTGCAGGGGCCCCTTCGGGCGTGCCTAGACGCCTCAAGGCGGGGGTTTAAGACCGCTACAGTGGATCGGTATCGTGGGTTTCGTGGGTTTCGTGGGTTTCGGCGGCCTAGGATTGGTCCCTTGTGGTCATTCACCCATTTTCCCGTTTCGTCGCCCATGAAGTCAGATGGAGCCGCGACTCGAGAAAGACGATGCAAGCCGCAGAGCAGTTCTCTTGGTATTGTCGACTTTTCGTGAGGTCGGGTGTTTTTGGCTTCGATTTTGCCTGTTATTGGGTCATGATCTGCTCGGATGAAAGCTCTGCTCTTGGACTCTTTCGTTCTCTGGCTCCCTTGAACCAACTGATGGGGCCCCAATCACATCTTTTGGGTTCGCTCTTCTGCTTTACTTCATACTTCGACCATAACCCCCCCCCCCCCTCCTCTCCTCTTTCCCTCTTTTTCTCTTTCCTCTCCTTCTCCATTCCTCTTCTCATAAATCTTTCATCCTTCTTTGTCGACCGCATATACATGTCCGTCGGCTGGTCCAAGACTATTCCCCGCCTTTGATCCCCACCACTATCAGCAGTAGCTTGCCCCCCCCGTGTCGGTTTCCTTTTCCCCGGGCTCGTTACCTCACACCGTCGATTGCAACTCTGCCCGGCCTCTCGCCGAATTCTCTCACCTTGGCTCACCTTCCTCTCCCGCAACTTGGACGCTTTGCTTGCTGCAGTGCCGCGCCTCGACGGATAGAGCACACCACACCCACCAACCTTCGCTGCAACGGTTGCCGCACGCGCGCAGTGGCTTCTGCAGGTTCCTTAGCAGCGATTGAGTATTCTTCTCTCGTTCGATTGACTGCTCAACTCGATCGATTGCCGCATCATCGGCCCCAGAGAAGAAGCGTCGTTGCACACCCTCTCACTCTCACTCTCACCCACCATCACACCCGCATTCACCCACACTCACATTCACCTTCAGCCACACCCCACACTTACTGTTCCGAATTACTTTGATTGCTTGCTGCAACCACAGGGGCTCATTCACCCCTTCCCCTTCCCTTCTCCTCATTTTCTTCTTCACCGTGGCAAAGCTGCCCTTCCGAAGGCTCACGCGATCTACTAGCCCCGTCACTGCTTCCCCTGTCGGTCATTATTGACCAGTGATTGTGGCCGAGTCTTTCCGCTTCCCGCTCCCGCTTCCGCTTGATGTCTCTGCAGTATTGGAGCTTCTGTCGTCTTTTCAACCTTTCTCCTCTTTCATCTGATCTTGATCTGGATCTTGCGGCTACCCAATAACACTCATAACCGCCAAATAAAAATGCCTTCCCGAACTAATGGCGTCGGCGTCCAGGTCGAGGACACCAAGATCTGTGTCGTCATGGTGGGACTGCCCGCCAGAGGCAAAAGCTACATCGCACAGCGAGGTAAGTCTTGCTGTTTTACCATTTTTTTTTTTCTGTCCTCCACCCAAATAATACGCCTCCGTGTGATCTTGCATTCCCCTTTGTCCGCTTTCAACACCGTTTATTATCCTTTTTGCTAACTTTTGTACCTCCTGAAAGCCCAGCGCTACTTGCAATGGCTCTCCATCCCTGCCCAAACCTTCAATGTCGGAAACTACCGGCGTAACGATGCTCCCCAGCCCACGGCCGACTTCTTCGACACCAACAATCCAGAAGGCGAGCGCAAGCGTCGCGCTGCCGCTGAGGCTGCCGTCGCCGATATGCTCGCTTGGTTCCGCAGCGGTGGTGTCGTCGGTATCCTCGATGCTACCAACTCAACTCAAGAGCGCAGAAAATGGGTTCTCGAAACTTGCAGCGCCGAAGGTGTTGAGGTTCTCTTCGTCGAGAGCAAGTGCGACGATGAAGAACTCATAATGGCCAACATCCGTGACGTCAAGACGACCAGCCCAGATTACCGTGGCCAGGACCCTGAGACAGCTGCTCTCGATTTCCGCAACCGGATCCGTAATTATGAAAAGGTCTATTGCACCATTGATGCCAACGGCAAAGAAGCCGACCTGACGTATCTAAAAATCATGGATGTTGGCAAACAGGTCATCATTAGTCGCATTCGAGACTATCTTCAGAGTCGCATCGTCTATTATCTGATGAATTTGCACATCCGTCCCCGCTCCGTCTGGCTTTCACGGGTAAGACAATTGTTCCTGTAGTTGGCCTAGAATGTGGAGACTGACTTACATCCCAGCACGGCGAATCCCTGTATAACTTAGACGGCAGAATCGGTGGTGACACACTTCTGTCCCCTCGAGGAGAGCAATATGCGCGCAAACTCCCCGAACTTGTCCGCAAATCAGTCGGTGTATGTTTAAAACATGACCTAAAGACCTATTTTTATTTTTATTTTTTGGGTATGAACTAATGCGGTAACAGGATGATCGCCCGCTGACTGTCTGGACCTCGACCTTGAGGCGAACTATTGCAACCGCTCGATTCCTCCCCCCACACTACAATCAACTCCAGTGGAAGGCCTTGGATGAGCTTGACTCTGGTGTTTGCGACGGCCTCACTTACCAGGAGATCAAGGATAGGTACCCTGACGACTTTGCCGCCCGTGACGAGGACAAGTACAACTACCGCTACCGTGGTGGAGAATCATATCGCGACGTAGTCATTCGTCTCGAGCCAATCATCATGGAACTTGAACGTAGCGAGGATATTCTAATTGTTACACACCAGGCCGTATTGCGATGCATCTACGCCTATTTCATGAAGAAGGACCAGGCCAAGAGTCCTTGGATGCACGTCCCCCTGCACACCCTGATCAAGCTGACTCCTGGTGCCTATGGCACGGACGAAGTGCGCTATCCGGCCAACATCCCCGCGGTCAGCACCTGGAGAGGCAAAGGCAGCACTGCCAAGCACGAAAACCCCGCTCCAGAGGCACTGTAAGGGGGCGACTGGACCAAAGAAACAGGCTGACAGGCCATATAAATACCCAGTACATATATATTTGAAGGATCGCGACGATTGATTATACAACACAAGTGGTTGGCTCAGAGAATGGAGTTATGAAAAGCCAAAGAAAAGGGTGGAAATGTGAAACGACATAACGAACGGGACGAGCAAAGCTCAAGGAGCATGACGGACGGCACATCAAACAATAGGAAAAAGAACCGAAAACCCAAATATTACTCTCAATAAAGCGGTTATGGACAGCATGGAAAGGGACCACGCAAGCTATTGCACATGTCTTTTGGAGGGTGGTCAATTCAAGCACAGGTCTCAAGAGAATGAATAGTTCTTGGCCATAATAACAGGAGAATGGGATTGGGCCGCACTGTGCAATGATATAAGTGTCTTGTGTGGTGTGGTCCTACAATTTCACCTCAAGAGGCTAGACATGATCCTAGCTACCGAATGGACATAACGAAAACGATACTTTAATTGTGAAAGGACCGCGCCTGGAAGTACAGTTGGAGTTGAAGCGATGGCAGACCTTTTGAACCTTGTTGGGATGGAAGTGTGGAATCCCCTCACCAGGAAGTCCACCGGAATATGGTCATGAGGCGCATATTCCGAAGCCGACGTCAATCTCAGCTCATCACAACATCATAGCCAATGGAAGCCTTCAAGGACATGTGACCATCTATTCCCCGATGTGATGAGGGGACCTAGGAGAGATCAGATTCAGCCATCCCGGACAGGGAGTGATGCCAGAAATGCGGGGGTCCGACATGAATCGAATGATGCCAGCACATCATGAATGAAGCCGGATGGGTTGGGTAAATAAGATTCCCTCCTATCTCTCATTCGAGTCTGGCAACCTAATACTGGTATGTAAGAGAGACGGTCGTGTAGGTGGAGATATTTGTGACTGGGGGGAGGTTGAGCCGACACGGGACACGTTGTGGGGCCGTCCTTCTGGAACCAGGGATGGGATAGGAAGATCGTCTGGGGTACAGGCAAAGCATCTGTGATAAGGTGCAGCATTGGCGAGTGTGATATCAAAGCCTCCTCTCATATCGATATCCCACCCCTGAAACGATTATGTACAAGTGTCTTTCCTTCCTGACAGACAACCGTCAGCGAATAGCCAGTGTCGTGTCACGCTTCCTTGTGTCTTGAGATTATCCCCTTGTTGAGACGTGGCGCATGTTGAGACGTGGGGTGAGGGGCTGCTAACAACCCTCGTGACACTCCAGGAGAAAGGCGCACTTTCACGTCCTCGCCATTCTCTAATCAAGTTAGGGTGTTCCTTTCCCGTGGCGTCGTTAGGTTGGACCCTTGGAAAGTTGAGGCGCCAATGGAGTCGTCTCGTCAGTGGGTAGTCTAAATAAATTGTTTGACCGACTTATGACAGCGCTGTCAAAGGCAAAGGGTTGGTCTCACGATTCAGCAAAATCCTTCGTCATCAAGCCTAGTGGTCGTTGTTGTTGCTACTCTTGTTCGTGCTCGTGAAACTAGACATCCAGAATCCAGAATCCTGGCGAGAGGAACGCCTCCCCATCCAAGAGCGTGAGCCTCGATCATGGCTTCCATCTATCGGTGGTGGCATCCTCATCCCCCATGAATTCCTTCCACTCGGCGTCTCACCATTCTCCTGTCGATTTTCATTGAAGCCCAACATTCGCAGCGAGCGACGCCAGGACTCGCGGCGGCTGTGCTTCCGGGGATGGACGTGAGCAACTTGATCGAGCACAGCTGGGGCGCTGTGGCGCGCCGGCTGGTCGTTGAGGTCTTGGCCCAAGGGATATGGGTTATCGACGTGACAGGCGCAGTCGCAGGTGAGTTGATTGCCTGTGGCTCTGACGATTCGGGCGATGAGCTCAAACAGGGAGAGTTCGATGTGAAGTTTGACGAGGTACGCAAGCGGATGAAATATTGTGTATCTATATTTTTAATTAGCTAGCATCTTTGAGAGATGTACGGTTGTAGTATCGAGTTTAGTTTGAACATACGCCAGTGAGTTTCGGAGAGACATCATGGCGATGATCAAAGCCTGTGAAACGTGAGCCTGGAAGCAAGTTGAAGAGTGAAAGGTGGTTGTCGAAATCTTACATCCATGGAAACAGACACGATAATCATGGCAATATTAAACCGATAGAGCAATGTGTACTTTGTCAAGCCGTACTCAATGAGCGATGAGCGAACGAGGTAAACAAAATAGCAGTTGAGCCCGGCATCGACAAGGAGGAAAATGACCTTTTCGATACGATCGAAGATCTTATTAACTTCTGTCCATGTATGGCTGACCCCCATCCGTGAAGGTATCCAGATTGCAGCTACAGCAACGTTGATGAGAGTTACAGCAAAGAAAACTCCCCATCGCAGACGGCAGACGGTAATCGGTGAAACGGCGAGGAGGGCAATTCTGTTGACGATGATTTGCATGATGCAGTGGACTTGAACAATCCAAATGATGACTGCGACGCACACAAACACACACAAGTTAAACCACTGGCAATACATCACCATTCGAAGGCTGCGTACCAATTCCAAACAAGACCCCAAAGCTACGTTTATCCATGTTAGCCACCAACGACCATCACATAAGCATAGAGGGATCCCTCACCCGGGTGCAATTTTCCCATTTATAAACCCCCATCCAACTCCTCCGAAAACCGTGCTTGCAATCAACTCTAGCCAGATGAATACCATGTAGGACGTGACCTTGCGCTTGCGCCTGTATTGGTGATATGTCTGTTCGGCGATACGAAAGAGGCCAATGGCGCTCAGCCCCAGCGTCATGCCCCAGATGACGCTCACGGTGGTCATGTCGCTGTCTGATGGCGTGCTTTGCTGATACCCCCGTGGTATGAGCGTGCCCGGCATGATATCATGGCGATCGAATGAACACAGGATGGGAGAGGTTTGTACGTTGGGCGAGAGGAGGGGATATACGGCGACGGCGGTTGAGGGTGCGGAATATGGGGAAAACAATGGCCCTTTTAACCCAGCGGAAAGATTGACATGGGAGGAACTTCGGGGGATATTAGAGAGACAATGGGAAGAGAGACAAGAAGATGTCTCACGAAAGATGAGAAAGAATTAAAAGGGCAGAAAGTGGACTCGGAGGATAGAAGGGCGACTGAAAGGAAAGTCGGTGTCAACCCAGTCAAAGTCAAGCCTACTAAACAGCTTGACGTTGGGGACAACTACGGTCCAGCCCAGTCCACTTCAGCCCAGGTCTATTAAATGTCACGCATGCCACATCCCATAAATATCATTAGGCATTTTCTTAACCTCCTTGTAGCTCTCAATTCAGAAACTGTGCGAGGAAACTTGCATGACGACATGTGGTGTACGTTCTCTCCCTTCCTAGAAAGCTCAGGTGTCATGGATAAGCCGAGACATTCACCAAGACGGCTAAAGACTTTCGGTAGGGCGGGCTGTTATGTGCATGCCTGGGGAATGCAATGTCTTAAGGCTAATGCACCGTCCAAGTAGCGTCGAGTATTTCACGCCCAGTTTGGTATGCAGGAAAAGCTGAGGCCAATCCTAGGCGCTGTGGCGTCGAGCTAGACAACGCAAAGAGCCCGATCTTGATCAGATTGGCGGTGGCATGATTTCCTCTTTCCTAACCCCTCCGGATGATTACGTTTTGTTGGTTCGAAGCACTATCATGTGGCCGTGGAGAGAAAGGCGCAGGCTGATGGGGAAGAGACAGGTCTCAAGGCCGTTGAGGAGAGCATTCCAGCGACTTTGATGGCGGTCTGGAGCAACGCTCATAGTTTCAAGATTCAACAGAGGCCATGACGAAGCTTGCCGGAGCTGCTCCTAGCCGAAAAGCACCCAGGATATAGACAGTAGGCCGTGGTAAAACGGAAAGAAATTAGGTTGTCTCTGATCGTCTCGGCACAAAGTCAGTCTTGGACATAAAGTGTGCTCCGTGGCTCATTACCCTCATCATCCCGGTGACTGGGGTTCAGTGTCTTGTGTGATACACGTCAGTGGTACTCTTTTGATTGGAGAAATGCGGTACAGACGTACAGTGTACAGTCCCTGTAGGAGGTGAGCGAGAGCAAGGGAGAAGAACGGGTGAGCCGTGACAACACACGAGCACAGCTTCTTCAGCTATTTCGTAGGAGCGTGAGTAAGTGCCTCTTTCACCAACTTACACCTCATTATCTGCAATTTTGGTGTAGGTAGTTTGTATAGAGGTGGGAATATGTTACTAATCAAGATATCTGGGTGGCAGATGGGCCGTCAACGTACGCATATGTGTTCATGGTCTCCGCGGCTTATATACTTTAGTGTAGGTATGCAACCACTCAGTTTAAGCTGCTAGCTCACCTTATCGTTCAACTCTGTTGGAAAGTCACCAAATCATAGAATAGTTATTCTCGGGTGGGGTTTTTGTTTCGTTTTTGAAATGGCTCATTCTATTCATAAATGACCCTATTCATCAACAAGACCAATCGCGTCACCACAACTACCCTAGACTCCGATATCTAGATCTCGCTCCTAAACATCATTTAGTAGCAACTCAGGGCTTAGCCGAGGCAAGAGAGCCTGCATGGAATACCTTGTTGTTATTGTTGTCGTTATGTTATTCTTAATAGCTGGGAGACATTACATACTGCTTCCAGCCCCCGGTCTTCGCAGTCCTCATGGCTGTAATCCGGGTTGTTGTCACTCCTGCGCTGACCTCTCCACTACTATACTCCCCATACCGCCCTTACCTCGTTCATTACCTTACCTACCACGCTAACCAAGTCACCAGATGGTATTTCAAATAATATTTCACGACCCCTGCTGTTTAGGTTACGATGACACCCCCTTTTGAACCTGGACCAACATACACTACGTGTCTACGACACTCCTTGCCGCGAGACACCGCTCGCCATCCTCCAGAATACAGGGTCTTAGAGATCGTGGGCACCTATGGAGAGGACAGTGTAGCTAAGGGAGAGGACACCAAAGGGAGATTTTGCAGTATTTTTAGAAGAGACGAGGAAAGGACAATATGGAGTGTTGCGCTGGTCAGTATTGATATTCAAAGGGAGTTTGAGAGGCAGACTCGCCAACAAGAGGACCAGTAGAACAACCAAGAGGAGAATGCACCAGAGCGTGAGAATATCCTGCCGCAACCGCACCTGCAACCGCATCTTCAACCTCTTACTCCAGAGAACGCACAAAAAAAAAAAAAAAGACTCTGATCGACCTGTTATAGCGTTTCTATTGAACTCGGTATGAATGGAAATGTAAATATGTTTGGTATTCACAGTCACATAGCCCAGCTCAACACTGAATGGAGCTCGTTTACCGCGAATGCGTCTCCAGCAACCCTTTATCAATGACTTCCATGGCCCTTTGCAACAGAGCATGGTTTCATGCTTCTCGGCATGAGTGCCCAAACTCGGTGCACCCTGCTGGCCGTCCACTCACAACTCCCTATTCGCCCCAATCACAGCCTTGACAATTACTTTCTCATCAAACGAAGACCATCACGCGGTTCTCAACATCCAAATTGCTGCCATAAATCCCTTTCTCATCCTATCCTTCATCTTTATCGTAAATTCTTCCTCTTCTCGGGGTGAATCGTTCCAAGGGATCACCGTCATCCGGCGCGTCGTGATATTCTCAATTCTCTTTTGCACGTTCCAACTCATCCACTTACTTATTCACCCATTCTTCAACCTCATATTCTTCTTCACTCTCATCACTAGTCAAGATGGATCTTTGCATCACCGCCGAAGAGCCATTCCAACAGCACTCCTTAAGGCCCAAGCCCTTCTCGCCCGTGGCCCGATCTCAGATCACTCCCATTGCCACCACCTCTCCTCATCATCTTCACCCTCGAGCTTCTTCTTCCCCAGCCCCGCCCGAGGCCCCTGTCAAATTTGACGAGGAGCCCAAGTTCCTCGACTTCGAACTCGTCATCTACGATGAGGCAAACACCAACGACAGCATGCTCACCCACCCTTGGGACGTTCAGGCAACCCCCCTTCGCATCCCCATCGATACTAGTAAGGCAAAGCTACTTACCCTTCTGCGCATGCATCTCCCTCTTTCCCCGCCTTCCAACCTCTCCACTTCCACCACGGACTTGAAGCTTGTCCAGTACCGATCTCGCACCATTGGTCCTATCCGTCACCCCAAGCTCATCGCCGTCACGCTCTACTGGACCTTCCGGGGTGACATTCTCCCCCTCGGCGAAGACGACGAAGACTGGCACTACCGCAACCCCATCACCAAAACTGACCTATTGTGCCGCTCCGAATCCGAATGGTTCCTCCTCCGCGAGATGATGGCCGCCTCCAACGGCGCGCTCAAGTGTTATCTTGCCATACGCGGCGAAGCACTTTCTGCCTTAACCTCCAAGAAGCACAGCGGCTACGGGTGGCTGTTTGGCAGCAGTCGCAAGACCAATGAGGAGAAACGCACGATTGAGTGATCAAGTTGAGATAACAGTGACGAGTTGTCGGACGAGGCGTTTGCCTTGCCGTTTCCGGGATGGGGCGAGCGGCGGGAAATAAATTGATCGACGCGGCACGGAACGGAGGGATCGACATAGGACAGGGCTTGCTCGATTTTTCTTCTCCGAGGACGTGGTTCACTAGGTAAGGACTAACAATCTAATTTGTGAGTTTCAACAGCTTATACGCTTCCAGGTTGCTGCCGAACCTCACTCATGGCTCCATGGGGAGGGTTTTGAAGGGTGGGATAACTTAGCTTAATAACAACAGCGTATCTAGTATACGTCATGAATGAACGATGAACGACGGTTGATGAATGTGCACATGGTTAAGGTATCCCTGAAATAGTTAAGCAATAACTACCCTATGCAAGTCCTCTCTCCTAAACAATTGTACGCCTCCCTATTCTCGCACAACCTAACACAAAACGGAATCAGATGAACCTAGGTATAATATGAAGAAGGCAAAACAAAAAAATGTCCATAATGTCCACACGCCAAAGACTGCTCGCAAGTCACCTCACCCTTTCTTTTGTCTTTTGATGATCACCAATAACAATGCTCCTATTCATCCACCCTCCTCTTCAGTACAACACCACCACAGTGCTTGCGCATCTTCCAAAAGTAAGGGTAACAAACAGTACCGACAAAAAAGGACCAAAAATATCAAGGCTTCGACGCCAACCTGAGCCGTGAGCCATGGTAGTCGTACACGAGTAACTGTCACTCCGTTACCCAATATTAAGTTGACACCCTGTATCCTTCCGATTTCTCTCCTCCTGGCCATTGAAATTCGGTTCTGCGGTTCTTGTGGCTCGGGTCCATGTATTGTCAAACATTTGCAACATTCAAATCAACTACGAGTCCGATGCACCCGCGCTTGATGTTGAAACCCGAGAGAGGATCCCGAAACGCCTTGCAAGAACTCTGGCCGTCCGTGTATAACCGTCAGTTGCGCCTCGCTGGTCGTACTCTGATCATGTCCTCCAACCATTCCTCAGCAAAAATATTGCCGGCGTGGATGGGCGAGGGTGACACGCCGACCTGCGAAAAATCACTTCAAAATGCTTCCCATTCTTCCCGCTCCAAGACATTTTCCAAATCCAACCCCAAGAAAACCGAGCAACAGACGCCGCCATGCAACAAAATGAGGAATAACATAAAAAGAGGCATAAGTCGGGCAATTCGCTAAAGCACCCGGGAAAATACGTTCCCTCTAGGCCGGGTTGCCCTTGGCTCGTTTCGTCATTCGAGGTGTCGGTGGCTTGGTAGCTCGAGTCATTCCGTTCATCTGACCGTTGCCCCCAGGCGTGGGGGCTCCAGACCCGTCATCCTCAGTCTTGACTCCCGAGGGACGTCGTCGCTTGTTCGAGGCTGGTGATGTGTTGGCACTGGGACCACTGGAGCCCTGCTGGCTCTGTTGCATCTGCATAGCAGGCGCTTGCATATGACCAGGCGCTGGGCTGCCGATATGAGGAGAGCCTGGTAGGTTCATATGAGCAGCAGCGGGGCTTGCTCCTATGGGAAATTGCCCGAAACTCGGGGTTCGGGGACCACCTTGGGGCATCGGCTGTCCATTTACTGGCTGGGGAACATTGCCAATATTAGTTGAAACGTACTGATCCAAGGCTGAGTAAGGGCCTAGGCCCGGGTTGGAATGACAGAATCCGAATAAGGCGTTCATCTGCCCCATTACTTCAACGATCTGCGTCTTACATGTTAGCGCATTTGGTTTTGTATACGATCATGTCATCCTTACCTCAAGAAACTGAAAGACACCCTCCGTAACACCCTTGCTGTTCACTGCAGAATCCGGAAGATCGACAAGCACCTCTGGCGGCGCAATTTGCGGCGACTTGAGCTGTCGACCTTTACCCTTCTTGGATATTTCAGGAGAATTTTTGCCATCCTGAGAGTTGGCCTTGTGCCATTCCTTCATCCAATTATGAGCGGGTTTGGCGGCATCAATGACTTGCTTGCGCGAGATGTATTCTTCGTGTCCGGTCGTGAGAAACTCGAAAAGCTCAATCTTCTGCTCGGCGTCGAACTGCGCTCGAAGTGTGCCAGTAGCAACCAACTGGATAAAGTTAGCTTTGATCATTTGTTTCGCTTCCGAGACATACATGTGACCCTGTCTCGAACCAGTAGACAAGGCTGGCCTTGGCATTCTCGATGCAATGGCAGTCTCCAGGTAAGGGACGATCCGTGGTGCCTTTATCCATAATCAACTGCATGTTTCTCACACCGCCACCAAAGTGGGTGTGGAAGTATCGTGCAATGGCGGGGTATGGGATTTCGTATTGCTTGTCGGCCGTGTCCTCGGCGTCGGCGATGTGCAATGAGTGTCGGAAAACCCCATTTGGAGAAAAAAAGCGGACGACGAAATTCATCCAGTATGAAAGGTCATCACGGCCCCTCGGTCCCTATGGATGCTGGGTTAGTACATGTCGTGTGGGCGATATGCAAAGTGAACGTACTGGGAATCCACTCAGGTGCTCAGCAAACTGCATGAGCTTTAGTAGACATTGTCCCTTCATGCCCTCTCTCCGCTGCTGTTGCTGTTGCTGTTGTTGCTGCATCAATGTATTCGTCAATGCGAGTTGCTGCTGCGCGTGCTGCGCGGCTGCCGTCATTTGAGGCTGGGTTTGAGGTGTAGGTTGATTCTGAGGCTGAGGTTGAGGTTGGGGCTGGGGTTGAGCGGGTGTTTGGGCCCCTTGTGGTTGGTTCTGGCTGGCGGACATTTGATTCGGCTGAGCAGGGGTAGAAGCAGGTGTTTGGGCTGGCGTTTGGGGCCCGGTGGGAGCTGGAGTGCCTGCCTGAGAGGGCTGAGGCGTTCGCTGGGGCTGCTGACCGGGTTGCTGTGGCTGTGGCTGGGGTTGAGGTTGAGGCTGTCCTTGGGGCTGTTGACCCTGTTGATTTGCCATCTGGTTCTGGAGAGACGCTGCCATCTGGCTCTGCTGCATATTCGGCATCGCTTGCGCATTCATGGGCATCGGTTGGCCTGGGTTGGGACCCCCTTGCATCTGCTGAGCATGGGCTGCTTGCTGCTGGGCCTGCTGCTGGGCCTGCTGCTGTTGTTGTTGCGCCTGCTGCTGTTGCGCCTGCTGCTGCTGTTGCTGTTGAAGAGCGAGCTGCTGGGCCATCATGGCTTGGGCTTGAGGGTGCTGTGCCTTGGACAAACAGTTGTTAGTTATGGAATCTGTTGGTGTTGTGCGGTCCCAAAGCCAAACTCACCGGACCAAGTCTACCGGCTTGCCTGAGCTGATGGATCTGCTGAGGACTGAGCTGATTCAACTGCATGCCCATTGGCATGCCATTCACACCGCCTTGCATATTTGCCTGGAAAGCGGCTTGTTGCGCCATCAAGGCTTGTCTTGCTTGTTGGTGGTGGAGGAGTTGTTGCTGTTGCCGCATGGCAGCCATGGCGTTTGGATTATTAACTAAGGAATAGATACGATTAGTATATAGTTGTAAGGGAGTATGAAACGAGCGCGGACTGGGGCAAAGATTGAGGGGCATACATTGGCTCTGCAATTGCTGTTGTTGCTGCTGAAACATCTGCTGCTGCTGGGCAGGACTCAAGTGCTGTAAAGCGTGAGCATTTGGGTTCGCACCCGGCGGCATGGCGCCCATCAAGGCAGGGTTTACTTGTCCTGGGGCAGCAGTGACAGCCATAGGGGCGCCGAACTGATGAGGCATCCCTCCAGCGGGGGCGCCTTGTTGGGGGTTATGAGGCATGCCGGGAGCCATCCCAGGATGGCCAGCGACACCTGGATGTCCCATGCTGGCGGGATGCCCCGAGAAGTTTGGTCCCATACTTGTGGCCATCATTTCTCTATTCTTGGTCGACTATCCACCCGGGTGGATATCGACAATCGCGCTCAAATACTATTGCATAAGCATGCGACGTGGGCTCGTGATGGCGCAAAGACAGGTGTTACGCGGATGAGGATGCTGGTCGGTGGGGGTTGTGGTTGTGATGCTGTGCTATCCTTTTTCGCGTGTCGCGACGAGACGGACGGGCTGGAGAGGTGCCCAATGCGAAAACAGTCGGATGAGACGCGAAGCGGTCGTGGAGGAGAGTAAAAAAAGATGTAGAGAAATCGAGTCGTTCTATCACAAGGTCCGGCGGTTATGCGGAAAGTTGGCGTTGAGTCATCTGCAGTAATGCGTTGAGGAGGGTGGGTGGTGTGGTTCGCGATGGGAACAGTCGAGGCTGAGGAGAGGCGAAGAAGAGGACTTCAACTTCAGGCGGCAGGCGAATGATGTGACCGATGGTGCAAGTGGCACGCCACGAAGTCTTTGTCCGCCTGGAGCGAAGCCTGCCAGCACGACAGAGCGAGGGCGGCGAAAAGCGAGTGTTGAAGATGCCTCTTTTTTTTTTTTTGCAATGGAAGGTTGCGGATTGATTCGGGGATGCGAATTGGCAAGAAAGGCAGATTGTCGGAAAACCTCCAGGAGATGGCGGAGGCGTGTGCCGTGTGTGGGAGACTGGAGTGGGCGTAGGCGTGGGCCTGGGCCTGACCGTGACCGGGTTTGGGTGCGATGTCACTTGAAAGGATGATCCGCTCGCAGGTACAGATAGGGACTGGCTGGGGGTCCGCGGTAGAGGAATTTCCCGCGCGCTTGTCGGGTCCTGAACTTGTAGTTGATGCGACAGCGACAATGACAGTGACGCCAACAACAGACAGCGAACAAACGATCCAGATGCGTTTTGACGGTCTGCAAGGCAAAACGAAAGGGAAGGCGTCCGGGGGGGAGAAGGAAGATGGGGGCGGAGCCAAGAGTTGGGTTGGGTAGAGTCGAGCGTTGATTAGTAGAGTAGGGGGAGACGAGTGGGAAAGGGGAGAAGAGCCGACAGAGAGGGTCGAGTTGATAGATGCAAATCGGGAGACTGGGACGCCGATGGCCGGCTGCTGGGCTGAGAAGACTACCGGGTTAAAATGGCAGAGGGGCAGAGGCAGAACGGAGTAATTAGGATATCGGAGATAGTTGAGGTTGGCCACACCACAACGAGAGGCTTGCTGTCTGAAGTTTCCCAAGTCGGAAGCAAAAAGCCAGTCAACTGACAAAAGACCAAGACGAGACGGCTGAGTTCGAGAGAGAACAAGATAGAATCAATCGCGAACCTTGGGAACCGGGGCACTCTTTTCCTCTCTTGTAGCTCTCACTTGCCTGCGTCCGGCTTCGTGGGTCGAGGGTCGTGGGTCATGGGCTCTCAGGGCGCCGCTGAGTGGGTACGCGGAGCTTGGGTGAGCGAATCGACAAGAGTGGGAAGACTGCCAGCAGAATCTGGAGGCATCAACTGATTGTAGCTGGCACTCTGATACAAAGCGGATCTGCGGCCCGCTTAAAGTGGACTAAATATGTAATTATCCACTATTGGCATGGCTTCTGGAAATCTCCTGCGCCAAAATAGATTAAACACATCCGATGCGACACATCACATTATTTTGTCCCCTCAATTCTGTCAGCCGAAACTGGGTGGCTGGGCTCCTCTGAAATTCGGTTAAGCCCTATTCCAAATATCGCTATAGAGAGGCTCCATCATCCCTATCCAATCTCAATCGTGCCCCAGCACGCGACCTGGCGTTATCGCGCAGGCGCGTTCTCATGGCTTTTTCACTAACGAGATACACTGACGAGATGCGGTTCCCAAAATACCTCTCCAGACGACCCAATGGGGGTACAAAATCCAATTGATGGCGTCGCCGTGTGTGTCATTTACTCGTCTCATCCATAGGTGTTACCTTCCCTTCAGACCAAGTCAGGCGAGTTCACTTGTCTGGAGCTCGCCTGAGGCACATTGTACTATAACTGCACAGACATACAAGCATTGCCCTACGAAATAAAACAAAAAAGCAAAATTTTGTTTAAAAAATTTTAAGAGTTCCAAACCCGACATCAAGTTGCAAACGCGAACCAAGTGCTCAGCCTATCAATGTTGCCGTCCCCTTGCTTGCCCCTGCGCCACAACCTATCCCAGATGCCATTTTCCCACAAGCGGCGCAAACCCGCATCCAGCGAGACGGCTCACTGGAGACGCATCCCTGGCTTTTGGGTGAGACATTGCCATGCATTTATCGCGGCAAGCGGCACAGGGCGTCGGCCACTAATCCCATAGCCGTGGGTCAAATCACGTGACTAAAGCACAGTGTGCTGTATCGCGGAAAATTTTTGCTGGCACTGTTATCCAATATCTTCTCTCAAATTGAGCCTCAAACTTTTCTCTTCCAACCACATCCCTTCCAACTTTCCACCACCGCCTTTATCTTCGCGTGTGCTCGACGAGTATGCTCTAGATTCGACGTTTGCCTTTGCAAATTTCAGCTTCATGATCGTTGAAGCGGCAGAAGTCGAAGGGATCTTGCAGCGTTGCTCGGACGGCAAACGCGTTGGTCTGGCGGATTGGACGCAATTTTCTCCCAAGGCGCATGCAACCCAAACCGCTGCGTCAAATTTTGAATGGTAAGACACCAATTTTCCCCCTTTCTCCTGCAGCATCACCCATTTCCCCCTTACATGATGACACTTGTAAACAAGTCTTCTTTTCCCAACCGAATCGACCATGAAGAAATTCAGTTCTGTTCGGGCCTTTGGCCTGTTACTTGCCAGTATCTTGTCTGATTACTACACCATCACAACTCTTTTTGAGCTCAAACTTGGTGTGTGCAACATCGCTGACAGTCGTTGCCTACAGATTTTTTCTCTCTTTTCATTTTTGCTATCAAGCCCGCCTATGACTAACGAATGCTCATCGGAGTTGGTGACAAATCTAATCTGTGAGTAACCTATCTTCTTAAAACACGACAACACTCGTGAGATGATGAAATTTTCCATCGCATTCGCAGTTTCCACTCGAGTCCCATTCGAGCCTTTTTGGGACAGATGAGGGTTTAGCACTTCCTTGGATGTCTTATCACATACCCATTCTTCGTTTTTATTGCATTGAAAATTCATTTGAGGACTACGCTAACTGAACGAAAAGAAATTTCAGCTGTAATTTCCCTGTCTGCACAATAGAAATGAAAAATATATCTTTATTCATTGAATTATGTTTCCCTTTACCATGCTCTCTGTATCGTGCTCTTGTGATGGATGCCCAAAGTAGGTGACTCGTAAGCGAAACTATTGAAACTATTTTTCTGTAGTCAAGGCAACGAAGTGCACGAAGAAGTCCGAAAAAATAAAATGTGTCTTATGCCTTCGGCTGCGTATTTCGCGATCTGGGTCCTTGGGATGGAATACTGTTCCTAGAGTAGACGGACACTGTTTTGTCGTGATGCGCCCAACTATCCTAACGAGCACGGGTAGCGAGAGGCGACAGTCTCTGTCATACATTCTTTGTCAAGTTGATTCTGCTTCTTGAACTAATCCACCTATCCAAACGCCATTTCTCACATTCATTTCGTTCCATACATATTTTCGACGTTTTCAAAATGACAGCTAGTAGATTTTTCAAGCAACCCGAACCTCCTCCCTCAGGTCTTCCCTCCTTACTCTCCCACCAACAATACCTCTACGATTCCGTCCTGTCCTACCACGTCCCAACCAATTAAGCTTGAGCATCTTGCACAACTCAATCATCTTATCGTTGCCTCCATAATCCGGATCTCCAGCTTCTAAACCCCCAAGGCTAGAGAGCACGCTCATGCACTGCAGCATTCGACCGACCATGTCAGTAACGTGCTTGGAGTCATCAACGACATTTTCTTGCTCGCGTACACTCCCGAGCAAGGACTGAGACGGTAAACCTGAGGGTGTGAAGGGTCGAAGGGGCTGACCATCGCTTGCGTGGCTGCCGAAGCTGACGTTGCTGATGGCGCGGCTTCGACCACCTGCGGAGCCTTCACCTAGTAGCGTCGTGCTTGTCGAGTTGTACGACGCGACGGAGGGGTCGAGGGACATGGCAGTGCCAGGACGGGCGGAGGTGAAGGACTCGGAGGGAGAGGTGGATAGGGCTGCTTCGGGAGGAGGGGAAGAGAGAGCCGAGTTTGCTAGGACTGAGGGTAAGAAATCAAGAGAAAGGCGAGAAAAGATGGTTTTGAGTGTCTCGTAGCGAGGGAGAATGACAATATCGCGGTATGCGATAAGGACCAGCCTTCTGACGTCAAGAACTGTGGCGGCAGGTGTTACTCGTGCTTGCTTGTCTGATGAAGAACTTAGCTGTAAGATGCCTCCCCAGAAGTCCCGCGCTTGATCACCCGTCATAAGAGTGCCATTACCAGAGACTTCTAGGTCTAGAGGTAGAAATACGGCCTGCATGTAGGGTAGAATGGACGTAAAAGTGAACATCCAGAGCTCGACCAATGTTGGGATGAAACGCTCCTCTGGAGTATTCCGCAGTGTCCGGTCGAGTGATGAGAACCCGGTGCTGAGCAGGTCTCGTAGATCATCGAGCATGGCGTTTGGCGATCTTCGGTGCATACACCATTGAATATGCATCTGCACAACCCGGTTGAAGTCCTCAACAGGTAGCCGAAGATCCTCCCCTTCAAATATAACAAGTAACTTGGCCTTAAGGTAGGGCCAGGCATCGTCCAACGACATGTGGTTATGAAGACCTAATTTACCCGGGTCTACTGGATCATACATGGATGATTGCTGAGAGAGCGACGGCAGACTACTGGGACCAGGCCATTCGCTCTGGTGACCGAAGCTTCCTTCATTCTCAAGCCTGACCTCGGATCGCTCTGCGAGCTTCTTTTCTTTTTTAGCTTTGGAAAAGCCGGACGAATTTGGTCCGGGACTCGCTGGAACATTGAAGTTGTATAGAGGATTTGGCGCGTTTGGATCGGTTGGCCTTGAATTGCTGGCCGCTGATGAGAGCGGAAGATGATACTCATCCTTGAGTTTGTGCTTCTGCCGTGACAGGAAGTGGTGCTTTTTCTCCTTCTCTTTTCCTCTTCCCCCATCCTCCGTCTGCGATTCAATAGGCCGGATTGTAGCCGAAGAAGAGTTGTTCAGGTTGTATATGGACTGATTACTTGGCTCAACCAAACTACTGGTGCTAAAGTTGCCGCGTTGCAGTGCAGACAACGCCGAGCCTATTTTGCCAGGGCTGGGGAGCGGCTTGTCTTTGGTTTCGCCCTTGGTTCCAATTTTGGCGGGGCGGGAGAATAACTTGACCTTGGGCTTTTCAGGCCTTGGCTTCTCCGATGCTGGTGGAGGAGGAGGGGGCTGAGAGTATGGTTGGGGTGATACCGAGTGAGGTCCTCGGGGTGAATTGTGTCCCGACCGTGGGAAGACTACATTTGCAGCCGCCGTCGCTGCAGAGGAATGCGAAGTCCCGTATCGATCAGGGTGGTTGTTATGATTCCCGAATCCGCTATCTCGTGGCGCGCTCGCTTCCGTCAAGCTCAGCATAGGTGGACTTATGGGACCCTTGCCTCCGCTGCCTCGACGAACGGCTTCGTTGGGATCACCGGGAAACGGCACCGTCTGAGATCGATGTCGGTTGTGCTGATTGTTCTGATGCGACATGACAGCCGCCTGAGCGGCAATTTGACTGGCAGACATCCCCGAGGCTGAGGCAGCTGCTTGGGCCGCAGCGGCAGCCGCAGAGGAGGTTGTAGATGGCGGACCAGTGTGATGTCCCATACCGACATGCGAGGTGAGGTTCGAGCTATTTGTCGATGGGAGAGTAGAATCGAAGAGGCCCTGGGTGGCAGAGTGTTTGCGTGAATGTCCCTTGAGCAGTGGTGGACCTGACCCTTGGGTGACGGCACGAGTGCCCTGTGGTCGGGAGTAGTGATGATGTTGCTGCAGGCTTGCGCAGCTCGAGTTGGTATGGTTCGTAAACTGTGCGTAGATTGGGGTCGCAGGCGACGAAGATTGCGGATGTTGTGTCGGTCGTGACTTGGGGATGGTGATGGATGGGCGGGCGATCGAGGTGTCGTCGTCCTCGCTGTCGGAGGATTCGACGCGGCGCAAGGCGGGGCGAGAGGAAGTGGAGGACTGAGACGGTTGCGAGGAGGTGGTAGAAAGGGGAGTGAAGCTGCCAGGGCCGCGTGGCGGCTGGGTTCGCGTTGGTTGCATAGTTGTGTTGATGCGCAGAAATGGCCGTTGTTACATCCTGATCATGCTTAATCCAAGCGAGGGATGCCGCTGATGGAGAAGCGGCGGGGCTGGCGTTACCAGCGCGTTCGTGAGGAAGAAGGGTGCCGAACTGAGTTCGTTCGCCCCGAGCTTTGTATTCTCCTAAGCTGGGCCGGATGGAGTTGTTAACTGCAACTCCCCGTTATGCGCCGTGTGGCTGTAGAATGGTGAAACTTGATGTCATGTTTATCTGCTGTCGATATCTCGAGCTCGCTTGCGGCGCTATCTCCACTGGGCACCACAGCCACTACGTAAGGGCCTTTGGATCCTGCCAACGTCACCTTCTAAGCTGGCAATGTCAGTCTGTTGCACATAAAACCCGTGGATAGGCGGCTTCGCCTCGAATGGAGAAATAGGTCTATGAAGTGACATTGAATATTATAACTTAAATTGATTCTATGGTTAGGATGCGCTTCTTTCGTCCTTATTAGCTTCGTGGTGTGGTCCTTTCTTGCGACCTTTTGAGTATGGGCTATGATGAACATACAGTAGATTCGAGTAAAATCTTGAACGGAATACGGATTATGATACGCCACATTCCTTGTGATCCTTCACATAGATTTTGACCTCCGAGAGAAAGTATCTTTGTAGCTGTGATAGCGTAGTGACTCGTCTTTGCTTGTAGAGTGGCTGTGAGGTTTACAGCGCGGAGTTGGAGAACTTGATACCTGAGAGAGCTAATGAGCGTTGTAGAGAATTGTTTGTAATTTCGCGTGGAAATAGAGAGAATACAGGACTAGTAAAATTGAGATACCGGTATATCGTTCTTGACTTTACTTTTTCTGTCTGGTGTCATGGTTATAGCAAAATACTGGTACTTCAAGAGCCACATCTTTGACGCACCAACCCCGCGCCGTCCCTCCAAACCCCACCTCCAAAATCCTCTTAAAGCTCCGTCTTCAACCTAGCACATCACCGCCGTCCCTGTTCTGCCTAACCTCAAACTCCCAAACCTCCATCATGTCCTCCTCCAATACTCTCACCGGCTCCTACGCCTCTCCTACTAATGTTCCCTTCAGCGTCTCTCACTCCATCACTGCACCGCAATCCAACCCACCCTCCGTCGCTGAGAAGACAACCTACCTCGCTTCCCTCCGCGCCGCTGTTACGGATGCCCAGGCCCAGATCAACAAGGAGCTCACCGAACGAATGGAAGTGGACAAGGCTCGTGACGCTGCTTCTGCTAAGAACGGTGTCGTCGACGATGCCAAGGAGGAGGAGAACTATGGCGAGGAGGTCCAGGAGGACGAGGATTAGGACTCTTTGACATCCACGTTTGGGATGCAATGAGATCGTAACGGGGCGACCCGGCGGCAGCGCGGCATACTAAAATGGCGGTGCCTCGACATATGTGGCCTGTATTTGGGTATTGATGGCTAAACTACACTGGCTACTACCTGATCCATCCTATGCAAATGCTCCTTAAACAAACCCCCCTTTACGACTCGATATACACACGAACCTCGACAAGTGCTCCCGACCAAAAGGGATGCAAGAAAAAAATCAAAACACAGAAAAGGGAATGGATATCTAGAATCCTCTACCCCAGCTCGGTACCCGCGACGATTCAACCTTGATCCCCGTGGCTCGGTTCAGACAACCATAGTGGACCACCGTGTTGTCCGCAAGAACTGCAACCACGCTGCCCCCGATGCGCATTCCGCCGCCTAGCTTCTTGTGGCATACGACGCAGTGACGCTCATCTGTGATGGTGACATGCCGGTGACGTCCACCCTGACCATTCGGCGCACCATCGCCAAGATGCAGCCGCGCGGCGATGGAGATACCTTCTGCCTTGCGCAACCCAGCGACAATGCGTGACTCATTGACGAGGGTGTTAGCCGACCGGATACGGCCACGGAAGTACGATTCGAGTGAGCTGACTGGGAGGTCGTCAGGAATCAAGCCCAGTGTCGACGTTGCTGGGAGACGAGATCCGTGTCTCGAGAGGAGGTCCAGCGCGGGTTCCAAGTTGGGCTTGTTTGGCGGAGATGGTTGGAGATAGAGCGAGAGTAGAGTATGATAAATAGATGGTGTTGTATCTTCCGGATCCTCTGACTCTCCCTTCGTGTCTGCTTGAGATGGCGAAGGACTTTCCTGAGACTTGTGAACGCGATTGCAGTAGCTACACAGTTAGCTAACGTAATCTTTAAAAACTCCTCGCAGACATGCATGTACTTACTCTTCTGCCTTGGCGTAGTCTTTCATCTTGAACACATATATCTCTAGTGCTTGCCTATGCTGACCCATATTGCTGAGTACTACAGCTTGAGCTTCGTAAAATGCAGGATCTGGTTTCAACTTTATTAACGGACCCTCGCCACGAATCGGTTTCATTATAGAGACTTACCTTCTCTGGGAATTAATTGGAATGCCTTGCTCAGGCTGTACACTTGCCTTGACTCCCTCAAAAACGTTACAAAGCGTACCATCAATGCATCCCACTCCTCGCTCTTTTCCATATCGCTCAGATTCTGAACATACAACTCGACGAGACGATTGTGTAGATCGGGCGTCATGTCTTCTAGCTCGTTGATGATGTGCTCGAGATAGTTACCCTCAAGCTGTGTGTCAACTCTGCGCAAGAACGCCACAACATCTTCCCTGGGCAGCGTCTCTGCGTTCTCGGTGTCGCCGGTGAAAATCTCGAGTGCTTGATCTGGACTAATCTTGAGAGTCCATTCGGCATATTCGAGGATGAGACTGAGTTCTGAGGGGGGGAGGTTTTTGAGATACTGAATCGTACGTTCCGGGCCGTGGAGTGTCGGCGCAGCTTCATCAGGCACCTCTGCGGAGCCGAATCTTCGAAGAAGCTGCAATGCCTCCTTGTGTAGTTTCTTGCCGTTAAAGAAATCGACCAACTCCGTGTATCGATTATGTTCCAAAAGTTTCTCGTTCACCACCTCGGGGTCACAAAAGTTGGGAATGCGGAATAGTGAGCCGGCCAGCGTTGGCCGTGAGTACATATAAGAGCGGAATAGGGTCGTGTCAACGAGACGGAAGGTTTCTCGCAACTCTTCCTCTTGCTTCTTCTCCGAATCATTCAGACTCATCCTCAGGAAATTCTCGGCAATGTCTTCTGAAGAATCGCTGCGATCAGCTTTGGGCCTAAGCTTCCCGGTAACTGGATCAAGGGCCGCCTGTAAACGAGTTCGAGTGCCGACCAGGTAGCTATTGAGCTCCAGAACTGCATTCATCAAATCCTTTCCTTCAATCGGTCCGTCTTCACGAGGATTCTCCTTCAAACTCGCTATATCATCCGGATCTACGCCCTCCTTTCTTGAGGATGTTATTGATGCAGTCTCCGACAGAGGCTTTTTGTGGCCTCCCATTAACAGTTTGGCAAAACCGCCAAATTGCGGGGATGAAGATACATCAGTAACTCCTTCTTGGGCATCCAAACTGCTTCTCGCCCCGTTCTTCTTAGGTATTTCGGAAGATTCCTTCTCATGAGCCTCCTCTCCCGACTCTCCTGGTTCTTCTTCTTCTGGCTCCTCGAGGTTTGACCAGGAAGATAATTCTCCGGCGATTTCAGGAGGGTACAGCTTCAATACTCGCTCAGGTGGCGCATGGACGTCCTTCTCATTGAAGAGATCCATAGATTGTCGGTAACGCTTCTTTTTAAAAAGCATTTCCGCCTTGAGCATCTTGACCTCTCGGAGGGTCTCTGTCTTGTTCTTTAACAGCGCATCTTCGAGCATGCCAAGAATACTGATGGCTTCGTCGAATTTGCTACCATCCACAAGCTCTTGAATCTGTGAATCGTAGTCTGTAGCACCCATCTTCCAGACACATCGCTCGCTCGAAATATGGAATCCCTTGCCTGCATGTGCTAAACTGACGGTAGGTGGCGGGAAATGTAGCTGAGCTGCACCCGGTAGTGACATGCTTTGTAATAGCGCCAATGTGTTCGGATTTCGAACTTCGAGAGAACCTTTGGCGGGGGGCTGTAAGGCTAGAATATACGGATACGAGTATCCTATCGAGTCGGGCGCAGACTGCCATGGAATCTGTCTTTTCTCTAAAGGCTTTCCATTGTCATCGATGAACAGCGTGTTGATGTCCTTCGCCAGCAACATCTCCCCGTCTGCAAGCTTCGTGACTAACGGCTTGGGCATGTATCCTCCCAAGCCCATATATCCCATGCTAGCGCTACTCATTGCGCCAAAACGACTCGTCTGACCTGCTGCTGGGCCGGATCCTGGGCTCACGATCTCCTCGACTTCGCGGGTTACAACGTTTACCATGACGTAACCACCATTCATACCACACACCAACTTGGTGGCATTTGCCCATGTCATGGACCGGATCGACTCTGCTAGAAGCACCTCGCCCACATCCTCCGATAACTCGCTCTCATGCCAACTCCATAGCAGCAGTCGCCTCTTGACCGCAACGGCTAAGCGACTGATAATTTCAGGAATCCCGGTATCGGGGTCCTTGACGATGTTGGACGTGACAGCAAAGCAAGACGCGTTCTTGGTCCGCGAAAGCGTTTCGATGTGATTATATGTCTGGAGGTCGTGGAGATGTACGTGCCAGTTGGAAAGCGACACAATGGTGTTGGCCTCCTTGATGATCGCCAGCTGCTCAATGGCGCGTGTCGAGAATCGCTCAACTTCACGTAGGAGGTCGGTCGATTTCACAGGGGGCTTCGTGGACGAATCGGTACCGTTGGTGGGAGGAGTGGCGGCGACGGTATCGGAATCAGTATTCGAGGCGTGGCCGTTGGGTGGTTGTTCAGGGCGAAGCTCATTGAGACGATAGACCCTCAAGGCACCACTGTTAAGGCCGACGAGAACGCGATCCCCTACAACGCCGAAGCGGTCAATATTGGTTTTTGAAGGGAAAAAAAAAAAGGTGTAATTATATCTCGAAGGATGCGTGCATACCGTAGGCAAGAATAGTTTCAATCTTAGACTTGTCCCGCTGCCGCAGCTCGATGATCGGCCTGGCAGTGAATGCGGAGAGCATGGCGACGACGGCCAGCTCGAAGCTGATGGGGTTACCTGGAGGAGAGGCGCATCAGAGAGAAAAATAAGTGAGAAGTCGCTCAGAAACGCCTGGCAGGAATTAAGAGGGTGCGATGCTTGGTGAAGAGAGATGTCATCGGTAGAAGTCATGCGCCCTTGCAATTGGAGTGAAGTCGTCGGATGTTGGCGACGGCGACGTCCTCGGCGGAACCCTTGATCGACGTCAGTCATCGGATGGTCAGAGCTCCATGCATGGTACAGTATGACAGTGCGAGCTCGCACCTTTATCAATTTCATCATCATTTGCACCCAGGGTTTATTTTATTATTATTTTTTGATTTCAATTTCAATTTCAAGATCAAGTTAATAACACCAGACCTAGCAAGAAGTTCATAGACTTGAAATAACTAGTAGATGCCTCTATCCCACCCTTCCTCTATAAATAATCCTCCTCCAAGTGAGATCATTCCACCATCATCTAATAAATAAGGAAATGGTTAAGTAAGACCTGTATAGCGGGCAATGAGAACATTATGTAATAAATTCCGTCCCCAGCTTGTGCTTACATACCATCTTGCAATCCATAAATACTCTACGTTCATCTGTAAGCAACTAATCAAGGCCGGCGACTTGCATGATGCCATAGCCCAGAGTGGTTACGACAACAAGAGTAATGATGCTGCTTGGTACGCCGCGGCTGATGAAGTGTTTGACTTGCAAGTATCGCTGGCCAAAGGGGTCTTCCTTCATAATAGCAGCTAGACATTTTTAGCGCAATGCAGATATTAAGATGCCACGAATACTTACTCATGTTGGGGAATCCACTTGTAGGCAAGCCCATGGCTGCACTGCACATGAGAACGCCTCCCATAACCAACAGGTTGGGGTGAGGCTGGTCCATAGCATCACCAACATCAAACACGAGAGGCAGGAAGATCAAAGCAGCCACGGTGTGACTGATGAAAGTGGCGATAACTAGGATCAGGCTCGAAAAGACAATCAACACACCGTAGACGCTCATGCCTTCGACCTTTCGAGAAACAATCTCGGCCAGGGTGTGTAGGAGACCAGATGATCGCACGGCCTTGCCCAAGGACAAACCACCGGCCGCTAAAATTATAATGGTCCACGGGAAGTTGTTAAAGTCCTCTTTGGTAAGAATACCGATTCCAAAGAAGAGCACGATAGGAATGATGGCGATGACACCCATATCTCCGAAGATATCCTCGAGCTGATGACTTGCACACCACAGAGCAATGGTCGCGATGGTGACAACAGTAACAAACCACTGCAATGCAGTAAATTTCTCCTTAACAGGTCGGATTGGGGCAATTGTTGTGCCTTTACCAGGCTGAAACGTGATGACGAGCAGAAGCCAAATTAGGATGATGGAGACGGCGCCAACGGGAATAACAATGAAGAACCACTGAAGCCAGGTGGGAGCAGGTTGCATGATGCCCATGGCTACAACGTTCTGTGGCGAGGCAATAGGAGAGAGCATACCACCGATATTAGAGGCTAGCGCAATACCAATAATGAGGGCCTTGGACATGTTGGAATCCGAAGGCAGGGTGCGTAGCATGGGCTGTGCGAACATTAGTTCCTAACTCATTTGAGTTGGATATATTTCCTCAGCGTACTCACCTCAATAATGGAATAGCAGAGAACTGGAGCTGCCACGTTACTGATGAGCATGGACGCAAACGCGGCCACGAACATGTTAGCTAACAGAACCGTCTTCGGATCAGTGCCAGCCTTGCTGAGAACAAGCGTCGCTAATCTTTTATCAATAGTGCATTTGGACAGTGCAGCTGCCAAGGTGAAGCCACCGAGGAGCAGCATGATGACTGGAGTCCACATGGCGGCGAAGATGTCTCTAGTAGCCTCCTTGGAATCGAGTCGCCTCGGGGGTTTACCAGGTGTCTCATCACGCACAATATTCAGGAGGACAGAGAGGAAGGGAATCAACATCGCCGTCACGAACAAAGGGAGGGTCTGCGAGATGATTAGTCTCAAGGGGGCGGAAAATATGAACTACGCGTATTACTCACCTCGGTGGCCCACATCAAACTAACAAAGACAAGCATCGCCAGACAGTTCTGCTGTTCAGGCTTCTCCATCAAGGGTAAATACAGAAGAACGAAGAAAAGGGCAAGACAAACGACAAGAGTCCATAAAGATGTGCTTGCCAGCCACGGGGGTAGGGTGATTCCCCCGAATGGCGTACGGATGCGAGTCACTAGGGGGGCCTTGGCCTCGTCGCCTTGCAATCTCCTAGTTGCACCGGACCGATCTTGGCCAAGTAATGCCTGCCCCAAGCCAGCAGCCTCAGCCCTGCGCTCGATGCCGATGAGGTCGCGCCATACGGTGTTGCGTTCCCAAACGACATGCTCTCGGAGGTGGGATCGCAGGTCTTTGCGGGCCAGGTCTTCGTCACCGTTCGTAACAACGTCAGTGTACGCCTCTTCCATCTTGGCAATATTCTCTTCAAGCACTCGCTTAGTGTTCTCCTTGAAAGGGTAGGCCGACTCAACGTGCGCCTCGATATAGCTACTTTTGAGCTCCTTGTCGAGAATCTTGTCAAACTTCTTGAGAACCTTGTTGAAACCGGTACGGTTGAGCTGGACGTACGATTTCAGCTCGCATAATGAGACGTAGAGGCTGACAATGCGCCTCTTCAGCATGATGCTCGATGAGAATAGCCCCGACGAAAACATGACGGACTGGTCACCAAAGTCCTCTCCGGTACTCTGTCTCCTGGCGGAGCGATTGAATTCCGTGGAGGCGTTCATATCAAAATGCATTCCCCTGGCGCTGAAGCTGCTCCTCTTACGACCACTATTCCTTCGCTTTGTAAGGCCAGTAGTCTCATCCTCATCGCTTCCGCTATCATTGTCGGAGCTACGACTATGTGGGCTACGGGAGCGAGGGCCGAGGGTGCGTTGGGCATCGGAAGATAGGCGACGAAGGTAGGGTCGGTCCTCAACGGCGCATTCATCATTGATATCTTCAACAAGTTGGGCTGCCTCCTCGAAAAGTTCCCTTTCCTTGGAGGCGTAAAAATTGCAGATCTTATCAAGTTCTGCGTTCAGGGCCTTGGAGAAGAGCTCTTCCGGGCCCTCTCGGCCAATGAGCGGTCTTGATTCAGCATCGCCGGCTCGGGTCTGGTGGATGGACTTTTCAAGCTGGTAGATTCTAGGCACGAGGTGATCAATGTCAGCGAAGAGAGGTTGGTATGGGGCGGAATATGCGATGGCGTACAGCTTCTTAAGATTGCTGTAAGCAATATAGTAGCTGCTCCAGTCAGGAACAGCATTGAATTGGATACTGTGAGAGAACTTCATCTCGTCTTGCTCATCGAGCCACCGGCGCTTTTCGTCTCGTTTTTCCTGTCCCCGGGCTTCACGCTCAATAGCTTGATGTCGTGCTTCGAGAGGCTGATAATTAACTAGCTCGTACTCGTCGCCGATGTCTTCTTGTTGATTGGTCGACTTGGTTTGGCGTCTGCGATTAGGGTTGGCCAGCGCCAGGTCGTCGTGGAGGTCTCGCGCGGGAGCGGGAGTGGCAATCCCTCCTCGTCCACGAAGGCCTGTCAGATGCTGAGTATGGTGGCGAGGGCCAGGGTGGCTCTGAACGGCTTCGTCAACGTCGTGAATGAGAACAGCGTTGGGAATGGAGGAGGAGGGATTCTCATGGGAAGTCGGGGTGGGAATGGTGGCGACGGGGGAGGAGCGAAAAGGGCGAGGTGTCGTGTGCCTTTTGTCTTATGCCATCGAGAGCGGAGTCGAGGTGGGTGGGAGCGGGAATGTCGCCGGTGAGCTATTCACAAAAGCTTAAGCAGGGAAGTGACACAGAGCGGCAAGCTGCGATCCACACAAGTTCACCCGTTGCAAGCTTTGTTCTCTTCGTTCGTGGGACGTGTGTGGATGTTTGGCGTTGGCGTCGGCGTCAACGTGGGCCTTCGGATCGGGGGAGGAATTGCGGTGGTGTGCAGTGGCGGCGGGCACTTCACACACTAGAGCAGAAACCTCACTTACGGGGGATAGTTTCTTGGATTCCCCCTCCCATCCTTGATTTTGCGATTGGATGTTACTGTCCCTTCTCAGCTCAACTTGACGATGAGCGAACGATGGATTTGGCGCTAAGTCATGGTTAAGCAGGAGATCAAGGCAAGCAAAGGCTGACGGGCTTAGAGTAAGGGTTACGTATAGTGAACGACCCTGTACAATTACGTCTCCGTGCAGCCCTGAGTCCAATCACCCAATGGCAGCTTACGGAGGCCTGAGACCCTGGCTTGAAGCGGCAGTGAGCCTGTAAGAAAGTAGGCAGTGGAGCCCTGTGCCGATACGGATCACAGTTATCTGGGACCTGGGATTTGACCTCACCCCACAAAAGAGGATGGACGGGACGTGGGATTTCGGGTCACAGGACGAAGTTCATATCTATTTCTAGTTGACACTGCAGATAAGATTACGAGCAGACCTTACTCGATACACACAATTTGAAGGGTGGCGGCAGGCAGACAAGCTGACTTGATCATGGTGACCTGGTACCATGACTTACAGCATTGTCCTGGAAGGCGTGGAGGTTGGACAGGGGCGGACCACTCAGGATCCGCTATCAAGACATGATACAATCTTATGGCCTCTCATAGGCCAGATTCACCACCCCATTCTAAGACTGCTTCCGCTCACCGAGCCTCAAAGATGCGAAAAGCATGCAGCCTGGACTCCATTTCGGTTGACACAGGTGACTACAATTGCTATATGGATACCGTATTTTCCATTAGAAGTGCGCACAGATTCGAAACTAAACTTCCCTTTCAGTCATTCTCATGACCCCGAACCATTCAATGGGCGCTGTCCAATGCTACTACATAGACTACCAATCCCACTACCATCCACCCACATCAGATTCCCGATGAGACCCTCATTTGGAGAGCAAACATCCAATACAATGCTACTTTCGCTGACGCTCTTCGGGTCTAACGCATCACAGGGTATCCATAGAGTCTGATGGTACTATCCATCGTGTAGTAGCAGGTGCCATTTCGTTCTATGGGTTGCAGGTCAACCTGTGTGTCGTGTGACCATTATTTGGAAGAACGAGTTCATGCTTGTGAAGAAATTGCTGCAGGAAGGAGTAAGCCTGTGTAACAAGCGGGCAGGAAGCCTAAGGGGTCAGTGATGGTCAAATACCGCTATTAATGTCTATTAAAGTGTTCTCACAATTTTGTGTAGGCCATCGCGTTGTCGATTGTAGTTCCTATATATTGAGTAAATCCCCTGGTTTACTTTTGAACTTCACCAATTAATGGGTATGCATTAAGTTGCACTTCTATTGAAACAAGAACAGAGGTGTTCCACGCTGCCAACATGAAGCAAACGTGGATGACGCTTATGCCTACCAGGAGCTAAGCATTTAGGGCTCGCTTCCCGTCTGATTAATGAAAAGTCTACACCGGATAACTAAGAAGGTGTTTGTCATTTGGCTACCGTATGAGATGTCTGGAATTACAAATCTGAACCCAACCACTCCCGTTGCCGTGCTGAAATGAAAGTTTTCACGCCGCCGTTTATTGATTAAAGAATCCCTCCGCCGGTATCACAAACAGTTGAAGTGTGGTCTAGATGAGTCAAGCCAGGCGCCCCCCTCACTCTTGCTATGAGCTATGAGTGTAGAAAAAAGAACTATTCCACTAGTTATAACGCAACATCGCGAATTGACTTCTACTATTGCCGATAAATAAAGAGATTCCCTATCTTACTTATTACGTGTCCGTACAGCCATCCTAGTTTCTGTGTGAGATATGCTCGGCTTCCCATATAAACAGCTAAACAATTTCACATCACAGCCTGAAAAGGAGTCCCAGGGAAACTAGGAATTTAAGAGCATTAAAAAGTGTGAGGTTTCTACTTGAGGCGTCGGCCAGATTCGCACCCAGCCCGCCTTTCTTATTTGCTATTTTAGCCGCATTGATCAACAATTTATTACTCAGGGAATCAACAATTCCGCAAAAATACTCCGCCTTGAAGCTTGATGTGAACCTATCGTTTCTCGGAGACTGCGCCAGGCAGAGAATTCCCACCAATGCGGAGAGTAGTCCTAAGGCAACAAATTTTACGAATAAATAAATGGCCCATATTCTAAGACGTAGAATTCTATAGTTCATTGTTGAAATCATGCAGAAAATCTAGCGTACCCGTCGGATATTATTCATGAGATCGAGAAAGATCTCCGACGGATCTCGCATTTTCGGCGAGTGTGGGCTTCTGGCTCCGCCCGTTCGCCGAACCACCGCTTGTGAAAGGTGGAAAGAGTTCTATATGAGCATACGGATCAATTTTCTGGCCAAATAAAGGCGTATGATCATAGTCTAGTTAGGGAATATTACGGTAATAAAAAAAAGCGTGCCTGAAGAACTGCCTCAGAGAGTGTATCAGAGGTGACATATTGAGTAGGATGTCGTTAGGAAAGAGTACCTTAGGAACTTTATTTGTATTCAATTGAACAAAATATTTATTAATGGGGAGATCTATCTGAAATTCCATTCCGATGAAGGAATGCCATTAAAAGCATGAGTGTTGAAATAGACTGCATTCAATTCATGTCGACGGAAACAACACAGCAGCCATAGGAGCATTTGGCAATTCCGATTATTAGCTAACAATAAAGCCGGTTTTACCTTTTCGCAAGCAATATACTACTCAATCTACTAAATAATCCGTCCGGCACCATGGTCTTGAAAAGTCAATATTTGATTACTCAGTCTTGTGAAATAATACAGGCTGAGAAGGATGGAGGAAAGTCGTGACACTCGCCAGATCCTCCAATAAGCCTTATGTATACCCAGCCTAAGGCTTGACTACAATAATTCCAAGCGTCATCTTATCGACCGCGACGGAGATTCGAATCTTCCGCTCGCCTACCAGCTCCTAGGTATGTACACCGTCTTTCTTCATCTGTTAGCCGTCCGAAAGGCGAGACTCTCGGCGTATCAAACGTCCTGGTGTATGAATATACCGTGATAATACATCTTCGATGGCCAGTGTGTGCACAACTTCACTACCTCAATGAAGTTGATGCCCTCATACGCGGAACTGGCGACTTCTCGATCCTGTAAGTAGCAAGGGTGGTCACCAACACCCCGTCCAGATGCGAACTTGATATATACAGGAAAATATTTTCTAATAGAGATCCATGAACAAGTCGGAGTTGTAAAAATTCGATGTTGCAGCCGCTTGTGAATGCGCTAAAGCTGAGGTCTTTGACTTTCAAGCGTCGAGCCTGATATGAAACCAAGGCGGCACTGAGAAGGGTAGTAAGCCGAGAAGAGGAAAGCTTCCTGAACGATCTTTCATTCGTAGAGTACACGGGGTTGTCGAATATTGGGGCGGACAAATCTGCCATCCTGCACTTGTAAGATTGAGAATAGCAGCGAGCCCTTGCCATTGACAATTTTAGAGAGGAACCACTTGGTAAAAGCGGATTCCAGTGGTACTTCAGTTAGATATTTAGGCTAAGTAAGTTTCTTCGCAATGTTTTAGACGTCGCTGTTAACCTCATAATGGTCACCGAACCCCGAGCTCGTCAGTGACCCATGATCCTTACGCCTGGGAAATAGGGTCCGCAGGACCGTATTGCGGGAGGATCCTGACTTTTAAGGGTCTCGCAAAGATGATGTCGGCTTTGATAACGTATTGGGATACAAATAGAGCACATGCAGCTTGAGTGATAGTAGTTGAGTTGGCGGGGGAAGAGTTAATAGGCACATAGGCCTTAAAACTGTAGCCAGCGGCAATATGAAAGCCAGGAAAAAGGTAAAGTAGGGAACCTACGACCATTGAGGGCTGTTAAGAAGCTCTCGATAGAAGATCTCTGAGATAGATCGATCCTTGCCGTGGAGAAACTTATCGGAGTGTTTTGAGCCGGCGCCGGGTGAGCCACAGTGTCATTGTTGAACAACTTGCTAACTCAATGAAAAATTGGACTTATGCCTCACTATCGTAAAAATCATGATACATGCGTAGTACAAAATAGCAGTGCCATTCACGGTGTTACCGGTGATAGAGTAGAGAAGAAGGGCTCTACCTAGTTCCCACTTCTTAGTCAAAGAGGAGGTATTCACTCACATCGGCGCTAGAGTAGCCCTTAACCTTTCCTTTAACCATAATGTGACCAAATCACAACTAGGACCCTTAAAATACGAGTATAAAGAGAGGGGAATTTCCCAGAACGACATCGAAGGCATTGATGGGGACAATTCGTAGTAGCAAGATCAGGAAGCTCAACGATAGTGAAGATAAAAATAAGAAAATCCTTGAGGGGAGCGTTAGGATAACCATCGTCGATAGAATGTACGTAAAGGCCATAGATATCAAAAGTTTCCACATAAGCTTCCGCTGGGCTCTATTCCTTGTCCAAGAAGGAGAGGTAGGTTTCTTCCTGGGAGATCTAAGATGCCCTAGCAGTTTTTTTTATAATACTATGGAAGATCTCAGTTAAAGCCTAGGCCAAGCCTTCCTTGCGAGCAGCCATCATAGCACGGATTGAATTACTGTCAACGGCAAAGAAGGTATCGTTGCTGTTGAGTTTGGTCTTGGTCCCTGGGTCTCTATTATAAGTGTGCATCAGCTGCTTCTGGATCCCAGTCCCAAGCTTTTCCCATTGACCCTCGCCGAATTGAATGCCCACCAAACTTCTTACGAGATGTGATTGCTAATCTCTTGCCTCTTGTAGTCTCTCCTGCTGGACATGAGCGAGGGCATAAATTAAAGGGCGATGGACGCAGCGGGAGAGCATACACTGAGGCACCATAGCACTTAGAATAGTATTAATATTAGAAAGGGTAACGGCCAGCTCGGTGGGAGGCTCAGCAAACAAACTTCTCGAGCCGGCAGATAGGTTTTTCGCAGACGGCATTTATAGACTAGCAACTTAAGCAACAATCCTAATCTTGGGATTGAGATATCTCCGGATGTAGTGTTCGACTTCAGCAAATATGATGCCAAGAATCCTAGAGCTATCGAGTTCGTCGGTCGAAAATCCTGACGTCCCAGATAACCGGTTTTATAAAGACGAGCCTGATGCCTGGAAAAGTCACTGTGTTAGGTAAGTATCTTAGTAAGATCATCAATAAAGGCTTTATATTAATGATAGGGATGTCCATAATCAACTTACTAACACCTCTGGCGGGAACTAGGCGGTTATGGTCTTCGTGGTCAACGTCCTATGACAATTGGCCAACAGCCTTACCGATAAGGATAGATACATGCCGAGAGGAACAGTCTTGTTCCATTACCAAAGTTGGCTGAGGTCCCTGTTTGTTACTCTAAATGGGGAGATCTATTGTTGATCGTGGTATTTAGGCATAGTTGAAAATATGATGAATTACTGTCCTCTCGAGCAACAGAGTCTGGAGTAGTTGAGGGTGCATGCCAGTTAGTAATTTCCAAAACCTTATTTGTACCGTGACCCCCAGATAGAGTAGTTTCCAGACTTTAGCAGCTCTACAACCTGTGTTATTTCGGCCTCAGGGGAAACAATTCACACTGATATCGGCAGTTTACGAGGCCCCTTTCAGACTACCATGTGTCTGGGCGGCGGCTGATAAAAAAACTTTGAAGTCTAACGGTAGTGATTGTGTACGTATTGTGAATTGATCGTGTTCGTGGAGACCATTCGAGGCTTGTGATGTGGTGTTCACTAGTTGTAGTGAGTTATTAAGTTAACTAGGCTCTCTGGGTAACACCATTGACAAGCATGGAACACCAGTCACCATAGTTACGCAGAAGCTCATCTTTCTGGAAAGAGCATGATCGAATTCATGCTAGAGAAATTAGTATTGGAAAACAGCTAAATCGCAAGTTTCCTAGGTTCTCGAAGTTGGAGTGAGCTCTTGAAAACGATGGAAGAGGATATTCAGGGCCAAGAGCAAATACAAGCCGTCAATCTTCATGAGCCGGGAGTCTGATTTAAAATACTTGTATTAAGGCTAACCCAATCATGGCCGTCGCGTGTCAGCTAAAAGGGTTGTGCTTACTAGCTTGTGACTAGAAACATCGCTATGTAACACCGTGATGTACTCTCAAATAATTTTCCGTTTGTGACGCGATCATAGGCAAAATTATCGTGGTTTGAACGACCCCCTCGATAATTTCTGCTAAGCAATGGCTTCGTTGTTACTTTGAACTGGATATTCGCTCCTGCTGCCTCAATCTGGGCGGTATAAATGAGTGACTGTAGCGGGTAAAAATTGGATCAGATCGGTTCAAAGTCAAGATGGGGTTCGTAAGTAATCGTGGACACAGAAAGTCTAAATCTCATGTTAAATCAGTTGAAGGAGCAAAATAACTTGCAGTAAAGTGACGGAAGAGCTCTTATTGAGACGAACATCTCGAGTTCCTCTCAGCACGTGGGAGCAACTCGAGCCGCGCGGTAGAAGCTCAAGATCACGAGGTGTCAGGAGTGCAGAAGCACGTTTGCGGGGCCCTAAAACTTTCATGACTGGTTCCTGCACCATGTTCGTCCGGGATACCGGTTTGCCCAGTCTCCAGGCGTGATGAACAAACAGCGTTCTGATTTAGACCGTAACCCCCACCCTCTATTCAGCAGGGTCTCACTATCAATGTAACATTAGCCCCAAGTCTAATGTCCTAACAATGCAATTTTTTTCTATAATAGACAAGACCGACTTCAGGAAACATGCTTATTATACCTCCATGAAGTGGGTAAAGCGTCAAGCGAACGAGGGAGGAAGTAAGTTCGAGGTCGGGTCATCACGTCCGTTCGAGGACGATGTTCCCTTCTCTCATGTGCCTTGTTGCATCATCAAAATATTTATCACAGGCCAAGGCCGAGTCTCTGCCCTCGAACAGGTTCAATGTCACTCAGTGGGGGTGGGTAATTGGAGCCACCAGAGACTAGCAGGAGGATACGCGGATAGTGTTGAGCTACCGGGTATTGAATCCTTCTCTGAGCTCATCCAAGAATCGAGGTTATGTGCGTCGACGGTCGACATGGCTTCAAGTTCTGACTATTATGACTGGATCTTATATGAAGGTTAGGGACCTCAAAGCCAGATGAGGGATGGTTCCAATCGAAATATCTTTAACCAAGACTGAAGTTCTAGCTAACACAACCATAAAATTGATCGAATTAATAAGAAAAGGCCGTAGTGGCATTAAAAGAGTGTCATGGATAATTACCATAGATCACAGTGAGATCTTCCCGTCCTTCGTCTAAGTTATTCACGTCCATCACACGACGTTCAGCCCGCATATAGTCGCTTCGAGGAATTATGCTATACGATCCCACCCAATAGGGCAGATGATGTGATGAGATAGCATCAAGCACAAACTACATATTCAAGTTTTCGCCCGAACGCTAGAGTTTGCCCGCCCTTGCTGTGAGCTATCCATTGGAGAAAGTAATACTAAACCCCTGGTATCGGCTAGGCTGCAGAAAATGGCAAGCTGCAGTGAACAGACCAGAGTCAGAGACGGTGAAGTACCTTTTTGTACCTTTCGGCACAGAGGAAGAAGACATGGACTAAATTAAATGACTTCCACACCCCCCCTCTGGATGGAGAGACTCCTAATGTGTATGTAATGAAGTGGGAGCATTTCTTTAGCCCCACCGAAAGGACGGATTGATCAGATAAAAAATTTTCGGCCGATCTCGGTCCGGGGGTGTACCTTTATGGGGCGAATTTTGACGACTGAAACTCCTCCATGTGGGCCAATTCATCTTATCTGATGATCAGATTAGATACTTGGAGCTTTCAAAGCACACTTTTCTAGTCACCCAGCAAGGAAATTTCGAGGCTAAGAAGAGCCCGGGCTTTGCTAGCTGGAGAACCGGTGTCCCACGGAGCATGATCGGGGTTGTGTTCGGAAGCACGACAGGAAACCGACGAGCTGGGAGGGATGATACATGGGATGACACTGGAGACATGGCAATGGAAAGTGGAGGAGACCCGAAAATCTCAGGGACCCCCAAAGAGCCCCAGAAGAATAGACCTAAGAAAAGCAAGGTACAGCCTGGCTACGGGGGCAGTACATGGGTAAAAGAGACGGATTTGGTGCAATACACGAGAACGGCGAACAGATTACGGACCGTCCCTGCACCACCACCAAGACCCCTGGATGTAATTGCCGCACCACCAGGCCAATTCAAGATTTTTTTTTCTTGCCCTCCAGCTCTTCGGATGGAGAGATGGCGTCCCACGTTCCCACGTTCTAAGGTCTCATGAAGCACTGAGGCAGTGGGTCTGGATGCGCCGGCTGTGAAAAACGGGTTAACACGGAGTTGCGCGTGTTTGTGGACAATGGCGTTGACGTCGAGACACGAGCCGTGGCCGTTGAGTTGCATAATGGCCTAGCAGTCCCAAGCTGGGGTGACGCTTGTCTTGCTAAAACTTGGAATGTCGTCTTTCAAAACTTCCAAGGGTATCGCCAGAGTTCCACGGTCTTGCTTGTAACCAACCCTCGACACAGTTCACCCATCATGACGACCGAACCCGCGCACATCCAGCCCGAGCCTACACAGCCGACCCAGAAGCTGTCTCTGCTCGCTGGTCCTGTTGATCCTCCTCTCGTCGATTTAACCCTCGGCGAGCTCCTCGAGCTGCAGACATACCAACATGGCAACCAAGAAGCACTCGTCATTCCGTGGACGGGCGCTCGCTGGACGTACAATGATCTCAACCAGCAGAGTTCGGCACTCTCGCAGGCCCTGCTCGACATGGGTATTGGCGTAGGCGACCGTGTTGGTATCATGGCTGGTAATTGCGAGCAGTACGCGGCCGTCTTCTTCGCCGTAGCTAAGCTTGGTGCCATTCTCGTCATTCTCAATAACACCTACACGCCAACTGAGGCCATGTACGGAATCAAATTCACCGACTGCAAGGTCTTCTTCACCACCCCGCGCATCGGCCGATTGGACCAGTCCCAGCTTCTCAACGACCTCGAGCACAAGACGAAATCCCCCAAGGTTGTCATGCTTCGGGATGACACGTCGGGAAAGTATGTAACCTATGACGAGCTGATTCAATCGGGTCGCCGGGCAAACCATCAACGGCTATATCGAGCCATGAGCAAGGTGCTCCCCCATCAAGTGGTCAACTTGCAGTTTACCAGTGGCACGACTGGCTTACCCAAAGCGACCATGCTCACCCACCAGTAAGCAAAGCGGAAGAACCCCGTCATCACTCCCACATCTAGGGAGAGGTACGGGATCGATTGACTGGACGGAAACTGACGATTTTTGACAGCAATTTGGTGAATAATTCACGCTTCATTGGAGATAGAATGCGCCTTACCCCAGCCGATATTCTGTGCTGTCCGCCTCCACTGTTCCACTGCTTCGGCCTTGTCCTTGGTCTGCTTGCCATCGTTACCCACGGTGCCAAGATTGTGTATCCGGCCGAGGTGTTTGATATCTCCGCAACTCTGCAGGCGATCTCCGACGAGCAATGTACCGCCGTCCATGGAGTCCCCGCCATGTTCGATTCGCTCTTCCAGGCGAAATGGCCCGAAAACTTCAACTGCGATGCCCTTCGCACCGGCATCATCGCGGGAGCCCCCGTGCCCCGCTATCTGATGGAGCTTCTGGTCAACAAATTTGGCATGACCGAGTTCACCAGCAGCTATGGTCTGACTGAGGCTTCTCCAACATGCTTCAATGCGTTTACCGACGATGCCATTGATCGCCGCCTGACCACCGTCGGCACTCTGATGCCCCACGCCCAAGCCAAGATTGTTGACCGTGATGGAAACACTGTGCCGGTTGGCGTTCGTGGTGAGTTGTGCATGGCTGGATATCAGCTTCAGGCTGGGTACTGGAATAACTCAGAGAAGACTGCTGAGTGCATGATCCGAGACTCTTCGGGTGTTCTTTGGTTGCACACCGGTGACGAGGCCGTTTTCGATGAGGATGGCTACTGCAGCATTACCGGTCGATTCAAGGACATTATCATCCGAGGTACGTAAAAAATCTTCCTTTTTCACCTTTAGGAAATTTTAGTAAATTAATTCTGATGAAATTTTACAGGTGGAGAGAACATCTATCCTCTCGAGATCGAGGAGCGCCTCATGGCTCACCCCTCTCTTTCACGAGCCATCGTCGTCGGCCTCAAAGACAAGCACTACGGAGAAGTTGTTGGCGCCTTCGTCGAGCTTGCAGAGACTCAGAGCCAGCCTACTGACCTCGAGCTACGCGACTGGGTGCGCAAGAAGCTCGGCAAGCACAAGTCCCCGACGCACATCTTCTGGCTGGGCCAGGACGACGTTCCCTCCACCGTGCCGTTGACTGGTAGTGGCAAGGTACGCAAGTTCGAGATGGCTAAGTTGGGCAATGATATTCTGAAGAAGCAAGCGAATACCTCCAGGTTGTAAATGATTTGTCTGGTTTCTATGATAATGTTTTGCGTCGAGTTGAATAATTTGGCAGCGGTAAATACAACGATCGGTGATCAAAGAAAAGGAGGATGAGATACGGGCTTTTTAAAGAGTAAAATACACAGAAAAGGCCAAAACAGATAAGACGAAAATTCGATAGATGCCTTGAAGTTGCCTTTGTCTCGGAACTTAACGAGATTCTGTTGGTTCGTGCCTCCGGAAAGGATGCACTTGTTCGGCGTTGGTTCTTGAACTGCCCTGCGTGCATAACAATAGTCTAAGACCGGGGCATTTTGTCTCAGTACTTGAATTTTGTGTCTAGTTACGGACAATCTACCATAAGTAATCAAATAGAAGATGATTAAATTCAAGCAAAGTACATCCACCTTTCCATTCAGGCTTTTTCAACCAACCCTTACAACGAGAATAGAGAGGAACTAGAATAACAGCCATTTCTTCACGAGTCCCCCAAGGAAAAAAAAAAAAAAACGCAGTATGTACTCTCACCTTTTGCACCGTAGTCTTCTTTCTAGTCTATTTTACAGCTTAGGAACCAGGCCAAGTCGAATGCCACCAACAACCTTCTCGTTCTCTCCGAGAGGGCAAAGCTGAAAGAAGCGCTCCCGCGAGCAGCGCAAGAAAGCGCTTCGCTTGTGAGGCAAATCGACCACCTTGTCAAGACCAAAGCCGTGAACAAAGTCGTACATGACGACAGTTGTGTTAGTCTCCTTGGGCTCACCAACGACGTACATGGTGCGTGGGTCGTCGAGGTACAAGTAGTGCATCTGGCTGCTCCACCAGGCCGAAACTCGGTGCGGGCCACGGAAGCGCACATCGCCAACGAGCGAGTGGCGACCACGATCATAGTCGCCAGCGTTGTAGGAGCTACCGAGAGGGTCCTCCTGTGATGCACTTGTTAGCGATTGCGTTTTAATCCTCCTAACCTATGTTCTGTTCTTACCTTGGCCCAGTAAATCTCAAAGTAGGCAAAGTAGGTGTCGTCAAACTTGGCCAACACAGCCAACTGGTGCGGATCCTCGTGGGTGATGCGCAGGTAATCGCCGTGTTGCGCAAGAGTACCCGTCTCGGTCCAGCCTTGGGAAACGCGAGGGTCGTTCTGCCACTCGTGAAATAGACGGACGTGCTCCTCATCCTGATAATCGAGAGCAACCATGGAGAACGTCTCCTTGAGGTGGGGGATCCATCGGCTGTAAATCACAGTACCAGGAGCAGGCTTGGTAGGTCGAATAGGATGCCATGACGTTTGATATCGCTCGGGGTCCTCGGGATCACCAGCCGAGGCGACAGTCATGGTGTTGTAATGGGCAGTCAGAGGGTACGAGCGTAGAGGAGTTGAGGCGGGCAGAGATGAAGGGGACTCGGCGGGGAGCCAGACAGGTCGAGGGCCAAAAGGCGAGCCAGCACCTTGCCAGAAGGTGCTACGCAGAGCAAGAACGAGGCTCTCGTCCGTCTTAATAGAGGGTTCTCGCTTCTCACGAGCCTTAAGAGGATGCTCAATGGCCAATAGAACATCGATAAGTTGACGGCCCAGCAGAACGGCATTGGCACCCTGAAGCTTCAGACGGAATGACTCGTTCCCGGGTCGCAAAGTAAACAGAAGGTAAATATGAATCCAAATTTGCGCAAGAGTAGGAGCCTCAGCACCATCCCAATAGACAGTGACGCATGGCGAGCGGCGAGCGCGAGCCCAGGAGCTGTTAACTCCAGAGGGAGGAAGTTCGCTCGACTTCAAATCGATCGGGTCCGTGAAGACGAGACGAGAGCTGTGAAGCTCAAACGGAAGGGGCTTGGCATCGCCGGAGGCCTTGGGGATGAGGTTGTATACCGGAGTCTCAACGGCGACGGCAGAAGGGGCTGAGGCCTTTTGGATGGTGTACTCGGTGCGGTATGGGTGAGGTAGCTTAAGGACGACCTCATCGGAGGAGAGGGAGGAGAATGGTGCCGGTGAAGCCATTGCAAATAAATTGGACGACAAGCTTCCACACAAAGAGCAATTGGGAAAGTAACAATAAACTAAAATAAAATAAAAAACAGTTCACCAACTCCCGAAGCTATTCACAAGAAGAACTCGCCTGCCGCGCCCAGCCGTTAAATTCCAAAATATTCCGCAGTCCTCCACATGCACCTCGGAAGCTCGACGTCAGCGCTCTCCCAGAGCTTCTCTCTCTCTTTTTTTTTTTTTTTTAACCGTTACAAACAGCTAGCCAGCTAGCCGGTACCCTTAGCTCTTGGGGTAAGCCATACCGGTACTTTTGGGGTGTGTTTTAATCCCCTCGTCCCCTTCCTGGCAACAGCCGCAGGCATGAGGCGTCTCGGTTGCATTGGCGTACCCTTCGCAACTTACCGTAGTCTCCTCTTCGGCTCGGCAGTACGCAGCACGTCAATCGTAAAGTTGCGTGGACATGTTCAATTTCACGCAGTCAAGCTTCTGAAGCGGGCCTTGAAGCGTGGATGGTACGTGAGTGGTAATTAATGAGGTGCTGGAGCCCTTGAAGCGTTGTTGCTAACTAGTTTAGTGAGTGGGAGAGGCTCCATTCCCTTTTCTTTGGTCTCACGCCCCTGACATCTTCCGACCCCCACACTCCCATCCCTCCTCTCGCTCACCCTACCCATCTTCACGAGGGGCAAAGGGCATGGTACAGAGCAGGTACAAGGATAAACTCGACGACTTCACCATCACTGAAGTGTCTGTGCTGCAAGTCCCTCCACTTCGAGTGCAGCAGTGCGGCCAAGTCACCTTACGAGATAGACGATCCCGGGGCACCAAAGAACGGCGTCAATCGTCCTAATACTTCCAAGCGACCCTCTCGACCTTGTTCGAGGCACGTACGTAACGTAGCGTAATGGTCTCGATGTGTTCACTTGTGTCGTCCCAAGCTGTCCACTTTGTCGAATGTACCTACTGGTAGCACCGTGCGTTGTCGGGTGCCTCCTGCAAACGCACGTCCACCACACACACAAAAACGGATCTGATAACTTTAACGGGAGAGGCGTCGCCGGTCCGGCATGTAAATCTCAACACCCCCCTTCTTTGTTCTTTATTCCTCAGTATCTGAAAATTTTCCCAAAAATAAATTTGTAAGATAAAAAATACTTGGTCTGAGTCTCGGAGTTGATTGCCAGTACCTCATTAAGGCAGGACGGACCAGTTTACGAGTTAGGCTCTGAACCAAATCCTTTCTTCGGACAGTAGGAGATGTGTGTGTTCTTCTGCCATCTTTCACCGCTTAGAATCCATGATCAGATAAAAACCCTCACTCTTCTATCCTGGCTCACCATTGGTCATAGATCGACCCCGCCCTAGCTAGAATGGCTCCTCGTCGGTCGTCACAATACCAATATTAGCGCCGTGTGCACTAATCCTCATCTGGGCCCATGCCATGTCCCACCGCATCAGCTTCCGAATCCAGCAAGGGATCTTTGATCACCTCTTGGCCATGGTTTTGGTTTCGTTCATTGTCCAATCCAAGCTACCTCCAAACTCTCGCATCATTGTCATTGATCATTCACCCTTGGATTACAAGACACATTGGAAACCACGCGTCCAGCTCTAGAAGAGCCTCCTTTCATGCATCGCTACCGTCCTCAAGCACGAACACTTGGCCCCGAGGGGTCTGTCTCGGGGGCGAACCTCGGCCCTTCCTGTCAATATCCCACATCTTCTAGGCTATAGACAAGGATCATCGCCAGTGAAAGTCCGTAGGATTTATGAGAGACTCTGTTCGGTGGGCCAACCAGATTCTGCACATTATCTGATGAAACCACACAAAGAATGATAGACCACACATTTTCGGTCCTCACGTCCTACGGAGATGGGACTACAAACTGGGACAAGGACTGCGGAGGACTGTGTGCTTCGAGAACTGAGACCTTGTAGTAATGCATTCCAGCCTGGTGTTTCCTGATCATACGACAGACTTACAAGGCATTCGCAGGGATCTCTAAGCCAACTCGTCGATGGTAACCTCCCGATCGTTCCATGGCCGCCCAACTTACAGCAAATTTGGGGCTGCAACTCCCCAGCCAGCTCGATATTGAGGTAAGGTCACCAGTCAGAACAGGAGGGGAGTTTTAGGTTGTGAAAGGACCCAACCAGCTATAAGGCAAAGGCTACTTTGAAACGTTCTCGCCTTTAATAAGTCGACTCAAGGATAGTTCACAGCTCAAGTGCCGGAATAGTTCTACCCTGATGAATTCTCTTCAATGCCCAGGCACGGCTTGTAGCCGTCACATCCGTGAATCGGCATCGTTCGTTTCCTTAGTCCCGGGCCGGACGTTCTTACTATCTCGTGGTTCTTTATGAGCACTTACTGAGTTCATCGTACAAAGCGACTAGTGGCGCGGCCTCACGTTGCTGATCGAACTTCTCCCCAATTTGCCCGCTTTTTTTTCTGGAGTCCTTCGACAGGCTCAGATACTACGTCTCCGGCACCCCGGTACGGTAAGTTTAGAATGCTTCGGCGACTCCTCCTGATGGCATTGAACTGGTTCAAGGTTGCTTCGGAGGATCAGATGCCTGTCTGCCAGACATGCTTATTAGCTAGTCGCGTTACCCAAAAGTGCAGTATAACAGAAAATATTAAAGAGAGCTCTCGTTCCCACGTTCTGTCGATCACTCCTCGCCCCTTCTTCTTCTTTTTCCACCATCAATTCCTCTCTTCATTAGCTTTCGCCATTTGTTGCTTCACCCGCGTGACGGTGTGACGTTGCTCCCACCTCTTTATCGACTCATCTATTTCAGGCCATCAAGTCAATCAACAACAGCAACCAGCTATGGTAGCAGAGAAGGACTCCGGGCTAGTTCCTGACATCGCGGACGAGGCGGTTTACCATAAGGAAGCTGGCGTCCTTGAGTCAAGCAAGGATGCGGAGCACGACCATGGCTCCGACAGTGATGAGCACGTTCACAAAGACGCTCAGGCTGGTGTGCAGGGTGTCGAGGGTATGGCCTCGGTCTGGCCCAAGACGGCTCTTATCGTCGCCTACATTTGGATCTGGGTGATTTACTTCGTCTACTCCATGCAGTCCCAAGTCATCTTTTCCCTGAACCCTTACGTGACAAGTGCATTCCAGTCGCATTCGTTGACTCCAACCGTCTCCATCTTCAGTTCCATCATCGGTGGCGTCGGCAGACTGACTCTCGCCAAAGTCCTCGATGTCTGGGGCCGTCCCCAGGGATATGCTATCTCGATTATCTTCCTGACCATTGGTCTCATCATGATGGCTGGCTGTAATAATGTCGAGACATACGCAGCCGCTCAGGTCTTCTGGTATATCGGGTGAGTCACATATATTCTCAGTATTACTCTTGTATACGCGGTTGAGCTGTGTATGGATGTCGTTATCAATCCCCGTATCTTTAATTCAGCCTCAGCCCTACCACGTCTGGCGAATGGCTGCGCCCCATACAAGGCCTAGCGTTGTGCATGAGGCGCAACGCCACTTCCCAATATCACTAGGCTTCGATACACTTACAGGAGAACCGTGCCTTTTGTTACCAGAAGACTAACATGAACTCAACCAGATACAACGGCATTGACTACACCCTCACCATCTTTATCGCTGATACCTCTCATCTCAAGAATCGAGGCCTAATGCTTGCCTATGCCAGCTCCCCTTATCTCATCACCACCTGGATCGGCTCCTATATTGCCCAGTCCACCCTTGATGGTCCCGGCTTCCGATGGGGCTTTGGTATCTTCTGCATCGTCATGCCAGTTGTTTGCACGCCATTACTGGGTCTATTTCTTTACTACCATCGCAAGGCCGACAAGTTAGGTCTTATCCCCAAGCATGATAGTGATCGCACTATTTCACAGTCTATCTGGCACTATGCTCGCGAGTTCGACGTCTTTGGCCTGCTTCTCATCACCAGTGGCATCTCACTCTTCCTGTTGCCCTTTAACATTTATTCCTATCAGTCCGAGCAGTGGAAAGCTCCCATCATAATCTGTTTCCTCATCTTTGGCTTCCTCCTTATTGTCGCCTTCGCTCTTTGGGAGAAATTCTTCGCCCCCGTCAAGTTCCTCCCCTACCATCTATTTCTTGATCGCACCTTCATGGGAGCCTGTATCCTGGCTGGTTCCATCTTCGTCAGCTTCTACTGCTGGGACTCTTACTTCTCTAGTTTCCTGCAGGTTGTCAACGACCTGGATGTCACCAAGGCTGGTTACCTGACGAACACTTACACCATGGGATCTTGCCTGTTCTCCTTCGTTGTTGGATGGTGGATTCGCAGGACTGGTCACTTCAAGTGGATCTGCCTTTGCTTCGGTGTGCCATTCACCATTCTCGGTGTCGGTCTGATGCTTAAGTTCCGACAGCCCGATGCCAACATTGGATACATCGTCATGTGCCAGATTTTCATCGCCTTCGCTGGTGGTACCGTTGTCATTTGCGAGCAGACTGCCGCTATGGCCGTCGTCTCTCACCAGTACGTCGCCGTCGTTCTCGCCATCGAGGGTATGTTCTCCAGCATCGGTAACGGTATTGGTTCCTCCATCGCCGCCGCCATCTGGCAGGGCGTGTTCCCCAAGAAGCTGGCCAAATACCTGCCCGAGTCTGAGCAGGCGAACCTTGTCACCATCTACGGAGATATCACCACCCAGCTTTCGTACCCTGTCGGCAGCGCCGCTCGCACGGCTATCCAGCACGCCTACGCCGATGCCCAGCGCATGATGATCATCGCCGGGACTTGCGTTTTAGTTGCTTCTTTCACTGCTGTCCCCTTTTGGAAGGACATCAACGTCAAGGAACGCAAGCAAGTCAAGGGTCGTGTTGTCTAAACTGAGGCAGCTCTAGCTTGTGATACGACTGGGCCTCGTTGGAATCAATGGTCTCCTTCTAGATTAATGATGGCATCACAGAAAAGGATCCTGCTTTGATCCAATTTGAGGCAGGTAAATCTCTCGATATATTTTTACCCCCGTACCATCTAGTTATAATTACTATTTCAATATATAAAAATTTGCTCCCTAAAACCTATCCACCTACTTCATGAAGCCACATATCGTATGAATGATATTACGCCTGATCGCGCAGTTGAGATATTACTACCACTCATAATTGAGATCAAGAGATAAACTTTCGCCGTCATGTTCCCTCTCTTAATCTTAGGTGAGAGCAAAATGCCTATTGCCACTAAAATTACCCTAGAGGGTGTGATATCTTTAGCAACTGTTCACAATTTTCATTCTACATGATTTAGTAACCAGCCAGATATCACCGATATGAGTAATGAAGTTGTCCACAACAAATACCACCTACATGTCGTTATCATACAGCTATGATGTTCAAGTCTCATCAATTGTACTAATATAATTCTACTTAAGCCCTCCTTGTTTTAAGACAGGCTCTAACATCGTGCCTCGTGCATCAAGGCCATACAAAAAAAAAAAAAAAAGTCATTCTATCGTTGTTCAATGAAACAATGTAGTCATCGTTGTAGTTAACCCGGAACGCCATTCCCATAAGATCCCGTCAATCTCTACAACTCAGACTTGACCTCCTCAGCCTTGGGGCCACCTAGCCCAAGGTGGTCCCAGCAAACTGTAAACAATATGAGTATAGAGTCATTTTAATGTATTAAGGGGCCGGAGACTTACTTTGCCAGCCGAGGTCGCCTCGGAAATAGGCTTGTTGGACGTCCTCGCCGTAGCTGGCACCGTCATCAGGGCTGTAGGCGATAGCTTTCTTGCCAACAGCCAGGCCAATCATAGGGGGTACGTGGTTAATAGTCTTCCTGTTAGCAGGCTTGCCGGTGCAGTGCTGGATGATGGTCTGGTGGATGTTCATGGCTGCGTGGTGGCCGTGGTGCATGGCAGCACCAGCTCGCTTGATACCAGACCACTTTATAATGTCACCAGAGGCAAAGTGGAACTGGCGGTTGGGGGTGCCCTCAACAAAGCTCAGGCTTTCAGAAAGTTAGAAGGTGTTTAATTTCAGGTTTTCAAGATCGGGACCAGCTTACTCAGAGTTGACTTTGACAAAGCCGTCCTTGTCTAAGGCCGAGGTAGGAAGGTAAGTGCTGGTAGGAACACTCTTGGAAATGGCCATGACAACCTCACTGGCGGTGATTTTGTTACCATTGGTGAACTCAATCTCGTACTTGGGGGTACCATCGGTTGTCTCTAGCTTCTTGGTCTCAGCCACACGATGGTTCATAAGAACCTCGACACCGCCCTCCTTGAGAAGCTTAAGAGAGATGTCCTTCACTTCATCGGGTAGGCCCTCAGAAGACAGTAGCTTGTCGCGAGAGTGAACCAGAGTCACCTTGACATGAGGCTTGACCATTTTGAGCTCTGCAGCCATCTCAATACCGACAGCGCCACCGCCGACGACAACAACGCCATGTTTGGCGGTGTTGACAACGTGGATCTGCTCCCCGGTCTCGAGAAGGTATTGCTTGCGAGTTAGAGACTGAGGCACCACGGGCCAAACTCGTCGCAGACCACTGGCGGCAACGAAGTAGTCATACTGGTAGGTGGTAGTCTCCTTGGTCAAGTGTTCCGTGACTGTCACCGTCTTGGCGGCACAGTCAACCTTGCCCACAGAACCATGGAGAATCTTGACATTGGGGAAGTCAAGACCAGGCATATCAGAGAATTTGACCCAGAACTTCTTGGAAAAATCCGAATCGGCCCAGGCCAAAGGAGAGCCGATCAAGTGGTCTATAGCATGTAGTGAGCACAGTGTTCACTTGAGACTCGGAGACTGGCTCATGTTTCGGAACCAATGAGTGACCTACAGTAGCCGTCCCGCTCATCGGCGAGAGTGATCTCAATGTCAACCTTCTTGAGGTCCGGGTGGTGATCGTAAGGCTCAGAGCCCCCACGGGGGTCAAGACCCCGGCTAAGATCGAGCAGGTTGACAACGGAGCCAAGGCCAGCATAGCTGCCTCCGGCAACAAAGACGCGGATGGCGTGGGATGCCTCGGGAAGTGAGCCCATCTTGGTAGTGTTGAAAGCTAAGCCTCGGGGAAATGAGGTGGAATAGTAGGACAATGCAGGCCGGAGAATCGGCACGCGAGAGACTACGATAGAAGAGGAAGAGGAAGAGGTGTAGTGCAGAGAAGACCAGGCAGGCGGTCTGATACAAGAGTAGGCAAATATGTGGGGAGATCTGAGCAGTGTTGACAGCTTGGGAGCAGCTCGATGGGTGAGCATGAAGTAACTGGCTGAGGGCTTCCTTGGTGGGAGATGGGGAATTGGGACGAGATTTTGGGAGTAAGATTGGGCTTGGAGACCGGGGAAGGTGTTGTATTCAAGAAGAGATTGAGGATGGAGGAAATAAAATGCCCGGGGGCGCTACTGGGGGAATATAATGAATTAAAGTGTTGGGGACCAATTGGGAGGAAACATGGGCTCGGAAAGGGACTCTGCCAGTATGAGTGTGACACCATGGGGGGGGCTTTTTGTTGGACCAAGAAGATGACAGAGCCGGAAATCGGATCACAAGGGCGTTGTTTATTTTATCAGATGTGGCTGCAGGCAGCATGACGAGCTAGTTGGACGTGATCCTTGCCGTATGGGACAGGTAATTCAGTGAAGCCGGTGGTGACGGCAAGAATGTGGAGTTAAAGTTATCAGATCCGTGTCACACGCGGCATCCATTCGTCGCGGAAGGGCACTGCCAAGAGAAATGAATGGGTACAGGGACAATACCGGTACTGTGTACAACCCGCGCGCGCGGCCTTGTTACGAACAGGGAAAGGTGGGCAATACAAGGGGAAGAAAAAGAAAAGAAAGGAAAAGCGAGCTCAGATGGCGGGATTAGACTGGTTGACTGGCTGGGTCCGGAACGACATCGCTTCCACCTCGAGTACCTATGCATGGTTCAGATGTGGGCGAACCAACAAGACACGGCAGAGGATGTGCCCCCCATCTGTCATTGCCAATGTGCGCGCTAGTACATATGTACGGAGCAGAGGGATTGCGATCAATGAAGAGGAGGAAGGGGAGAAAATAGTGCGATTTGCGTGAGCCATTTTCCCAGCAATAGACGTGACGATGCCTGCTACGCACCGAGAGCTGAGTTTCAGGCGGAGATAACCATAGTTTGAGGGTCTATCACCATCGTCAGCACCATTTCTCCTGTCTCTCCTATTATTATTTGAGAATGGCACCCGTCTTCGGGGACTTGCGTAATGATCCCTCGTCTCTTCATTACCATACCTATGTCCTTCGTATGTCAACTGCCTTTGCCGTCCCGTCGCGATGTCTGGCAACAAAACTTGTGTGGTCGAAGCTGTAGTCTAAGTGGGCGAGTGGATGTGATTCGTGCTGTTGAGAAAAAAATTATCTGATCCGAAAATTCCGACCTGGTACAGATACGGTACAGGTGTACGGTAAGTTACAGCAATTAATTACCGAGAGCCCGGTCTTCGGCCATACCCATGGATTCCGCGTTGGGGATGAAGGGGGGGTGTTTGTTTAAATATTTTATTTTCAGTGATTTTTTTTTTTTTTTAATATTCACCAGTCAGAACAGACAGGTGAACTGACCCATTACCAATGGATCACTGCCGCATCTCTTTGGGCCGCGACTTTGCCGGTTCATCAATAACCCAAGATACTCTCACTGCACGGCCCTTCTTAGTTCGTGCATAACTATACGTACCACGTACGGAGTACAGATGCACAGAGCCGAGTATTTCTGCCGCGTCCGGCACGTAATTACCCACTCAACCATTCAAAGGAAGGATGGGAGGGGGAGGGGGTGTTGCCGTAGTGAGTCCCCTTCGGCCTTCGGGCACGTGCTTGCAAGATATTTCAACGGTACCAAGAAGTAACTTGGCGAGAACTTCACTCTAAGCTCCTGGTGTCCACATCGTCTGCCCCATCTTCTGTTTAACCATGTTAAATTTACAAGTCAAGGTGTATCCCCCAATCGGGATAGTCTCCTAGACAAGCTTAGAAAGAAGGTAATTATCTTTCCCAAAAACTTGATCCGAATGAGGCCGATGCAATCTATCCTAGTAATGGAGCTGTGAACTCCGTCATCGTACTGTAGCCCTGCCCAAGAGCGCCATTTCTTTTGGCTGAATGTGGCGGCCTCACGTCTGACAGGATTCACTTCGGCTTCTTCCATCCCACACGACACTTTGTCTAACATGCCTGTTGTTCAAGCCTTCGGCACTGGGTCCCTAACTCGAGGCTATCGTTGCTTCTAGAATGGCCGCGGGGAAGACGGAAGGCATTAAGAGGGCTTTTATCATAGCAATCCAGGCCGGTGGGCTGTAATTTATTGCCTGCTCGGCCAACACGCTCTCATTCTAGAAGGGAAGTAAGCAGCCAGTCGATTCTATGAATAGTAACCGTGACAGAATTTCTGTTGGTGACAATTATACCGCTATTCTCCTGCTTGTTGATGATAGTTGATCGAGCCTGTTCTCGAGAGTTCCTTTTTTTTTTTATAACTAAATTGCCACACAGCCAGTGTCATTCTCGGGTCCATCGCTCTTCTGCTTCCTCTGATTGGCGCTGCTGCCCGTTCTTTCCAGAAGCTTAAGGAAGATGTGGATAGCATACCACGATTGATGCTTGTTCAGATAAGGGTGAGAAACGAGCGTCCGTCGAAGGAACCTTTGTGTTTAAAGACAATTCGATTGCGTACCTCTCACAACCCAACCAACCAACTTCTACTCAAGGGGGGGGGGGGGTCTCTTTTGAGTGCCCAGCTGGCAAGCCCACTCCCTGGTTGGATTCTCGGGCAGAGGCAAGTCTATCGTTGCGGGATTGACCACCCGACTTTATGATTCCGCTGAAACCACTGTCACGCTCGATGGCCACGACCTTAGAGAGTCGCATGTGAGGAGCCTAAGAAGTCACATGAGCCTTGTCCAACAAGATCCATTTCTCCTTGATCGTTCAATTCTCGAGAACGTTGCTCTCGGCATCCTCAATTCGCCTCAACCTAGTCACACACGATTCCAGTTCATTATCCTTGAATCAGGCCTTGCCGAGCTTGTAAAACAGGTTCGCATAGGCGAGGACCTCAAAACTGCCGCAGTAGCAATTAGCCAGGGTATGATCGACCTGGTGGACCAGGTTCATGAGGCTACTATCGCAAGTACCACATCAAGTTTCATTGGCAAGCTTAAGTTTAGACTTGCTACTCAAGTCAGTATTGGCGGAAGCTTATGTCTTCATAGGGTGTCATCAAGAGTGTGTCGAGCATGACTTAACCTTACCTGCTCCCCATTGTTTCATCTCTAGACTAGATTCGGAATTGCAGTCGAGAAGCTACTTTAAAAGATCCGAGTCCTTTGTTTCCGTTCTCTATACGAACAGGATACGGAATGGCACCAGTTGGAGGGCCGAACCCCAACGGCACTCTTTTCGGCCAATATCACGACTGCTGCGGCTGTTGGTGGCTTTAGCGGATCGATCATCGGGACCATCTTCTCCATTATGGTCACCTCATCGCCATCACCCTGTCCAACATCATCGCTTGGAAGATTGCTATTATCTGCCTCGTCATGATGCCTCTTCTAGGATCTAGAATCATGCAGCTGCGATCTGTGTCCCAATTTGAGGCAGACACGCCCTAGCATTGTATGCTGAGGACATTAAAGGGGATGTAATTAATGGGAGTGGTTTTCTTTTTTTTTTTTTTTTTTTGGCACACGCTCTAGATGTTACTTGAATCAACTTGGCTCATTCTTGCTAAATCAAGTTTTTGTATTCTCCCATCCAAGTTCATATCTAAATACCCTCCATATGCGCTCAATGCTCTAGCATACGACGTCCGAAGGCAGTGGCGAGCCGATATTTTTACCTCATCTACCAACTGGGGAAATTCTCTTTGTTGGGCAAAAGGTCTGTTACAGATGGACTAAGGACAACTGCGGAGCTCATTTGACTAGTAGGCCATATGCTCAGGATATTGTGGCCTAGTTATGGCTTTATTTAAGGGGGTTGAGGAAAGGCGTAGGATAGATAACTTCTTCTGCAACGATGCGAGTACACAGAGTATGAAAAAAGCAAGCTTCATCTGCAGGGATCCTCAGGCGAGCAATGATACACACTGGTGCGTCTCTGGTTCCGGACTTTTCACCATTGCTTTGAGCATGCCACGCTTCGCCTATCCGTCCTCTTGGAGGGACCAAAAGTTCCAAATGAATCAGTTAGAAACGCCCTAGGGCTAGCATAACTATGAGGTGTATAAACAAATTGATCGTATTTCTATAGTACACTTTCAATCCTAACTTGCCTCAGAGTCCATTATACGACATCTTAACCGAGTGATCGGGCTTTACTTAGACTCAAACACCAGCCAACTCAATTCCCTATAATCTGTACTGGCGATGAGGTTTAATACCGTGGACTAGCAAGTCTAAATTTTTCAGTATGGACCACTAGGTGCTAGGGTCATCTGATGTATTGTACTTTTAAGTTGGACCTTGCGACCGATTTGTGGTAGCCTAGCTTGACATAACTGTTCGATCTAATGCATAGAGTATCCCATTCAGAGACGTTTAGAGCAGTAAAGATCGACGAATCTTTCCCTTGGACAAAACCGTCTTGAAGCAGTCTCATCTCAAAGTCTAGGGGAAGCTATTGTTGCGGTTGTAATTGCTCGATAAGCCTGTAGGAGATATACTCCTATACCAAATCTTCGAATGTTTGGTTCACATAGATCATGGCAAGTAATCTCAAGTTATTTAACTTCCACCTGTGCTCATTTCGGAGCACCGCCATCTTTTTGGTCCATATTTACAATATATGCCGGATAAAATGTATTCGGAGACATATGCGAATGTGAAATGATCTTCTTCCAGCTCATCTAGGCCTGACGGTAGTCCTTGGGGCCCTTCTTCTTCAAGCTGTGTAATGCTATTCTGTTACACTGACAATTTCAGTCAACCCTTTCAAATGCGTCTCGGGACTACTGCCGTCGGCACCCAAGGCTGTACGCCCGTCATACCGGACATATTGTTTGACTACTTGACTCAAAAAATTTCAAGCAGGACGAGAGAAATGCAGTGCTCAATTATCCTCAAGTCGCGATATATGGTGGGTTTCTGCAATTCAGTGCAATGCCCAGCAATATAATTCAATGGGTGTGGGGTATATACAACGCCCTAGCCATAAACACTTCCCCGTTCATGGACTATCAATCCGGTCCAAAAAGAAATCAGGTATCGAAAAACAATGAACCACGCCCTTAATGTGTCCTCCGTTGATATGCTGCAAGAAACCCCCAGTCTCATGGCGCCATGCGTCATAAATTCTTTCAGTCACCTTATCCGCCTAATCGTCATCGTAAAGAATTATATCGTTGAATCGTTCGTACCCAATATCTCAACCCACTCATGTCTTCGTTGTCGCAGGGGCATCTTGAGGAGCTCCGTAGTTGGCAATGTTGAGAGCTTTCTGCAAACTTCGCCGGAATATTTTACCCGGTGCCGATTCTTCGTCTTTGTCACGACCTCGCAGTCCAAAACTCATGCGGCGAACCTTGGTGCCAGAATTCTCCTGTGGGAGAGGTGTAGGCTTCTTCTGCTTCTTCTTCCTGGCTGGACCCGGAGGTGGCATAGTAGGTCTCGGAGGCCACTCGCCATCGCGTTTCCATCCCGTTACGCACGCGCGAAGCATATCGGCAAGATTAATGGGGCATGAAGGCTGGAGGTTGTGAATGATGACCTTTTCGTAGAGACTCAAATAGACGGAGGGTGTAATGGAGGCACGAAGAGGGTTGTTGGGTGGTAGTAAAGGCGGTGCAAGAGGAATAAGAGTCTCGACTGGGTAGGTGCGGCTGAACGGAGGAGTCGAAGGGGTCGTATCCTTAGATTGCTGCTTCTGCAGTTCCTCACCTTTTGCCAAGGACGAGCCGTCTGAGCCATCACTGCCTGCGGCGGTGGAGCTTGGTGGCGAGCTCGACATCGAGCGACGGAAGAAGAAGCGGCGGGGAGATCGTGGAGAAAGGGCCGGGGACGAGGCCGGCTTGGTACGGACGCGAACCGTGCGTGCACCAGTCCACGCATTACGTCTAGCTTCGAAGCAAGCCAGACCTTCATTCCATTCCATCTCTTGACGAACAGCTCTCCGTCGCTTGGCTCGCTTGGCGTAAATGGCGGCTTGGATGGTGGTACCTACGGTACCTGGGCTGTCGAAGCGAAACGGGGAGCGTGAGGGTAGAGGCTCGTCCTCGTCGGAGAGATCAGAGGTCCACTCGATGCGGGCACGAAAGTTGACAGGGTCTTCAGAAACAGTGCTGTAGACAGATTCGACGTCGCTTTCGTTGTCTGATGATTCCATACCCTCATCGTCCACCTGATAGCCAGACTCATCTCGTATTTCATCTTGAATTGCCTGAGCAGGCTTCTCAATAATGTCAATTGAAGGTTCTGTTGGCTTCTCATCGACGTCGCTGATTACGGCGATTTCTTGTTTTGGCTCAACGACGCGTGAAGGCCATGGAAAATCCCAGTCATTTTTGACTTTTGCCTCAATATAGCGCCTGACGGCGTCCTTTTGTTTTGTTTTGTCCTTGCTCAAAAGGTCGGCATGTTCATCGCCAGCCCAACCAGGGGCTATAGCAGTCAGAGGAGTGTTTAATTGAACTGTCTGATGACGGAGCTTTGCGATGGGGGATCGCGGATTCTTATAAATTTCCGAGAAGATCATGGCGGGCTGTGCCGGGGTTTTCGAGGCCCGTATGGCGAGGCCAGGGGAAGATGTTGGAACGGGAATTGGTATAGGAGCAGTTGCGGCAGTTGTAAAGCGGGACTGTGGGGTGGCGACCTGGAGAAGAGGATGTACGGTTGTTGGTGGTATGATGTCAGTCGTATTAGATGTCGATTGGGAGCGTGCTTTTGGTGGTCAGTAGGGTGGCGATCAAGAGATTCAATTTGCATGAGGCAAAAGAGATGGAAGTTGAGGAAACTGGGGGGTATGCGAGATGATGGATGCTGCGTCAATGACGTTGAGCGTGTCTGCGGCACTGAGATGGGAAATACACAACGGGTTATAAATGCAGGGACGGACAGGAAGAGGGAAAGACAGGACAGTAGGGAAGAAGGTGGTGGTGTTGTTTGGCGGAGGTGGCGTTGCGACTGAGGCGACGCCAAATGTGGTCTGCCTCTAAGATTGTGTCGTGTGGTGGCACGCGCAGTGTGACGTCGAGGATTGAAAGCGACGTCGGAGGTAGCGCGGGAAGAGTAGGGAATTGATAGGAGGCGATCTTGGACTGGGGGTTATAAGGCAGGGGGATGGGGGATAATTAAAAACAAAGCCAAGTTAGACAGGGCATATGATAGACAAGGGTGCACGACGTACACTCAAGAAAGCAGAAGGGAAGAGGGCATAAGTGCATGTGCAAGGGCAGTGTGTATGCGTAGTTCGCATGTACAATACAGCATAGATCAACAGGAAGATGGGGACTGGGCTAGCTCACGAAGACATGATCGGCGAAGCGACTAAGGCGCTTAAGTCCAAGATCAAGAGCGTGCAATTGCGAGAGAGGACAAAGAAAGAGGTCGGTGAGGTTTAGGCCAAAGAGAGACACGGCGACGTTGACAGAGAGCAATAGAACCGAGACACCTCAGTCGAAAGAGGAATAGAACAGAGCAGAACTAGGACCCTCTCGACGATGTCCCCTACTTGCGGTTCTGTTGCGTTGTGTTTGTGTTCTGTGACTCCTTGTGTCCTTGTGTGATTGTAATCCCCATCCGCGTCTCTCACTTTCTCCTAGTCCAATATGAACGCGGACGTGTATGTGTGTGTTTGTGTGTGTGCGTGTGTTATGGTGTCTTCTCGTCCATTCCACTCAATGGGAGACAATGACAACGATGTTGGTGATGAACAGCAGTAAATGGATGATGGGAGATGAGCAGAAGGAAGAAAAGAGAAGAAAACAGAGTAGAAAAGGAAACCAGGGAAGTTAGAGGCGAAACGAGATGGGTTGAAACGAACGAGTCAAAAGTCAAAGCTTGGAAAAAAGGAAGACTAATGAAAAAACACCGAAAGCCATCTAGACTACAGATACGTACCAGTACTTGCGCTTGCGCCGACTCCTCTTGAGCCACAAAAGCCATCTCCAACAGTCCCCGTCCCAGTCCCAGTCCCAGTTGCATTCCCCGGGAGATGGTCAGGGCGACGGACGGATCCGACGACAGATGGAGCGTCGTGGGCCATTGGCGGCGACGACGACGCGGCGATGCGGTGCGATGATCGTGAAGTGACAAGCGGCGGGAGGTAGCGGCGGATGGTAAAAACCGGACCACAGATAAGACAGCGGCCAGGCAAGGCAAGGCAAGGCAAGCAAAGCAAGGCGAGGGAGTGACGTGGTGGTAGCTTCGATTGATTTGATGATACTAAGAAAAACAGACCCAAAGCAAGGGTTTGTGAGGTGTACTTGGTACAGTGTACTGACTAACCTGGGCTTCGGGCCAAGGTGACAAAATGAACTGGACTAGGATCGGAATAGAGGCGCTGCTGGCGCCTGTTGAACCCTGGTCCGAACGGCCGAGCAAGAGGCTGGTGCGAGTTGAGATGGACAGGCGACAAGTTTAGTTAATGGAGGACCGGATGTGGATGTGAGAGAGAGGAGGCAGGAATGCTGGATTGCATGTGCTTCTTCATGCAGTCTTTGCTGGCCCACGCTCACACGCACAGAACAACCAATTTTGTTCTCTACTTTAGTTCGGGGCGGGCGGCGGCGGCGAGAGTGAAAAAAAAAAAAAGAGGGTCAAGAGTCAAGACCAAGGACCAAGCTGGTGAAAATAATAAAAATAAAATAAGTAAAAATGAAAAGAACCAAGGTCACCTGGACTTGTTGCATTGCAGCATTCCTTCTGCGCCACCGTAGCCCTGCCTGGTTAGTCTCCAGTCTCCACGTCCACCATCATCAGCCTGCTTTTGCTCACCTTGCTTCTACTCCTTGTGCTTGCTGGCGGGCGAGTGGAGATGGGAGAAAACAAGGCTGTAGTGCCTCAAGCGTAAGCTCAGATCCGGTGAGAAAAAATCAATTACCCCGTACCTTGTCTGAGCGGTGAGCAAGTGGAAGCCTCAGGAAGCCATCTTCTTTCCTTGGTAGGATGTGGAGTAGTTACGCTCAGCCCAATACGCAGTGCAGTATTTCCTTCTCTGCATCTTTCAGTCAGATTTGTCATTCGTCCAACCCAACATAGGCAGATTCGGCGAGACATCAAAATGTCTCCCGTATTCCATACAGCACACTTGCAGCTCTACAACCACTCAAAATCCCCATCCGAAACAAAGCGCTGTATCCTGTACATGGTTCATCAGATCATCCAATAGATTGGATTTCGTTCCTCCATCACCCTCTCAGTCGCCCAGCTCATGTGGAGCCTGGGGATGGAGGGGTTGAGGGGGCCGGAATCCGGGTCGTGTGACTGGGACCAGCAGCGCCACATCCCGAAATCGTCGTCCCTGCGGTGCCGTGCCCTGCTTCGTGGACGAATTGCGGACTACATCAACAACAAGTCGGCCAGCTGTCACACCAAAGATGGAGAAACCTTGGTGTTTCCTGAGCGGTATCCAGCCTCCACCAAAGCCACCCTTTCACCCTGGCTGAAGGGTATCGGGTGAGACAGTGGATAAAAAGGCTGGAGATGCCCAATTGGTCTTCCTGATTGGTTCTTGGACAAGTCAGCCGCTTTTTTGCTGCTGCTCACCTCTTGTTCCCCAGGTCCTACAAGTACCGGTACTGTAGGTGATCCCCTAAGCCTTGCCACCCACCAGCCCCAGTAGCTTCCCCCAGGGGTCCACCACCCAGACATCCAGCGCACCCTCACCAGCATCGCGTGTCTCCTCTTGGATAATCCGCATTAACGCGGAAACCAAAAGGGACTCGCTTGCAATTGGTAGTAGGTATACCATACATGCTGTAGTAGCGGATATTTACTGCGGTTCCGGTTGCAGTTCCTACCTCACCTCCCACTATCTGTGGACTTAGTTGGTCGACAAGTCACATGGAACATCAGCTGTCATATCCGTGACTGGTCGGTCCACTGTCCGCAGGTTCCTGTAACTACCGGTAATACCTAATAACTAGCAATAAGTGAATCTCCCTCTAACCATATCCCTTGGCGACATGTTTTTCTATTCAATGACACAAACAGGCCACTTGAACGGACGATATACGCCTTCTAATTGCAAGGAAAGCATCAGGTCCAGGTCCGACTCCACTCATCAAATCGCACGGATCATCATAGGAACTGCTCCCATCCTGGAGTTCCCTCTGACACATCACTCAGTTACCTTGAGATTGGCTCTTCTCAAAACGGGGATTCCCCTCTCTCTTTCCCCAGGTCCTGTCGTCTCCATCCTGGCCCCCCTTCCTACTGCTGGACTCTTGGCGTCAACAGTCATGCCGCCTTTCTGGTACCACGCAGTCTAGTCCTGCAACCAAGTCGGCAAAATCAAACACCCTCGGCATCAGTCTCCAGCCTCAACCGTGCAAATGCTTGGCAAAACTGGGCGATCATCTGCTAGAACCATGTACCATGACACCTCCCTCCCACCCAACTACATCGCGCAAAACCTACCCACCCCCGGCGGGCTCCCAACGTTAGCCCACTCCGTCGACCTGTTATGGTGCTGTGATCCCGAGACAAAGAGTCACACTTGGTAACGTGGTGAGTGCCCAAGTGCCCTCTCATTCACATCTCCACGGAATCCTGCAACACAGCAAACATCTCCACGGATAATCGTTCCCCGCATCCGACAGTACCTTGAACTCAGTACTTTCACACCACATTCCTTCTCCTCTTTTAAGCTCAGGGATTTGGCCAGCCTCGGATTCAACCTCGGCGACGTTACGGTCTCGGCTCCATGGCCAAGCCGGGGCCTCGAGTCCGGACCCCATTTTTCTTCTGCGCCCTCTGAACCGCCACTGAGCTCGACTCATGTCTCTACTCCAATATTATTCATGCAGCGACATCAAGAAACGGAATAATGGTAGAGGGTATCATGTGTTACAAGCTAAGAGCAAGCTAACTTGTTTTGCTCCGGCGTCGATAGAACCCCATAATATCCATACCAGCAGACAGCTTCGCTCCATAACTACGGTATATGTTCCTGTACATAACTTATATATTACTCCACACTCTCCATACCATATTAGGCGCTGCGGCCCGCAACAGAACCCTCACAGTACCCCCTTCGTGGCCAGCTGCCCCTTTCGCAGGTCGGCTAGCACGCTGCAACTGCACAACTTGGTCTTGAGCTTACTAAAGAGCTGCAGCACCACTAGGCGCCTTGTGGAGGAAGCAGCTCTCCAATTGCCAATGCAGGGCTAGGTACTCTTTCTATCACCAGTAAGCGGCGCGCTTCTAAACGGCGCTACATCGGCTATCGCGGCACCCACTTACAGTAATATGTATTCTCCCCGGATTACCAAGAAGATATCATGAGCGGTACGGAGTGCTGTACGGTGAGCTTTGACCTGACCATCATTATCGGATTGTGGATATAGGCCTTTTGATACGTAATTCACGTAGAGATATACGAGATACAGTACAAATTAATCCCAGATAGGGACTCAGATTACCCAATCACTTTACGCAGAGTATAATGTCCACCGCCTTTGTGCAATCTCTCTCAGTGGAGAGCGAGCAACGAGGCCAGGGGCCCCCTTCATTCCCCCCCTTCAATCCAAATAATTTGGTAATGAAGAATGCAGCCACAAGTACGGATATTCAGTCTTTACCGTACGGATATCCGTAACCCCGGACAGCCCAGTTTATTGTCGGCGCCCTCCAAGCAGCCGCACCACTATCAACCCGGTGGCATTCTGCTGCTCCGCTCTCAGTCGGAGCCGAACGAGACCCCAAAAGAGGACCCACGGCGGATGAAAGACCCATGGCAGCAGAAGGATTGATATATGGGTCGAAGTCTTGGCGATGGACGCAGCCCATGAATGCGCATGGGAATGGGGAGGGCATGCGTATCCACTCTTGATTTCATGATGTAGAACAATTCTTCGTTGTCGAGACCGCTACAGTACATTGGTCACTGCCGTCTGACAATCATCATCATTGCAGGGCTTTCCCTTCTAATTAGTTCTGGCCTGCTTTTGGAACTGGTGTCGTTCGCCGTTCTTTGCGCAATGAGCCGTCTCTTTCCGATCCCCTCCTACCAAGAACCTCCAACTGGGAGCGATCAACACTTCTTTTATCTCATCTCTTATCTCCCGATTGTCAACCTAAATTCAAGTTCACTGAAAGGCCTAGGGTGAGGTGCCTAGAGTACGTTGACATCCAACTCGCTCCATCATTATCATACAATATCGCCATATCCTGTCTTGATACACTCACTTGCGCATACGGTCAAAATAATGGGACACAATTTTCAATTTAGATATCAAGACCTAATGAAAGCCATTTGACTTGGTTCTAGTCATGACATGATCGGTTTCCTGTGACCGCATTGTTCAGCCCGAGCCCTATAAGCCCTTTCCCCCTGCCTAAACTCGCCCTAGAATCATACATTGTTTTTGTCCTTTTTTGTTTATCATTTTTTTGGGGTTTTTGTAAGAGTGTTTTTTTTTTCTTCCAGTCGTCGGAATAAACACATTCCTGCCTCCAGTTCTGTGTAATAGCCTCCTCAGTTGAGAGAACTTGCCATCCTCCACCATCGTTCTGCCTAATAGCTAGTTCAGTCGAATGAATCTGTCATCTTCCACTATCAGTTCTTCTTCATGAAAGGTCAAATGAGATGAACGTATCGCCCTCCACTCCTGCATCTCGTCCAGTGCAAATGGATAGAATGCATCACTTGCTACCGGGGTTCTGCTTCTTAGCTGACTGAGGGAATGTATCCTCCTCAACCGCTCGCTTCTGGCCAGCACCGACGACGGATGCCTGACGCGATGGCTTGTCGGCCATTGCTAGGCTTCCATACCCAGCAGGAAAAAAAGAGACATGTTGATGCATCAGAGAGTCTAAGATCTTCTTGGCTGCCTCTGTTGGTTGTCTGTCAACTGGGAACGTTGTTTTGTCTTTCAGGATTTCGGCAATCTTTCCGATGTATTGTCGTCGAGCCGGTTCCTCTACATCAATGTTTGCGCCAAAGACGGTTCCCTCAACGATGACATCGGAGACTAATCCCGCGAATATCGCACCTTGTGCTGTTAAAGCACCTTTGATAAAAGCCTGACGAAGTCCCTCCTCCCAGACATCAGCCACACAGTTTGGCTTCTAACCAACGGTGGTCTCCAAATCCTTGCGAGGTTTCGAGTTGGTCTTCTGGAGGTTTTGTTGTTCTTGACTGAGGTTGGTAAAGGAGGCGATTTTAACTTGACCATTGACAGTATTGACTTGGTCATTGACAATGTTTACTTGATCATTGACAGTGTTGGCTTGATCATTGATAGTGTTGACTTGGTCATTGACATTGTTGACGTGATCATTGATAGTGTTAGCTTGACCATTGGCAATGTTAGCTTGACCATTGACAGTATTGCCTTGACCATTGACAATGTTAGCTTGACCATTGGTAACACTAGCTTGACCATTGTCCTGCTCTTTACACTCGGTGAAAGTGCCAGACAGTATCTCAGGGAGAAGATTATCCAACCAGCGCTGACCTCGGTTCGCGGATGGAATAGCAGCGGTAACAGGTTGCTGGAATTGACGAACCTGCTTCGCAACAGCTGAGGGAGTCGGTTTCACTTTGGTCGGCTTAGCGGCCGGGGTAGTGGTCTTCTTCTGAGCACGTCGCTTGCGTCCAGCCGCTTTGGGGGTAGCGAGAGACTGCTGTGGAATCTGAGGAGTATGCTGGGTCAGCCCAAAGATACTTGCCTCTAGCTGCTGATATTTTGTGGCAGCTTGGTTCCGCGCCGTAGGAGACGCAAGGGGCCAAGTAAACTGGGGTTGCTGTTGAATCGAGGTCTGCGAAGCTGGCTGGAACATCCCTATAGGAACGTTAGGCTTAGCCATTTGACCCTGCATCGTTTGGGTGGCTTGTGTGCCAAAACCAGCGAAGGCGAAAGGCGAACCATAGGTCTGTGAGTGATTCTGGGGCATGAAAGCAGACTGCTGCGAACGTTGTCCGAGGGCTTGTCGTTGCCGAGCATAGGCAAACGCCTCAGGAGACTGAGACCAGTTAATGGTGGGATCAACTCCCAAAGCAGCACTTTGAGGTATACCAACCTTGCCCAGATCATTATTGTTACTGCCAAGGTTAGGGAAAGTGTTAGGCTGCGAAATGGTAGGAACAAAGTTGCAGGGGACGTTCGTCCCGGCTGTGCTCGCGTCCATAGCAGGCTCGACAGTTGTACCCGCAGTGATACCAGACGAAATGGCAGGCTGAGTAACAACCTGGGCAGCGATGCCATTTCCCTCTCGAGTAGTGTTGTCAGCAAGGGTGTTCTGAATCATCGTTAGCCTTCCGTTTGGATTTCAAGGACACTGATAGATTCCTAGTCTTACCCCGATAGCCTGGGTGGCAATTCCCTGAATCATGCCCTGGTCCTCTCGAATAGTGTTGTTAGAATAGTTGTCCTGGAAGTGTGTGAGTATTTCCCATGCGTTTCAAAGATACAGTATGATTGCTGCTCTTACTCCAATGGCCGGGTCAAGCGACGCGGGGGCTTGCTGAGAACTAGGCTCATGCACTTCACCACCGGACAGATCCTCCTGGTCATTCACGCCACCTTCAACGCCTTCAGTGCGACTAGGGGACTTTGCGGGCTCATCCTGGCAGGCTTGTCGGAGAAACAAGAGCTTCTCCTCCCAAAGCCGCTCCTCCTCGGCTTGGTCCTCGGTCATAACCTTCTCAAACTCCTCATTTGTCGCCTTCTGTACAATGAGATGAATCGATTAGTTTTCATTGACTCTTATTGCACTAGGTAGAGTTTGTGGTTTGGAACTTACCTCGTTATGTCTCTCCTGTTGGATATCGCCCATCATGGACTGGAAGGTCCCATTGAAGCAGTTGAGGTCTTCTTCCCGAGAGACAACGGTTGGCTCATCGTCCCTCCCAAGAGAGAAGTCGAAGCTCATCTCCATCCCTCCCATTGCGACTGTATCAGCACGCATGGTGGAAAGTGAAGCAGCTCAACGAAAGAGGTGGGTGGACGAGAACTGTCAGAAATGAGCAAACATGTCATCGAAAGATACTGGCATAACTGGGAACTTACAGTAGATATATAAAAGGTGTGTTTAAATAACGATAAAGAGTCCTGAATATAGAGTAATCTTGCTTCAGACGAAAAGTTTGTGTGAAGAAAGGGGAAACAAGACGAAGCTTGCAGGATGAATGTGGAGGAAAGAAGAGAGAATTTCAGAATGTGAGAAGGGGGAATAAATAAATAGTTTGTGCGTTTATAGCAGCTGTTTACCATCTGCCCAAGAACGGATGGAAAGCTGAAAATGAACCTGAGATCAAAAGGCCTATTCGCCGTCGTCTATGCCAAAGGGAGGCGGGCGTTGGTATTACAAACGCACCAGTTCGACTACGCACAACACAAGATAGAGACTAGAAATACCCTACAAACTAAAATCTATACAATTCATGTGAAAGAATATCTATAGCTGCAATTAGATGCACCATAACAGCTGCGGGGAGTCGTATTGACCATTCCTTGGCCGCGTTTGCTTCCCTACATTGCCCGCATCTTGCGTAGATTCTGCCCTTCTGCCGGCAACGATGCCCCATCTCTACATTCGTAACGGCTAGTTGCAATATGATGTCATTTCTGTAGGGAGCCCAGGGTTTTGCGTCTTTTCTCACCAAAGTGTTCTGACATTGGTTGGAAAGAATGAACCACGTGATATTATTCTTGTGCTCAGGCCTTCGAAAGACATGGCCTTATACTTTTACTATGGACATCAGTTTACGATATTCCGGGTATGGTAGATACACAGATCCCCGGTCCTTGCCCTCAAACTGCTCAGCACTGCAGCGAGACGTGTGAGTGCTTGCGTGTCGTCGATGCGCCGCAGATGCGCCGTAAATCTGATTTCCATCCTCCTTAACCCGATCACCTTACAAGCAAATGGGCTCTATCGAATGCTGAGCCTCAATCCATGAGTGAGATTCCTACATTGCTATGCTCTTAAAGATGATTCGGTCCCGTAGAACACGACAATCCATTTCAGAGCATCTATTATAGTTCCTTTTCATCTGAAGTTCTCACACGTATCAGAGTTCAACACCGCATAATAATTGATATATCCCAAGTGATATTAGTATCAGTACGACGGGGCAAGGGCCAGTCAACTACAGGATGCGCCTCGGGAAGAATTTCGACGTAGTTCCTGCATCTCTTTAAGCAGCAAGCTCTCACCCTGTGTAGAGCGAAACACGAACTAGGCTCAATATTATGATCTCCTGTGGCCATGCCTTATTCATTGAAACTCCGCTTGTCTCAATAGTTTGCATGCAGCTGCCAAGGCGGGTCTAATTTATTAAGCCATATGTGGTATTTGACATTGCTATGCAGCTGTGGAAGCAAACCATCACCGACCTAGGAATTCTCGAATACCTGATTTATTGATGTTGCTTAGTTACTGATTATTATTAGCACGTTTGCTTCTGTGTGGCATGTTGTCTCCAAACACCTCTATTGGAGGCAACGCTTCAAGGTAAAAGATGCGAGTTTATGTCATGACGCACGAAATTCATCTCTAATTCAGAGTAGAGTGATGGAGAAAGAGCGGTCATCATAGCGTTGTTGTGGTGGTGTCTCTTTGACTCTCTGTGTGGCTACGATTCTTCTCTCTTCTTCCTCTCGAAATGTTTTATAGAGCAGCCCAGCTGGCTGTCAGTGCCCCATTTTTGCAACTGTTTGCACCATTCATTGGGCAGACAGTTTATTCCTCAATAGTAGGATATAATTAGACCTTCGGGGGGCGTGGGAAACACTAGAGATATGGGAATCCGGCCGTTGGCCACTCGGGTCGAGACCATGATCAGTTACAAGCCAAGATTAGCGTTGATGTTCGGACCGGTTTCCTATCATCCGAATAAGAAACGCACGCGCTCAAAAATGTGTTTAAAAAGAAATCAGGTATTAACAAGTAATATTGGAGTGGTGATTTTCAAGTACTTGTTCAGCAAACAAGCTTGCCATGGTGTTTGCCATATATCACCCAACGGAACCAAAATAAATCATCAATACTAGGTATAACGATTTGCCGCCCGTTACCGAAAGATAAGGAGCCGTCTATACAGCCTGCAACCATTCTTTGACTTTCCGCAAGCCATATTCGTCATTTTTTACAGTCGAGAGACAGTCGAACTCTTCATTGAACCCTTCTACTCCTAATTCCCCAAGCCTATCCCCAAGCTTTTTGCAAGATCCAAAGTCGATAATTATGCAACTGTCGTCGTCATCGACGACAATATTGTAAGGGTTAATGTCGTTGTGCGCATACCCAAGGCCATGTAGGTGATCTAACCCTGCTGCGATGTCCCTAAGGCAAGCTTTGGCGTCGAGCTTCTTCATGGTATCCTTAACTTCCGGCTTGCAACGTGTGTGCAGGGTCATCTTGTATTTCTTCATCGCAATTGCATGAAGTCTACCTTCTTTGACAACACAGCCAATGTAGTCAACAATGTTTGGATGAGGATACTTATCTAGGATCTCTAGCATCCTAGCCTCTTCAAGTAGGGAATCTCCGACATGTGTACCGCCAGGGCTGTTACAGTACCCTAGAAGCTTAGGCCCCTTGTAATACGCCCCATCTTGGTCGACATAATATAACGGACTCAGCACTCTGAATTCCTTTTCAAGGAAATGAGGATAAATATGTTCGTCTGGAACTCGAGTGAGACAAGCGATGGCCTGTTCGAGCGAGATATCCTCCCTGTTGCGTATCGGCAGACTACCATACCACATCGCACCACTATGAATTTCCACAAATATAAAGGAGGTGTATTTGTATTTGAGATCTTCGTTACCCTTCGCACTGGATACCTCGCAGATATGTTTAAAATCTTCCCAGGACGTGATAGTCGGGAGGCGAACATCGTTGGAGGGTTCCATGTCGGTTGTCTTGAGGGACCAGAAGTATACAAAGGTCTATAAAAGTTGTGGGGAAATAGCTGCGAGTAGACTTTCACGTTGGGATTCGGTGCAGCTTTTAAAGAGGGAGCAGGAAACGGTTGAGAGGGAATTGAACATCGTACTTATATCAATACAGAGGATAAGTAGAGCTGCCATGTTCATCGTAAATAGGCTGCTGGCATGCAGTGATTCAAAGGTCATTTCACAATTATCGCCTATGTATAATCTAACGTAGTAGGTTCCTATCACACTAGAGGCTTGAAAGTTGGAATGATAGTAGGATTCTAGATGTGATGCTCTAGTCAACCTCGTCTCTCCATCGGAGGTTCTCTCCAGTGAGAGACCCACTGACGGTACTTAGCGCTGAATATGGTTGCCGCCATCCGATTTTCTGTGAGGATTTAGAAACGATATTTTTTATGTTGATCATCGAAAATATGAACTGCAAAGAATTGAACGGTGATGGCTAGGTCGCCTTTTGACTGTAGCAAGCATTAAATTCATTTACCAACTCTGATATTCCTTCGCCTAATCTTGCCTACCTACCCTGTAACAAGAGTAGTGATATCCCAGTTTGCAACCAAAACCAAAAGTAAAAACTAAGGGTACATATCAAATCCTCTACGACCAGTCTCAAATCTACATATATTTCAAATTGTATTGCATCTTTGGAATCGGGACCTCCCAGCGCTTGTGTATTCACCTTGTCGTGTGCATTTTCCACATTCAAAGTTGCTCCCATACCTGACAGCTTTCATTCCATCACTTTAAGCCACCTCCTCCACCATCTTACCCGATGATAGTCCAGAGCCACGCTGGAAGACAACCCCTACAGGCCCTTGCATCATGTCTTCAGGCACCGCCAAACGAACGCCATTCTTGTTGCTGACCCACCGGACAAAGATGGGACTGGGTTTGGACCCGTTGTTGGGGCTATCGGCACTGCCAGCGGCACCACCAGCCTTGCGGCTGACCTTAGGGGCTTGCTTCTTGAGGAGTTTGTTGATAGTTTCCATCTGTGAAGGGGAATTAGATGCCTGTGGTACGTATTATGGCATACCATTATGGTGAGTTGGTGCATACCTTGACCTCCTCATTTCGTTTCTCACTAAGGTTGCGACGTCGACGTGCCATTTCCTGCCTTCTCATGGATAGCTCCTCTGCCGTAAAAACTTTCTTGGCTTGAACCTCTGCGATAACTGGTTAGGGTCTGTCCTAGCGAGAGCACATGTGAAGAGTAGGACGCACCATCAGAGAGCTTCATGTACTGCTGGGGCTCGTCTTCGAAGCGCGCCCGCTGGCGCTTGGTCATCTTGGACAGATCGACCTCTTCGTCCTGACTGCCATCATCCTCGCTGTCTGCCTCCTCCTCTTCCTCTTCGACTTCTTCGCCGGCAACCTCAATCTCTTCGCCTTCAGCATCTTCGTCAAGCATTGTCTCGTCCATACCCATGGTCTGATCACCGATGTCACTATCGGCTGGATCGCTGAGCTCATCATCATCATCATCGTCGTCGTCGTCGTCAGGCACCACCTTAGATGCCGACGGTCTAGGAGCAGGCTTGGATCTGGGAGGTTTTGAAACCTTGATGACAGGGGCCGGAGGAGCCGTGTCCATATCAATGTCGCCTTCTGCATCTTCGCCTTCGGCATCCACATCCATCTCTCCCTCAGCATCCTCATCTAGATCCTCATCGTCATCTTCTTCCTCTTCAACCTCAATCTCCTCCTCCTCTTCCTCCTCCTCATCCTCCTCGGGGCTTGAGTCGACTACGTAGCTCTTCCTTGCACCACGATTTCGCTTGCCCTCAACAATTTCGCCGCCGGTAAAAGAGCGGCCGCTGCGAGCCGAGGAACGAGACGTGCTGGCAACCTTGCCAGTTAAATTGCGGTCGCCGGGAGAAAGAGGGGCATCGCGCGAGGCGCGGCCGGATCGTCGAGAAGACATGGTGGGCCGTTCGCCTCTTTCTGGGGAGTCAGCCAATCTGGCATGAAAGGAAATGACCTCATTGGCCCTGGTGGCAGCAGAGCGGCGCGGTCGCGAAGACATGGCAACAATATCCGCACTGGCGGGGTTTAATTGACTCGGCTGGGGGAAGTCGAGGTAATTATTGGGCTAAGGGATAGGTAGAATGTAGTTGATGGCGATATATCAAAGGTCAAGGACTAAGGCGGGAATGTTTGGGAGGGTTTCAACAGACAGGCGCGGCTTGGTGCGGGGAGGTTAATAAGGGCTGATGGTGTGGGAGTGAATAAGGGTAAAGGTGAGAATTTGAGAGTTGAACTAGGCCTGGTTGAACTGCCAAACTCTTTAGGCAGCTGTGAGGGAAGCAAGCCAAGAGCTTGAGTTATTGGAAAGGAAGGGTAAAGGGGCAGTACGGCATGGGAGGGGAGGTGCTGAAGTAAGGTGAGGGAGGTAGGAGACAAGTATTATGTTGGGACCAGTGGTATCTGATATCAACGGCAAGTCATCAATTGGCAAGCCTGCATTAACCAGAGACAAGTGTGAGGCCAAAGATGCAAGATGCGATGAGTAAGGCTGGAGGGGAGAGGACGTAGCACGGTCAAAGCAAACAGGCGACAAGTCTCAGAGAGACAATGAAAATCTACCCGTAGCGCAGTCGAGGGGATACGCGCAATCAATGATCCGTCCTCAAGTCTCTTGTATCGCATTAAATCCAAGATATCAAGGATTCAGCGCCGAGTTGCCAGGGTGCGACCCGTCCCAAGCCACTGATACAGCGTTTGCGCACTTGTTGTCACCCAGGCGCCCAATCAACGACGGCTGATCCACACTCGAATTTGGCTCGCTTGTTTGCGCCTCTGGGATTCACAATTGAAGCGTAGAGTCGGCTGCAGAAGCTGGCGTTTGAGGGATGATGCTAGCGGTAATAGGTGCTGGGGAATGGCGAATGAAAAACAGATTGACCGAAGGGAAGGAGAGCGAAATGATGATGGGACGATGGATATAGAAGAGTTGCTTGGCGTTGCGAATAGAAATTGATAGGAAAATGTTACAACTCACCTTCTCAAGCTGTACAAAGAATCAGTCGGTTACGCAGCCTCTGGCAGCTATGATGATTATTTCCAAAACAAGTTGATCAACCTTGCCCGGTCAGTCCCCCTGCTTTTGCCAATAGCAATGTTCTCTTCAAGACAATACGGGATGACTTCTGTTGATGACACGAGGGGGGCGACAAAGCTGATCTGTTGGTCAGCACTGGACCACTGGACCCAGCATCTAGTCTTTCTAGCTGCTGCTCTTTGCTGCAGGGCCGCTCCAATCCAGCCAGCCAGTGCACAGAGGGGAACGAATGGCAACGCGCCCTTGGAACAAGAAGACACCGAGCTGCAACAGCTTGTATGTACAGCTACAGGGCTATACTTGGGACCGTAACTAGGAGATGGTGGGACGCCTGGCCTGTGAAATGGCAGGCCGAATGGCAAATGAGATGCCGTTCGTACGTTCCTTTTTCCTCTGGCACGACGCGGCTGAAACTGGAGGGACCGCTGCTGGGTGATGCACTGCGCAATCGGTTACTTACTTGAACGGTGCTGCTTCTGGCTGCTTGACAGAGATTTGGTAGAGGGTGGATGGCGGAATAAAAGGATTGGCGCGTTTGGATGCTGGCGGAGATGCTGTCAGCTCCCTTGCAATTGATAGATTATCCTAGAGAGGTACGGAGCAGGCTGGACGTTAATGAGTGGCCTGTGGGCTCGAAACGGCGGCTTGCTCGACGTGGCTAAAACGAGAATCCGTTATTAACGGCAAAATAAATTTGTTACTGCATGTCTTACGGAGCACGTACCCGTCCTGGATCAATTACTAACCCCCTGGGACCGTTTCCGGCGCCGGCCCCGATTCTACCGAGGCACATGTCATCCCGAACCTTACCCGCCACCACTATCGGGGCTCTTAACGATGCCATATGCTAGACCACCAACCCTCCATTTCCAATGTAATTTCTTTTACCAAGTCTTGTAACTATTAAACCTCAATTCTTTCATAATGAGCGATTCAGAATCAAAGCCAGACCCCCCCGGCGTGCCTAGCTGGCAGCGTGCCCAACCCGAAGCAGACGTCACTGAGTCTGCCCCAGCGTCATCTCCCACTGAGACGGATACCCAAACCGAGACCGAGACCGAAACAAGCACAGAAGATATCGCTGCCTCGCCCACATCGGAAGAAGATAGATTAGAGATCGCGCGCAAGTTCCTCGACGACGAGTATGTGCGCGATGCATCTCGAGATCAAAAAGCCGCATTCCTAAAGTCAAAAGGCATCGCAGACGATGATATCCAGACTCTCCTCGGCGATGAACCCGCACCCCCCACATCAGAGGTAGCTACAGCATCCCACGATATGACACGACGATACTAACGGCATGTTAGCCAAGAGAAGTCACTCAAGTACCCTCTCAATCAGCAGCCACCCAAATTTCTTCCACATCAACATCAACACCCACGTCGACGCTACAATCCTCCAGCGATCGCGCCCCGATTGTAACGTATCCCGAATTCCTCGCAAAGCCGGCTCGTCCTCCTCCTCTTGTCACTACAAACCGTCTCCTTAATACCCTTTACGCTGTCGTTGGCCTCTCTACCCTCGTCTACGGCACCGGCAGGTCCGTCGTACAACCCATGGTGCAAGCCCAGACAGACGCTCGTGCCGAGTTCTACGACATTACGGCGCGAAACCTCGACGCCCTCGTTGCCAAGCTTGAGAAAACAGTATCTGAGATCCCCGTAAAAAAGCCTGCGGCCAACGCCAACGCTGCAGTTGAGGACGAGGCCGAGGCCGAGGATCCCACGGAGCTGTTTCACAGGGACATGGGCACGCAGACGTCCTTCCCCCTTGGCATGACTACCACCCAAAAAGAGTCGAAGAATGAACCTACTACGAAGCGCCAGGCCGAACAATTGGCTGGCTTGACCAAGTCTTTGTCTAATCTGAAGGATGGTGCCCGATCACAAAGCGAGGGATTACAGAACGTCAAGAACCTGATTGACGGATTCAACGACGAGCTCGACACTCTCACATACGAGGGCAAGTCGGTCGGTTCATTTGACCTATACGGTCGATCTCGAAAGAAAGAGCCCAAGGACGGGATCCGCCAGGTGAAGGAAAACATTCGTTTGATCAAGGGTATTATGCTCAGCACAAGGAATTTTCCCACCACGCAGTTGAGGTAGAGTTGGGCAATTCTCTTGGTTCTTCAGCCTTGCCTCAAGTGTGAAAAGCAGATACCTTGAGTAAGAGGTGATTATAATGGGGTTAGCGCGCACACATCTTATACAACTGTGGTCAGGCATCGTTTGTTTGTACAGCCATTATGGACATTTGTATTACCCACCCTATATTGTACCCTTTCTTCTTCCTTCGTCCATATAATTCCAATGCGAAAAATCACCAAAATGCTCTCAGATCAAACTTGGTACCTCTGGTTTGGTGTCTCTAACTCCTGTCCATATTAGACATCCACCAACATTGAGACCTAGATGTCCCGTATTCCGTAACGCTCAGCGAATTGTTCCCATGTCGTGATTGTAATGTGCTCGTATCCCCTTCCCTCCGCAAGCTGTTCCTGATACCATTCCAATGTCGGTCGGAATGCGAACTCCATTATATCATCTGACGCACTAGATTTGTTACGAAGGAAATCTTTCGTGGCTTGGTATAGTCGATTGTGGCATTTCGTTCCCCGCCTAGGCTTGCCTTGAGGCGGGTGGAAAACAATTTTCATATCATCTGTGTCATCAATTTTGGTTGGTTCGTCAACATCCATCGGATCTACGGAGGACGATGGTGGTGCATGTCCGAGTTTGACTACCTCCCAGCCTCTTTCTCGCATGACACGCTCTGGGATAGGTAACCAGTGATGAGTGTTGCGAATGAATTCGCGAAAGTACACAAGTGTTGCGTCCACCTGATTGGCAAACCCGTTCCAAGGAGCCTTGAACCCACCAACCCAAACCCTTGTGATGGGTTGTCCGGGGTTCTTGATCTTATTCTCCTCACGGAAAATTCGAATAAATTCACGTTGTGCCTCTATGAGGTCGTCCTCATATATGAATTTTCTTCGGGCCAACTCTTCTTGTATTGTGAGGTCCCAAATCAGCAGCTCCGACGCATGCCACGGCTTCTTATGGAGATTGACCGGTCGGTGCATAGCAATCCAGGGTCGGCGAGCAGGCACGACACCGGAGGTATATGCGGCGGGGTCCCAATGCTCTTCAATAGTGTAGAACAGGGCTGACAAAGTATTGTGATATCCCCCTTGTTGTAGTGCTCCAAACGTATTGAACCATTTGAAACATTTGTAGTAATCCGCAAATTTAAGGCTATAGTCTCGGAAATGAAAGCTCATATCTTTATGCCAATAGGAAACTGGGAATTTGAATAGAACTAAAGGGCATGTAGGCGTAATCTCCTCTCTGAGCAACTTATCGAGGTGGTTTGTCAGGGTGTTTGGATGGTCGTTGGCGACGATCCGAAATGGGGCATTCTTGGGATCAATTTGGTCTAGCTGTTGATACACCTCCTCAGGGTTGCCAGTGGTCGATTGTGTGAAACTAGGACATTTGAGGTGCCGAACAAGACTGGCCGGATGAGGATTCGGACCGGATCCTAAGAGGGTGAATTCCCGGAATTGAGACAAGTTCATGATTGACCACCATCCAAACCAGTTGGTCAGGCTTTGTTCGTCGTTCCCATCAATGGAGTCAGGAGCAAAGATCAAAGGGCTCAAGGCTGGATCCTGGTCTTTTGAGGCTTCGACTAGGTCTCTGATTAGAGACCAGGTCACGAGAGTGGCATCAGTTGCCTCTTTGATAACGCGATGTGCGCTATACGAGGCTACTTTTAGCTTGGCCATTTTATCGAAGTATAGTTCGAGCAACCATTCATCAGGCTTTGCACACATAACAAACCTGGGCCGCCGATGGAGATCAATACTTGTATCATGAGTTCTGTGATACCACTTCATGAAAATGCGGGCTTGGTTGTGCTGCGAGACGAAGAAACTAGGAGTAATTAAGACTGCAACTCCATGTTCAAGGATGGGTTGTAGGCGGATATCTCCAATCTCAGAGATAGCATCTCTCCTACGAGCCACTAACGTGTGAGCTTTCAAAGACCTTTCAAACACCCAGAAGGTAAATCTGTCAGGCTCAGTGACAAGAAGTTTGTGGAGACTCGGAAACAGTCGGATGGTCCAAACCGCGTCTTCATGAATAATGACAACACCTCTAGGGCAATTGAGAAAACTGAGCCAATGGCCCCCAAAGAGGCTGGTCAGAATCTTAGAGTCCGCATTGGAGCTCCGGAGCCACTGAGCCAAAAATTTAGCCTCCTCTGCGGCAGTTGGCGGGAAGGCTAGGAAGAAGGGATGATTGGTGGTATTCTGTAAACTTGAGGGAAGAAGACAACTGTACTCGAACCCCAAAATCCGGCTTAATAAGGCCGGCCTCATCCCTGGAGGTAAATCTTGATGGCCAACATCAGGAGAAAACGAAATGGGAGCAAGATCACAACGTCTTAGATGGTCGCCGGCCTCAACCATGACGAAACCGAGAACGTTATCATCCGTAGCATTGGTTCGTATTCCCCAACCCTCACATTCGGTGGGATGCACTAAGATGCACAACTCACCCAAGTGACAGAGAAGACCAAATGACCCGAGTCGCAATCGGTGGGCAGTGGCCTCGAGTGTTCCAAAATGTTCAGTGCTGGTCAAAGTACCCTTGGGGAGTTGTCCTGGATCCGTATATTGCTGTCGGAAGTCTTTAGCGGTACACGCATGGGTGAAAATTAGGGTCTGCTCGCTCTTGAGCTTTGAAAGCCAATCCGGTATGGTATTTCCAGGTAGATTGAACGTGATTGAAATAGAGTCCGGAGCTTTTGGAAAAAACTTTGTGTCTTTAGTGAGAACAGTTGTTTGAAGTTCACCACTCCCAAGATTGAGTCTTGCTGTTGAAGTGACAACCGCGCTTGGGACGGTGAAAAGAGAATTGGAATGCTCGTTGACTTCCTCTTTCGAGTAATCGCGCTGTCTGTCCCCTTGAAATGTTGGTTCGGGGTCATCAAAAAAGAGACTCGGCTCGGGATTGGGTTCGATAGCCTCTGGTTCATCCACGAAACATACAGTCTTCCTTTTCTTTTTCTTGGTGGACTGTGGAGAGGTTCTGGCAATTTCCGTGGTAGGCTCTTGTGTGTTAGGTTGGTGAGATGAACTTGAGGGTTGATCGTGTCTGACACCATCGGAAGTTGAGTCATTCGTTGAGGGCGCTGCAGATTTAGCAAGATAAAATAGGTTTGGCCGATGTGCAGGCGCAACGACGCCTTCCTTATCACGCGATGCAAGCTGAAGTTTTCTCTGATAGCGATGCCTCAGCATCACAGGTCCTTTGTTGGGATCAACAGCTACGTCCGATAGGGACCTTCTCTGTCTTACTTCCTTGCCGCCAACAAACACATTGCTGGTTTCTTGAGACGTTCTTCGAATAGCAGGTTGTGGTAAATTCGTCTCCAAATTAGGCTTTTGTGGTTTTTTCCCTGCAAGTTTGGCACTCATGACCGACTTCTTCGGCTTGGGAGCGGGTCCAGAGCCACGCGAAGAATTGTGAGAGTGACGTCGGGAAGTCGAGGAGACAAGAGGCTGTTTTGGAGAGATATTTGGCGACTGGTTCTCATCTAGTGATCGAAGCGAGGGATTAGGACCATCCTGGGACGGTATCTGATCCATCGAAGAGACAGGAAGTTGTGTTGGAGAGATGTTCGGTGTCTGGTCCTCCTCCAGTGATCGACGCGAGGGACTAAGATTATCCTGGGATGGTATCCAATTCACACCAGAGATGTCTTCCTTTTCTCCTTTAGCTTCAATGCTACCTTCGTCATCGGCTTCGTCATCGGCTTCGTCTTCTCCCTTGGGCAAATCTTCAAGGTCTGCCAACAGATTTTCCAGAGGTTGTTCGTACGTAGTAGGCTCCATGTCCCGCTCAATCCGTCTCCGATTTCTGTCCTCATGGCGAGCCATTTTGCCATAGAGTCTGTCACGAACGGCTTGCCTCCAAGCCCTGATTCGTTTGTTCGACTCTCGTTTATGTCCTCTCTGTTTCTTGGCCTCCTCCCAATCAGCAATCATTGTATCACCGAGATTCTCTACCGGCTCCCATGATGCTTCATAGAGAGGGAAGTTACCCCATTCAATCAAATATTTTGTCATCCCGCCCACCACACCTTCTGCCAGGACATCCTTGACCTCCCATTCTTCTTGAGAGTCATAATCTTCTATAGGGGTTGATGCAATGGAGTCATCGTCATCCGGGTCGTCCAAGTTAATGGGATCAGCAAAGGTGCCTGCCATTGTTGCTGACAGTGACACAAATCCAAAAATTCATCCGTATTGCTTGATTGGGGGTTGAGGTTGCAAGCGGCCATCAGTTTGTGATTTGATACCAAATCTGAGGCCCATAGACAGGAGTGTGGCTTTGGCTTCACAAAGCGACTAGGACTCGATGGAAGATGGAAGGAAACTTGTAAAACAATAAGATAGAGAAGTGAGGAGGATATCCTATCGCTCACGGCCCCACAAGCTTAGGGGGAGAGGGACGAGCCGTTAGTAGAGGCGGTCGGGCGCCAAGTTCTGGAGCTTAGATCTTTCACGGTTGTCTGCAGAGATGTTGTCAACAAATGAAGGCGTGGGACGCGGAATAGCAGTTTTTTTTTTTTTTTTTGGCTTTGCTGTCGTGTGTGAATTGACTCTGAAACTCACCTGATTAATTGGAAACCTAGCTCAGGCAATCAAATTCCACCTTATTATTGCTAGCAGTTTGAACTTGAGGTATCCTAGGATGGGGGTTGATGTGAGAGGGAGTTTGTTCTGTTGTGTATGAGTGGTTGATAGAAGTAGTAGGTGCTTGGAAAGTGCGCCCGGGTGATTGAAGAAGGCCACTCAGCCGCCACCTACGAATTCATTTCCTAAAGACGCAGGCGGTTGTTTTCGTGAGAGCACGTGACCTGTACCAAGCAGTTGCAACTAGTTGCCTACCGGTGACAGGTGTCCTTGATTGCTGTACAGTGCAAGCCGCATTGCCGTTCATTCTTTGCTTTTGTTGACGTGTAGATCGGATGGTAGGCAACAGGATTTGTCACCGCAGTGGGATATTCGGGGTTTGGAGCTACCCTTCATCACAACACCTGCCTGGGTCCTCCGTACAGATCTCTGGCTTCCCACTTGGTGGCTAGTTCCAACTTTCAGAGTGACCTAAGTAGGCGATAGGCACAAACCTCAGACCGTTAGGCTAACGAAATGATCAGGGAGGATTTAATGGTTGCTCGTCAAAAAAAAAAAAGTGTGTAGTGTAGTTATAATAATAGCAAGATGGATGGGCTCAATGCGGTCAAAGGTAGGGTTTAATGAACCCCTGGCTGGCTAGTTCAAACCAGCCTGATTCAATGTATCAAACTTGGTGCTTTATTAGGCTATCTAGACTACAGATTAATCCGTACTTGAGAAGGGGTTCCGACGCCAACGATGAAAAGGCGGCTGTGCGCTACTGTACCTTAGGACCCAGGTAGGAACTTGCCCCTCCAGCCAAGTACCTAGTACCTGTGAGAGGAGGGGAAGAGTAACCGCACGGCACAGGACTTAGTTCATTGACAGCGCCGCTGGATCCAATCCTGAAATGGGCACATTGGCCTCACCAGGCCAACTACCCCAACCATGATGGAAAACCTGCCTAGTTGGCGATATCGTCGTGAGTTGATACAGCATTTGTGCTCTTGGCTGGAACTTGGACTTCAAGTGGACCTCAATTCCAATGTTGGCAATGGCTGATACTGTATGTGGCTTTGATGGGGTGTTATTTTGAGAAGATGCGTCGTCGCTTAAAGATCGCTATCACAAAGTTTGGGGACTTCGTTTCATTGAAGCCTGGCTATTGTTAGCCGCCAAAAACATGGAATTAATTTCTTTGCCTGATAGTTTGCATCACACATCCTCCCTCTTTGTCGTTGCCTAGACTGAGTGTGCCATGCGCGCCCCTTTCTATGTTAAAAAGCTTGGGGCGCTGCCAAATATTTGGGCCAGGTTGCATTCATTCCTTCACTCCCTCCCTCAAGCTCCCTGTGGCCCCCCCCCCAAGCGCTGTTATCCACTGCCAACAGGTCTGGTTCCCTCATCTTGCTCTAAGTGGTGTCCATCATTTAAACCGTCCCCAACCTTTGTTCGTACCTAGTACTTTGAGCACCGTCGTCTTTTATTTACCTTCCAGGTTACCCCTCGGCACTGGTTAAGGTACGACGTCCGCCTATCGCCAGAGCGCGCACTCTCTCTCCCTCTCCACATCCCACACATCATCGACGTCGGCCCTCACTTCCTCTTCAGCGCCAGCGCTTTTCGCCTTTCGCTCTTCAACCTCATCCTCCCGACCGTTTCGCTGAACCTTCATCGCCATCATGGCCAACGACGAGTATGATGTATGTCTCCCTCGACTCTCCATCGCCCCCATACCTCCCCGTCTCTCACCACGTTTGCTGACCGTAGCCCCCCCCTGTACAGTTTCTCTTCAAAGGTGCCGTCAACCCCCTAGGCCACCGCCTATCCCCCCAATAACGATCCGGCGACGCGCCCAACTGTTACTGACTCTCCGGACCTATAGTCGTGTTGATCGGTGACTCTGGAGTCGGAAAATCCAACCTTCTCAGCCGATTCACTCGAAACGAGTTCAACCTCGACTCCAAGTCGACCATCGGTGTCGAGTTCGCCACCAGGTCCATTCAAGTTGATTCAAAGACGATCAAGGCTCAGATCTGGGATACCGCCGGCCAGGAACGATACCGCGCCATCACCTCCGCCTACTACCGTGGTGCCGTGGGCGCCTTGCTCGTTTACGACATCAGCAAGCACCAAACTTACGAGAACGTCACGCGATGGCTCAAGGAGTTGCGGGATCACGCTGATGCCAACATCGTCATCATGCTGGTGGGAAACAAGAGTGATTTGAGACACTTGAGGGCTGTCCCTACCGAGGAGGCCAAGTCTTTTGCTAGTACGTTCTCCCGGCGCGCATCCTTTCTCAATCTTGCATGTGTAACCATCTTCACATGCATCTGCAAGAGGCCCTTTGTGTTGACATACTGTGTGTATAGGCGAGAACCACCTGTCTTTCATCGAGACTTCTGCCCTCGATGCCAGCAATGTCGAGCTTGCATTCCAGAACATCTTGACCGGTACGTCACCCCTGGTCCATCCCACCCCGGCCTTTGAATCTGGGACCGACATTGACAAACTGATACAGAAATCTACCGAATTGTATCCAGCAAGGCGCTCGATAGCGGTGACAGCGCCCAGGCCACCATCGGTGCGGGCACCAACATCTCACTTAGCAAGCCCGCCGACGATGAGGCATCGAAGAAGGGAAATTGCTGTTAAGTTGTTGATATACGGGAACCGATTCGCGATGGTTTTGTAAGGCATGCGGGGGTGGGATACCTGGCGTCTCGTTTGCCCGGAAATTGCTCGTCATATATGGAGAAACTCGAGGAGACGAGGAATCGTGATTCGTCTTTTTTGATATCAGAAGGCGCGGTTACTTCGGCTTTCCTTTGTTCTTGTTTGTCATGATGGTAGTCTGGGGTTGATGCGTCCAACGATCGCTGCGAACATGGTCATCTTACGTAGCTGAATGAATTCTTTAATGCTCGCTCTGTCGAGGTTTCTGATTACGTGTACAAAAACTAGCTTCCTTATTTCCAGTTGATGCCACTTTACGTGCTTGGTGCTGGGGTCATAGTAACCGGAGGATCCGACAGTATCGAGTGTTGACGGCAGGTCACATTTCCATTTTGTAACTTCTAGTAGTATCTTGTGGGGTTATCGTCTTGCATGTTTGCTGTCACTTAGGTACTGGATTCATCTCGCTCATTTCTCGACCTCATGTATTCTCTCGGTAGATAATTTAGCATGTGTTGGCCGGGTTGAACGGTGTCCTCGACTCCGCTATGCTTGGCCCCACCCTCCTCCGATAAGAGCAGCTCGAGAGCTTATCGCAGCGGAGAAATTCCTGCCGACCTTTTTTTTTTTTTTTGGCAACCCGCCTGCGGAAGAGGCGAGACTACTAGTTTTCTAATTTGCGACGGCTGCAACAACACAACAGCAGACTTCTTTGTATACAATGGCGGCCGTATACAAATCTATTTCCAAGTCCAGCTCGGCCAAAGCCGAGGCTCCTAGCAATGGCGTCAAAAAGAACAAGCAGAGAGTCCTGATTCTCTCTTCCCGAGGTGTCACCTACCGGTAAGAAATCTTCCCAAACTTGGTATTGACGGAGCGCCTTGTCTGACCGCAATTTCCTTGAATAGACATCGCCATCTCCTAAACGACATCGCCTCGATGCTTCCTCATAGCCGAAAGGACGCCAAGTTCGACTCCAAGACGAAGTTGTACGAACTGAACGAGTTGGCTGAACTTTACAACTGCAACAACGTCCTTTTCTTCGAGGCGCGAAAGGGAAAGGACCTTTATGTGTGGCTTAGCAAGGTTCCCAATGGACCTACCATCAAGTTTCATCTTCAAAACCGTACGAATAGGCAGCCCCACGATTCCATTCATTAGCACTAACGAAAAAAAGTCCACACCATGGAAGAGCTACACTTCACAGGCAACTGCTTGAAGGGCTCAAGACCAGTCCTCTCTTTCGATGCCGCTTTCGACAAGCAACCTCACCTTCAAGTCATCAAAGAACTTTTTCTTCACACCTTTGGTGTTCCTCAGGGTGCCCGCAAGTCTAAGCCCTTCGTTGACCATGTAATGGGATTCACCTTCGCCGACGGCAAGATCTGGGTCCGAAATTACCAGATCAACGAGATTGAAGCTTCAAAGAAGGATGGGGAGGAGGAGGAGGAGGACAAGTCCAGCAAGTCCAGGTCGAAAGATACTGATATCAACCTGGTTGAAATTGGTCCCCGATTTGTCCTTACACCGATTGTGATCCAGGAAGGATCGTTCGGAGGGCCTATTATTTACGAGAACAAGGAGTTCATTTCGCCGAATCAGGTGCGTGCCGACCTTCGCAGATCGAAGGCCGCCCGACACAACGCCCGCGCAGAGCAGACGGTGGAGCGGCTCTCCAAGAAGGGCGAGCTGGGATTGCGGTCCAATGGCGGGCATCGGGCGCCAAAAGACGAGCTGGATACCAAGATGCTGTTCGCTTAGATTATGTGATACCTTTCGATACTCTGGCTTTCTGGGTCCTAAAAAATGGAAGGGGGTTGAAGGAGTTTATGGGTAATTTACGTAGTACAATTCATAAAACAAATTTATGATCTGGGCACCCTGGTTCCTTTGATGGGTCTCCATTCATATCATACAAATTAACGGTCGCGGTCAAAAGTTGATCGGCAAATGTTCGGGACGGCGATTAGATACTGAAGACGCGACTCAGGCATGGGTGTCACAGCGTCTTTGTCATATCCCCCTTTCCAAACTTGCACCTTCGATCTCATTTGCGACATCTCCAAGCATGGCCGGAATTGCAATGCTCGTTCCTGCCCAAATGGAGTCGAATTTCTTATCTTCTTTGATGCCCTTCCGCACTTTTCAAAGCCCCAACGTCGGGGTGGCCAACCTGTAGGCTCACAAGTTTGGACGCTTGTCAGTGACTTTAGCAGTCAACGCTGAGAAGCGACGGAGGGCATTGTGTTCTCAATCCATACTTTCACCTTTTATTCGTGGTATTCCACGGGTCTCGATTGATAAAGTCATTTTCGGCAGCCTATTTTGAGACACTGTTCTTCTGAGGCAATATTGCCTTGATATCTATTAGAGCATCATCAAGAACGACTCGATTAGTGGACACCTAACACCAAACCCATTGACCTCCTGGTCCCTAATATCTATCAAAGATGCACTTTCTATATGGTAAACCCCCTTCAATTTTTTTCTAACTGCAGTGAACCTGCTGACTGGATAGATTCTTTCTCAGTGACAGTCTCTGTCCTTTAGTACACCTTAGGGAGAGTTCGTCATCGCGAGTAAATAAGGCCTCTGCAACTTTCTGGTCTTCTGTCACTCGCAAACCCAAACAACCCCTTACTCTCTTAACCACTCTCACTCTCCCTCATCGCTATTGTATTTATCTCCTCATCCATTTCTTTCATATCATCCCATTCTTAATTGAACACCAAATGGAGAACGCCGATATGACACCGACGACTACTGAGGCGCCCTGTTTAACGGGTCTTCCTGTTGAGATTCTCCTCGACATTTATCACCATCTCGACCTAGATAGCGTTTTCAATTTCGCCGCTGCTCATCGTAAATTTTACGATTTGTTTGTTGAACGCAAAGCGACCATCTTACTCCCAATTCTGGCCAGGGAATTTAGCCCACTTGATGAGCTTTTGCAGGTTTACACCGCTTCTAGTGAAGACTTGGACGCTACTGGAGGATTGTACAAACCTCGCCGAGTCGTATTCAAGCGCTTTTTTGGAGATGGCGGTACTGTTCTTGCTCCGCGACCTGATCGGTTTCCCATGGCAGAAGCTGAATCCCGGGCTGGTTTCACCGATGTTGTTAAAGCCCAGAAACCATCTCCGCATCCCATCCCGGCTGCGAAGTCGTTTATCTTGACTGAACATGACCTGGGTTCGCTTCTCAAGTATTGCCGCATCGTCCGGGCGTGGGAGGAACGATTGCCTCAAATGAGGTGGTTTCATGAGCCTGAAAACTGCCGACTTCTTCGAGTTCATGAGGCAGAAAGGTTTCGTAGGGCGTTCTACAGGTGGTGGCTCTACGGATTCTATTTCCATGGAGACCTCCCTCGCCCAAGGGTTGGTCTTCCAGAGCCTTTTGTCGACGATGTTCGAATCAGTCAAATGCGCCGATACTCTACTAGCGAGTTGCTTGAACTTATGGATCTGGTTGAGACGATGAAAGATGTTGTACTGCATTATCTTTGTCCTCGCCTTGACCCTGGCCAGTTATCTGTAAGACGAAATTGACACCTTTTGTGGACAATAGCTAACATCTGCTTTAGAATACCTGCGATTCGCCCCTTATCGAGACTGTTGATCGTCCCCAATCCTTGTTAACTGGTTGGGCCGATCAAAGCCCATGGGGCCGTATCGTGAAGACCTACGCGAAGCTTGGTCCCAAGGAGCTGATGCACTTGTTCGAGAACATCTACAGCTACCCCCGTAATCGCCTCATCGTTGAGGCGAGACTGCACCAGCCTAATCTTACGTTCGACCAAGAATCCATTCAAGTCTCTATCAGGTGTGCTCTCGATGAGCGTCGCTGGATGGAAAAGATGCCCAGCTTGGCCGAGGACAGTGCGGGTGGTATCGTTGACTTTGATGATGAACGTGATGACGAACGTTTGATCTTCTCTGGGGACGCTAGGCTGGACGGATCTCTACCGCCAGGGGCGAATTTCGTGCGATCATTGTCGCATTATTCGCCTCGAGGTGACGATGGGTCATATTTGGAAGATCTTCATCGACAGAACTGGACGGGTGGGCGGTTCATGGTGCCATCAGTACACGGATGAGTCTTGTTTGTACTAAAGTTTGATAGACCATGCAATCAGGTTGACTGTTGTAGATGAAATAGATAAGATACAGCGAAGGTGGTTTGATTCAGACGATTAGAGCCTAGGCTTAGTTTTTCTTTTAGAAAAAAGATTATGACACATATTTGGAGGAACACGTTTGTTCTTTAAGATTACGGCAGGCAAAAGTTGAGACAAAGAGTGGTAGATTGGATGGAGTGCTTGCTGTTGCATGCCTCTCAAATGTATTCCAGAATATTCAGGCACATTTGGTATCATTAAGATGGCTGTACGTCAATTTTCTACGTATGGAGGCCGAACTTGTGAAAAAGAGAGCCCTTGAGACAAAGTTACGGTATGATGTATGGAGGGTTGAGGCTAGATCATGTGTTGTGGTGGATTAGCGGCTTCTTTACACCAAACGATCATCCCCCACAAGGTGAGCTGCCCACTGAAGGAAGTGGCCCATCGCAGTGGCCGGCAGCACTAAGGCAAACCCGCCAAAGCCAACCTCAACCACAGAGCCTCACCTCCGCATCCAACTTAGAGATAGCTCGGGCTCAGAGCAATCCACTCGTCACGCATCCGCGCCTCAGCGGCCCCCTCTGCCACTTTCGCCCTCCAACGGCGCATGCGACACCACCTGCTTTCTTGCGCCCGGCTCATCGGCCGTTGTCAGGCCACGTACGAAAGGCCTCAAGTGTGCGTTAATCGCCTCAAGCTTCGTCTTCATCGCGCCATTCTTGGCTTTTTAAGGGGAGAGCTTCTTTCACTTACTCGGTAGGTTGGCGCGCCCTTTATCTGTGCTTTAATTTTATGCAATGAACTTTTTCTATTGGAGTCTGGACTTCTGGCCATTGCCTACCCCCTCTTTATTATTGTCATGGCAGAATAAACAACACCCTATGGTCCGGCATGGACATTTCCCCTTGGCAATGATACCCGCATGTCCTAACTCATCTCTGCTACCTTAATCCTCGTCGAATGGTTCACGGACTGCTACCTCTCTAAGCTTCATGTTAACCTCAACCCAGATATTGACCCGGACGCGGGTCGGTGTTTGACGTCTCCTTGTTTGCTCCTAGATTTCGGCATCAACGATAGCCAGAACTCAGGAGCCTTGGTCTTCCTTGAGGAGGCTTTATTGCGACTGAAATGGATTCTGCACCCATGGATGGCGAAGATCATCCAATGAGAGATGCCGATCCACCCAATGGCATCTCTGGAGGTAGTGGTAGCGGTATGGATGATGATGATACCGCCTCAGAGGGTAGCTATGATTCAGAGCCTCGATCTCTAGAATTAGACCAAAAAGACCGGCCAGGTCTCCTACCAACTGGCTGCTGTTATGATGATCGCATGAAACTTCATATGAACGCAGACTTCAGCCCAAACACGCACCATCCCGAGGATCCTCGTCGCATCCACGAGATCTTCAAGGCCTTCAAGAAGGCAGGTCTCGTCTACACTGGTCCGGAAGAACTATTGCCCAAAATCATCAAAGAAATCCCAACAAGGTACATGTGGCGGATATCTGCTCGCGAAGCAACACGTGAAGAGATCTGTCTCGCTCATTCTCCCGACCACCTGAGCTGGGTCGAGAACCTGGACCGAATGAGCACCGCCGAGCTCAGAGAATTAACGAGGCAGTATGATCAAGGTCGCGAGTCTCTCTATGTTGGAAGCATGTCTTACCCAGCAGCCATGCTCTCCGCCGGAGGTGCTATCGAGACATGCAAGAGTGTCGTGACAGGGCAGGTCAAAAACGCTTTCGCAGTGATTCGTCCGCCTGGCCACCACGCCGAGTTTGATGCACCCATGGGTTTCTGTTTCTTCAACAACGTTCCGGTGGCAGTCAGGGCCTGTCAGAAGGACTATCCTGATCTCTGTCGAAAGGTCTTGATCCTAGACTGGGATGTCCACCATGGAAATGGTGTTCAGAATATCTTTTACCAGGATCCGAACGTCCTTTACATCTCACTACATGTATATCAAAATGGCCACTTCTACCCAGGCAAACCACCAAATCCCATGACTCCCGATGGAGGAATAGAGAATTGCGGCAGTGGTCCCGGTCTTGGTATGAACATCAACATCGGTTGGCACGACCAGGGCATGGGCAACGGAGAGTATATGGCGGCGTTCCAAAAAGTCGTCATGCCGGTCGCAAAAGAATTCAACCCCGACCTTGTGGTTATTTCCGCGGGCTTCGACGCCGCTGATGGCGACGAACTAGGAGGTTGTTTCGTTTCTCCAGATTGTTACGCTCATATGACACACATGTTGATGTCACTTGCTGGTGGCAAGGTTGCAGTTTGTCTAGAAGGCGGTTACAATTTGAAAGCGATCTCGAAATCTGCAGTCGCTGTAGCACGGACTCTTATGGGTGACCCTCCGCCAAAGATGGAGATCCCCCCTATCAACAAAGACGCCGGGCGTATCTTGGCTAAGGTTCGGGCACACCAGGCACCATACTGGGAGTGCCTTCGCGAAGGGATTGTCAACGTTCCTGAAGTCCAGAGCCTTAACGCGAACCGCCTCCACGATGTTATTAGAAATGCTCAGCGTCAGATTCTTCAAGCCAAGCACAACATGGTGCCGCTGTACGTGCAACGGGAACAGCTCTACAAGTCGTTTGAGAACCAAGTTCTCGTGACACCCAATCTACACAACGCAAAGAGGATATTGGTGATCATACATGATCCGTAAGCCCCGCCATGTGAAAGCCTCCTAGTTTATTTACTAATATACTACAGGCCTCAACTTCTGGCACAGCCAGATGTGATCGATACAAATCTCGAAGCACATAATGCTTGGGTAGTGAGTAATTAACACGACCGTTATATCAATTTATTACTAACTAAATAGGTTGATGGGGTTACCGAGTACATTGATTGGGCCGTGAGCCAGAGTTTTGGTGTTATGGACGTCAACGTCCCTGGGTACATTACACACGAAGAAGTAAGTCCCATCACCACAAGTCTTGGTATGTTTTTAACATAAATTCAGGATATTGACGCGTACATTCCTGTATCCAACGAAAAGGCCCTGCAAGAACAGCTCCAATCTCTGACCTGTTATCTCTGGGATAACTATATTCAACTATTTGACATGGACGATCTTTTTGTGATGGGTGTAGGCAACGCATATCTCGGAGTCAAGGTGCTCCTACTCAACAGAGGTATTATTACTTCATCTCCACCATATGCCTCGAGCTGACAAAGTCTAGATTGCAAGTCAAGGATTAATGGTGTGGTCAATTTCGTAACAGGCAATCTCCGACCAGTCAAGTCTGACATCGATACTGATCTTTCCTCTTGGTATAAGGAGAACTCACGTGTCTACGTCGCTGGCGATCATGCTTGTTGGTCGGACAAAGACCTCACCAAGAAAGTGCAAAAGCGACGGTTTGGTACTGTTGTCAAAAGCCCCATGTTCGGCCTCAATAAGATGATGCAGGCGCATGCGGAGGAGGCACAGAATTGGATTATGGCCAGAACGAGCATTTCTTCAGAGCGAGATTCAACAGATGATGATAAGCTATAATGACGGAAGTGCGTTTAGGCCTAGGATGGTTGTGTAGAGCATAGGCAACCTTGAGGTCCCTAGAGCCCTAGGATAGAGTAACTGATGGACATCCAGACGTATATGAATCATTTATTTCTTTAAAGGGGGCAGGGTCAATAGCCGGGGAATACCATTTGTTTCAGTTCAAAGCTAAATTTCTGGATTGATTCACAAGTCTGCTGCTTGCGTGGTGGTACATCAAAAGGGGTTTCGAGGAATCCAGTGCCTTGTACAGTGTGGAACTGTTGTTAGTACTGTATTGCTATCGCCTTATCCGGGAGTCGGGTTTCGAAATTTCCGACCCATTCTTTAATCGAAGGCTCCTGGCACAGTCGCAAAGACGCGTGCTTGCGATTTTCATTTGGCTCGGCTTCAGTTTCTCCCAAGCAAAGTGCCTGCCGTACGCTTTATCGCACAGACTACAGCAACTATGGACCGAGATCGTGGTAGGAGGTGAGTTTTTGGTTGTTTTCTTTACCCCCTGTTGTTTTGCTCGCTTTCATCACCACTGCATCCATTCGCATTCATTACCAGACCTTGGACAACATCATTGCTCTTCGAAACGTCGACTCCAACCCGGCTCTGTCAACTTTTGAACTGGTCGCGCACGTCTTTGAACCTCTCTCGCTACTATATTTAATCTGCGACCCCGATAATATCATCAGAATCGCCAAGATCTCATCTCCCAATGTCGTCGTTTCGCTCGCCACCACTCCTTGAGCCAAATGAGGAAGCGTCGCCCAAGAAGTCGCCAGGAAACACACAACGATTGGGTGAAGATGGAGGAGAAGACCCGTCTTGCGAAACACTAAGGAACGAGGAGAATGTCGACTGGTCTAGCATTCCCAGGGGCGCACCCAGTCTACCCTCTTCCGTTGATTCATGCTGGTTACGCTCGGATCGCGGCAGTTTGGACGACGATTTCGAACCAGAACGATCAGAAGCTGCTCAGGCAATACAAGAAAGGGATCGCCGGCCCTATGCTCTGGAGTTCCATGATCATTATACGATGACATCAACCGGCCCTCCCAAGAGAATTGCTTTCTTCCGCGCACAGTACCCGATCAACTGCAATGGGGATTGGGCGGCACACTTTGTCGACTGCACATACCACAAGACCTTAAAATTCAACATCATCTGGGAAATCTAGCAGTTATCGCCAGATGGCAAGCGGAAAGTCCGAGTTCTATTCGCAAATTTATATCCTTGGGTTCGGCTCAGGAACGTAAATTTCAATCCTCGTTTCATACGACCATGCAGTCATAGGACATCCAACCGCGCTACAATGTGGCGAAATCGCTTTTTCCGCCGTATGTCGGGCAATAGGGGACGCAGAAACACTAAACATGGCCAGCGTCCGTATAATTCAAGTCCCCTCCGTCTGATGATATCGAAGAACAGTGGCGGTCAAACCATATAGAGTTTGATGTCCCGGCCTTAATCCCGATTCTATTATCGCGGTTCTCGTGGAATGGTCTTTCACAGCGGCAGCACAACCGACGAGGCCTAGTGTGAATTCTGGTAGTGCAACTATCACAGCGGTCCATTTCTTTTCTTTTGCCTTTTTTCCTGTTTTCGCTTTGTTCCTTTACATTCGTTTGTTTTCGACATTGTCTTCTTACGCTGTGCCGTTCGTCTCACTGACTTGCCAAAGATATGATGATGGGGAGGTCGTTAGGTATGGTGCCGGGGAGTCGTGGAGGCCTACTCCACGGGATCGATCACCTAGACGCGCCCGCAGCCCCATCCGGGAAAGAGCTAGAAGTCCACGACCACGAAGTCCGCGTCCCCGGAGTCCTCCACCTGCAGGATCCGATAGCTACGTTCCTGGGAGATACCCACCACGTCGGCGATCGCGAAGTGGAGGTGACCGGTACCGAAGAGAGCAGCGATCAAGAGACCGAGAGAGCCCACGCAGACGAGAGCGAAGTAGATCCCCCATGAGAAGACCATCACCTCCTAGACGTAGTATATCGAGGAGGCCCTCTCCCATGCGAGCAGATCGTTATGAGCGCCCTCGATCGCCTGCTCGAGATTGGGATCGAGATCGAGAACGCGACAGGGACCGCCCTAGAGATCGAGAATGGGATAGGGATCGGGTTCGTGAGAGGGAGCGTGACTTTGAACGTCGTGATGACAGGTGAGCATGAACAGTCTTGTATCGGCATTCCACCACTCATTTTTTTTTCTTCTTGCAGGCGCAGATCGAGGTCTCCATTTGGCCGAGAGAGAAGAGATAGGAGTCCTCCTGTGAGGTCACCCCCTCGGGCACCTGGAGGTGGCGGCTCTTATCGCCCACGCTCGCGGTCTCCAAGCCGACGAGGTGCTGATCGATACCAATCTTATCGACGAGTTTCACCTCCAAGAGAATCGGGGATCTCATCAGCAATGACTTCGCAGTCAGCATCAGGGAGGTCTTCCCCTCGTCCTAGTCCGATGAGGGCACGATCGCCTCCTCTTCAGCCTCGCGAGGATTCTCCCCGCCACGCGTCCATCAGCGGCGCTCCTCCACCGAGAGAAACATCACGACCCGCTTCATATGAAGCTACTCCTCCCGCGTCCCGATCGCCGCCACGAGGACCTGCCGCTCTACGGCCCCCCCCAACTGGACCTGCAGCAAATAGAAATTTCACCGCCCCTGTGGCCTCGCCAGTTCCTCCTGTTGTACGGACACAGACTCCTATTCCCCCCCCTCTTCGATCAGGCACCACTAGTCCGACTAACCCTCCAGCAGGGCCGCGAGGATATGTTCCTCCCGCTCGAGGAGGGTTTGCTCCCCGTGGTGGAAGAGGCGGGTGGTCACAACCCCCAACGAGACACATAACGGGACTTCCTCCAGCCCCCTCCACGCCTAACGGCCCCTCGCCCATCCCCACCGGTCCTCGAGCTACGCCGTCTAACGCCCCTTCATCTTCTACTCCGACACAGTCTCGTCCGTTCAACCCTCCCACTGGGCCGTCCGCTCAGCATCCTTCAGCTGGACGTCAAACATTGGCACAGAGCATGCTATCAACCATGCCCCCTCTCGTCCCTGGAGGTAAACTAGACCCTTCCATGACTCCTGCTGTGCTCGGAGTGACACGAGAGCTTGAGCATCACTACCGAAAATTAAAGGATGAGGAAGAGAAGCTCCGGGATGAGCTTCAGGCAAAGCAGGAGCGTTTACGTAAAAGCTTGTACAACTGGGACCGATTGGAGCGAGAATCGCGAGCGTGGGAGATGCGCAGCGACCTTAGTGAAAGAAGTATGAAGAACATGGCAGGCGAGGGGATGGGTGGTGCTGCTTTCTAAACAAGGAATGAAATACGATAATATCGATCGATTGAAGTGTAATTTTACTTGCGGCGCAAAAGGGGGGCGAATTTTTTTGGCTCTACATTAGCTAGCGACAGTTTATTAATTACGCTCTCGCGACTTTTAACAGGAAGCGAGTTTTATTTTTTGGGAATATGCACATGAGCAGCAGAAGTGTCATCGTTTCAACAGAGTTGTTATTAGTATGAGATGGCTTCCGCCACAGACCCCGCCAAAGGCCCCGCCAATCCGGGGAAAAGTATTTCTTATTGTACTACCCGAATCTAATAGCTCTTCAGTGATGTTAACCAGGCTATTGACGCTGATGAGTTCTATATTGATGAGCCTATAGATGCTAAGATCACAAGCACGAAGGTCGGGCTTAGGTTGTGTTCTAGTGGCAAAATAGCTTCACTATTCACCAAACTTTAGGTAACAAAACTCCACTTCCAGTTCTAAAGCTCTCACACAAGACAATAGAAAAGATTTGAAATTTACTCGCTTTCCACGGAGGATGATTAAGCTACAGGCCAAGTCCAGGTTCATAACACCTCGTGCTCTATACAGATCAAGCAAGCGAATATGTTATTAGGACGGTGAAGCAAAGGTAAACGCCGTGTACCGTCTCAAGTCCGGCCTTTTCAGCTCGGTTCCAACTCCCTTTCAGTCCAGCCCAGTCCAAAGTCAGGTGCAGGTTTCGTAGTATCGTATAATTGTGTGTACATTGCTGGTGGCGGGGGAAAAAAATCGAAGTTTCATTCGATTGGATGTGCTGTGTTTTGGTGTTGGGCCAAAGGTCTTGTGATTCACGCAATCAAAATGGTCATGTTGCATGGGCCGAAATTACCAGGCGTATGCAGGCTCCTCGTCATCTTGGTCGCCATCCCATTCGCCGTCGGACTCCTCAGTGCGATCTTCATCCATAAAATCCTCCATTCCATACTGTAGCTCCGTAGGTTTCTGATTGTCAAAGACGACGGCCACAGTCGTGCAGAGACCTTGAATGACAGGCACAGCTCGCTCCACAGTCTCATCTACTTTAGGACTGGCATCGGGCAAGTGCTCATCTTTGTCTTCGCTTTCTGAGGACTCGTCAAACTCGTCCTCATCCGTGTCTGGATCTCGGTAGGTAGGTCTCTGCCGCACGTTGCGTAAACCCTTGGAATTGTTGCTATTCCGAGAGTCCGAGTCAGAGGCTTGTGCAGCAATGCGGGTGCTTCGACGGGATGGTCCGTCGGAGGTTCTTTTCTGCTTGTGCCTCTTTTGAGGGGAGGTAGGTTCTTCCGCAACGGGTTGATCTCGCAGCGACGTGTGGTTGCTTGGTGGCTGGTACTTACGGAGGAAGATCCTATCCAACCGCTTTCGCCACTCGTGGCGCATATTCGCACGGGCTTTCCATGGAATGTTGAGCATGGTTTTGACGGCGAGATGCCGAAGATTCGGAAGACTCCCAGCACTGTTGATGAGGGATTGAAGAAACATTTCTGCGGTTTCCACACTCCAGTGCCGAATATGCTCGAAATCAATCACACGAAGGCTTGTCGGCCATTTTGGAATCTGGTGCGCAAGTAGAGCATTATCATAGAGAGGATCGGCATCATTGTTCACTAGGGACAGCGAATCATGATGACGGAAATATGACAGGTTCATTCGCAATTCCTCGAGGTTGGGGCATACGATAGCCAAGCTTGTCAAGAAGCTCATGTCCAACGATTGATTATGCAAAAGCGAAAGAGTGCGAAGATGCCTTCCATGAGAATGGAGAAAAACTTCGAATTCTTCGGATCTTACCTCCCAGCAGTTGATGAGCCCAAGGTGGACCAGATTTTTTGGGAGAAGTGAGAGTAAACGATGGTTCATTATAGTTGACGACTCGAACACGAGATGCTTAAGAAATTTCAGCTGTGAGATCGCATTTGCGATAGACTCAATTACAGCACCATCTTCATTATAGAGTGCTAGCTCATGCTCCTCGTCTCCAGACTTTGGGCGTGGTTTGTACAGGGATGGTACTTGGAAATTAGTGAAGCTCACTTTGCTGAGTTGCGCGAATGAGGGTCCTTGGTGAATGCGGGCAATGTCCATGGCAGTCGCAACAGGTCCGCCTAAAAGCCTGCCACTCCACTCCCAGCTTCTCAATGAAGTGGGAAAAGGTTTGTCGTCGATAGGTTCTTCTTGAGCAGAAGACGGCCCAAGTGCGCGAAAAATGTCCTCCGAGTAATGCCATCGAACGGTCCGGTCAAGCTCTCTGTAAGGCGGTTGATCATATTGAGTAAAGAAGACCAATTCCTTGAGCCGGGGCAAAGGGTGAATTATCTTGTGTAAGACGCTCTGGGGTATGGTTTGTATTTCAAGATAAAGGTACTCGATTTTGGCACGGTAGTTTAGCCGAGTCTCAGATGGCGAGCGCTCCAACAAGGTAGCCAGACGTCTCGCCTTAATAGAGGTGGTGATTGGTGGGTTTCGATAAATAGCTGTCAGAGCCGCCTCAGAGAAAGCCCTGCATGTGGTGGCAGTGTCGATAAGCCAATTTACATTAAGGGTGTCGTAACCACCACTTATGGCAGCGTAGTAGAATATATCGGTCCATGCTGCATAGGGCATCCGGGGATCACGCCAGTCAGGAATAACCCCTTGGTATGCAGGAGGACCTGGTAGTTGATGTGCACGACGACGCTTTTTTGAAGTGTGAGTATTCCCATGAGAGGAGCTCTTCCGGCTCTTTGCGGCTGGGATTTGGGGCTTCTTTCTTTGAGAATCCTGCTTGGTGGCGGGTTTGGTGATTGAAAATGAAGGAAGAGTTGCCTGTGGCGCACCCCGGCGACTTCGTCGCAACTGTGCTGGGTTTCCGGAGGTGCGACGAGGGGGCTGGCGACGATGCGCATGCGACCTAAATTGAGACTCGTTGGCAAAATCATCGTCATCTAGGTCCGACTCGATCGTATCATCAACACTTGAGGCAGATGATGCGCCGTCGACTGGATCGCTTGAGGAATCTTCGCCATAATGTATTGGTGGATGCGACCGAGCTGAGGTGCGAGTCGGGCGAGCCGGTCGACTCGATTTGCCACCAGCCGCACGACCGTGGTCCGGGGGGTGGGAACCTCTTGTCCTTGCCATCGCAAAGAAATCTGATGCGAAGTAGAAAGAAGCCAGGTCAGATGAAGGATGGATCAATACCTCTTTCGAGCGAAGCCCGTCGGTAGAAAGGCGATTCACCTGATGTATTGTGTTGGGAGGGGCTGGCGAGGCACTTCAAAAATCCGCCTGGATCATAACCATCATCCACGCGACAGAGTCGAATCGAATATCTCCTATCTTGGGTCTTTCTCCATGTGTATTCTTGGGCGCTTTGAATGCGGCGTTGTCATCCAAGCTTCATTGATGGAGGGATGGCAGAGTGATACAATAATCGCAGTTGAGGACGTGAGAGGCCAACCAGCCTCATGTTGTGGACCCAGACTGTGTGGAGTGCGCCACCACGAGGACCAATCAGAACACAAATGCATAGGCGACCACAGGCCGAAGTTTACCATGAAGCAAGCCGTAAAGTAAATGAAAATTCTGCAACGGAGCAGGCATTCCATACACTATGATGCTGCTTCAACGTAAAATTTTAGTTGGTTCTTGCATTTGATTCAAAAATTCTTCATCTCCGATTTATAAGAGAGCTCTTGCTTTTACCTCTAACTTAAACCAAGCTTCAAATTACCCCTTGTCCAAGAAGGTGGGTCGTTGCCGACATTGCTTTTGAGAGTGACAAGATGGGGCTTTTGTATTGCGCGCTTTGAAATTTGAGGGAGTTCGAATAGGTACCCAACTGCGGTGGTCTTGATGTTTGCATGGGACACCACAAGTATATCTCGTTTGAAATGCTAAGAGCTTTCCCAAAATCAATCACAGCGACAACAATCATCTTATGACGGCCACTGTCAGCAATGTCCACTGTCCATCATGATCCACCAGATCCCTCGGTAGCTGCATTAGAAATTCTTCGAGTGGATGTGGCGGAAGCGGGGATCCTGGTTTTAGGCATAAATCGCGTAGCGCTTTGGTACGAGGGCCCGCTCCGGGTCGCTGTTTCCATGTGTGAATGGTTCCTCCGCCGCTGCTTCCATGATTGGTGGTGCAGGCGCTAGTCCCTATCGGGAGTCGCGATAGAATCTCCCTGTTCCTTGCCCATCCGCTGGCACGCGTCTCACTGCACTGCTCGCCGCAGCCGCGCCCTTGGAGAAGAAGAATCAACAGCGCCTTTTTGCGTGACAGCAGAGACTCTCTTCATCTCCGCATCGTCGATGCGACATCTCTTCTGTCCTTTTCCGTGGCGTCTTGGCGCTAAATAAGTACGAAACCAACACGACTCGGTAGTCACTGCAGCTTTTACGGCTGGCTGCACGCGACTGTGCTGTCCTCTCATTATTTACATTCGCAACCACAACATCTCCACGCCAAAACTCTGCCACGACTAAGCGCTCAACACTCATCACTGGGTGCTGAACCCTCTACTTAGATTCGAGCTGGCTCTTACTTGAGTCTGTAACTTCGCTCTCTCTTCATCGGGATCTCTAAGGTCGCCCACTGCGGCTCTCACCTTTCCAGCTAGACCCCTTTACTCATCCATTGGCCTCTCTTCTCACTTGATCCCTTCACCACCACCACGAACATACCAAAATCCTGGACAATGAACGTCGCGGTAACTATCCGTCTTTGAATGCCTCTCAGCAATTGCAACCAAAGACGCAGGAGCAGCAGGAGCTAGCGCTCTGCTCGCTCGTGTCACTTTTCCTTGCCTCCCATGACCGTCGCCCAATCCGCCATGAGCAGTGGGAAAAAACGCAGCCACCGGACGGCACCTTTCCTCCAAGAGAATTGGCTCAACGGAGTCAACAACGCTTCAAAACGCTCCGTTATGGGTGGTAGCTTTTCCACTCCAAAACAACAACAAATCACTGATACTAGGCATTTTGAAACTGACGAGAGTGGCGCTCCACCCAGCAAGCGCCGCCGCATGTCTTCTCCAGATTCCCTCGTTATGGAGGACCTCATTGCCTCACCGGGGGGCTCAGAAACCCGCCCCACGTTGCGCATTGAGGTCTTGAAAGTTTTACACAAGGACTCGAAAAAAGTCCGCATTCTTCAAAACGCCAGCTTGCCCCGTGATGTCCTCACCACCAAGGGCCGCTGTCGCATTACTGTCTACGACATTACCACAAGTTGCCAGCGTGTCTTGCACTGTGAGAGCCAAGTGTGCAACATCACTACATACAAAAACCCTGTAGGCCCGCACCGGATCGCCCGAATTGATCTACCCCGCGCCTTTTACGTCCCTGAGGAGAGCATCCTCATAAATCGAGTTGACGAAGATGTTCTCGACTTTCCCGATGTATGCAAGCTGGTCATTGAGCTTGAGGGCGCCAACAAAGGACAATGGCCGCCTCTTGAGACTCATGATTTTGGCATTCCGGTAAGAGATCAAGGACTTCTGGCCGATACGCCCAAGCGCCATTGGATCATGACCAGCGAGTTTACCGAAATTTTTGGGAGAGCCAGGAAACCTCTACACCTCTCTTCATTCTATCACCCACAGAAGGTCATACGTCACACCGATTATGTCATGGATGTCGACCTGAGCTGGTCATCAGGATTCCGTGCTTATAGACGCATCGAAAAGGGATCACTGCCTTGCATTACTGCAATTGATCCAGAGGCGGAAGTTTACGCCACAGATCGCTTCGAGCCCAATCTTGACGACGAGTTGAATGGCGCCACTAATGGCATCAATGGCCACTATCATGAAGATTCGGCCCATGAAGCTGAGGATGACATGATGGAAGGGGATCATACACCTAGCAGGTCTCTGAGAGTACGGGAAAGGAACAAGGTCTACAATCTCAAAGTTCTGAGTGACCAGGCGCAGGGTCGGGAAAGAAAGCGTCGAGCAAGGGTTGGGCAGGCTACTGCCTTGGAAGGACGAGTTACATACTTTCTCCCAACTGATCAACCAGTCGCCTTGGACTCGTATCGCTGCATCGCCTGTGGTTGGATTCACAAGACCATGGCTCAGCTGCAGCTCCATTTGCAGTCGTGCCACGCTGATTACGACTGCATTCTCGAAATGACAAGTCAAGGGCCGCAGTTTCGAGTCTCGAGTCGACCAGAACCGGTCTCGGTATCTCCCTCCAAGACTTTCCGACTTGCTCGGCCTCTCAAGCCCTTCTGTATACAAATCTGGACCCCCGGTGATCATTCATATGAGACCAGGTTGACAGACACAGACCATGAGGATGCTCGCTCTCCAGAAAAACCCAACACTTCTCGGCAACTGTTTGGACCTGGCACCGTAAACCCTGTGCAGCAGGAGATCAGGCTCCCAAAGAAGCGAAAGGTCCTCATTCCAGAAACCGGTCAACCCATCTTTGACCCTGTGAGCAAAGCGCGGCTCAAACCGGGAAGTGAGGTGCCAATAGCTCCAAAGGATAATGACTGGTTGATTCATAAACACCGAGAAAACATCGCTGAGTTCTCTGATGTCACTCCAGCTGAGAAAGAATATGTCTGCAAATGGGACGCATTTATACTTCAGCAGCATCTCACCTCGAACGCGTATTTCCCCCGTGCATGGGTCTCATTTATTCGCGATCATGCGGCCTGGTTGGCAAGCTCCAAGCAACGTATGCTAGAGTTTGCAAAGCATTCCAGTTACCTTCTTGCGCGCGACTTACTGGACGACACGATGATCAACACAGCCTTTCGCTGCATCAATGCGGAAAGAACCAAAGTCAAATCCAAGGGCGGACAGCAGCTGAACGGTATCAATTGCGAGCAAACGCCTGATGCCACTCCGAGTCAATCCCCACGAGCTTCTCAAATTCGAAAGAACAAAAACGGGTGTGCAGTCTGTCAGCTCCCGGTTCTCGGACCAAGATTACTTCTGTGCTCAAGCAAGGTATTTGTGACGATTTCAGTTTATTGCATTTTACTCACCACTCCCTCTTAGGCCTGCTCACACCGCCTGTATCATTCTGATTGTGTCCGAGATATTGCGTCTACTCCTGTGACTCAGCCAGGGTGGTTATGTAACGCGTGCAGTGAGTCAAGAGAAGCCTCTTAGAAAGAGACATCAACAGCTCTGCAGATCTCGCGGACTGCTCTCAGACGGTCGGTGAGAGGAAGAACGATGTCGCAGAAAGTCCAATACGCGACCAAATTACGAGACTACCATGCACTGAGAGACAACACAAAAGTGTCCGAAATCCCAAGTAGCGCCGCTACATTTCAGTCCCGGCCCCCGGTTCGCAAACGTAGGAGGGCTCGGAAGACATGTGAATTCAATGAGAACTTGAAGGGCACATCTACGAGAAAGAAGTAACCCACGTGCGAGCGTGCAACGGAGAACATCATGGGGGTGGGTATATGGTGGGTTTGTTAAGATATGCTATACATAGATAGTTTTGGCGCCTATGGGAACCGTTCACGGAGATTTATTGCATCCGTATTACATGGGGGGCGGGGGCGTGGCGCGGGGCGTCCCAGATGAACTAATTAGCTACAAAGCTTCTGTCGCATTTGTTTTGTAACATAAAATATATACGCTTATCATTTTGTTCCAATGCGTGGGCGCAAGAGTGCAATTCTTAGGGGGTTTCAAAAACCCAGTCACAGAATCAGTGTTTCGGCCGATTATGGTGCATCAGACAAAAAGCCCTGAAGGTGCGGGGTTACCTCAGTGCATCTGCTCAGCATCAGGATGAAAGTTATATAAATATACAGTTGGCTTGGACTCTTAACGTGAAGACCGAAAGAGAGGCAGAGAACCAAGCAGGAAGAATAAAATATACAACTGAAAAGTGGTACCAAGTTGAAGGTGATAGTTAGGGTGTTGCCGCGGAATAGCCTATTATTACCATTGGGACATTGTAAACAGTCGCATGATGTGATATCTCAGCACTCCCTAACTAAACTTCCCTCGTGTTTGGTTCCTTTTCTTCCTCTCAGTACTATCTGCATCGTTGGCATCTGTAATATGGATGTGATAACACGTTTCAGAAGGTCCGGAATTTCTACGAGCTACGAGATTCGTGGTATCATCCTGGTTTGAGCTCACTCTGCGGCTCTGTGGACGCCTACGGTTGCAAATTTTCTCGTTACAGCTTTTGTATCATATTTTCCAACTAAGGAGATTAGTATCTTACTAATTAAGTCCTTGCTCTCAGCCATGATGAGCAGAGCCTCCATTTCAGCCATCAAATAAGTCGTCATGTTTCCAAGCACACACTCTTTCTTTTAACAAATCGAAGCCATCCTATTAATTCGAGTAAAGCATCTCACAGCAGCCCAGTTTATCTCGAGTATGTCTTTCAATCCGTGCCCCCTTGTATTTTATTAATACTGAGATTATACAACGGAGGTCCGTGAACGAGAAGAAAGATGTGACGTCGTAGTATCACCAAAGCCAATGAAAGTGAAGGTTAGGAACTTGGACACCATAGAAAACACCATTTGCTACCTCAAATCGGCGGTAAATACTTCATTTACTCTCGATTCTAAACTCCAGATGGTGAGCTAACATAATACAGCTACCGAATCCATACGTGGCGTAGTCGAGTGTTTGCAGTTCTGCCGTGTCTACTTTACTCACAGCCCCGCTGGCCCGTGACCCGTCATGGGCTTCCGTAATATCAGCTATTGCTCGTCTAAGATTTACTGGATGATTTTGATTTCTGAGAATGTTGAAATTCTTTTACAATAGATATCAAGACGAGATATCACGTAAGTTCATATAAAAGAAAAGAACCCATGCATATCAAGGGGGCAGTCGTTACAATGTGGACCCAAACCATAAGCGCTCTCCATGATCTACCCAGGCACCTTGAGCAATATATGCTCGCTTTCTGCTTCATTTCACTCACTCCCAGGTAGTTCAAATACTTTAAGGAAGGGATTAACCCTCTCTATAGTCCGGTTAAGTCTATTTCTGGTTGAAGTAACAGAAATTATTATATAGGGTAGCTAGAAGCATGAATATATGGCTATACATACGAGACATTTACTAGGGGACCTGTAGCAGGAGAAAAGAAATACTGGTGTCGTTTTTACAGCTAAACCAGAGATATCATATAGTGGTGATAAAAATACGTTCACGCTGAGCAGTCGCTTTTGTGGATATCTAGACCGGAAATCATAACATCTGATCTCTTCCAACATTTTCATAATCAGGCTCATGGAGTTTTTGCATGCTTCTGTTATTACCATGTCCAAATTTACAGCCTAGACACTGCCGAACAAGGTAAATATGCTTCTTCTAAGGGTACGTCGTTACCTTCCTGACCACAATCGTGTCTGTGGGCTGAAAGTGCTTTCGCTTCTCGCTTCTGACTAGACTAACTCAGAGACTTCTCTGGCTGAGATTCATGCAGGTATCATGGGACTCTTCATATTGGCCAAGAAACTAATTGAGACGCACTTTACTAACCAAGTCGTACCTCGCACCATCGATGCACCCGAAGGTTTCTTCGTAAGTCCTGCCTCTTATCACCCTTGCGAGACCCGTCGTGATTTTGGTTACTAGGTAATGGTGGCGGTGACAGAGCGGGAATTGTTGACGGCAACACAATTTCTCATAAAGGTCGGCAAGGATATGATTTATAGGTTGGGGTTTTCTGTATGCTTTGTTAAATGTCCCTATTGAGAAAGAAGCTGTAGTTTCTTTCTTATCCAGCACACAGTCTGGTTGAGTAGCTCATCCTTGATTTAACAATAGTGTTGGCTGACTATCTATGCTAAGCTTGCTTAATCTGCCAGTGTTGGGGTCGTGAGGACTTTTTGCAGTTATCTCCTCGGTCAATATTTCAAAACCCCGAAGCTGAAGTTCCAGCTCATCTCAAACATCGAATCCTTCCACAACTCTTCAAGTTCTATTTACTTGGCCCTCACTCGCCTAATTTTTCCAACCTCAGTCCTTTAATCCAATTCCAAGACATATTGCCTCTGTATGTGCGATCTATCCTTTGAAAAAGTAATTCCTCTACCACAAAGGTCGAGCCCACCCTTGCCGTCATAGACGTCGTTCTCATGGTCTCGATGTGGTCTGGAACCGGAAAGCCTCTCTGTTCGAAAGCTCAGAATATTCAAATCTCTGAAAATAACCTCAAAAAATTAGAGCATATATTCAAGCACGAACATAACATGCTTGGGTGAACTTACCGCCTTCTCTCGGTGTAACACACCTTATGGCTTATGGGGGATAGTTGACGATAAGCCGATTAATGATAAGGCCTTCGACCTTGAAATATTTCAACACCCGTCTCATATAAAGTCGAGGTAAGACTTATGCAACACCCTTAGTCCCTACTACGACAGTTCAGCTGAAGTCAGTGAATAGTCTCAGAGAGGTGCTAGTTCTTTCCCCTCCCGTCAATCAGGCAGCGTTCCAATACGAACATTCTGGGGAGCTTATTAGATCATGTTGAAGCATAGCCATTCTTTTCGCTAATTTTTCACGGCGTTACGAAGGTGATCGTGGTCACATCATAGATCAGTCAAGCTTTGTCCGACGCGAAATGTTATGAGTTGTTAATCTCCATTGCAAGCCCTGTCTGTCATCTTCAGCGAATTGTTATGAACGTTGTTTGAGGAATAAAATGATAGAAACCCAGCCCTTCAGAGGTGGTTCTTGAGATCGGTCTAGGAAGGTATCTTGACACGGAAGATCTGGACTCATGGGCTCAGGCAACCTCTCATCTCACGCATGAACAGAGTGACGCGTGCAGCCACGACAGTGAAGGCGACGGCCCAATTTCATCTACTACAAAATATAACTGGCCATTTTGGTACTCGGCCTTGAACAATGCAGAGCGGCAGACCATCAAATGGAAGCATGAAGAACTTGACACTTAAGTTGTCAGCCTTGATGTGGTGAATTGTTTGATTTTTACAAGTGACCCAAGACAGAGGCGTCGTTTCAATCTCGACATGCATGGTATTTACCCTATTCTTGCCTGATAAAAAAAACTTCTCAAAAACGCCAGTCAAGTCCGCTCCAGCCCAGCAACATCTTACAAGTCCCATTTCGAGTCTCCTTATCACCATCACGCGGTGTGCGGCCAAACCTTGTCCTAGCCACCACGCATCCATCTTTTTCAGCATATAAGTGACGAGCCCTCATTAGAATCTATACTTGCCCTGTTTCTTCTTCTCCTGCAGCTCGGCCTCTGTCTTTTGTCGCTTCCGACTCTCCTGCGCAATCATTTCACTCAGATCATCGTCATATGCCCACTTGGCACCGATGCCATCCTCCTTCCTGCCCTCCTCAAACTTGCGCCGCAGATCCTCCTTGCTGATGCCATCGTTGTGGTGCAGCGAGTCGACGTCAAGCGCGATGTCGACATCACCAGGCTTCTTGCGCTTGCGGGAATCGTCCTCGGCGCCCAACACTGGCATACCCGAGCGTTGGGCCTGCTTGAGGTCGTAGACACGGTCGCTGCCAAAGAAACCCTCGGCGCGGACTTGCCTCTCAGGTAGGACAGTGTAGGCTGAACGAGGCGCATTTGACTCCTCTGTGTCGTAACCGCGACGTTCTTTGCGGAGATCCATCTCACCGGCAATGGACGTCTCAACTCCGGTGCCGTAATCGGGTTGTACTGTACTAGCATAGCCACCAGGAGTCTCGAGGCCACTTGGTGTCTCAAGACCGCCAGGAATATCCTCGGACTCTTCCTCTTCTTCAGACTCCTCTTCTGATTCTTCTTCCTCGGACTCTTCCTCCCGCGGTTGCAGCTCACCCCAGAGGCTTCGTTCAACGGGGTCACCAGTTGCTGCTGGCGCCTGGGTAGCAGCAGGGACTTGGGCGCCGTTTTGTGCAGTGAGACCAAAGACATCGCCACCGTAGAGTGGGCGGTTGAACTCGTCGACGGGCGGCTTACCCCAACCACCGGGGTGGAAACCCCATGAGCCCCCTGCAGGCGGTGGCGCGTTCAGGCCGGGAATTTTGAGTGTGGGATAGGAAGGAGGAGGACCGAATCGTTGTTGGTTGATCAACCATGGTGGAGGCGCCCCAGGCGGCATTCCGAGAGCCTCCTTGGTGTTTTCCCCAAGATCTCCAGGCCGGAAATGCTGGTAGTCAACTTCCGATTCCTTACCCTCGTAGTAAACCTCGCCGAATCGCGTCAGCTCGGGTTTGGTCTGGAAGCGGAAGAAGGCATCATAAAGTTTCTGGTAATCGATATCGAGCTTGCCCATCTTTGGGGCGACTCTGTCGCGCTGCTTCTGCTTCAATGACTGCTCAGCCTGCTTCTCCAGAACAGCGTCGCGCATCTCAGTAATGCCAGTCTCCGCGATGAACTTGGGGAGACGAAACGGAGGCTTCTCGATACCTCTCTTGGAGGAGAGATACTCTCTCTTCAAGGCCCAATGTGTAGGTACGGGCACCACGTTTCGCTGAGCCTTGATCTGAACGAGCAATCGGGGATCTGCTGAGGAAATATCCTGCCATTCTACCACCTCAGGGATCTTGACAAGAGCCTTCAGCTCGGCGATGGAGAGCTTGTTTAGTTGCTTTCTCTTCTTCTTGGATAGCTTGGGCTGCGCATTCTCTTCGTCTTCAGAAGGGATATCGTCGTCATCACCAAAGAATACAGTTCCCTGATTTCCAGCATTTGCTTCTTTAGCAATCTCGTCCTCCTGAAGTGGTGCGCCAAACTTGTTGAAGATGTCCTTGTACATTGCGAAAGCCGGATCCTCATCTAGCTCGTCCATAATGAGCGGACCGTCGGCGGGAGCGGGATTACGAGATCCATCCTCCTTCTTAACTTCGAGATCCGACGCTGGTTCTTGAGCGGCTTCGTGGCCTTCGGGCTTCTCATCGGCGGTGGGATCTTCGTTCTTGATGGGAGTAGCCTGTGTCGCGTCAGCAATTGTGGTGCGATGAGGGGGGGAGTGTATGAGAATCGAGCGCACCTCTGCCTTTGCCTTCTTCTGCTCCTTCTTCTTCGCTCTCCGCATTTGGTTCTTGGTCATCTTTGGGGCCGCCATGGTGAATTCGAGTTTGGCGACTGAGGCGTCGCGACTAGGAAGTGTTTGGGATACGCGGCCGGGTTGGAGACTTGAGTCACGAGCTGGAAGATGGCGTAGAAACCCGCGAGCGCAAAAATATACTGCTTCGGGTCCCTTCCCATTCCCGAAGTAACACGAAGAGTAGCCCTGAGGGAATAGCCAAGAGGGAGATGGTGATGGGGTTAGCGAAAGGAAAGTTGGATGAACAGGCACAGGCTTGCTTTAGTTTAGGTGGAGTCTTTTCGCGCAGCGACATTAATTAGCGTTGGCTCGTGAAGTTGAAAGCCTCACCCCCCCCAAAGAAAAAAGAGCAGGCAAAAGGAGCGCTTATTGGCGCTTGGTTGTTATCAGCTCATCACGGCCCAGCGCGGCAATCGGAAGAAATACGGATAAAATCCTAAAATTGGAAATGGGTCAACGACGGATCGCCAGTTTTTCGACTCAGGCCCCTTGGATTTGATAAGAGCTGAAGGGGATTGCGACTATTGGCATTTGGCATGGACATGGACCTGGACGAGCCGCACCACTTAATCCTGCTCTCTCTAGCAGCATTTATTTGATTGGGCCCAACTTATTCCTTATATTTTTTTTAACCAGTTGCAAATGGCATCGTTTCCCGAGCCAAAGCCGACCACCTCCTAACCCAACTTCCAGCAATCACCTGTCAGTGCCTGTCAGCGTGCGTCGTCATCGTGTCTGGGTCTCCCCTCAGCCTCTCTCCTCTCCCACACTCTCCTTCTCAGGTTTCACCACCTTGAAAACGGTTTGCGATTAAGCAATGAGCGTACGATTTCGTCGTCGATAACCCGTCCATCCTCCTTCCCCTTCCGATCCTCTGTCACTCGTTTTGCACTCCACCATTAAACTCCCGCTTCCGGCCACGTGAACCCGCGCCCGCCGCGCAATCTCCAAGCAAAGGCGCATCCTAGATTACGTCGCCTACCTCCACATTCATCTCCTGTTTTTACGATATCTTCGATTCTGCGCACCATGGAGAAGCTGGAAAAGTTTCCCGACTTTATAGACCCGCCGGCAATCAACTCGCGATCCCCCAGCCCGCTGAGGCCAGCCCCCGGCTACACCAACGGCCCGATCCGAACCTCTGATCGATGGCTCCCCGTCAGCAGACAAGACGCCAGCCAGCCCAAGGGTCTGGGATGGTCAGCTGGCAGCCGGGGTCATTCCCGACAGAAGAGTCTCGGCGATGCCTTTCGTAACATTAGAACCCGCAATGGAAGCGTCAGCCAGAATGCACAGGAGATTGCGGATGCCCTCAGGGCCCCAATCTCCCCCAAGCTCATTGTACGCCTCTCTGGCCTCTAGCTTCGGCCGCATCGAGTCCCCAAGTGCTGTGCTAACGTGGCACCGAATAGATCCTCTGCATATTGTGGTACACCTCCTCAGCCGTCACGAATACATCGTCAAAGTCCATCCTCAACGCTTTCGATAAGCCCGCGACCTTGACCTTGGTCCAATTCGCCTTTGTCTCATCGCTATGCATATTCTCTGCGAAGCTCGCCAGCATTTTCCCTTCCCTACGGAAAAGGATTACGGCCCTGAAGTACCCGATTCGACGGCCGACTCGCGAAGTCATCATGACTACTTTGCCCCTCGCCGCCTTCCAGATTGGCGGCCACCTGCTTAGCTCGACGGCAACCTCTAAGATCCCCGTGTCTCTCGTTCACACAATTAAGGGACTGTCGCCTTTGTTCACTGTCATTGCATACAGACTTGTCTATGATATCAAGTATCCGACGGCGACGTACTTATCGCTCATTCCCCTGACCCTGGGCGTCATGCTGGCTTGCTCTGGGAAGACGACATACGGTGGTGAGCTTAGTGGTGTCATTCATGCCCTCTTTGCCACCATCATATTTGTCACACAAAACATCTTCTCTAAGAAGCTGTTCAACGAGGCGGCCAAGGCCGAAGCGGAGGGTATGCCATCCAAGAAACTAGATAAGCTCAACCTACTCTGTTACTCCTCCGGCATTGCCTTCATTCTTACGATGCCCATCTGGTTCTGGAGTGAAGGCATTGGACTGCTCAAGAACATCTACCAAGAGGGCTCGGTCGACCTCACTGATAAGCCCAACGCCATGGACCACGGTCGTTTAACTGTCGAATTTGTCTTCAACGGCGTCACCCACTTTGCTCAGAACATTCTCGCATTCGTCCTCCTGTCCATGGTCTCACCCGTTACGTACTCTGTTGCTAGTCTTATCAAGCGAGTTTTTGTCATTATCATGGCCATTTTCTGGTTCAGGAACACGACGACACCCATCCAGGCGGTGGGAATCGCCCTGACCTTCCTTGGTCTATACCTCTACGACCGTACCAGCGAGAGCAACAAGGCCGACCGCAAGGCCCAAATGATGGCTCAGGCCAATAAGGCTCCCTTACTACCTCTCACCACAAACATTGTGTCATCGCCTCGAAGTACCGAGTTTAGCGCTCACCCCTATAACGATGGGTATCGCACTCGTGGTACCTCTACAGACGACCCAAAGAAGACCGATGAGAATGGACGGCGCACTCCCTTCGGGGTCAGCCCAGGCTGGCTTCCGCCAGGCACAAAGCAGGAAGATACTTGGAGAGTCAGTGATCGAGTCGCCGGTGTATCCTGATTTTTGTGCATCACCACCAAGTCAGAGCATCTCTATTTCTAGTCTGCCTCTGATCTTTCTGCGTTTCGATTTATTTGCTTTGATTTGTTTCAACAACCTGAAGATGAGATCTTCTACACGCGCGCAACCTCCCTGGTTTGGAAGGGAAAGCGAGTTACAACCAATATCTAGACCTAGGGATTTGTTCACGGCATACCATGGAAAGATACGGCGTTTCTTTTGAGAGAGAAAAGCTACAAAGATACATGAATTTTTGTTTTACACCACCCCTGGCCTCAGGTGCCAGGTTGGGAGAGGAATGATAGATAATTTTGTACCATCATGTGGATATGGAAATGGGATTTTTTATACTTGGCTTTGAAATAGATGAGACACGAGTGTTATTCACACCGAATGGAATACATGATTGGCATGTTTTAAAACTCCTATCTTAAAGGTTGCGTGATGCTAGTGTTACTATTCACTTGTTCGTACCAGGATCATTATCTATCTGCCTTCATCTGCAGACACCCTTGATACTTTGATTAATCGATTAACCACTCCTCCACCTCAACCCCTATACTCCTACCAATCCCACGTATCACCTCCCAACCTACATTAATCCTCCACTTACCCCCTCGGTCCATGACGTCCCCCGCGCCTCCGACTCGTGTAAGTAGCCGGAGACTGGCTAGGGTAGCCACAGCCATACCTACATCGCAGTCCAGGCCGGCGGCGCCCACTGCGCTGCCGTCGGCCCACTCGGTGCGGACAGCAGCGAAGATGGCCATCATGCGCTCAAGCACGAAGGCGTGGGCACCGAGCAGTTTACGCGCAATTTTGCGGTGCTTGGTACGGAGAGTGCCGCGGGAGGAACCGAAACCGCCGCCGCGACGGCGTTTGCGACCGTGGTGGTACGTGGAGAAGAGGGTGAGGTCATGGCGAGTGGCGTTATGAGAGGCAAGGTATGCAGCGAGGAGGAGGAGACGGGCGGTTGTAGGTAGGAGGTTTGTAAGGTCTGTTGCGGATATTGAGGGTTTGGTAATGGGGGTTGGTTCTGTGGATGGCTCCCCTGGGCGGATTGATACGATGCTGGGGTTGAGCACCGATTCGTCCTGGAAATGCACTCTTGCCGCGATGAGCAGCTTGGAGAACTCCTTAGGATTGTAAGTCCCTGCTAGAATAGGTGCTGTGAACCGCGGCCAGAGAGCGTCACAACTATGTCGGAAGGATGGTAGCGTTCTAGAGGCGGACTTTGTAAGAGAATCGTGAACGGCGGCGCAGAACCGGGTCCATAAATCGGTGGTTTCTTGCTGGGTAGCCCCCGGGATTGTGTCGGGAGGCGTGAGGGAGAGTATGCGAACGAAGTCGGCCTTGGCGTAGGGTGGGAATTGGAGAGCGGCGGAGGAAGGTGAGCGCAGGAAGCCGGCGGAGGGAGAAGTGACGATGAAGACACAGGTAAGGCAGGGTATCTAGTTTCCTGTATTAGATGAGGGTATATCGGGGAAAATTGTGCACTTACAATCTCTGACAGTCGTGCCAAAGCAGGTAAAAGTGTCGGAGGCGCATCTCGTTGCCGATCTACAGCATCCAGCACCAGCACGAAACGCCACCGAGCATCTCTCTCAGGATACTTCAACATCTTGACCAGCTCTACGGCCAACTGAGCCAACGTCTCGCATCGTCTTGGCACATCTTCCCACTGCAGCGCATCTGCAACGGCGCCGATGATGCGCTCGAACAGATGTCGTCCCGTAATACATTGCACCGAGTTCACAACGGCAGCTTGCAGCCCACCGGCTTGTGGGTCGTTCGATATGTGTTCAACTAGGCGGTTGAGAAGCTGTTCGACAATGGATGACTTGCCCGTTGCGGCGGCGCCGTGGACGATGAGGTTGCGACATGGTGCAGCATCCGGCTACAGTCAATTAGTATGGCTGAAGCCGCAGATAACTGGGGGGCTCGTACATAAATGAGTGTGGCCAAGGAACGAATTTGGTGTTCCCGGCAAGGGAAATGTTGGAGTAAGGGCGATATTATAACTTCATCTGGAAGGCTGAAGAGCGACGTCATGGTAAGAGGGCCTCTTCAGTCGCTCAGTGGCTGTCTGTTGTAGAATTGGTCCTCCTTTGAAGTCGTCTTAGAGCTCGCTCTTCGGGAGACGCGTTTGGCGCGTTCAGACCAATGCAGTCCGTCACTCGGGAAAAGTTCGGCCGAGTGGCAATTTCACCCAAGACCTTTTCGCATGTCTTGACCCGAATTATAAGTCGAGAGCAAAGTTGAGGTCATTGAAAAATAAGTTGAGGATTCTTTGGTGTTCATCATTTGTATGCTTGTCATGCAAAATTTATATATAATTCCTTCCCATGCGCTAGTCCATGATCATACCAAGACGCCAAATGAACCCTCTTCTCCCGCCCACTGTCATCATAACGCCTGTCAATGCAATCAAAACAAAAAGTTCGTACAAAATCTCGAAGAAGGCAGTGATGCTTTAAATGTCATCCTGTACCACGCATTCCACTCCTTGACTTCCTCAAACAACTCCCCCAGCAACGATTGCAACGTCCACATCGGTCCTTCTACCCCCTTTCCGGATTGAGTTGACGACATCCCTCGTGCTGCTCCAGGAGCTTGGATTGTAATTCTGTCTCCGGAAAAGACCCAATTTACTCGAACATCTTTGACAATATTTTCTGTGAAGTCCCTGACATCTGGCTCCACATCTGCCAAGTCGATTGGAGACTCTCGTACAAGATCAGGCAGGGAAAGGCCGTCGTTGTCATGTATTCGGCGCTCAAGTACACCACCGATGTAGTTTTCGGCACTTTGAATACCATCATTGACATATCTTAGAGCCCGACAGATATTCTCCCAGGCCTTAGGCGTCGGTTCATAGGTCGATAGAACACGAAATGAAGGCCACAGCACGTTCATCATTGATAAAACCTGTCTAAACACGTCGACTCGTTCCTGCGTCCAAATCTCATTGCGATCTTGAAGCCGGTGGAGAGCCTTCACAACGGCCTCGACTGTGACAAGAAGACTCGGTAGATCTTCTTCCGTAAGCTCGTGGGGTACGGCATGGCGGGTAAACAACATCCTCAACGCTTCCACATAAATCTCGAGTAGTGGAAATGCGCCACTTTCACGAAATGATGCATGAATGATTGCCGGAAGCATTTTGCCAAGGATAAAAGCAAAAATTGCAGAAATCTTCATCCCCCCATGCAGGATCTTGAGAGCGTCGCGTAACTTGTCGTTGATCAACGACGTCTTGAAGTTATTGAACAGAAAGAAGAAAAGCCGGTGTATCACTTTGTTGTCACCTTCGCTTAGTCGAAGTCCATACGAAAGCATCCCAGCTACCTGGAGTTGCGGGTCCTGTGCAGAAGGCGAATATTCTTTGTTGATTTGATAAAAGAAGTCGTCAACCGTGCATAAATCTGAACCGTGAGCTCTGATGAGAGCAATGATGGCTCGAATGAATATCACATAATTGGGGTGCTCGGTCGCATCTTGACACACAGCTCGTAAGTCTCTCTTAATTTGTTGCATCGTGGCTTTCAGTGTCTTTGTATGCTCTGGCGAGATGGCCTTTTTGAGTGCTGGTCCCGCGTCTCGTGAGGATCTTCGCATCCAAGAAATGGCGAATTCAAACATATCTCGATTTGAGCCGTAGTCAGGGTTGATTGCAAGGCCGGCTGCTGCTTCGGGAACAAATTCCTTTCCATGCCGTCGTAGCTCCTGCGCGAGCTGATTCTCGTATGCAAGGTATTTCTGTGGTTTGACAATAGAAAGCACCCAAGCTTCAGTGAGTGTGAACCCAGCATCGCTGAAGTCGTCATACTCATGCTTTAGAAGAGTGGTGATAAACAGAGCTAAGTGCTTTCGCTGGTCGAGGTTCATTTTGGCCGGAACATCCTCGAAAAGGCCATATTTACCAAACTTGAACATGTCAACAAGGCGCAGCAGGCCACCATTGATAAATCTCACGCCCAGTCTTGCGGAGAGCGTGACAGCCATCTCAGTGCACCGGAATTTGTCCACAGCTGCTGTTGCACTCAAATCTCTCTCTGCGAGAGTGGAGATAATGGCCCGGGCCATTGAAAAGAAGCTAGCAGACAGGTCATGATCAAGTACAAGAATCGCATCGTCAGCTTGCGCCGAGTTCAAGATTTGACTCTCACTCTGCTGACTCTCTTCATTGTCCTTGAATTCGTCCACATGAGACATAAAAATCTCTAGAGTAGCTAAAGAGACTTGTAAAATCGACCAATCAAGCTTGGGCGGACACAAGGTGAAGTGTTTGAATACCTGTTGTAGTTGGAGGGTATTTAAGGCGAATGTTGCAGCCTCCAGGTCCGGGGCGTGTCGCATGACATCAAGAGAAGCAGCGATTGAGAAGTGGATGACGTCCATCACAGCTGCTCTGTTGACCGCCACCATAGCATCAACCATCTCCGAGCTAACCTTGTTGCTGGCATCTTTGGACAAAGCTAAGAACTGTTGCTGCATATCTGATGCCACTGAATCGAATTGTTGCACAATGGACTGAAAGAAGCCGCTCCTCCATTGAGCAAACGGCTTGAAAGAGATCGTTGCTTCCCCAGACGCGATGATAAACCTCGCTAATTGATTCCAAGATCGAAGGTTGATCAAACAGGCCTCCTTGTGAGAGCTTGCTGGAACGACCAGTCGCTCAATCAAATGGGCTCCAGGCCGAAGGTCGGGCGGGGATGCCCAAAACAGGGTGCAAAGAAGGTCGTGGTGATTCCGTAAGGCCGCGAGATCTCGTTCGTGGATTGTTTGTTCTTTGAGATGTTGTCGATCGTGGTTGGGCATAGTACGAGCAATCAGGTTTCGAATGTCTTTCAGAGACTCGGTCTCCTTCAGCTTGTGGATGCTCAACGCAATGAGCTTCAGGAAGATGTGAAAACACACATCTCCCTTCTCAACAGCGAGAGATGGTTTGCCACTAAGTTCCTCCAAGAATTTTGGAGACCGAAATACCTCTTCGTTGCGCAGGTGAGCCAGATTTTGAGAACCAAAGAAGTCGAAGATCACGCCAATCACGGCCACGCACCTGCGCCATCCCCACTGCTGAACGAGGTAATGACACCGTCCAACCAATGCTCGGCAGTAGTTATTGAAGCTGGGGGGCTGGCGAATATTGTCCTGGTAGAGTTGGAAAACCTTCTTCATCAACTTCTGGGGTAGGGTCCAGCCATCAACAGTAGTGTCATGCCTACTACCGGCAATGAGGATCCCCTTATTGTTGAACTCGGTGAGGGGAAGAAGAGTGAACATGTTCTTCCACAGCTTCTCATGCTCATTCGCATCGAGACTGTTCACAGCCTCGGAAGTGCCCATAACAGCATACAAAATGTCCCAAAATGAGGACCGGGGGATTCGAGTATGCTCCAAGATTATCCTCACAAGAACCCAGGAATGAAGGGTTGGCACATCATCTCTGAGACCCCTTTCGCGAAACCGTGAGTCATGAAGCTGTTGATATGTGTCCCTCACATGGGAAAGCCCAGCTGCAAAGAGGGATGAAATTGTAGTTTTCACCATGTCCTTGAGTAGGTCCTCCATTTGAAATTGTTCGCCCATCAAAGAGTCGTCATTCCGGCAGAGACTCAAAACTAAGAAAGCAGACACCAACAGGTGATCGTAGACGCTAGCTATCAAACCACCTCGAGACACCAGGTCATTATTACCCTGACCTAGGAGTGTCTTCAGACGCCCATCAAAGCCTCGTAAAACCTCGAGCATTCGACACACAAACGACTTTGCACTTACTGAGTCAGGCAAGCTCAACGACTCCATCGTGAATTTCATGACGAAGGCCGCTGCAGAACGGGCAGAGGCAGAGTGTGAAGAATTGTCATTCACTGACGGATATTCGAGCTGCTCGGCTATGAAATCAAGAACAACGCCCAATTCAGAGGACACCTGGGCGTCCCATGGTCCCCATCTGAGAGTCTGGTCGCCGAGACTGTATGCCGAGCGAGGGCGTACATCAAGGAACTTTTGATGATAGGTAGGGCTAGTTATCAATTCCAAGACCCCACTACCAAGCAAGGTTGACTCATGAAAGTAGACTCGAGAGTCGAGTGGGAACGTCTCGAAATGGTGCGTATATTGCGTTCCGTAAGGTCTGAGACCCCAAAGCTTATCTCCTTCAGTCGCAAGATGAACGGGCTCTGGAACCGGCGAAGGTTCTATTGGGATTGGATCGTTCGCCCGACTGTATTGAGGAGCCTCAATATCAACTTGCTGAGGCTTGGTCTTTTTCCGGTATCGTGACTTTCGTTTCTCAGATTCCTGTAGTTTAACCAGACGCAAGGGCACAGGATTTTCCTCTGGCGGAGGACTGGCGGGATATCCAGCAGCGGATACGCTCTCATTAAAAGTTAAGGCAGTCAAGCTTGAGAAGTCCTCGCACTGATTCCGATAGAGACGATCAAGACGTCGTTTTGTGGCACTAAACATGAAGCTCCTCGTCCGGTCTGTCTCATCCATTTCCAATTGGGCGGGTCGGGCAGCACCTGAACTACTTCGAGTCAACTGGTTGTTGGTACGAGGCCGCCGTTTGATCGCTGGCTGGGATATTTTATCTGACTGGTACCTGACAGTGTCCCCGTGCGTAAGTTGCCTAACCAGTCGACGTGGTGCTCCCGATGAGAGTGGAGGTTGGCGTTTCTGAGTTGTCAGGACGTTAGGTGATGCCTCACTCAGAGGCTCCTTTGCTGGCCGAGGCCTGGACTTCTTCTGCTTTCTCGCCGCAGTCACTGACGGACGTTGTGGGATAGATCCCGCTCTCCAGTTATTGAGTACTGATACAGCTTCTAGATGGTCTTCGCGAGTAGCAAGTTGGATCAATTTCTTTGCAGGATTCGACCTTCCCATGTCTCGGCGACGTTTAGCAGCCCGAGCGGCAATCTTCAGAAATTTGGGAGCGTCGGGTTCTATAACATCTAAAATGCTGAGCGTTGGAGGCAGAGCAGGTCTTCTCGAGTGCAGATTCAGGCTCCTTTTCGAGGTTTTCGACTTTCGCCCAGACCCCGGTTGTCGGTATTTTTCCTTGACCAACTCCTTTGCGTATGACGGGCCAGCTTGAGCCTCATTAAGCATGCTTGTGATTCGAGGTTGACCGAGAGGTTTCGAAGAAGGAAGCTTTCGAGGCTTTTGTATTGTCTTTTTACGTTTCGGAGTGTTTCGGAAAGACTCTGATAACTTTAATTGGCGTTTTCTTCCCGGCATCATAGGGTCAATCCAATTATCTTCAATAACTGACGCTGCGTTATCCGACCATTCGTCTTCAGGGATACTCATTGAAGCCAAGGGGGTCCGGTCCTCATCGACAACAAGTCTAGTCTGGTTGTGAAAGGTTTCATCTGTGGTTTTGGACTGAGGTGCAGGACTTTCATCATCCGAGTCCTCAAAAAAAAGCTGCGGCGCCAAAGAAGCACGTGGAGTAGCCTGTCGTCGCTGAGCAACACCACGCCGGGATCCGCGTTCTGGGGAGCGGTTGATATGCCGTTGATAAGGGTCTTTTCCGTCTTTAGGCTTCAATCGAGCAGCTTGTTGATCGAGCCGAAGCCAAGATGCCGGGAGAACTCCCTTGATGCGACGTCCGACGGTATGGACAAGTTCAGAGCCGCTCTCAGGTTCGGATTCTGATGCAGAACCGTTGGTATTCGGTCCCGAGGCTAGATTTTGGGCAAGATCATCTCCAGAGTCACTGTCAACAACCAGGGGTAGTGGTAGGGGGGGCACTGAGAGGTTCGAGGGTCGAGCTCTTGGAGTTGGTGTTGTTAATCCACTTTGAGCGGGTTGGACATCTTCAATGACAGTCTCGCGGCGTTCAGGGCTTCGCCGCAGATTTCGGGCTGCAGCAGGAGAGTCAAGAGGCTGAGCTCCTAATCTCAAAACTGCTGCTGGCTCAAGCGGATCGCTGTCGACAACGTCATATCTCTTTCGTTTCCGGGCTGTTGATGGGGGTGGTGAGTTTTTCCTCTTAGAAACCCTTTTAGAAGAGGATGTGCGAGTGTTTTGCTTCATCAACTCTTCCAGTGCAGGAAGGTCCTCTCCAGGCAAGCTCGTGTAGTCAGTGTCGTCTGTCGAGCTAGCTTGGCTGCTTGGGCCCGCACGGTCATTCAAGGGCGATGTCTTCGGAGGCGAAGGTGAAGGAACCATGAGGCTATCCATACCATCCAAGAAATTTTCCAAGCCATTGAGTTGGCTCTCCTCAGAAATATCTGGCAACCTAGATTCTTGACTATCGTCCTCAAAGTCCCCATCTTGCTCTTGAGAAGCAGCTTGCTGCCGCCTCCGCATCTCAGCTTCGATTGCCATTCTTAAAGGTCGAACTCCATTCTGCCGTAAGAGGCTGCTGTATTGCGCATTTTCCAAAAGATATGGGTGCTCTTGAATCGGTTTTCGGGGGCGAAGGGATCTCTCGTAGCGGACGGCGGCTTGCCTAGCAACCAGTCGCTCGTCATCGTGACCAAGTTCTTGGCTTTGAATGAGAATTGGACTCGCTTCAGCGCGCAACAGTGAAGTCCTAGCGTGCGTTTCACCCCCAGTAAAGTTTCTTGGGGGTGACGACAGCTTGACATAGCTCGTAGATATCTCATCTTCTCCCGCGAGTTGGTGCTGACTTTCGTTCGGTAGTTGCGAGTCGAGATCTGTCACAATAAGCTCTGGAGCGTCGAGAAGGTCCATAGGAGGGAGACCTATATCGCTGCGAGCAGGGGATAACGGTGAGGATTTTGGTGATGAGAGAGGCGAGGTATCGGGGGAGAGTGTCTCTGTCGGTCGAGATTCATGTATGGGTGGTTGAGTGACCTGTTTCGGGAGGATTGATCTAACAAGCTCTTGAGAATCGGGGACATCCCAGATGTCTTCTTCAGTTTCCTTCTCTTTAGCTTGGGCAATATTCCTTCTGTAGCCATCGTCGCCATGTTTGGATATCGTCACCGGAGCAAGAAAAGGCAAAGGAATGACCAGTTCCTGGCTATCAAAGCCATCTTCATCCTCCGAATCCGGGACTTCTCCCAGTTCTTTCCAGTTGACCATGATTCACAGGGTTCATTATATTATCGAGCTAGGAGCCTCGGGGGTGCAGCTCCTTCGGAAGAGAACGAAAGTCATCGAAAGGTGTTCGTAGAATTCAGATGAAGCATGGGCCGTGAATCAGAATCCCGTTAATTGAATTTCCGGCCAAAGCGTGGCGGGGAACGCGGTCGAAGATATGGGAGACGCGTTCCTCTAGGAGCCAGGCGCGCCACTGTCGGTCGGACTGTGGAGCTTACCTTCGGGACTCAACACCACCTGGAGCCGCCTATGAATCCACTATTTTCGATGGCTGGTGGTATCCACTGAACATTTCTCCATCAACCCGACAATTGATCAACAACTTGGTCGCGGTATCAAGTCTTAGCCGGTTTTCTCCTCGTTTTTTATAAAGCTTGGTTTAATCACAATGGGTGTCTTTGACAGAGCATTACCTCTTGCTCTCACCGTCTTTTGTGGCATTGTGGGAGGTTCGTTCGCCCTGCTCTTCAACAGCTCCATGGTACTCACTCATCAACAGGATACTACACTTTCCAACCAGTCTTTCAAGCCGAGGCTCTCAGAAAAGATCCTCTACTACAGTAACTCTCCTATTTGTCTCAATACTATGTCAGATACTGACGCAGCTCGTTGTGTGAAGCCCTGAGCTGAAATCAGAGCAACAGAAAAACCCTGCGCCGTCATCAAAGTAGGACAACAGAATTGTCAAAATTGGGATAACGAAACGGTTAGAATTTATAACTCGACCATGTATTCTAAATAATTAAGCCATTCTTGTTGATCGAGATCGAATAGTCTGTACTGAATGATTAGTGACGAGTAATATGTGTCAATAGCTCAGTATTAACCGAACACATTACCGAGCGACCTTATAACTGGACTGAAGTCAATTAACATGGGGCTTGGAAAGAAACTTGTTAAAGCCTAGGAGACTAAATATTTAACATGATTGATTCCTCTAAATGATATAAAAGGAGAAGGAGGTGTAGGCTTTGGCCATTACTTTCACCTCTCATCCACCTAGCAGCTCTCGTACAATCCTGCGTTCAGCCTCAATTTTTCTAAAGATGAGTAGGGTATCTTCCAGCATAAATTTGACATATAGTTCCATCTCGTCATCAACATAACCCAGAAAATGTGTCTTGAATCTTTTAAGGTCAATCATACAAAGGGTGCTGGTGGTGCATCTAGTCCCCAGAAAATGCTGTCCCAGTCGATTCCGTCAAGGTCCATCCTCGCACCGAAGTTTTCCAGTTCTGGAAAATTAAATTCACTATCAGCTGGGGTTGTATCTGTCGAATATCCTCTATTCGTCCCAGACGCAGGCGTCAACGGGAGAGAGCGCTCTTGGTCCGCCACCATTGTCGAGCTTGATTCTCTCGGCCTCGATACGGGACACGGCACTTTGTGCTTCTTCATTGCCTGCCTCAATAAGTCTTGGAGCTTCGCTGCGGGAATAGAGTGATCTTGTGCCTCGTCCAAGATTCTCCATATCTGTGCCATCTGTTCGCGACTCGTGCTTTTGTCCTCGGTGTCTGACACAAGACAGAGATCTATCAGTAACACAATGCTGGCCAGGAAGACACTATGCATTGCCACTGTAAGCCGGAGTCTAGTCGAGACAAACGGGATGTCCTCTCGCTCTAATCGATGTTCCATGTCGATGATGACCTTTGCCATTTGGAGACAAATCTCGCGAGAACGAGCATATGCTGGGTCAACCGACCCGCGAACGAGATATGGAAGGTGAAGTTTACATCGTTGTCCGTAAACAAATAAGTTGACGACATGTCGCTGAACAATGATAGCAGGATCACGCCCTGAATCTAACGCGGGGGATTGTTCAAGCTGGCCGGTCTCGAAAATAAAAAAAGGAGGAAGTTCCTGGATAAAGTGATCAAGAGCCTTATCTAATTCTTTGACGGTATCATATGCAAGGGTAGAAGGATCCGTGTTGGCAAGTGCCAGACGATCCATGAAGTCTCGAGATAACTCCGCCAGACGAAGTCGCTGAAGAAAGTAGGACATGCAAGTAGGTTGCTCAATTGGAAGGCCAACAGGCTTTCTTCCATTCATGAGAGCCTCGTCGTTTATGTTCAGTGGCTTTCTCACAGCCATGTGTTTCAGTTGAACAAAATATGTGCCTTCGTGTGGCCCCGGGAATCGTGCCATCAACCTAGACGATATCTGTGGTAAGTATCTCATATGGCAAACCCGTGCAGATTTTAGGATCTCACTCACCAGTCGGTGGCCGCCAAATACCACCAAACTCTCCGCCCTACCTCAAGCTTCAATTCATTCCAATGCGTCATTTGGCCCAAGGATCCATTATTTGGATGATCAATACGATGCAAGCTGAGTTCCCGAGCCATAATTATAGCCTTCGAGATACCAGACCTAGCCCGGATAGAGATCCCCTCCAGGTTGCATATCACGAACGTCAAGATTAGAATACCCTGAACACATTCGATTGATATATGAGCATCTCGTTGTGCACTGTCGAGAAGATCCAAGCCCGCCTTGAGCCAAAAGGTTGATTGTGAATTGGCCTCTTTACAATCTCCAAAGAGCCCACAGTTCTGGTCCTGAGTGGTCCACGAGTATGTAATGTCGGCAGAAATAGCCAGAAATAAAATCACAGTCCCGATTGGAACTTGCATACCTTCCTGTAAGCTATCGTAAACTTCGTCCACTAGTGCGCGCATGGTCGGGGTGTGGATGATGTGGCGGATGTATGTGATGTTTTGAACATATTTTTCGACGATGATCTTCATCTCTTCTCTTTGGGGTAGCCAGATACATCTTGTCGGCTCAAAAGATAGAGAGGATGAAGGTAAGTTCGAGTTTTGGAAGACATATGATGAAGTCGATTGCGTAATGAGGCGGATAGGACAGATGCGGAATACAAAATTATCACCAAGCACTGCGTCCTATATAGAATCAAATAAGCGACGAGTCAAGTCGCTTGAGAAATCATAACACTTACACTCAGCTTCGGGCCAAGACAATTTTGTTCCAAAAACAATGCCTCCGCCGCCAGGTGTTGTACTGTTTGAGGTAAGGGTTGAGGCGGAGGTCCCGGGGATGATAGGCCTTCTGTCCGGGCACTTGAACGCTGGGAGGGAGCATCTGCAGACGGTACTACGGTCTCAGGCTGCTGAGTCCGCACAGCAAGCAGAGCCTCTAGTCTCTCCAGTCGGTCAAGAATATCAGAATTCGCAGCTGAACTCGAACTGCTTGTGAAGGTCTTCCTAGCAGCGGTTGTCAACTGAGACGTCTGTGGGTCTTGAGAATCCGGACATGGCAGTCCGCGGGATGTGCAGTTGGAGCACGGAAACGTTCGACTGCACCGCAGCTTTCGTACCCTGCAAAAGTGGCAGGAGACTGGCCGTTGGCGCGGCTGCCGGCCCATTGTATCCAGTGACATGAAAGGACAAGTGAATTAATTTAGGGGCTGTCGATGTCGTCGAGAGAGAAAAATCATGTTAAGGTGCAGGGCGATCAAGATCCGCGGAGTTTCCGTGGCAATAACCCATGGACGCGGGGTCCGGGGCTTCATAGGCCATCCAGCAAACCCAAAAGAAGTAACTGACATGGAATAATTAAACGCCACTTTCTGTGATATTACTGGGTAAATGATCCCATGACTCAAAATGAAAATCCTGTACATGAGAATGCTACCTTGTACGATCTATGACCGGGGATAATCGGTCTTTGGCGTGGGCAAGCCCGATCCCCTCTTCTATCAAATCCCAACGGAGTATGAACCATGGGTCTTCGGGCCCATGGATCTCCGAAATACACAATTGAATAGTATTTACCAAGGGATATGCGCCAATAACCCCTTGCCGCATTGCTAGGGTCAACTTTTATGATACCATAAAACAATCTTCCAATTTCTCGCTTGTCGGTTCTCTCTTTTCCATCTAATCTCTTTAAGATCCAAAGATCCTCTAGATATTTCACTTGGGCCTCAAGACTAGAGACAGATAAGTCGTGCTTGGTTGATTTGACAACTCGAGTTACGGCCAAAAAGTCGACTTACACACCATGACGGCATCCACCATCGACGATCCCCTCGACGGCGCGAGCACTATCGCGCCTACTGTCAACGCTCAGGACAAGAACCTGGAAGCCGGTTTGACCTCAGTATATCTTGAAGAGCCTGCTCCTCGAGACCCTGACATCGTCGACTGGGATGGACCAGACGATCCAGAAAACCCGCAGAATTGGACCAGGAAAAAGAAGGTCATCACTGTGGCTCTAGTATCTTCTGTCACATTTGTTACGTCAGTCAACTTTCAGAACCATCATCTCTTTTATAATCCAATCTGACTATCTGCAGGCCCCTCGCGTCGTCCATCTTTGCCCCTGGTATCGAGCAGGTCATGCTGGAGTTCCACTCCACGAATCAAGAACTCGCCTCGTTCATTGTATCTGTGTATCTACTGGGCTATTGTTTTGGTCCTTTGATCCTCGCTCCGCTATCCGAGATGTACGGTCGTTTACATATCTACAACATCTGCAACGTGCTCTTCGTCGTCTTCAACATTGGTTGTGCTAAGGCTCCAAACCTGGGAGGCCTGATCGCTCTCCGATTCTTGGCTGGACTTGCAGGATGCTGTCCACTTTCACTTGGCGCCGGTAGTCTTGCTGATATGATCTCCAAGGAGAAGCGTGGACTTGCCATGGCCTCGTGGATCTTGGGTCCCATTACTGGTCCCATTGTTGGACCTATTGGTGAGCCCCTTGAAACACCAATCCTTAGAGAAGCCCAAACGTCTGACTTAATATCAAGCTGGTGGGTATCTTACCGAGGCCAAAAGTTGGCGATGGTCATTCTGGGTGGTCGCTATAGTGGTAAGTTGGAACTGAATACAATTTTGAACTCCAGTTTCGTTAATCCATGTCGTGCAACAGAGCGGCGCGATTACAATCCTTAATTTCATTTTCATGCGTGAGACCTACGCATACACTATTCTTCAGCACAAGACGAAGAGGCTTCAAAAGGAGACTGGAAACATGAAGCTTCGCTCAGTTTCCGACACGGGTCGCACCCCAACAGAGCTCTTCGCGCATGCGATTGTTCGGCCGACAAAGATGCTATTCTTTTCGCCCATCGTATTCCTGCTTTCGCTCTACATGGCTATTGTTTATGGATACTTGTACCTCATCTTTACTTCCATGCCCCTTCTATTTGAACAGAAGTACGGGTTCTCGACAGGATCCGTGGGACTCTCTTACATTGGCATTGGCGTGGGCTCAGTTATCGGCCTCTTCATCGCAGGTGGTCTCTCAGACCCCCTTTCGAGATATCTAACAAAGAAGAATGGGGGCGAGTCAATGCCAGAATACCGTCTACCGATCATGCTGATTGCTACTTTCACGGTGCCCCTTGGGCTCTTTTTATATGGGTGGACAGCTGAAAACAAAGATCATTGGATCTTGCCCATTTTGGGCACAGGGTTCCTTGGCTTTGGGTTGATGACTGGCATGGTAAGGATTTCCGCACCGATATCTCTGAAATGCAGCGGACGATTCCTAACGTCGAATAGATGGGAACCTCAGTCTACTTGGTCGATGCATATGTTGAATTTGCAGCATCTGCCATGTCTGCTAGTACCGTACTCCGATCCTTGGTGGGAGCACTTCTGCCCTTGGCAGGAGGAAAGATGTACGATAAGCTTGGATACGGATGGGGCACTTCACTTTTGGCCTTCATCGCGGTAGCCATGATCCCAGTTCCGTTCATTTTCCTCCAGTATGGAGAGAGGATTCGAAAGCACAACCTTTTCGGAGTAGAATTCTAGATGTTCGGAAGAATAAAGAGCGGCATTTTGAGGCGGCTATTCCCCATGCCCCGGTCTAGAGAAGTTCATGGGTACGAGAAATCAGGCGTTCATGGAAGTTTTAGATTGCATGCATGTTAATTACATAGATAGCGGTAGATGTCTATAGAGAGGGTGATCTCCAATCTAATGTTTTTCGGTGTGAAAAGGTAGAAAATAAAAAAATGTAGCCATTGGAGCATAGGATTTTGCCATTGGCCTGCCATTGAGTGCATAGCAGTTCTTTTTATTGACATCTCAATACTCATCATCATTTCCAATTCCAGTTTCTTGAAGGAAGTGGAGTGATTGATTGCGCAGTCGAAATTTTGGGTCGCTATCACCATTCAGCAGCCAATAAGGGCGGCTTAAATTCACAATGGTCACCACTTGCTCCCAAACCGGTAAAGCTGATGACATTAGTCACGTGATATGCACCAATTGAGTAAAGCCACCCATGTAGCCGAGCATCTCCCGGGCAGCTGGCACGGGGCTCATCATACGATTGCTCGAATTTGCTCCGGTTCGAACTCGCCAGCAATAAACCTCGTTCCGTTCGAAACTCCCCTCGACCCGCTCGTCGAACTTGCGAATACTTTTGCTCCCGAAGCAAAACACTCAATTGAATCGTTTCTTTTTCGCAATCCTTCCTCCAATTCCTCTGTCACAATGCTGCGCACACAGGCGTCCAACCTGCTGCGCAAGAGCCTAGTGCGCAGCTCGCCTGCCCTTGCGACCCGAGCCGCCTCGACTCACGCCATCTCCAACCCGACCCTCGCCAACATCGAGAAGCGATGGGAGTCCATGCCCCTTCAGGAGCAGGCCGACCTCTGGATGTCTCTCCGTGACCGCATGACGTCCAACTGGAACGAGCTCACTCTCCAAGAGAAGAAAGCCGGTGCGTCCCCGATCCAATCACGAAAAATACCTCCCACGTAGCCGAGAAGCAATTCATTGCCGGAGACAGCCTCATCACCACACATCATTACAACGCCACAAAACATCAATTCATTCTACAACTCTCCCATTCCACACTTCAGCTTTGCATCGGGGTCTTGCCAAGGCCTCAATTGCATATTGTAGTTCAATACCGTTATTTGATTGGGTGGAACGGAAGCTTGTGTGCAAGTGCCTGAGCTGGACCTACAAACTCCATCTGCGGCCCTCTCATCGTGCGTGACATCTCAAAAACTAACTTCAACTATCTCAACAGCTTACTGGATTGCGTTCGGTCCTCACGGTCCCCGTGCCGTCGACCCTCCCGGAACTAACGCCCGCGTTGCTTGGGGTGTCGTCATCGGTCTGGCTGCCAGCGTCGGTCTCTTTGGCATCATCCGCTTCTTCGCCAAGCCTGTTCCCTACACCATGTCCCAGGAGTACCAGGAGCAAACCAATGAGTTCCTCATTGTAAGTTCCCTCTTTCACAAGAGTTCCGTCCCAGGATGTCCTCCCGCTAACATGTATTTTCTTTCTCCAGAACCAAAAATCCGATCCCTTCACTGGTATTACCTCGCAAGGCTACAATGGCAAGGGCATGGTCCAGTCCCCTCCTAAGGGAAACTAAAGCATACAACACACGTCTTTTCCTTTGTTCTAGAAGATGGGGTGACTCATGGAGACGTATCCGTGTGTAAAATGTCTTTGGAGCATGGGTATGGCTGGGGGTTTCGAGGAATCAAGCCTTCTTGGTGTAAATACTGTACTACAACAACGGAACCCGAGTCAAGTCTGTTTGAATTGTCGCTTGCCTTTCCAAGTTTCTTATCATATGTGCACATGCTATTCCCTAGTTGCCCAGAAATCCCATCTACCATTCAAGACGAAATCATTACACCACATACACCACTTCATCAGATACAACAGTTTGTCAACCGCCACTCTGACCAGCTTCCCTGTACCGCTCAAATGTTGCTGTCGACTCCGTCTTCTTAGGATTCAGTTCCTCCTCTTCCATTCGCCTGTCCAATTCGAACCTACCGTCCTTACCCCAGTATGCCACCTTCTCTGTCCCCTTAACACATGCCTCTGTAACAAGCACATATGGCATTGGGGCGTCAAACATGGCCTCGGCGAGGACCCGTTCCATCTCCATCTTCAATCCTCGGGCACCAGTCTCTGCTGCAGCGGCCCGCTCGGCAATAGCGTACAATGCTTTCTCAGTGAAATATAAGCGGGAAGGGTAAGTCTCGAACAGAGCCGTGTATTGGGCGACTAGACTGTTGCGAGGCTCTGTCAAGATACGAAAAAGATCATCTGTCGAGAGAGGACTGAGAGCGCAGATATTATGTAATCGGCCTATGAGCTCTGGGATGAAGCCAAAGGATTGGAGATCGGTTGGAGTGGCGAGGTCTAGCGGGGTGAAAGAGGAGGCGGATTGGGGATTATGATGTGGGAGGTGAGTGTACGTCTCAGGCGGTAGAATCTGTTTGTTACCAGACATGGTTGAGCGACCGCGAAGCTCGCCACCAAAGCCCATGGTCGGTTTGGCCACTCGCTTCATTATGAATTTGTCTAGCCCGACAAACGCACCGCAAAAGACAAACAGGATATTGGTGGTATCAATCGTATACTGGTCGACCTTACCACCCGGCGGGGCCGCTTGTGGTGTGGAAGAAGATGCTCCCGAAGAATTGTAGTTGGTTGTAATAGGTGGTGTCGACCTGGACGAGCGGTTGTCTTTTACATTAATGGTAACCTTGGTCCCTTCAACGAGCTTCAGAAGAGCTTGCTGCACTCCTTCGCCTCCGACATCTCGACCTGTGGTAGTCTCTCGTCTTGCGATTTTGTCAAACTCATCCAGAACAACAATGCCATGTTCAGTAGCCCTTATATCATAGTTCGATTCGATGAGGAGTCGTTCGATGCAGGTCTCAACGTCTTGTCCGATGTATCCGGCCTGGGTGAAGGAGTTGCAATCGCAGATGGAGAAGGGAACGTTTATCCTCTTGCTCAGGGTTCTATAAGTCGTCAGCAAGTCACATCCAAAACAACCACTAGCAATCATATATTCTCACTCTAAGATATAGGTCTTGCCAACACCAGTAGGGCCTATCAATAAAAGGTTGCTCTTGTCGATTTTAACGATTTGGGGAGCTGAGGGATCTTCGGGTTGATAGAGATGGTCTATAGCATCTTCTTCAAAATCTTGGTTCTCGTTGAGATGGCGTACGGACTCATTGTGGCCAGGAAACTCGTCTTGGAGATGATCAGTTGCGTATCTCGGAGGAATACAACCAGGCACACGCTGACCTTCAACAGGGTGCACCTCGCGGCGCTTCTGATGCAATTCCCTATCCCTAGCAAACCGCTGACGCATAATCTTATCGCGCCTGTTCCGTTCCTCATGCTCATTCTGATGCCGGCGGCGGAGGTTTTGGTAATGGTTGAAGATTGTGGCACATATCGTCTTCTTGGCCCGATCTTGGCCCACGACGTAATCGTCCACCCGCTTCTTCAGATCTCGAGGATAGAACTGAGGGACGCCAAAGCTAGCCTTGGAGAACATGGGCCCTCTCCCAGCATCGATTGACGGATCATAGGTTCCGGTGAATCCAGAGTTAAAGTCGGCATTCTGTCTGGAAGCGGCGAGAGATGGAGAGACGGATAGTTGTCGGTGGCGTGGAGTGTATGGCGAACGGGGGGCCGATCGAAGAAGCGTGTTGGAAGCGGAGCGGAGGGCTCGAGGGGCCGGAGAAAGCACCCTTACGAAGGGCGACATGTTTATGCGCATTCAAATCACATAATAAAGACCAAGGGCACAGAGTCAGAAGTGGTCGGCCGAGGCTGATGCGACGATGAGATAATGACAGACGGATGCGGGGGCGGATGCGGCTTGTGGCGGGCGAACGGTAGTGAGCCGATGGGGCGAAACTTATTGCATCACAGAGAAGAGATGCGCAGCAAGGTTCACGAATTATGATGAACGGAAAGAAAAGCCTTCGGTGAAGTAGCCGTATGTTTATCTGCAATTGTAATCGAAACTGATGCAACGCAGTTATCTCCCATCTGAAGCTGCGACCACCTGCGGTCAGTCAGCCGAAGTTCGCCGCTATCGGTGGGCGAGCTCTACCTAACGAACCACTGTACTTCGTACGGCCGGCGCCTAGGACAGTACGCATTGCGGAGTACTCGCAGGCCCACAGCAGCATTGGAACAGCTCCCCAAGAGGTTTGCATTTATGTTTTACTTTGAAGCAAATGCATAGAAGATCAAAGGAGGATATCAGTCATATCATGCCAGAATTCCGCAATTCGACTCCAAGGTGGCACATTGCATAGGAACTCAGCGCACTGTCTCGCAATTGCACCTGACATGGTGCCGTCCTTTGACCAAAGTAGGAAGAGTACGTACTGCGGACGTTGGGGAAAACGCCATATCGACGTCATCCCAAACTGGGAAGGCACTTATCGATAAAGCTTCCAAGATCTCAGCAGGTTTGCAAGGCCAGGCTGGATAAGGACCAAAAGTCTCAGATACAGCAATCTTCTCCTCTCTCAACGTTCCATTACCTCACCTAACAGCTTCGTTCAGAGGTGCCCGATTCCTCAGCTACAGCTGTCCTCTGATTACTTTTGTTTTTTCAGCTCACTGTACGTCTGTACGGGTCTGGACCCTAAAGCTCTCCCCTGTCTCACTTTCGCTCAACATTTAAAACTGAAGCTCAGAACACTACCTCCTCGCCGTGCTACCCCGCCTCTCGTCGACTTCTCTTCACTTTCGCCACCATCGTGTTCAGTTTCTCACAGCGTTCGCCATGGCCGCGATTGTCGAGAATGTGTCCAATGATATTCCCAATGATGGCACTGGTGAGTCCTCTCTTTGATATGTGATGATCTGATAGCCGGTCGAGTCGGTAGAGGTGTGTTGACCTTCATTTTCTAGGCGTCATCAAGCTAGACCCGTGGCTATCTCCATTTAGTGATGCTCTGAAGAGACGCTATGCTAGAGCTCATGAATGGATCAACAACATCAACAATACTGAGGGCGGTCTTGAGCAATTCAGCCGGGTAAGCCCCCTAGCGGCCACATGTATCGCTTGCTAACATGCCTCGTACAGGGCATTGAGAAGTTTGGTTTCAATGTCGACAAGAATAACAATGTGACCTATCGCGAATGGGCACCCAATGCCACCGCTGCCTACCTTATTGGAGAATTCAGTATGGCTACCGGCATATTCCAGCGAGAGATATGATGCTTACATGGGTCTTAGACAATTGGGATCGCACCTCTCATCCGATGAAGAAAAACGATTTTGGTATTTTCGAGATCACTATCCCGCCTAAAAATGGCCAAGTCGCCATTCCTCATAACTCCAAGCTGAAGGTTCGTTCAAAGCACAGTTAGGGGGGATTTGTATTCACATTCTAATTACTCGGCTTCAAGATTTCTCTCGATCTCCCAAATGGTGAGCGCGCCGATCGCCTGCCAGCCTGGATCAAATACGTGACCCAGGACCTGTCAGTCTCACCAGTATATGACGCTCGTTTTTGGAACCCTCCTGCTGCCGAGAGGTACAAGTTCAAGCATCTTCGACCCGAGAAACCTGCGAGTGTACGTGTATACGAGGCTCATGTGGGCATCTCCTCGCCCGATCAGCGTGTTGCCACGTATAAAGAGTTCACCAAGAACATGCTGCCCAGGATCCACGCTCTTGGCTACAACGTGATTCAGCTCATGGCTGTCATGGAACATGCCTACTACGCTAGCTTTGGCTACCAGATCAACAACTTTTTTGCCGCCAGCAGCCGTTATGGGCCCCCTGAAGACCTGAAGGAGCTCATTGACACGGCCCATAGTCTTGGTATTGTTGTGCTTCTTGATGTAGTCCACAGCCATGCCTCCAAAAACGTACTTGATGGTCTGAATAACTTCGACGGCACTGATCACCACTACTTCCATGGTGGTGGCAAGGGCACCCACGATCAATGGGATAGCAGGCTATTTAACTATGGTCATCATGAGGTCCTACGGTTCCTTCTGAGCAACCTTCGCTTCTGGATGGACGAGTATCAATTTGATGGTTTCCGTTTTGATGGAGTCACGAGCATGTTATACGTTCACCATGGCATGGGAACGTGAGTTACATTTCTTTCACTTCATATCTCGGACATTTTGCTGACAAAAACAGAGGATTTTCCGGTGGCTATCATGAGTACTTCGGCTCCGAGGTGGACGATGAAGCAGTGGCGTACCTCATGCTGGCGAATGAGTTGCTCCATAAGCTTTATCCTGAGTGTATCACCATTGCGGAGGATGTGTCCGGAATGCCAGCTCTGTGCCTCCCGCTGTCCCTCGGAGGCGTAGGGTTCGACTACCGCCTCGCTATGGCCATTCCCGACATGTGGATCAAGATCTTGAAGGAAGTCAAGGATGAGAGTTGGGACATTACAAATATTTGCCACACCCTCACCAATCGACGCCACGGAGAAAAGACCATTGCGTACTGTGAGAGTCATGACCAAGCGTAAGTTTTCCAGCTCTGTCCTATCTTTCAGGATTGATGGCTAATTAGCCTACATAGACTCGTCGGTGACAAGACGCTGATGATGCATCTCTGTGATGCTGAGATGTATACAAACATGTCGACTCTCTCGCCATTGACTCCAACCATTGATCGAGGTATGGCTCTACACAAGATGATTCGACTTTTGACACACGGCTTGGGTGGTGAGGGCTATCTGAACTTTGAGGGCAACGAGTTTGGCCACCCTGAGTGGCTCGACTTTCCGCGACAGGGAAATAACAACTCATTTTGGTACGCTAGACGCCAGCTCAACCTGACAGAGGATCATCTCCTACGATACCAGTTCCTCAACAACTTTGACCGGTTGATGAACAAGACCGAGGCCAAGTATGGGTGGTTGGCGTCGCCCCAAGCCTACATCTCTCTGAAGAATGAAAAGGACAAGGTCATAGTCTTTGAGCGGGCGGGTTTAGTCTTTATTTTCAACTTCCACCATCACGAGAGTTTCACCGACTACAGGATCGGAATTGATGTTGCTGGAACGTATCGAGTCGTCATCTCTACTGATGGGGAGGCCGTAGGCGGCCACAGCCGCATCGACGAGAGTACCCGGTTCTTCACCACGCCGATGGCATGGAACGAACGCAAGAACTGGACACATGTATACATTCCATGCCGAACCGCCATGGTAAGCAGGGCCTAAAGGTCTCTTCGCACCCTTTGCAGCGTCAGTGAGCTAACAAGTTGCAGGTTCTAGCGCTTGAGTCGACACTGAGCGAGAAAGCTTAACCATAGCAAAACGGTAATAAACCACCACTTGCTTTGAGGTCAGAAAGTGGCCGGTGCAACAGTTGGGCAGCATCCGGGCCCGTAGAGATATTGAAGATGATGGAGCTCATAGTTGCGAATACAGGTTCCCACGTAAAATGATAAATGGGTTTTGATATTGTTAAGTGCAGAAAAGATTATCTGTATCGAGATGAGATATTGCAGTAATAATGAAATATATCTCGAGCTGAAAGTCTGCAATTATGAGGCAATGAATGCTTTCACTTGCAGAGAAAGCATACATATCCATCAACTAATTTGCCAAAGACTCTTGAGGTCCAGGCTGGTGGGACAATCCTTGACCGGTCGGTGCTTGATTGGCGGCGGCTCGGGTTTTTCGGCTCGGGTTTTCGGGATTGGACAAAGGTGTCATAGCAAGATGAAACATGGCTAGTTGTGGGAATTGAGGCTACTTGGACAAGTAAAACTCTTTTGTGATAGATTATCTGTGGGAAAAAATTATACAGATATGCTTCTCCGATATTGATATGGTCAATTTCATTTTTTGTATGGAGTGTGACTACAACAAGGTGACTCGACACGACCACGGTGAGAGAAGACTCTGAAGAGCCGGGGGCAGCCGGGGAGGCCAGTCGGACATGAGGAGAGAAAGAGCTAGAGAGAGAGAGAGAGAAAGGAAACAAGGGAGAGAGAAATACCTACGTCTATACTTCGTAGATAGCAACTTTAAACTAGGGGCAGGGGTCTGGATTATTGCAGGATGACTTCAGCTGGAGCAATTTTCTATCAGATCAGGCTTTACTAACATCAACCAGATCAAGTGGATTGGTACTGGTCTCGGCCGCGAGGCCATGATCACGCGCGCTTAAGAGATCACTGATACACCGCAGTAGGCGGATCTGAAAAGGGAGATGATGAATATAGAAGTAGATTGTATTGAGTGATTGGGAGTCAATCAGGTCAAGAAAGGAGGTTGGCGATGCGCCCGTAGAACCGCTCTCTAGTCCACTTCCTTTCAGACAAGTTTAAAAGGGTTACATAGCTTGAGATATAGATTTATGATGATGTTCAACCAGCATATATGTTCTAAAGGTTGATCAAGGCACGGCCATGGCCCATCTTTTCTTTGAGTTTGCGCGAATCCCGGAAAGGTTCTTATACAATGTTTGAGTCACTCACCAACAACCATGTTCTCGACGCAGTCGAACAACATGCCATGCATCGCATATCTATTTCATGTGGGAGCGATCTCGCATACCTGAAGTCTTATATGTACCGCCATAATGCTTCGAGAAGTTCCAATCGTAAGTGAAATGCATCAATTAGACCTCATCGTGTAGGATGTGGCTAATCTCCGAGGAACTGTTCTTCCTCAACGGTCCAGTGTTCCACCATTTTCACTGGAATGTCTCCGGTAGCCTTCAATTTTCTCGACCTCTTCTTGATCGAGTTGTAGGACTGTCCAGTCCCGAATCTCTTCCAGAACTTGTCGCGCACCTCCGACACCTTGAGACCGAGAGAAACGCAATCCCAGACAAGATCTAGTTCATCCTGCGTCCATTGGTCACCCTCTTTGCACTGTTGATAAAACCCCTTTGCCCACGCCTCGTCTCGCAAGCTGCGTTGGAACGTTCGATGCCAACCTTTTTTTTTTTTTGGAACAACTTAGCGTACTCATTCGCATGCGTCTTATTCTCCCAAAGATCCTTCAGATAATCATCCTATTCATCTGTCCATGGTTGACAAGTAGGAGCACCAACCCTAGAAATATCTAACCCATGCCTGGAAGCATAGGATCGGATTTGAGCTTTCGATTGATTCTTTATAGAATTTTCTTGCATTTCTTTCGAGACATCATCCCAATTGTTATGGGTTTGTAGAATCGTCACTAAATGCTCGTGCTCGTCGGTGTCCCACTTTGCGCCCTTGATCTTTCTTCTATTGTTGCTGGATTCGGTGCATCACTCACTCTTTCGTACGGTAACTTAAGGGCCGAATCTTTCTTGGAATTTTTCTACCTTAATATCCAATGCGACGTTAAGTTTCTTGAGGTGCTCGACCTAGTGCTCTTCTTTAGAATCCCACCTGCTCCACTTCTTGGTTGTATCCTCTCGCAGAGGTGAATAGGGTGTGTAGGTTACCTAGCCAGAATTACGCATCGTAGGAGCGGAACCAAGAGGGCTATTGGCAAATGCCACAGCAAGATACGAAAGGGGTGGGGCCTTGGTTGGTACAAGCAAAACACAAAAAGCTGTCCTTTCAAGAAATTTTGGGCCAGGCTTACCTCCGTAGAGTCGGCCGCATGCAAGATACGTACGTACGTACAGTACATACCTGGGCCTAGCGGCTTCAGCTTCGGGTGGGCACGGACTTGGAGGAATTGCCCTCGCTGGTTGGCTGGGTTAATTAGAGATGGAACTGGAAAGGGGAGCTGGGCGAGCAAGTGTGGTAGGCCAATAGCAGGAGAGCATCCGAGGGAGGCACAGGAGAGTCCTCCGATATGAGGTTAGAAAGGACGGGACAGGAAGGTTGAAGATGGAGAAAAGCTGCTTCAGTGGGTGTATGCGAGGATAAAGAAACTCCCACGGTCGACTTTTCGGTGAATAGTGTGAAACTGGAGTGTCAATTGACTCGGTAAATACGTCCCTCGTCATGTATGCAAGAGATCTCATTATCCGGGGGAGAGGAGCCGAGATACACTGTGCAATCTGACACTGTACCACTGGCAATGTCCCATGTGCTGTTTCTGGCTTCCCCTCCTCCAGGGCTTTTGTATGGATATGGAGCATGTACATCCATCTCGGAAAACCAATGCTATTTTCCCCGCTTTCCCACCGGCAATCTTGCATCGTAGACTTTCCGGTGATAGTGCCAGCCATCATCAACAGCTCGTTGCTGTAATTTAGAGTCTCCCAATGGCTGCTCATCACTGTGCACTGTAGAAGATGTAATATTGTTCAATTGATCTTCCATACCACCGAAATAGACAGGACCCGGCAACAGCCCCATCTGCCAGGCTCAATTGGAAATTTGGCTAGAGTTGCCGAAGATCCCCAAGGCGTCTCCAGCCATTTATCATGCCTCCAGGCTCCCCTGGGCGATAAAGGTATCGTGGCTCCGCTGTCGCTCACTGTACTGGCGGCGCTTTCTAGGGGGTTGATGCGCTGCTGCACGCTCAATTTTTTTTTTTTTTTTTTTTTTTTGGGGCCGCACTGGCCTGTAGTTTTTTGTTGGCTGGGGCTGCGCTCATCCTCTGGCAAGGCAACGACTGGGTCTTAGGTCGCGAATAATCCCGCCGTGACGTCCCGGTAAATTGCCGGCATCGCAGCTTCGTCGGTGGAGAGGCCTTTAATTTCAGGCTAGCGTTCCACGTGACTCGCGGCGAAAGCTCTAACCGACCAAGTCGTCCTCCCGAGCAAAACTGCTCACTCCCGTAAAAGTTCTCCCTCAGCTTCACCATCTTCTCTCCACTCCCATCTCTGATCGCTCTTTGTCATCTGTCAAGATGTTCAAGAGGTGAGTTTCGATCTTCTGCAGCACCGTCCCAATGATTTCGCCTTTCTCCCGTCCCAATTGACCACCAATTGAGCTGACCGCGACCTTTTCTCTCCGCAGCGGCATTTCCTCTTTCGCCCGCGCGGCTCGCCCGTCCTTCGCGGCCGCTCCCCGTGTTATCCGACCTGCTTCTCTCCGAGTCCCCATCACCAACCGATGGGCTACCACTGCCATCGTCGGTGCCGGTGCCGGAAAGATTCACCAGGTAAGCTCGCTCCCGTCGTCGGCCGCAAATTCGCCTCAGGGCCTCTCCGGTCGCCCGGCTTCAAATGATCTTGGGCATCAAAGGCTAACCCATATCCCTCACAGGTCATCGGTGCCGTCGTCGATGGTTAGTCAATTACTGAATTAGACTCTTCCGGGAGCCTGCAAGAATCAATTCAGCGTCGTACTGACAACCTCACAGTCAAGTTTGACACCGCCAAGCTCCCTCCCATTCTGAACTCCCTGGAGACCGAGAACAATGGTCAGAAGCTCGTCCTCGAGGTCGCTGTACGTAAACCTATCAATTCTTACCCATGAGCCATCTATTGACAGACCGAACAGCAACATCTGGGTGAGAACGTCGTCCGATGCATTGCCATGGACGGTATGTATTCGCTCCTCTCATTTTTATCGCGCCAATTTTCTGACCCGCGTCACAGGTACCGAGGGTCTCGTCCGAGGCGCCAAGGCTTTCGACACTGGCGCTCCCATCACCATTCCCGTCGGTGCCTCAACCCTCGGTCGTATCATGAACGTCACTGGTGACCCCATTGACGAGCGTGGTCCTATCAAGTCTGACAAGCACCTCCCTATTCACGCCGAGGCTCCCCCGTTCGTCGACCAGTCGACCACCGCTGAGATTCTCGTCACTGGTATCAAGGTCGTCGATCTTCTTGCCCCCTACGCTCGTGGTGGAAAGATTGGTCTCTTCGGTGGTGCCGGTGTCGGCAAGACTGTGTTCATTCAGGAGCTCATCAACAACATCGCCAAGGCTCACGGTGGTTACTCCGTCTTCACTGGTGTCGGTGAGCGTACCCGTGAGGGTAACGATCTGTACCACGAAATGCAGGAGACTTCCGTCATTCAGCTCGATGGCGAGTCCAAGGTCGCCCTGGTCTTCGGTCAGATGAACGAGCCCCCAGGAGCCCGTGCCCGTGTCGCTCTTACCGGGTGAGTATAGTGCCTTCCATTTGTTCAACACCTTCCCCAATACCCTCCAACATGGAGCGTGCCTGCCTTGATGGTATCATGGCGTGTCCTTCTCTTGTCCTTCTCTTGTCTTCCTCTTGTCTATCACCATTCCCATCACAAGCGTCATGGAGTCCAATCAGTCTGTCATCAAGTTCATCGACGATCAAGTCCATAAATTGGCCTGTCTCGACGCCCCGTCCTGGTTCATCAACCCAGATTTCAAGGCCGACTTTGCAGATAGATCTGTCTACGATGACCTGCTCGCCCTATGTCCGCTCTCTGTCGCCCCTGGGTTAGCTGATGTCCTGGCTGCGCCTACGCCTCCGTCTTCATCTGTCTTCACAACCCTGCCTGGTGTACCTGCTGAGAAGTCCTGGGCTGTATATGGGCTTTGGTTTGTCAAGCCTGGCGAAGTTCCCATGCTGTACTGTGGCTCGGGGACCAGCTCTGTCGGTGGCGTCCAGAGTAGGCTCAACATTTACAAGCCTGGCGCCAACAATCTTCCGCGGTTCGTCAGAAAGGCCTTCGAAGATGGCTATACTCTGTCTCATTCTGGCCTCTTCTGCTGGACACCATTCCCATCAGACGGCCTCGTGGCGCGTCTCCGCGCTCGTTTCCTCCTCCTGGAAGCCCTTTTCACCCTCTTCTTCCACGCCTGCATCCCAATGACCACGGACGTCTACGTTGAGGCATTTGTTCTTTGGCGTCGACCAGATCTCAGTTGGGCACTGCTCTGCTCTCATCTCCCCCTCCGTGAAGCCCTTCGTGGAGGCATTGAGCTCTCAGTTGAGCAGCTCGAGATCGTCACAGCTGTCCGGCGGGCCAGAGCACACGACGTCGCCATAGCAGCGTCCCAAGCCTTTCGTGCCATGAGGCGTGCTGAAGATGAGGACACCTACAGGGCCAAGGTCACCTCTGATCGCAAAGCCTGGGCCAACAAGAACCTCGACAAGGTCAACAAGAATGCCGCCAAGGTTCGACGCAACAATATCAGCGCCAGACGCTTCAATTGCGACGACTGTGACAAGCCATTCCAGTCTCAGTATGCCCTCGACAATCACCTCACTTCCCAGAGACATGCAGACGTCCTCGCCGGCATCAAAGCTTCCCCTCTCTCTACATATGCCCAGAACCTGAAAGACAAGAGAACAAGGACAAAGGCCTATATTCCTGTCTTCTATGCAACAAATCGTTTGACACCGAGTGGGCGTTAAATCGACATAATAAAACGGCTCTGCACCAGCGGCGATCAGCCGCTCATACACCATGATTTTCTATGTACTACGCTTTTTGGACGCCTTAATAACCTCTTTATACACAGCTTGACTGTAGCTGAATACTTCAGGGACGCTGAGGGTCAGGATGGTGAGTTGTTTTTTTCTCAAGCCTATTCGAGGTTTCAATTGCTGACAGTTTTCAGTGCTTCTCTTCATTGACAACATTTTCCGATTCACCCAGGCCGGTTCCGAGGTGTCTGCCCTTCTGGGTCGTATCCCCTCTGCCGTCGGTTACCAGCCCACTCTCGCCGTCGACATGGGTGGTATGCAGGAGCGTATTACCACCACCAAGAAGGGTTCCATTACTTCCGTCCAGGCCGTTTACGTCCCTGCTGATGATTTGACTGATCCTGCCCCCGCCACCACCTTCGCTCATTTGGACGCCACCACTGTCTTGTCCCGTGGTATCTCTGAGCTGGGTATCTACCCCGCTGTCGATCCTCTCGACTCCAAGTCCCGTATGCTTGACCCTCGTATCGTCGGTCAGGAGCATTACGACATCGCCACCCGTGTTCAGCAGATCCTTCAGGAGTACAAGTCTCTCCAGGATATCATTGCTATTCTGGGTATGGACGAGTTGTCTGAGGCTGACAAGCTTACCGTCGAGCGTGCTCGTAAGATCCAGCGTTTCCTGAGCCAACCCTTCACTGTCGCTCAGGTCTTCACTGGTATCGAGGGTACGCTTGTCGACCTTAAGGAGACCATTGCCTCCTTCAAGGCCATCCTCAGCGGTGAGGGTGACAGCCTTCCTGAGGGTGCCTTCTACATGGTCGGTGACTTCGCTTCCGCCAAGGCGAAGGGTGAGAAGATTCTCGCCGAGCTGGAGCAGAACTAAGCGGTTTTGAGCTGAATAATGCGGGAGACAGAGGGAGAAATGGGCCTGTGTATAGAGAAGAGGAACAAAGGCCGGGGAGGTTTCTCATAAGCTCCATCAAGTCTCTATTGTGAGCTGTGTACCAAGAAATCAACAAAATTCCTCTTGTAGCCATATCTAACTTTCGTTTACGCCGTGACCCCATATGTGTATGTGCCCTGTGTGTCCTATTTGCGCGATATATGTCTTTTAGAGATTTTCGGCCAAACCTCTAAAAGACAAAGTGTTTTGGCATGTATATCAGAGATATAGATGTGGTAATTGGTGCTATTCTAACGTCACACGCTAGACTATGAACCCATGTGAGCCTATGCTGAAGCAACGATTCAAACTCATAACTCAATCTAAGGAACGGATAGTCTCTAGACGAATAATAATGATAAAACATCAGAAATGTGCAAACAGAGCACGTGATTATCAAGCTCTCCGACAAGATCGACGGAAAGCGATAGCACAAACGACAATGAAGATCATGAAATGAAAGAAGTGCCCGTGTTACCATTGTATTTAAAGGCTATTATAACCGTGAGAACTTTATCCGTCTGCCTGACAGTGCCCTTGATCCCAAGTTGTAAGTCGAAACGTAAAAGCACCCTTCTGATGCCCATCAAGGGACACATACTACCCTACACAGTTGTAGTAAAAGTTATGGCCTTCTTCAGCTGAGTTAACCATTCACGTCTCTGTACATGAAAAACAGTCGACTTGATGTGTTTGGATATATAGCAACCTCCTCTTCGTTCTCCCAGGTTGAATCGTTAACTGACTTCTGTCTCTTACTTTAGCTCACTGAGTGCATTGACAGAGGAGCACCCAGAGTCTTTCAAACTTTGGTCCTTATGTAGTCGCATTTCGACCTGAAATCTCCCAATTCATGGACGTTCTGACTACATGATGCCCCAATTAAAGTTCTTATTATGTTTACTTAATTTGTCGCTTTAAGTCCATGCACAAATCTTCGTAGATATCCCGTCTCCGAAGAGCCGAGGCCCTCGGGTGAGTGGGTCACATTTCCCGGAGCAATCTATGTCTATAATCATAGATGAGATGAATTGCATCAATTCGCTCATAATACCATATTATCTGCCGTTGAGAGACTATTGGAGTCTCGTGGGTATCCAAAAATATTGCTAAATGTCCTCCAGTTGCCCAGACCTATATTCCTTCCAGCATCGTTCCCGAGAAGACATTATCAATTCCTCCCATACTTCGACATTAAACGCCAAAGAGAGACTCCCTAATACCATAGCAAATAGATAGATAGGACGTCACGGATACCATATAACCGGCTCTGAAGGGTCTTTCGAGTCGAGAACGATAAGTTTGTTTTGTTCGGCAACCCATGCTATGCGTCTCCCTGCGTCATCGACAATCGCGATGCTAGAGGATGGATCAAGACTGCGATCGCCTGGCGAGGGAGGAACCCATTTGGGGTCTTGAAATATGACTCTTGCCAACCCTAGTTCATCGTCGACCTCCATTGCTGCCTTGGGTACATGTATGAGATGCTCCCATACCGGGCTGAGGAACTTGCATAGATCCCTGAGAGATCTTTGGCCCACTCCCTCCACCCACCAAATGTTACGAATGAGTTTGAGGAAAACGGCGTAGTAAGCAATAATTACCAGAGCACGCGGCGTGCGACGCCGCCCTAACTCGACGAAGCGGTGGGGCACAAATGTGAACCAGGTAATGACGCGAAGACTCATGACAGGACTAAAGCCTCCACGAAGATTCATATAAAGGGAGCCAAGATACTTGAGTGTCTCATGGTAAGTCGCTATGTTCTCGTAGTCAGAATCATCTGGTTTGATGGAAGAAACCATGAAAAGAAGGTGATTAGGAATGTTGGTAGAGGCCGTATCAAGGTCAATAGGTGGCCTTTCAAAGAGAGCATACATGCCAGTATGGAAAACATTTTCGACGCCCATGAGCTCAATGACAAGGCCAATGCCCCGCCAGACTATCATCCAGTCAAGAATGTACAGCTCCTTGCCATCGGGTTCCCTGAAAACCTGAGACGATAGGGCAGTAAGGAAGAGGGAGTTTGCGATGAGAGCGGCATAGCTCTCTGGGCGGGCAGCTTCAACGGCACGGCGATACCCTTCGAAGGAGCGGGCTCGATAAGCGAGGGCACGGCTCGGGTCACAGTCTTGGTTGAGACTTTGCATATGGAGGCTGGACAGGGCAAAGAGCGAGTCCATTAGGAAAGGGGTTTCAAAGGCGACCTGAACCATACGGATCTTAAGAATATCCTCCACAGGGGATCCTGGTCCTGAAATGGAGAATGAAGTCGAAGTAGAAGCAGTATAGAACCACAGAAGCTTCATATCGACGGCGTCGATATTGCCGGGGTGCCAAAGAGGCTGAGCAACAGGAGTGAGATCATTGGGGGTAGGGCTTTGCTGGCGACTCATTGAGGAAGATGCTGGCGAGGCAAAATCATCGGGAGAACTTCCCCGTGCAAAGGTTGACGAGACAACTGGGGATTCCAAAGCCATGGTGACACTTGAGGCTGGCGAGGCTGTTGATGAGGCAGCGAGGGTAGGATAGACGCATTCGACCTTGCGCAACGTGCATGAACGGCAAGTTGGGCGAGCCTCATCGCATTTGACTTTCCGAGCCTTGCAGTTACGGCAACCGGTCCGAGACTTCTTGTGAGGACGTTTTGAGTGATAGGGTTTCTCGACGGCGGGTTGAGCAGCAGCGGTGTCAACGTTGGCGAGACTAGCACCGAATAATTGTTGCAGAGGTAGCTGCTGTGCTTGCCCTAATTCGGGATGGCTTTGTTGCTCAGATTCTCCTAATCGAGTCTGTTGCTGTTGGAGTTGCTCGTCCAGACTTGCTTGCTGAGGCTCATTAGAGAAGTAGTTAGTGGCCATGGCTGCGGAAGATGTGGAATTATCACATTGCCGGGTGGAGATGTAAATGCGAAGGCAAGGATGTGATTTGAAGGCGAGACAAGAAGCCTTTGAGTGTAGTAACAGCTGGAGATGTGAAAAATCGAGCCGAAGTTGATAAATGTGGGAGGCAGAGACAGAGAGAGGGATGAGTGTGTGATAAAGAGTTGTCGTGGTGGGGGAACTTCTGGGAGTCGCTGAGGCGGGGGATAAGCCAGAGAGAAGGCGGCAGGCTTTGAGAAAGAGACCGGAGGGCGCGGCGAGCTCAGTGTAGGGCCAGTACGGTCGACAAAGGCTGACAAGACAGGACGGACTGGCCTGTGGCCGATGAAGTCGATACGTCTTCGATGATGAAGTGTTGAGTAGCGGCTTTAGATCGGCACCCACCCAAGTAAAACCGGGGCGGTAGGTCTCCGGGGAAGTTGTATTGAATTGCTGGGCACGGAGTAATAATTAGGTGCCACAATATCCTCTGACGAATGTTTTGGATAGAGGATGATTGCTATGTGGATCATAAGGTATTGTAGAAGAAAAGGAACAGCAGTAATCTGATCACGCAAAATGGGGGTGCGAGGACTAGACCTAAAATATAACGGTAACAAACTGAGGTGAAAACGAGGAATCCGAGACGAGGGGCAGGCCTCTTTCTTTGAAGCATTAGATCATCGACAGCCTTCACAACTCCCGTCGGATCATTGCGGGCCACATTTATTATTGGCCATTAAGCTGCTAGTAGCGGCCGCAGCAGTCCATCCGTTCTGACACGCTAACTTAAAAAATCTCAATCCTACGACGAGGGCATTTCGACGTGCAGCTGTAGCAGGCACCGTGGCTCACTCTTTGCTTGGTGCCTGGCAAAAGTTATCCCAAAACAGGCAAAGCCACCTGGAAACTTACGCAACACTCAGCCCAGCTTGCGGAGCGTCGTCAACGCCGCGTTTCCTCATAAGGCGCAGATCTTACAGTACCTAGTCCGTGTAATAATTAGTAACAGTACCTATTAGACACATCCCACTCAACATTCGATGATGCTCTGAGCTAGGTTTGAATGTGCCTGAAATATCTAGCTTGCACATTTCTCCCTAGCATGCTGGTTTGAAGTGCATGGGGATGGGTGGGGGAGAAGTGTGAACAGGTCGGTACTCTCGTCCCCAGAGGCGTTCATACCTTAATTTGATCACAAGGTAGCCCAGACATGTCGCCAGGTGGTAATCCATGCATAGATTAACTTACCTGCCCATGATTGGTTATATACCTAAAAAATGTCTTTTATTAATGGACATACAGGAGGGACCGCAATGAACTCACAAGGGGTAAGTTTCCAGTGCAAACCCGTCGGATTTACAGCCTATGTATGCTCTGAAATCGAATTCGGCCACGCTTCTTAACCACGTAATTGTGTGTATTGTCACCTCTAGCATCCGCATCACCTTATATTCGAACATTGTCTTTGTGGTTTGAAGCTAATATGTAACTGCTTATTAAGAGGTAGGACGTTAAACCTGCCGATGACAGTTGTTAGTGACGCAGAAAGAAATACCGAGTACGGAGTACCAAGTGCCTAATTACGTCCGTACTTGCAGACTTCCTGATCACGTAATCCTCCGAACCCCCAATTCAGCAGCGACCAATACGTACCTACTTGCAATCCAAAAAAGTTTGGAGCTTCTAAGCCAGAGATATTGCATCAGTAAACTGCAGCACGGGAAATTGTTGGACAGGGCTCGTCCATAGCCTCGCGATCCTCCCCACGACACTTCATCCAGAACAAGCACAACCCGCCCGGATGCACTCACCAGGGCCTCGTGCCCTCCTTCATCCTGCTGTGTTAGCCGCCAGAGCCCCGCGACCGAGAATCGCATGCCTGCCCTCCAGGGTCTCGTTCGCGCGGCTGAGCAGCAGCGCAAGCCCAAGTGACAGAGGCAAACCGACCAATGAATCACCCGCTGTCGTGGAAGACGAGGATGACACCCATCCTCAATCCACCTCCGATTCTTCCGTCGGTCGCTCACGGATTCGCGCTTCTAGCTCCCTAAAGAGTCGCTATGCTCGCAAACAAGCCGCGCCTGCCCTGCCTCCCGTCCAACTACCGCAATCCTTCATTCACGACAACGTTTCTCTTCATCACTCATGGCGCCGGCCCAGACTCCCGGTTGCCCTCGCCCAAGATACCGAGCGTGCCAAGACCTCCTCCATCTCAATCGATCCGCAGCCGGGGGACAATCCCGCTCTTCTTCTGAAGTACACCAAAGCCATCGAATCATACTTCGACAAAGCCGTTGATACTCTAGTCGAGAAAGCCACTACGCGAGTCAACGATGTCGTCAATGTTGAGTCTGAGTCTTATGATCCGGAGGAACACTCCCACAAGCTTGATGGCGTTACCCGCATCTACGACATGCTCCTTGACTCGGCCTGGCATTTGGCCGACTCATTATATCCTGCTCGACATGCCCAATATGTCTACAACTCGCGGCCATTCTGGTGGTGGCACTACTATAAGGACTTTGACCGTCATAGCCAACAATTTCGTGACCAATTCCTCTCAATCGAGACTGCCATCGACAGTACACTCGACTATGATTGGAGACTTGATCACTCTCTGTCTCAAGCCATCGCCGACCTTCCTGTCCTCACCTTCTCCTCTATCCGATCCGCCCTCCGCCGAGAGTTGAACACACCTGCGCCTGCCGCACTCGATGCCAAAACACTGAAGCGACAGATTACCGTGCTGTCAATGTCTGGATACGGCGGCCAGGGCATTTCGGAGGCTCTTGCAGAGCATGTTGCTTTCTTCAACGACGCAGACTTGATTCGATTGGATGCACAAGATCTCTCAGTGTTGGTGGGTGACTATCTTGGGCAGGACTGGGCATACTCGAGAGGATCTCTGTCGACAATGGGCTTCCGTGCTGCGGAGATGAATGGAAAGCTGTACCGAGACCCTGACGTTGGACCCCGAATGGAAGATGAGGACAATGACCCTGACACCGGGGTTATCAACATTCGAACGGCCAACGGATCATTTGAAGATGAATTCCAAAAGATCAAGGGAAGAGGATATGATCCTTTCGGAAAGTGGGAGAACCTCAAGATCGACAAGGTCCTAGGTCAACTCATCCACGCGGCCGACCAGAAACATGGAACACCCCGTGATAAGCCTATCATCATTCATATCCATGACTACGTCGAGCTTAATATGACCTTAGAAGGGTCAATGCTCATTGGCAGGTTACGAAATCTTGTTGACGCAGCTTGGCAGAATGGTTCCAAGATTGCGATTTTCGGAACTTCGGCCAGTGAAATACCTTCTGATGAGTACCAAAACATGTTACGAGATTTGTCCATGGGAGACTTTATCATCTCTCGTCACGTTAACCCTAACCGTTCCCTAGTGCAGCCTCAACCAACAGGGGGCGGCACCCAGGTTTCGGAAAACTCATTCCCTCTGCAAGACATAGATATATTCGTTGAGAACGTGCGCAACATAAACAGGATGCTACGGACACTAGGAGGCAAGAAATTCCTCGATTTGTCCGAGGAACACATGAGGGGACTTATGCGAGTGACCGATTTAAGAGCTCAGATGCTCAAGAAGTCGATTCTTCCCCTTCCTGAAGTCTACAACATTGCCTGTGCTGCTAAACAGCAGGAGAACGAGGCAGATGGTACCGCGCCGGTTGCCGTCATTGAGCGATTGTTAATGGGCCCCCTTCGCCAGAGGCCCGGGCAGCGTTTCCTCGATGATGAGGAGCCAGAAATCAAGCCTGATTCTGCTGAGTCCCAGAAGAAGGCAGAAGACTCGCATACTAGTAGCCGTGCATCTCTCAAGCTGAACGAATATGAGAAGCGAATCTCTTCAGGACATATCAACCGCCAAAACCTGCGAACCACCTTTGAGGATGTCCACGTACCTCCAGATACCATCTCGGCCCTCAAACTTCTGACCTCCCTTGCCCTGGTACGCCCAGACGCCTTCTCATATGGTGTCTTGGCCCAGGATAGAATCCCTGGATGTCTGCTATACGGCCCTCCTGGCACCGGAAAGACACTGCTCGCCAAAGCTGTGGCTAAGGAGAGCGGTGCAAACATGCTAGAGATTAGTGGTGCCACCATTAACGATAAATGGGTGGGTGAAAGTGAGAAGCTCATCCACGCCGTTTTTACGCTGGCTAAGAAGATTTCGCCTTGTGTCGTCTTCATCGATGAGGCCGATTCTCTGTTGGCTAATCGGAGCATGCTTGGTGCTCGGGCATCTCACCGATCCCACATCAACCAATTTCTCAAGGAGTGGGATGGCTTGGAGGAGACAGAGGCTTTCATAATGGTGGCAACTAACCGACCCTTTGATCTGGATGATGCTGTTCTACGACGTCTACCCAGGCGTCTTCTCGTTGATCTCCCTCTTCAAACTGACCGCGCTGCCATATTGAAGATCATACTTAAGGACGAAGCCCTCGACGACTCTGTCTCCCTTGAGGACCTTGCTAAAAGAACACCCTACTATTCCGGCTCGGATCTCAAGAACGCCTGCGTCGCCGCTGCCATGGCTGCCGTAGAAGAGGAGAACGAGGCCGCGGCAGGGCATACTGGCCCAGAGCCTTACGAGTATCCTAAGAAGCGCATACTCCGATCCCATCACTTCGACAAGGCCCTCAAGCAGATCCCCGCGTCTATTAGTGAGGACATGGAGTCTCTCAAGCAGATTCGCAAGTTCGATGAGGAGTACGGTGCGAAGACAAAGGGAACGAAGAAGTCCATGGGCTTTGGTGTTGGTGCTGAGAAGAAGCTTGCTGATGCTGAGGAGGTTCGCATCCGTCGCAGTCCCTGAAATGACCGCATTAGATGACCGCCTCGTTCTGTTTTGTTGATGAGAGTGGTTTGCTTTGTTTTCTTTTTTTTTTTTAATCCATATAGACGCTGGCCAGCTTGGAGCATTTGGATGGCCAGATGGAAATGATAGGACTTTTCCCCCCTTTTTCTTACCCGCGATTTGATATTGGGCCGGGTATGGTTTGGGAAGTGCCACCAGAAGGCATGGAGTGAGGAATAAAATGTACTCTACAAATTGTACTATAGCACGGAGATATATCATGCATGAAATAAGCTGGCATTGGAACAACGATAGAGATAGACAGACCATCGGAGAAAAGGGAGAATTTTGAACACCGAAATACCGAATATTTTAAATTTTGAGATGATACCTATGATAGTAGCTTCTATGTAAAAAGTATGGCTATTTTGCCGAGTTTCTCTTATATCCTCACAGGCCTATAATTTGTAAAACATGAAGCGCTATTTACGCTGCTTCGGTGGAGGCTTGAAGACCTTCCGCTGCGAGAGCTCGTTGGTAGTCAACTTGCGCTTTCTCTAGAGCATCTAAAGCTGGTTGCATCAGCCGCATGACGGCAGAGCGACCGCCACCAGCCATGTCCGACTTCCAGCGAATCTTCTTCCCCGTCCGCTGGAAGTGTTCGCGAATTTCCTTTTTGCGGGTGGCGATGTATTGCTCGCGGGCCTGCTCCGCCTCGTCAGCCACGGCGGCGATTCGAGCAGTGGAGCGCTTGAGTGACTCGGCGAGGTACTGCAACTCGGCTGCGCGGTCCGGGTCGCCAGAGAGGAACGCGTTCCAAAACTGGTGGAGAAACTCAACCGTGGTGGCATGCGTCAGCTTACACTTGTCCGTAAGTTCGGGAGAGAGGCCCATTGGCCTCTTCTCATCAGCATCATGGCCAAATTTTTGGGCACGCTGTTGGCGGACGCCCTTCATGACGTCCTTATCAGCTGCCGTGATAGCAGCTCGGGAGCCCACGTGAGGCCTTTTCGACGTCTCTTCGTCGCTGTCGCTCTCGTCGTTGAAACCTATGCCAGCATGGAGGTCAATGCCACCGGCACCGTCGGTTTCAAGCGTCTCCAGGTCGCCTTGGATATCAAACAGTACGTCACTGGCCTTCTGCTTTGCAAAGATGAGAGCGTTTTTAGAAGGAGCAGAATCCCTCTTGGAGAAGAACTTGTTCTGCTCCTTGACGTTTAATATGATACGATGCTCTTTGGCATCGCCCCTGAGATCACGAAGGGCCAACTGGTTGTAAGTGTCATACACTCCGTTGGCGTCTTCGGCGTTAGAGTCTGAGGGAGCCACGTTGGCCATGATCTTCTCGCTGAGGCTATTGAGACTCTTGACGATGGGGATATTTGCCCGAGGCCGCATCTCAACATCCTTGGCATTTCCACTCTTAAAACCACCCTGGTTCTCCTCATTGGCTTCAATGTCAATGATGTGTGGAACTTGCTGTGCCATAATCTTGCTCTGAGTGCTCTGAGTATTCTCACTAGGGTCGTATTTGTCGAAGAGCTGATCTGTAGTATCATTGTCATGAACGCGTTCACCCCGAAGCTTCTTGGATAGCCTGCTGAGGAAGAAGCGAGACCAGAATTGAGCCTCGGAGAGCTTGGGGACGTTCTCGTTGTAGATGCGTTTGACTAGGGGATGTTGGGCGAAGATCATTTGGACCTGCTCGACACTTATGTTGAGCTTGAGTTCGCCATCGACTGTGCGAGGTTTGACAGTGGAGAGGACGTTGTAAGCGCCCTTCTTTTGGTTGATCTCGATGGCATGGGCTCGGAGAAGATTCGTTCTTGTGGTCCAGAATTGCGAGTTGAAGGCCGCGCCCGAGATAGAATCCGGCTTTGTTTGCATCGCTTCGACAAATGTCTGATGCAAACTAGTATCCTTCTTCATGAGAGATTGTTGTAATTCAATGTCATTCTTGAGCTGGGCATCATCGAACCATCGAAGGGACGGGTTTGAGTTGACGGCACTGGCAAAAGCCATAGAGGCTGAGGCACTACCTGAGCCTCCGTTCGCATTTGGGGTAGATGAGCCATCTGTGCCAGGCGCCACAGGCCTGGGGACACCAGAATCACTGCCGCGAACTTCGGTGAGGAGCCGGGAGAGGAGGTCTTTGACCGCCTTGGCCTCTGCCTTGGCTTCACCGGTGTTGAAGTGGAAGAGATAGGTGACAGGGTCAGCGGTCTCGGACGGCTTTTCAAAGATCTTTAACATCACCTTTGCGGCGGTTTCAGGAGTCTGCTGAAGATCTGGAGTATTATGGTCAGAAATAACGTGGAAGTCGTCAATCAGCCTAGCTTACTGGTGATGTTGGCGACGGACAGAAAGATGGTGGGGGGACCACCGCTGTTGGGAGTCCAAGTGACATGTTGATAGTCGCTGGTGAGTGTCAAGATGCCATCTTTCTTCTTAAAGAGAGTGCGGCCAGCTGGGATTGCCATGATGTGCGCTCGTGCTGCCTGGACGACCAGGTTTCAAGCCTATCGAGAACCGGGGAACGCCTCTACCCTTGAAGAGGGAGAATCCTCATGCCCCGGCCCGTGAGTCAACTTTGCGAGTGCTACGGTGACGACAACTTCGCGTCGGATGGAGATTCTTGGAGTCTTGAATGGAGAAGTAGGCAAGTGAGGCTTTGGTATCACACACGCGGATGGATGAAAGGCGACGATGACTGATGACAAGAGCGATAACGCGGCTTAGACGGCGATCAATAGCTCGTTGATAGCTGTTAATGGTGACAGAACGCCTGTGCGATCTCCTTGGGTCGTTAGGCTGAGGAATTTGAGCTTGCGAGGCTGTGTTCCCTCTCTGCAATAGCTGGATGTTGTTGACTGAAGGATTTCGGCATCATGCACGCAGAAAGCAGCAGCCTTGCGCCTTGCCACGAGAAAAGTGGAGCGCGAGGTTGAGAGTGGAGATCTGCACCTAGGAAGGTTTGGCGGGAGAAGGTACGTACCCTCCCTTCGCACCCATGTAAGGTTGCGGCGTTATGATCCCTCGGGGCCGTGGGGACATCTTCCCATCCTATCTTTCGGGAAGGTGAGGCTTAATGACGGAGATGTATCCCCGTGTCAGCTTGTGGCTAAAAGCGATCCGGAAGCCTCCCAGAAGCCGTGGAACCCCCGGAATCGTCTTCAAAGCTTCCGCGGCGACCGATTCATAGCCCACAAAGTCCACAAAAGTCCACAAATGACCACTAGGTACAGGTTACCTGCCAAGTTTTGTCAGTTCGGATGCAATTTTTTTCCAATTTTTTCTCGGTGACCAGTGTGCTGCTCAAGTGACCCCTGTGGTCTTGTGTCGTGGCGCCGGCTATTCAACCTGGTTATCTGTACAAACAGGCCAGAAGTGCAGCAGCATCATGACACTTTCTCCGCAATCTCAGCGTTCGTTCCCCGTGCGGCCCCTGGCTCTGTCCAGGCCGTGCGAGATTTGCTTCCTCTGCGCCGAGACTGTATATCTGAGAGGTATATTTTGCTGTAATCACCATGCCATTCTTCGGCTATTGCTGCTGCAACGAAAAGCTGTGTTGTCGAGCCTTTCCGAGCTCACATCAAAATGTTCCCAAGCGGAATCATACCCCCGGATGGTCTGCCCGGTTAGTGCTAGCGACGACCCGTGCTGCGCTGCGCTACGACCCAAGTGACCCCTAAGACGACGGCTACGGAACGGATGGGCGGGCAAGACAGTGCACGCAAGGATCGACACTGCCAGCGATCCTCGGTAAACTTGATCAACCCCGTCCAGTGTGCGCTCCCAAAGACCCCCATGACGACAGGAGCTGACGCTGACACCGGCTCAGGTAGCCAATAGAATCGCAGCGCATCGCAACACAGCGCGGTGAGTGGCTAGACGACGCCGTGCCGCATGTAGAAATCCGCACTGCATTTACGCAACAGATTTGCAGCTTGCAGCACCCGCTGTCCACTACATTTTTTTCTTCTCTTGCGTGCAGGGTGCGCCGTACAGCTTTTGCGCAAGCTCATGACCAGCCGAGGACCGCCTCTCACTGGAGGACCGCCTGGAACTCCCTGTTTTGTTTTTTTTTGCTCTTCGCCAGCGAACGCAGGTGCACTAACCACGGCACGGCCTACCCAATAGCTGCTTGGCGGTCAGAACCGGGAGTCCTGGGCGCCTGCAGCGCACCGTCATCGTATTTCCCCAAGTAAAAGTAAAACGCAGGGCCTTGAACGGACATCAAAGCTACCTCGTACTGTACGGTAACTTTGTACTCGCCCAGGTACCTTTACCTGCTACCTTCCACCTTGGCCTCCGAGCGCATTTTCTTCCTCCCTCGTGTCCCCAAAGTCCCGACTCTCCCGTCTTTCTTCATCTTCCTAATTCTCCTCCAAAAGAATCGTCTTGTTCACTGGTTCGACCTTGTGGCTCGACTCAATTCCTATCTGAACGACTTACTCCGCCGTTCCTTAGCTTGAGTTAGCCAGGGGATGCTTCCCTTTCGTCTCTTCGCTTAAACCTTCTTCCCCCCTTTGCTTTCTGTCCTCCTCTCAACTCTCCAAATACATCATCCACCATGTTGAGGAATTCCCTCTGTCGAGCAAGCTCCCAGCTGCTCCGCGGCGCCCGTTGCGCCTCGACCTCCTCCTTCGTCTCGACCACCTCGGCCAGGACTTCGTCATGGAAGCTCGCCTCCGCTCGTCGCCCTCTGGCCCTGGCTGCTCGTCGCAGCTATGCCACCAGCGCTACCCAGTCGCCTCCCGATCCCAGCGATAACTTCCTCTCTGGAAGCACCGCCAACTACATTGACGAGATGTACATGCAGTGGAAGCAGGACCCTGAGAGCGTCCACGTCTCTTGGCAGGTCTACTTCCGGAACATGGAGAGCGGCGATATGCCTGTTTCTCAGGCTTTCCAGCCCCCTCCCAACCTGGTCCCCAACATGACCGGTGGTGTTCCTCGTCTCACTGGTGGTCTTGCTACGGAGGATGGCTCCGACGTCGCCAACCATCTCAAGGTTCAGCTTCTCGTCCGCGCCTACCAGGCCCGTGGCCACCACACCGCCAATATCGACCCTCTTGAGATTCGCGGGGCCGCTGACAAGACTGCCCGACCCAAGGAGCTTACCCTCGATTACTACCAGTTTACCGAAAAGGACCTCGATACCGAGTACACCCTCGGCCCCGGTATCCTGCCACGATTCAAGCGCGAGGGTCGCGAGAAGATGACCCTTCGTGAGATCGTCGATGCTTGCGAAAAGATTTACTGCGGCTCCTTCGGTGTCGAATTCATCCACATTCCTGATCGCGAGAAGTGCGACTGGCTCCGTGAGCGCCTAGAGGTGCCCCAGCCCTTCAAGTACTCCATTGATGAGAAGCGCCGCATTCTTGATCGTCTGATCTGGAGCTCCAGCTTCGAGTCTTTCCTTGCCACAAAGTACCCCAACGACAAGCGTTTCGGTCTCGAAGGTTGCGAGACCCTTGTTCCTGGCATGAAGGCCCTCATTGACCGTAGCGTTGACTATGGTGTCAAGGACATTGTCATTGGTATGCCCCACCGTGGTCGTCTCAACGTCCTCAGCAACGTCGTCCGAAAGCCCAACGAGTCTATCTTCAGCGAGTTTGCTGGTACTACTGGTGCCGAAGATGAGGGCTCTGGTGACGTCAAGTACCATCTCGGTATGAACTTCGAGCGTCCTACTCCCTCCGGCAAGCGCGTCCAGCTTTCCCTGGTCGCCAACCCTTCCCATCTCGAGGCCGAGGACCCCGTCGTCCTGGGCAAGACCCGCGCTATCCAGCACTACAACAATGATGAGAAGACTCACCGTACCGCCATGAGCGTCCTGCTCCACGGTGATGCTGCATTCGCTGCCCAAGGTATCGTTTACGAGTGTCTTGGTTTCCACTCTCTGCCTGCCTTCTCTACCGGCGGTACCATCCACCTCGTTGTGAACAATCAAATTGGTTTTACCACCGACCCCCGTTTCGCTCGATCTACTGCCTACTGCACGGATATCGCCAAGGCTATTGACGCCCCCGTTTTCCACGTCAACGCCGACGACGTCGAGGCTGTCAACTTCGTCTGCCAGCTTGCCGCAGACTGGCGCGCTGAGTTCCAGCACGATGTTGTCATTGACATTAACTGCTACCGAAAGCATGGCCACAACGAGACCGACCAGCCCTCCTTCACCCAACCCCTCATGTACAAGCGTATCACGTCCAAGGACCCCCAGATTGAAATCTACGTCAACAAGCTCCTTGAGGATGGTACCTTCACTAAGGAAGATGTTGAAGAGCACAAGCAGTGGGTGTGGGGAATGCTCGAGGAGAGCTTCTCCAAGTCGAAAGACTATACCCCCACCTCTAAGGAGTGGACTACCTCGGCCTGGAACGGCTTCAAGTCCCCCAAGGAGCTGGCCACCGAAGTCCTGGAACAGAATGAGACCCGTGTTGACGGCAAGAGCCTGGACCACATTGGTGAGGTCATCGGAAGTGCTCCTGAGGGCTTCACCGTCCACCGAAACCTGAAGCGTATCCTTGCCAACCGTACCAAGTCTGTCATCGAGGGTACAAACATCGACATGCCCACCGCCGAGGCACTCGCCTTTGGTTCGCTCGTCACTGAGGGCTACCACGTCCGTGTTTCCGGTCAGGACGTTGAACGTGGTACCTTCTCCCAGCGCCATGCCGTCTTCCACGATCAGGAGACTGAGGCCATCTACGCTCCTCTCCAGAACCTGAGCAAGGATCAGGGCAAGTTTGTCATTTCCAACTCGTCTCTCAGTGAGTTTGGTGCTCTTGGCTTCGAATACGGATACTCCCTGTCCTCTCCCAACGCCCTCGTCATGTGGGAGGCTCAGTTCGGTGACTTTGCCAACAACGCCCAATGTATCATTGACCAGTTTATCGCCTCTGGTGAGGTGAAGTGGATGCAGCGAACTGGTCTCGTCATGTCTCTGCCACACGGTTACGATGGTCAGGGTCCCGAGCACTCTTCTGGCCGTCTGGAGCGATACCTCCAGCTCAGCAACGAGGATCCTCGCGAGTTTCCCTCTGGCGAGAAGCTCCTCCGCCAGCACCAGGACTGCAACATGCAGATTGCCTACATGACCACACCTGCCAACTTGTTCCACGCTCTGCGTCGCCAGATGCACCGTCAATTCCGAAAGCGTAAGTGCTTGCCATATCTTGCTTGTCCTGCGTCATGAATGCTGACATATCTTCTCTAGCCCTTATCATTTTCTTCTCCAAGTCTCTTCTCCGTCACCCTCTGGCTCGCTCCAACATCGAGGAATTCACTGGTCCCGATGCCGGCTTCCAATGGATCATCCCCGACCCCGAGCACCAGACTGGTGCTATCAAGGCTCCTGAGGAGATTGACCGTGTCATTCTTTGCACTGGTCAGGTCTGGGCTGCCCTCCACAAGTACCGTGCCGACAACAAGATTGACAATGTCGCCTTCACTCGCATTGAGCAGCTGAACCCCTTCCCTTGGCAACAGCTGAAGGAAAACCTAGACATGTACCCCAACGCCAAGACCATCGTCTGGGCACAGGAGGAACCTCTCAATGCCGGTGCTTGGAGCTTCACCCAGCCTCGTATTGAGACTCTGTTGAACCAGACCGAGCACCACGACCGCAAGCACGTGATGTATGCTGGTCGTAACCCCAGTGCGTCGGTGGCTACAGGCGCCAAGCACTCCCACGTCAAGGAGGAGCAGGAGCTTCTGGAGATGGCTTTCACTGTGAGACAGGACAAGCTCAAGGGCGAGTAAAGGGAGCGAAAGAGTATTATCAAGTGCGTATTTTGGTTGGACGGAAAGGACGGAAATGGCATCAGTCGCGCATGGGCATAAATATCAAGCGGTCGTTTCGGAGGGATGCAAAGGAAGCGTCCATAGATGATTGAAGGGGGATTAGACCCTTCATGTATAACCCTTTTGTATCATACCCTCCAAGACGAAAGGATAAACCCACTTATGCCTGTGGCATCAGCATAGGCGTAGGTAGGAGAAGAAATGGTTTTTTTGTTTCTGAATATGGACGTGCATCTCGTTGCCCTATCTTGGCGGCATAATAAATACACTTACTATTTCTACTAAATTACTTGAGAGCCATGGGACTTTCGATTATTTGATGTAGTTTATTTTTACTTTTTTAGGTATCCTCTTAGATGAGACTATATGGCGGCTACCTAGGAACATCAACCTGCCATGGCTGCACCAAGCCGTCATCTCCTGTCGTGATAAGCATCTCTTCCTCCCCTCGGCTCTCCGACGCAGCATCGTACCGTTTACACCAGGTAACGTGATTAACTTCATAACCTCCGTGGGCATTGGGTTGGGAGGCCAGCAGTTTCCATTTTGACGACCCCGGAGGAAGATCGTTCTTGTCAGTCATGGGCTCATCTTGGCTTTCGTCCGTAGTCGTCACCTTTGCTTCCTCTGCGCTACTGTCTTCCCCGTACAACGCTACCACGCCGTCGCTTCCCGTGCTGGCTATCAGGCCTGATGAGGCGCTCCATGTTACGGAGTAAATGTCACGGGTGTGTATTTTAGGCAGGATGGCCGTGCATGTCCATTCTTCCCTCAGTGATCTTCGCATGGTGTTGGGGATGCCACCTAGAGCGCTTTTCGAGCCGCCGCCCGGAGCATCATCGTCATCATCACCCTCCTCGGTGAGCGTCCACACACGAATAGTTTCGTCGGCAGAAAAGGTCAAAAGTCGAGGGAAGCGATCTCCAGGCCGAGGCTTGGCCTCCCACTCCAACCCCCAAACGGTACCTTCATGGCCCTCGAGCACAGCAACGCACACCCACTCGGCATCACCATCCTCACGCCAAATGCGCACCGTGTTGTCGTAACTTGCGCTGGCGAGCACGTCAGAGCCGTAGCTACGACGGGCGTTGCGACCGGGCACATCAGGACACCAAGTCACGGCCTTGACGTCGCCTTCGTGCTCGTTGAGGACGGCTATGGTCTCCCACTCATCGTCGGCTTCTGAAGCGCCAATATCTTCCCAGATCCAGACGGACTTGTCGCGTGAGCACGTGGCCAAGTATGAACCCGAGGGAGAGAATGCGCAGGACTTGATCTCCGAGTCGTGGCCTTCGAGGACGAGAGTGAATTCCCAATCTTTGTCACCGGTGTTGGGAGCGTCGTCATCGCTATCTTCAAAGTTTGTCCTTCGCACTTGCCGAGCCGTCACTTCAACTTCAAGAGCATCGTCATCCTTGGCGGCGGTGGCAGCGACATCGCCCTCCCAGCGCCAAATCCCCGCGGTCGAATCAAAACTACCAGTGACGAGACAAAGCTTGTGCGGAGGCAGGCCGGGCTTCCAAGCGACGGAGCGGACGGATCGGGTATGTCCGCCAGTGAGTGAGGAGTGGGCGGAGGCAGACGAGAGGGAGAAGACGGTGACGCTCTTTGCGTGGGCAGTAGCGAGCAGCGGGAGCGTCGGGTGAGGGACGGACGCCCAAGCGCGTTCGTGAAGGTCTGGTTTGAAGGGCGGGAGGGCGATGATGCGAGCAGCAGCGGAGGAGGAGGAGGCCGAGGTCGGCAACATGGTCGAGATTGGGTCCCGCAGAGACCAAAAGGACGGGGGCAGGTCAGGCTAAGAGAAATCTGGTATATAGATTCGTGAATCGGGTAGAGAGAAATTGGGTAAAAAGAAGGAAATGTCGTAGTCTCTCCTAGAGGCGTAAAGGTAGAGGATGGAGGGGCAGAGAGGAGTAATTATTAGTTGGCTCCCTTTTTTTTTTTACCACCCCTCTTCTCGTCCCCCAAGGTGACGATTGATAAGATAGCGCGACTTGCAAGGGACATGCAGCTCCGATCGGTGATGTAATTAATCATACGGAGTACTTCATACAACTGTGGACTACGGTAATTATGCCGGTTCCGCCGGCAGTACTTATGAATTAGACTACTTGCTAGTTAATGCGAAACACCTCGCATCTCACTGGATTACCAGATTTATTTTGGTCTATGCCCATCTCATTTAAATATCCACTGCCTTCTTCTTTTTCTTCCTTCTTTTTTCTTTTTTTTCTGTGCTTTCGGTTAGGTATTTATCAGTTACGGTACAAATTAATGTAATTATGTATCAGTCGCTCCCAACGACTTTGGTCTTCATCCACGCCCATGCCTCCTTGACGTCTCCTCCAGGCTTCATCTTCTCTTCTCGTGCTCGCTCTAAACCGCCCCTCTTGAACCCACCTGGCAAAAGTAACCATATGATCATTATAAAGATAAATATAGCTATCACTATGGGCTGTAACACCGCTACACCCTTGTGTTGAGCAATGGCTCCCACTGCAAACGGTAGAAGAGACGCTCCACCCCCTCCAAGGGCCGCGGCGAACCCGATTGCGCTGACATGGTAATCCGGAGGAAGTAACTTGGTGGCCGCGACAATAGCAGCCGGGAAGAGAGGGCCGAGGAAGAATCCCAGCAACATGACGAAAACGACGGATGCCACGAAATTGGGTACCAGCCAGTACAGCAGCTCCATTGCGATGGAGAGCAAGAGATATATCGTGATGGCCAGCTTCTCCCCAATTCGTCCAGTGATGAATCCGAGAACAACTCGGCCGATGGTTAACCCTCCCCAGAAGAGTGTCACCGTCAGTCCAGCCAGGAACGGTTCGGCGTGTCGCACTCGCAGCATAAACGTCACGATCCAGCCCCCCAAACTAACCTCAGCCCCCACGTAACCCAGGAGGAACAAGGCAACAAGCCAAGTGATGGGCTTCCTGATAGCCATGCGCGTCGTCATCCTAACTTTTCCTTGGTCGTATTGAACACGCTGGCGGTATGCTGCTCCCGTGGCTTTCCAGAACGCCGCCATACCGACCAAGAACTCGACAACGGCGAAGCCAATCATGATGTAGAAGAAATTATACCATGGCAAGTTCCCTTTGGTAACCATAGCAGATGCAATGAGCGGCGCAACAGTGCCTCCAAGACCATAAGACCCGTGAAGGAAGCCCAGCAACTCATTCGCGCGGTGCATGTTCCCCACCCAGGCGTTGTACCCGCTATCCTCTATGCCGTTTCCGAAGCCCGCGAAGAGTAGCGCACACGGCAACACGGGGAAGGGTGGGTGCAGTGCCATGGGGATGTAGCCGATGAGGCGACACGTGGGACCGAGAAAGGCGACTCCGCGCTGGCCGAGGGTGTAGTGGATATAGTTGTTGGTGAGACCGGCAAGGAGGTAGGCTACGAAGGGGACGATGAAGAGGGTTGATACAGTGGTATAGTTGATGTTGTAGTATGTTTCTATCTGTGAATGGCGTGGTGAGAAGCCGTCGTGTAAGTGAAAAAGTGTTGTGTTGAACGTACGTATGGTATCAGAGCCTAGTTGACAGCAATGTGTTAATTTGACAAGGGGTGTTTGGAGGAAGAGACAGGGTGGACTCACACCTAAACAAGCATCATTCATGCCCATTATAAAAAGGGAGAGGTTTGTAACGAGGAAGCGATATCGGTTTGTCGGGGAACCGTTCCATCTTTCCAAGCCACCGGTTGAACCGGTATCGGTTTCTGAATTGTTCCCGGGGGCAGTTTCGGATGATAGGTTATGGGAACACTCTTTACCATCTGGAGGCTGGTGAGGATACTCTGGGTTCACAATCTTCTCAGGTTGGATGGTAATATGTGGAGGTGGCGAGGACATGGCATCAAGGGTATACCAGCAGCTATATCATGCAGCGATGATGAGGGGATGATGAGCCAGTCGCGTATTCACAGTATATACTATACGATAAGAACGTGAGAGGATGGAAATTAGAACAGAATTAGACTATGTCAGATAATCTGGGGGTCGACTATTTTATACACGACACCTAGTCTACACCTTTACCCACCGCCTCCCGGTTAACATGGCGAAAGAGGGTCACCCTACCGGTCCATGGTCGGACCGGCAGCCCCAGACAGAAGGCAACGAGGGCTGCCCGGAGCGGGGTTGCGCCGTTCTTAGTTTGACAAGAACTCGAAACAGGGTAAAGAATTGGGCCATGGGCATGGGGGCGTCACATTATGATTCGAGGAAGAGAGAGTTTTCTGGTGGAGCAACCAACCGAGTTGTGATGGGGGACATGAAGGCTACGGTGAGGAGAAGGTGAAGGGACAGTGCAGGTAGAGGACCCTCCCCTCCCCTCATGGAAATAGCTCGGGGTAGTTAAACACATAAAAGGTACAAGCCAAGTTAGTAAGTTGAATCAACCCAGGTTGGTGTTAGCCGGAGTTGTGGCGTTTTCGGGACGACGTTCCGGGTCGGTGTGCAGTGCAGGCAGTTTAGTATTAATACCTAGTTGGATTATGTTGCTGAGATGGAAAAGTTGGACAATAAATGGCGATACTTGTTTAACTAAAGGTAAAAGGCGAAGCAGTCAGAATATTGCAATGTCTTTCCCCTTTGGCCCTTTGGTGAGCCCGCAAGGATGGTTAATGTGTCACGGCGGCTAATAAACTCATTGTTTGTCTCAGGCGAATTGGATGCTGTAACGCCCAAACACTCGGGCCGAGAGCTTATCTTGACCTTAACCGTTGTATGCGTCTTATGATTTGATGGAATTGGCCATTGTTCGAGAAGTGCTTGGGCCATTTGCTTCGCCCTCTTGCCTTTAGTTACCTACCCTAGAACTCTCTGAGCTTGTGAAGTTTTCAGGACTGCCCCCCTATGTGATCAGTTGCACATGTTTCAGCGGCCAAACAGAATAGCCTCAATAAACATGAATGAAGACGTAGGGCTGACAAAGGGTACACTTTCCTTCCCCCGCCCCCTTTTTTTTTTTCCCCTTCTTTTCTTCTTCTTTTTCAATTCATTTTTGTTGAGTGTGCTGAACATGCAAACCAGTAAAACCCGAGGGCTCGGGAGTTGAAAACTGCGCCACGCGGGGAAAGGACGGAGCGCCAGTTAGTCACTTAGTCAAACTTAGTGAGCTGCGTGACATCTAAGCCTTGTGACATCACCGGTTTTCTCCAGCCCCACACCATCCCACCACCAGCCTCCCTTGATACGAAATCAGGTGTATGAAATCCGTACATAGGAGAAATCTCCTTGAGCTAATTAGACTTAAAGATGGTCCACCTTGAAAACGAGGAGAGGAAACCATCAAGCAATATTGAATCTTTCAAGGCAGAAAAGACACCCAAGTCCAATCGACCAGCACCCCCAGTCAGCCTGTCTATATACTCGGCCAAACACCACCCTTCAAAGCCACTCATCCACCATCCCATCCAAAGCACCTGTCTGCCTATCTGTCTACCATTCCTTCAACTCTGCGTACGTACGCCCCGGCCAGCACCTCTTAAAGCTTTCCTCAACACAGCCCCCTGTCCAGGAACTCCATCGGATATCCCGGCATTTTTTTTTTTTGAATTTTTACTCTGCAGAGCCCCATCAAGCTGTAGGGCTGACTGACCTGACTGAACGGCGACCCCGTGGCTTACTGCACCTTCGTCTGCCTTCTCTATTACCCCTCCTCCCAGCTAAGTTAGTAAATCCTCCTTTGAGCTTTCGTATTTATTCGTCAGCCGCAGGCCATCCTTGAACACTCAACCTCATCATCATTTTCTTCTTTCCGACACAAAACTCTACAGAAACACACACACACATACACATACGCACATACACACACTCTCACACACTCACACACAAGTGCTCGGACGAACAAATGTCAAACGCAGACTACTACGGCTACGACGATCAGTCCCGTCATCGTCGCGACCCGTCCCCCGGCCATTACTCTGGTGGTGGTGGTGGTGGTGGTGGTGGTGGTGGCAACGGTCCTCCTCCTCCTCCTCCTCCCATTAACTTCCCTCCCGCCCCAGCATCCTCGACATCGGCACCTCCTCCTCTCCGGCCCATTAACCCTGGCGCCACTCCCTATGCCTCCACCTCGCGCATCAACGAAAATCATGGCCCACCTTCACCCCTTGAGACCATGACTCTTGAGCCACCACCCTCCAATGCCCGCCCGCGGTCCGTCCCGCCCAACACTGCCATGGTCCGGCACCGCAGCACGCCCTCACGGTCTAGCTCCGAGTCTGATAGCGAGGATGACGACCGACGACATCGCGGCAGCCGGAGTCGGTCGCATCGTGGACGAGGCGATCGATCGCCTAGCCCGCTGTCTCGCGCTCGCGATGTCGTGGAGGATAACTTCTCCCACTCGGCTGCTGGCATCGGCGTTGGTCTTCTCGGCGCCGTGGTAGGCGGTTTGGTGGCCCGTGAGGCTGCCGATGGTGTGGCTCGACACAAGCACAAATCCAAGGGTTACGATGACCGAGACTCAGACGACAAGACTCGCATGGTATCGACTATTCTAGGTGCTGTTGCCGGTGGCTTGGCGTCCAACGCCCTTGCCAACCGCGTGGAAGACTCACGCGAGAAGGACCGGGTTCGGGAGCGTGAGTGGGAGCGCCGCTACACTCGGGAGGATGACCGATACGACGCCCCTGTCCGATCATCAAGGGAGAAGGTGACGGTCAGAGAGTATCGAAGAGATAGAGCTCTTCCTCCTCCTGACGATGATGACGATGACCTCATCTATGATGACCCCCGCTATGAGGACCGACGCATCAGGCGCCGGAGGAGCGAAGACAGCTACCGCTACCGGTCTTAGTATTCCTCAGTAGCAGCTTTTGCCTTTGCTCCCTTTGTTATTTCGTTGTAACGAATCTGAATGATAATGTCACGGCCGAATCAACTGGTTTATTTTTATTTTTTACTTTTTACTTTTTACTTTTTGTGTTTTTTTCTAACACGGGGTCGGATGAAATTTGGCTACAGTATATGAAGGTTAATGGATGAATGAGGACTAAGAGTCGGTGCTGGCGCAATTTGGCTTGCCGTTTGAATGCTTCTGTTCAACCCTTACACGCCTTGTACGGCTCGCGACTCGCGGGCTGCGATGCTCTACAGTCTCACAGAATATTAGTCTTATGTAGAATCATACACTTTGTTTATACAAATATCCGCGTTCCTGTTCTAACTGGCCGCCGGTGTGACTTTGCTCCTTGCTCCATGTGTTGACTGTTAACACGTCTGTACCCTTCGAATCACGAGAAACCTTACGATTCACATGGCCCCGTTTCTCAAGTTATCCGCCAAAATAGACATCTCCGATTCCTCAATACGCGCCACTTCTAGCTAGCAGAATTGCCTGATTGAACCGCTTCCCTTCTAGGATCCAAGAACCTCGATGTCCACTGCAATTCCCCCCCTACATTCGAGTAAGTATGCTCCTTGGAAACATATCCATTTGAGCCCCGAGAGATAAAGTGGACCTCAAGACTCCGGATGATGCCCAGCCTCGTGAAAGGTAGCCTGTGTATTCCATCGAGGCTCCTCGTTTCTATACGCCATCTTGGTGCAGCGGCCTTCCGACTGTCGCTTGGCACGGTAGTCTGTCTCTCGCTCGACAATCACTTTGAAAAACTGGGCAATTTCAGCTAGCGAAATCTGCTGCGCGTCTGGAACTCCAAGGAGTTTGAACAAAGATTGAGAATCCACCAGTTGTTTCGCAATTACAGAATCAGGTTGGCAAAACGTGCGGACGCTCAGAGCTCGGGCGTTGACCTTCATTGCGTGAAGGAGCCCATTAATCTCAACCGGATTGCCTTGTCGTCGACCATAAAATCGAAAGTCGTCAACATGCAGGTTGACTAATTCCAGCTGGGTCTCTAAGTCGTATCGAAATCCCACGACCTTTGGCCGGCCTTTTTGCTGCCACCCATCAGCTACTCGCTTGAGCTTGTCCGGGTTTAGGCGGCCCTTGTCTAGCTGGACGGTGATGTAATCGTTGAGTGCACTGCTCAGATGGAACTCAAGTTCACAGTAGAGAAGACTCTGCTCTCGTGAATCGAGGGAGATAGATATCTGGTAACTGGGTCGCTCTCTGGATGAATTCTGCAGTCGACGAGTGCTATGGTGGAATTCAGCCTAGTTGGGGCATCAGCATAGTCAATAATGATTTCCAGGGTAGATCTTGGTACCATGTCCTTGGCAATTTTCTTGATTCCCTCAATAATGCCAGGTCTTTTCGGGGTTGTCTTCTTTGTCTTCTCCGGCATCTTCTCCGTTCGTTCAAGCCAACCATTATCTCCAATCAGTGTCTTTGCCCCTTTCTTATCCGATGGAAAATCTGGGCCTCTGAAGTATAACTGAAGAGGGGAGAATGGAGGGCCGTTTTCCGCTCGTAGGGTGTCTCTCGGCGTGATCCGTGGCAAGTTGGGCTCAATTTCAAGATGCTGCCGAAGTCCCTCGCCAGTGCTCTTGGATCGCCTGGGCCTCCGGTCTGGTCGAGAAGGAGACGCCTTTGATGGAGAAGGTGTGCGACTTTGAGCCCAATCTTTGTATGAGTCGGCGACGGCGTCGTTGAGCTTTGATCGAGATCGCTGGTGACCAAACCTTCTGAGATCTAGAGGGTCAGGACGGGCGGAATAGTGAGCATCTTGCGAATACACTGATGACGTAGCATCAAATGAAACTCGAGTACCTTCAAATCGGTTCTGAATTGGAATATCCTCACTAAGAGGAGAAACAGAATGATGAATAGTTTCCATTTCGACTCTATGAGGTTCATTCGCGTGGTACCTCGTATCTCCAAGTTCAAGGGGAGGGGGTGGTGCCTTGCGGCGACGCTCTGCGAGGGTATTGGGGGACAAGTCATTTGGATACGTTCGGTCGCGACCTGGCATCAGCTCTGAGAAGGTTGGGGATTCTACTTGAGAGTCGATGTCGGGGCTTGGGCGCCAAAAATATTGGTTCTCGTTGCGCGACTGGTTGCTTTTCCGGGGGCTCGATTTAGGCGTTAAAACGGCAGCACGAGCTCGACTCCGGGCTGGGCTGCTGTGAACCTTTTGACTGAACCTGTGAAGTTGTTAACTCATATTCGCGACCGGTGTACATATGATCAGAATGAAATACGCGTCAGTGATCCTGTCCATCTGGCCCTCAGTTAGATTCATTCGAATGTGAAGAGGCTGCCTTGCTAATCGCTTCCGCGGAGAGAGTGACCGAGCTCGTGAGCTTGGAGACCTAGATAGAAAGTCGTCTCGAAGAGGGGTCAGAGAGGTAGTTGGATCAGAGTGGTGGCTCTTCTCCTTGTTATGACCGCCTCGTTGCATCGGGCTCACGACGAAGCCGCCAAAGAAAACGGGGTGGCAGAATTAAGTAAATTAGACCAGAAAGATAAAGCAAGGAGGGAGAGTTGACAATATAGCCGATAAAACATGAAGTTGGAACTGAAAATTGAAACTGAAGAACTTGAAGCAAATGTCGTGATGCTAGAGCATAGGAGAAAAGAAGAAAGTAAACAAACTAAACGCGTCCGGTAGCTACATATTAACACAAAAAATACTCCGACCCTGGCCTGCCAGATGCTGCTTTGTATAAAAATATCCTGTCAGCTGGTGACAGCTGTTGAGAGTTCTTCGCTCAATGAGGAGTCGGCAGCAGAGTGAGCTTCACCAATGAAGAACAAGGTATCCCCAGCAGTCTCCCCGTATCGCGACCAACGCTTCTCTGATGTGAACAAACACCATGGTGTGGCGAGGAAAGCCAGGGCCGGACATGTAGTGGGCGGTTCAAAGGACAAAGTTAGCGAGGTTCATAAATTCATATGTGCCTCCATCGATAGTCAAGGCCACTATCAAACCAAAGCTGAGGAGTAAATGGTCCCTGAAACCTCCAGGAATACATCAATCCCTGCACTGTCGGATTGGTCACTTTATCCAATGCTTTCTCCTCGGCGACGGGAAGCTCCTTGATGGATGGAGGTAATGGCCCGCTGCCTGTGTAAAGTCCAAACTTTCGTGCAAAATTTGCATTGGGGATCTCCCAATCACTAACGTGAAAGCTTTCTTTTGACTCAATTGTTTCTTGCAAAGAAGCTGTATTGCTGAAGCCTGAACCGTTAGTAAGCCATGCACTCATTGGGTCGACGAGAGGCTTTCTGCATGCTATGATTTTCCGGAGAAAGCAACGAATTTTCCGATGATGCTTCTGGATGTCTTCCGCTAATATGGTTGTAGGTAAGACTTCATAGAGATTCCGTGCGGGCAAGTTATTGTATGAGAGGTTGCTCAAGTCGAAGGGCTTCTCCGTGACTAGTTTCCCTGCAAGATTGGTAATTGAATTCCACTGGAGCTCATGAAAATCTTTAGGATTGAGGTGCCGAAAAGGGCGAGTCCCTCTATGTCGCGAGGAGACGTACATGGTGTGCTCAATCATCCATTCCTTTCTAGATCTAATACAGCTTGTTTTGAAGAACGATTGATCGCCGGTAAGTGGATGATCAGAGAGCCTAGTGCTGTACCGGTGGGGATGCTCTCTCCTCCAACGGATTAGAGTCGCTGTGGGAGTGATAGTGGATGTCACGGTGGTGAGATGGGGCACATGAGGAAGTTCGAGGTCAGTATGTCGGTTCAAGTGATCATGTCTCCAACGCTGAAAGGCAGCACCTGGGTCATCCGAATGTTGGCAATCGACCTCGATCATCTCGTAGAGGACACCACCAGCGAGCCCGAGACACTCATCACCGAGATGATCTCGAAGAACCAAGAAGACCTGAGCCTGGTTAGAAAAGGCCCAATTGTCACAAGAGTTGTCTATCTGACAAGACGGATACCATCGCGATACCGGTAATTCCGGGGGATGTGGGCACCATATCTGACGAGAACGTTGCGGCATTCTAGAGTTAACTTAGTTGGAAGCCATCTCATACCAACTAACACTAAGGGGAACCCACTCTCTTCATCAAATGTCCCGCTGAAATGACTTGAAGTGGTGATATCGGGTGGCCAGCTGATGAACCTAGTAATCTTATCCATTCTCGGTTCAAGACTGCTGGGGACCCCATGGACACCATCCGGTAGTTGACTCGGGAGCAATGGAGTGGAGCGGCTAGCACAGTATCGAATGTACAAAGACGACAGGGCCGGGGCTTTTTTCTTCTAGCGTATCTGCCGCAATAGATGTGTCTCTTAGACCGAAAGGCATTGGTTGATGGTGAAGTTAGAAGAAATGTGTTTGGGATTCTGCTGCTACGAGGTTGACAACCTTCTTGAATGAGCTGTTCAGGAGTGTCTAGGGGATATTTTTTCTTCCAAGGCAATAGTATCCTTCCTGCAACTTCCATCTGAAAATTCTAAACGCGTGGCAGCGGCGGTTCACGTGTTTTCGTAATGAGCTATAATGGAAGTGAAGACATCTGAGGCAGGAGCGAGATGGTTGATGAGCCGTATCGTGAAGCTTACACTTTCGTTTTCTACACCCTCCAGTAGTTTATTCATCTTGTGGGGGGGAGCGACCGTAAGAGCCTTCAATGACGGATATCTACATCTCACCTCTCACCCTAATGTTACCCCAATGTTACTCTAAATCTAGAACGACAGCTGTAATATCACAGTAAATCTCCAAAATCCCACACCCCCCTCATCCCAAACCCTGTGCGGCACTTAGGACCGGGAAAATTGAGCTACAGCAGCCTAGGCTATGGTAACCGTCTCGAAGGGACTCTAGTCACCCTGGAAGAGGGCTCTTTGCCACCTGTTTGGTCAATTTGCGGCTGCATGCTTTTAACTCCCACCACACAGGGCCAGGTCAGCTTCCTTTCCAGCTACTAGTAAGTAACAGAGAGCCAACGATACAACACTTAATTACCACGTATAACCACAAATACCAACCTGGAAGTTTCTCTCTACGCAGGTTCCCGAAAATACTGGAGGAAAAGGTCGCGTTGCAATATGATTGAGATCTCGGTTTTTCGGCCTCTTTGGGTGGGGGTTGTCTCTTTAGTGTCCATCTCTGGCCCCTCATTCCTTTTAATGGCCTTATTAAAAAAAAACAAAAAAAAAAACTGTTTATCATGAAGAAACCTGTGAGCAAAGGCGAAATTTCTCCGCGACATGGCTAATAATTGCCACATAGACGAGACTATCATGTCCGCCCTCAATTTGCACTCCCGAGCTAAAAGCCGTGTCCGGCGTGACCCACTATTGACTCCCGAACTCAACTCCCGGAGTCCCAAAAAGGTATTCTTCCTCCTCACTTCCCCAGAGTACCCCACATGAGCCTCTTAGAGATGCAAGCCCATGATGATTGTCTGGCCTTAGGATTCGCTGACGTCGATCCGCCTTAGTACCCCTGCCCTCTAGATGCAGAAGTCAGGACGGGCAACCGGTAACACTGCCAGTGTTACACCCACCCGGCGGCCTTTACCGGTCACATTATAGGTCCGGCGCCCTGTGGCCCTCTATCAAGCAATGATACTGGGCCCTGCTTCTCTGTGGCGAGACGTTGGGAAGCCTCCAATTTAATCTTCCCGGTATCTATGCCGTGATTGCAGCCTTCCCTTGGACCCTCGCTGCTAAACCGCTCTCATCTCTGGGTCGCCTCGGCTCCTTTCCGGATTCCTTTCATGGCCAGCGCTGACTCCGTCGGTTCCCCGAATCCACGTTGACTGCCACGAGGAGTTTCGACTGATTATTTATTACCCTCGTGTTCTTCCCATCTTCTCGCAGCTTTTGATCAGCAACCATTAAACTCAATTGTGAGACGAGAACAAGATAGCCCTTGACTTGCTTGCATCATCTACCTACTGCTGTTACCACCATGGCCTCAAGTGAACAAAGAGAGGACCGCTCCAGCTACTATGACATTGGTAAGCTTGCTAGGCGCCTCACCTTTCCATTGTCCGGACTCAGTGACTAACTAGTACTCTGTCTTTAGTCATTGTAGGAGCCGGTCCTGTTGGTCTGATGCTGTCGACAATCTTGGCGCGCTGGGGTTACAAGATCAAGCATATTGACAACAGGCCTGAGCCGACACCAACTGGCCGTGCCGATGGTATCCAACCGCGCTCTTTGGACCTCCTTCGAAACATGGGCCTGAAGTCCGCCATTATGGCTCACAAGCCCGCACGTGTTTACGAAGTGGCATTTTGGGACCCGCCTAGCTCCGGCCATGGAATTGAGCGAACGGGCACATGGGCCAGTTGTCCCGACTTCATTGATGCTCGCTACCCTTTTACGACACTGCTGCACCAAGGTCTGATTGAGCGAGTATTTATTTCAGACTTGGAGAAGAATGGCGTCGAGATTCAACGACCATGGACGATCAAGGGCTTCACTTCGGACGAGCAGGCCAACCCTGAGTACCCTGTGCAAGTTGAGCTGGAGCATGTCGATGGCAAGGCTGAGGAATCTCTGCGCGCCAAGTACCTTTTCGGTGGTGAGGGCGCTAGGTCATTTATCCGCAACCAATTGAAGATTGGAGTTACGCACAAGGATCCTATTGCTCATGTCTGGGGTGTTATGGACGGTGTTGTCGTTACTGACTTTCCTGATATCAAGGTGCGTTCGATATCATGATGATTACTATTGTGAAGCCGCTAATAAGAAGGGTAGATGAAATGTACGATCCACAGTGAGCATGGGTCTATCATGGTTATTCCCAGAGAAAACAATATGGTCCGCCTCTACATTCAGATTGCCTCCTCGACAGATCCCGACTGGAACCCGAGAAAGACGGCTACGGAGGCTGAGGTACAGGAATCGGCCAAGAAGATTCTGCAACCATACAGCATCGAGTGGGAGCGCGTGGAGTGGTATTCAGCATACCCCATCGGACAGGGTATCTCTGATCGATATACCTTGGATCAGCGAGTTTTCCTGGGTGGTGATGCCTGCCACACCCACAGCGTAAGCAAATAACCCTTGCTAATGGTGGCCATTACTGACATTTGTGTAGCCCAAAGCTGGACAGGGAATGAACACCGCCTTCCTTGACGCTCAGAACCTAGCATGGAAGATCCATGCTGTTGAATCAGGATTCGCCAACCGCGACCTCCTGAAGACGTATGAGCCCGAGCGAAAGGACGTTGCAGAGACACTTCTCAGCTTTGACAACAAGTATGCAAAGTTGTTCTCTCAGCGTCCTTCCTCTGATACAGTCAAGGCTGCAACGGACAGCCACGCTAAGAATAATACACACGAAGACAACGAGTTTATTAAGACCTTTAAGGAGTCGTGCGCGTTCACAAGCGGATACGGAGTGTTCTACAAGGCTAACGCTCTTAACTGGTCACCAGATCATCCGGCAAAGTCACCTCTCATCCACCCCAAGGGCCTGAAGCTGTCGGAGGGTCGCCTGTTCATCAACTCGGACGTGACCAGGGTCGTAGACGCAAACGTGGTACACTTGGAGCAAGAGGTGCCGCTTAACGGATCGTTCCGCATCTTTGTTTTTGGTGGCAACCCATCTAAGACGCAGAGGGCTATGCGAGATTTCTCCAACGGTCTGAATAACAAGAGGTCATTCTATTCGGCCTACATGCGAGAGGACCTAGACCAGGTTTCGCACCATGAAAAGCACAACCCCCACAGCCACTTCTTCACCATCTGCACCGTCTTCGCAGCTAAGCGAGCAGAGCTCGAGATTTCTCGTGACGTACCTGAACTCCTTGTACGTTACCGAGACCATATCTACGCCGATGATCGAAGGGACGCCCGGCTCCCCGAGGCTAAGGCTACTGCACACGCCAAGATGGGCCTCGATGAGGAGCTGGGAGGTGTTGTGGTTGTGCGACCTGATGGTTACGTAGGCGTCGTTGCCAGTCTGGTCGAGGGAAGCGGTACTGTTGATGCCTTAAATGAATACTTCTCGACTTTCTGCACTAAGAAATTGGGTGAGATGATGGCACAGTTGTAAGCGAGTGGATGGATGGTTGAGGATTTGAGGATAGAGCAAGGTGGATTTCTGATATATCTACATCGTCATTTGGAAGCGTATCTGTAACTTATTAGTATAGAGGAAAAATAAATAGGTGATGCAATGAACTTTGATACTTTGGTGTACCTCTCTTAGTCTCCTTTGTTGAAGTGCAGAAGGTGGTGGAAGATGCAATGAAATACATATGTGCAGATCACATCTGATTTAGGAGTTTCGTGAAACACATAACCTTAAGAGAAGATGGAATAAGACACTCATAAGCAACTTTCACTCCCATCATCTACGCGATCACCCGCCCTTACTCTTGACCTTATTTCCGTCAGTTGTCTGGCCTTGGACAAGATGAAAAAGCGACGACATTGTTCTACGTGCCTCCCCTTTGTTCGGTCCCAGTACGTACCTCCGAGTACGACCAATCATAAAATTGAAAAGGCAGGCGGCGACAGCTCACCCCCTGTACGGCGTTCATCCAATGGCGGACCGCTACCGGAGCCTCGCTTACCCCACTCAAGCTTTTTTTGTCATTGGCAGAAATCCTTCGACCGCGAGTACATCCACTGAAGCTTTAGTGATTGCTTCAACTTCATAGTGTGCGCAGCAGTGATGCCAGCGCTTTCGACCACTGAAGCCTCGCCCACGATGACCTCACCTTCAGTGACCCGGACGACGAACCGAATGAATTAAGAAGTATCTCCTATTGTATGTTTGTGGCTTGTGCGCCTAGGCAACGGGAGTGATTGGGACGTCTACAAATTCGCGGTCGCGCCTCGCCCCTCCTCGCTTTCGAACCTTCCTCCTCCAACTTCTCGCACCGTTTGCTCAGATCGCAGTTTCCAAAGCTTGCTCGCACTTACCATCGAATTTCCATCAACGCTTGTTGCCCTCTACCGCCTTTTATTATCGTCTTTGTAAGACCCCATCAGTTTCGCATTAGTGTGGCTTCACCTGGTTCTTCGCTTGTGCCATCGACTGTTCATCAACCTCGTGTTGTTCTCGGCCTCTGTGCATTCATAAGCTACGAGGCAAGGTCTCGTGGTCTATCTTCAGCGTCCTTACAAGTTGTGGGATCGCGCTACTACTTTCTAGTCATTCATGCGACAGTGGTTGCTTTTTGGACCGGCCTCACCTTCTCAACTTCTCACAACCCATCTCTTTTGTCAACTCAGTCACATCAGCGGCCGACTCGCACCTTCTAACTGTCGCAATGTCATTCTCAGTTTATACTCGTCGTGGCGTTCACGCCTCCGCTGACATTCAAGACTTGTTCAGACCTGAGAATCTTCCGCCAGCACCAGTATACCCCCGACGAAGAGCGACTCCGAGATCTCGACGACCTAGCCAGGAAGCTTCCAACGAAGCTCCTCAACAAACCGGCCCTCAGGGACCCTACGATTACGTTTCTACCCCCACACGACCCATCAAGCGCCTTCTCACTCACTTCCTTCCTGATACACACTACGAAGAGCTAGGCCTAGAGGATAAGGATAGACCTCGATATTGGCCTAACTGGAGACACCGTTCAAAACGCAAAACTCGCTCAGAGACACCCGCGACACCTTCACTTGCCGAGTCCGAAACCATCATCATCAATGGCCGTCTTACACGCAAACGTTGTGCCCAAACCACAGAACTCGAACTCGTTGCCGCTGTTAACGGTATTGACACCATCAAATCGCCTGTTGTTATCAACCGAAGGGGCGAAATCATCACTTCTCAAATCCCCGACGAAATCTCTCAGGTGAGGATACTTTTCACATCTCTAGCTTGTCTAACTAACCCATATTTGAACAGACTCAGAAACCTATGCGTTGGACGGGAATCTTCGCATTCGTCTCCAGGATGATTTTGAGTCTCCCTTCCGCATTCGCCGGCTTCGCTGGAAAGCTGGACCAATTATGTCAGATTTTCCTCCTGATCTCGACAGCTGCTCCTTTGTGAACTAACCTCTTTTCTAGTTCATCGCAGGTCGTATGGGGTTGCAGAGTGCCGTGCCTATATCAACCAAAACCAGGTTTCTAACAAGCGTGTCAAACTGAGCCATGATGAAGAAGCCTCTCATCTTCGGTGGATTAACCACAGCGCCACCAGCCAACTCATTGACGACTACAAAGCATTTGCAAAGGGGATCGGCCACGTCTGGGGAACTATCGCGCACCATCCTTCTACGAAGCAGATCGACAAAATTCTGGGGCCTATCACTTACGCTTTGGCTGACAACGACATCGATCGTGTCGGTTTGGTCCGCGGCGATTATAGTCTGCACGAACTGTTTCGACTCCAGTTCAAGCGCGTCCTATCGGCTCTTGATCAAATCTATGAAATTGGTGTCATCATTAAGATTTCCAAGGACTACACGTTAGTCCCATCTGTCTTGGACTATGACCTCTCTCCGGAGAATATTGAGCTCTTGGACAAGATCAAGACTTTCCTCTCTGCACCAGCCCTTCCAACCATCTGCAATGACATTCTGAGGCTTGTCGATGAGAAGCACATTCCGATTTCCGAATCCTTCTTTGACCGAATTGTACTCGATCTGGACGCCATCATAAACAAACTTCCCGCGCCTAGTTACGTTCTTTCACTGGAGTTTCATGACAAACTCCAAGAAATATTCCCCCGTCCTCAGCGTACTGATTTAGAGACGCAACTTATTATTCCTGGCTCCTTCCCAGACTTTGAAGAATCAAAGCCCGAACCTGAACCATTTACTAAACCCGAACCCGAACCCGAAACTATCGAGCAGCCACAGCTAGAAATTGAGCTGCCACGTCCCGAATGGGTACCTCCAATCATTGTGAGGCCCAAAATTGCCGAATGGGATTGGGAGAAAGCTCATTTGCGACAAAAGCGGGTTGAGAAGATAACTTCTGCTCCATTTCGCCCAAAGTTTTATCGAGAGAGTGAGGCGCACGACGCCATTGAACGAACATACCTTACCAACTTCGCATCTAAAGATCCTCTCACTTTGGAGGAAACCGACAAGATCAGATCTATTCTGAAGAGCAAGCGCCAGGCCAGGATCCCTAAGCGACTAACACAACTGCACAACACCCCCAAAAAAGTCAAGAGGGTGCGATTCACTGACTCCGCCTTGAGTCCACAGCCAAGGACGCGTTTTGGACTTGATACCCCAAGGAAAGACCATCCCTTTGACAATGCGCTGGAGAGGAATATCAATCCTACTGTCGAACCCGAGGACTACCACCGTGAGGATTCAAATTTTTGGGGTCGGTTGGCCTTGAAGAATCATGAGCGCAAGCAGAAGAACGCCGATAAGGAAAATGTCCTCCCGGACTATGATGCTCGCATTGCAGAAGTCTTCGCTCAGCCCTCGCCCAAGCCTCTTCTCATTAGCGATGATTCCCAGGCTGGAATAAAGTCCCAAAAGGAACAGGCGGCCCTCAAGGCTGCTGAAGAAGCCCGGAAGAAAGCCGAGGCTGAGCGACTTGCTGCCGAAGAAGTGGCTAAGCGCGAGCTGGAGGAACGACTTGCTACCTCTGGGGGTCTACGATTGCCCTCTCAAAGGTTTGTCACGGTAGTTTCTGCCGAATGGCAGGCGCGTGCGAGGGATACCCTCCGGGCGGCTAGCTCAACTACCTTGGCGACCACTGCTGAGGGTGTCGACTTGCGTCGCCATGACTTCGCCAAGGTAGTCCCACCTACAGAGTGGCTTAACGACGAGATTGTCAATGGCTCGCTCAACTGGCTTGATCAAGCCGTCAACTCGGCTGCTGGCATTAAGGATGTCAAAAGATTTACTAGAAAGTGCTTAGCTATGTCGTCATTCTTTTTCAAGCGACTTCAGGAACAGGGTGTCACAAGAACGCAGCGCACTCTCCGTCGATACGGTATAGAGAAGAAGAACTTCCTCGACGTTGACACCGTTTTGATCCCCATTTGCGAGCACTCACATTGGACCCTCCTGGTCATTCGTCCTTCGAAGCGAACTGTGGCGCACATGGACTCACTCAACCCACAAGGCAACGCAGCGTATACTAATTTGGCCCTTGCGTGGATTAAAGATATCCTGGAAGAGAAGTTTGTGCAGGATGAGTGGAAGGTGATGCGTCACGAAGCTCCCAGGCAGACGAACGGATACGACTGTGGTGTCCACACTATCACCAACGCCATGTGCTTGGCCCTAGGCCTCAGCCCTAGAGATTCCTATACGGCAGAGGACATGCCTAGGCAGCGAATCCGGATCGCTTGCATGTTACTGAACGGCGGCTTCAAGGGTGACTTTGACCTCCGAGTGTTTTAACCAACTAAAGTATATTGGTTGATTCATTTTGCACGCTTTTTACCTTTGCTGCATTCATCATTATTTTGGCGTTTGGGATAGGTTCAGTAGATGAATGAGGGATACGTATTGGATGGCAATGCGTTCTGGACACGATACCGAGGATAAAAAACAGAAGGTGTTATAGTATATTGAAATGAGCCGGCGTTTTTGGATGATAGGGAGACGGGCATTGGAAGCCTGGAAAATAACTTTTGGGATGTATATGATTGCAGGAGCCTGAAAGAGGGCGGTATAAGGGTGCAGGGCGAGGTGGACTGGGTCGATTGTACGAAGTTCATTATTGCATCATTGCCCGTATATCACTATTCACTGACGGTCTCGCGGCCTATAGGGCCTGGGGGTACGGATTACAAGGGGAGAAGGATAGCGAAGCCGAAATTTTCGCTCTGTAGATGTCAAATAGACGGGTGGTCGGAACCATCCATAGAGAATCAGAGATCCAGTTCAGGTTCTTGAATCTTGCTTGAATCTTGCTGTTTGTCTTGTCACACACCATTGATTGCCAGGTCGTTCGAAATGGATCAGAGTAACAGCCACAAGCCCAAGACAAGTATGGCAGGCGGCTACAAACATGCGGGTCCGTACCCACGGATGGATCGCGATTTGCGACAGATGGCGTCTCTCTTACGCAATAAGTAGGTAGAGAAAATAACGATGTGTGTATCACGGGCTAGGGGAGGGGGCGTGTATAATGGGTGCCCGTGTTTTTGTGTGGTTTCTCTCGAAGTTCCCACAGGTGGATACCAGCAGCTGGTCGTGGGTACCTTTGAGACGACATGTGACGAGTAAGAAATGAAATGGCTCCAACACTGTTATTGTTACACTTCTTTTTGAGAATTCGTTAACAAAGAAACGAGTGGGCGCGTTTTGAGACAGAATTGGTTAGAATTACCGAAAAGGGGGGGGGGTTGTAAAGGAGGTGCCCGAAGGGAGGAGGCTATTCAGACTTCTCTCTAAACGGAGAGGAAGGGGAGCTCCAGGAAAAGGGTTGATAGATGCTGTGGATTATTGAGTATGGGGATAACATGGTTCATACGATAATAGGTCGACAAAAGGGTAACCTAAGATCAGCCGCATGATGTACGAGGCTGTCGACACGAACAAGAATTAAAAAACCAGACTCCTAAAAAAAATTATATTAAGTTGACATTGACGTTGGCCCCTAGAAAAGAGACAATGGAAGGCTTCGAGAAGAATTCGGGGACCATTCTCGAATTCTGCCGACGATCTTAATGGTAAATTGTTCCACACGGACATATAGGCTGACGAAAGCGGCTATGATGGGATCAAGAAGGCTGGCTGGAAAGGGGAAATGTCTACAACTTTGTCTCGCCAAATGATCCTTCCAATATGGATAGGTATGGAGTAGTGTCTGAGACAAGGGATGCAAGCAGCATAGTAGGAAGATGGACAAACTTTTGCCACCAAAGACAAACAACATAGGGGGGGGATATGAGCCCTTGCCACCTCAACGCCAATAGTCAGCGACCAGGCAATTCTCGACCCCATTTGATGAGACGGGATTCAGCAGACGAGATGCTTTGTTGGAGGTCGCGGTGCGTTCCGTGGTGGCTGCGCCGATGTGGGTGCTATGTGGTGGCTCGGTGGCTGCCATCATTGAGCGGTGACTGGACGTCTTTTCTTTTGTTGAAGAATACTGTATGATGATGATGATGGTGATGAGGCGGCGATTGGTGTATCCATTTAACATGGCAGGGTTCATTCACACCCCCTTGTTGTCTGTTTCTCGTTCCGAACTTCAGTAAGGGAGCGATTTCGCCCGGGAGCCAAGCCGAAGGTTCGGGAACTCTTTCACGTCACCCGTGAGCAACCGCAGTCCCAGTCCATCCAGTGGAATGTTTGACCCATCTGCCTCCATCACCATGCTGCTGCTAGGCGTTTTGCTATGGAGCGAAAACGCCCTAATTTACAGGAGTCGCCGAAAGGGAACCTACTCTCAGTGCACCCGCTATATTCCGTCTCCAGCCGGACCGTCGTGAGCTAGTCCAATGCTTTCTCTGACAGGTTCAGCTTTCTCCTTCTTCTTTGGAAGCGCGGCCCGTCGCGATGTGGGCTAATACGAAGCGAATCGAGAAGACTCTCTTCCCCAAGGGGTAACGGAGGGAAAATTTTCTCGGCCGGATTCTCAAGAGGTTTTTGGTTCGTGCATTTCGGGGGGGCGTGGCCTCGTTTCGTTTCGTCTCCTAGTGAGGCGATGGAGCCAAGGCGATGGAGCCACGGCGATGCCGGCTGGAGACCTTAGTTGCTTATGGGGAGTGGCGTTGGTTGGTTGCATCGGATACCTGAATAGGCAAGCTTCTAGAATTGAGCGCCACTCGGCTGATTCCTTGGCTTCCAAGACGACAAACGACCCATCAGCCACCATGTGCTAGGGTGTTCCAATACACCACGTAGCGAGTAGCATGATCTCGGCGTCTATGCTACGGAGTAGGCATTTGCGCTTGGCCTGTGCTTACTCACTTTCTTGTTCTCCCTTGCGGAATGAAGACTTCTTTCAGGGCGGAATCATGGCGAAAGAAAGAAAAACAAGGCAATGAATGGTTCGCGATTATTCACACCCATTTTCTCGCTCTGCCCCATGGGTGTGTTTTGAGCAAAGTGCCTGTATCTGTGCGCCAGCCACGGACGGGCATTTTGGGCCTAATCCCTAGATTTGCCCAAGATGAATTGATTATCATGAGACAAACAACGGGAAAAGGGGCGCTGTGAATGGCCACCACGACCGTCAGCAGCACGGTTCCTTTGCTGTGGAGGCAGGGTCGTGGCAGCGATCACAATACAGGGAGCCTTCATCAGGCATCTCTTTCCAAGCCTACTCCGTACTAGTCCGTATATTCTATCCTGTCCAAATGCCATGACAGGGCTGCTCGGGAGTTGGGAACTAATCGAGACATGTCGTGGCGAATAAGCGAATAAACCGTCAACGTGTCGACACAAGGAGAGGTGAATAAATCGACATGGATCAAGCATTGCGTTAAATAATTTCTTCATGTGCCACGAATGTTCGTGTGTAAACATGCCTGATCCTATGCATGGGATTGCGGAGAGTAATACTGAAGATTCTCAGTTAAAGGTTCGTAAGGAGTAGTGGATATCTCAAAATAGTCGTCGTTCACGAAATCCCGGTTTGCCGGATAAAGGAATGAATCCAGAACCATCGTCAAAGAGAGGAAAGGGTGCTAGAGTCGTGAGATGCATGCATGTAAGACCTTTCCTGTTACCTAGAGCTCGTGTGTCACACCTGTCGGTAGATGAGGGGGTCCCGGCGCATTTGCAATACAACGGACAACACAAGCTTTAGAGATCGACAAGCGTCGGTGGGAGTAGCGGAGCCCGAAGACCAAACAACTTGAGGTCAAGTGTGAGAGTCTCGGAAGGCTAGTCTATGTGTAGGAATTGTCAACATGCAGGGGGGTATGCTACCGTGTCGTGCATTATCACAAATAACACTCACATGATGATGAATGGTTGGTGTTTTTGAATTCAAGAGTATTGGTACCTTTGGATTCAGCTTGACTCCGTCCCTGGTCCCATTCTAGTCAGGATGATGGAGTGTCATGGGATCTTCCTTCGGGCTCTTGTCGTTTGTGGTTGATTGCTGACTTAGTTAACGGAAGCGCTCCTTGTATGGGCTCCCCTTACCTTGGTTTAAGCAAGCTACTACATTGTCTCTGTCTTGGTTGTGATTTTCAGTGAGGACGAACCAAACCTCCCCGTAGTAGCCCTGGCAAAGCTTGCAGTCTCCAAGTGGTGAGATCGGGACACTCACCGACAAGTGCCGACCGAGGCGGAAATAAAACCCTCTCGATCTCGTCAGCTCACATTCATCCCTGTCATATCCTGGGACCTGCTTTCTCTCCTGCCGGACTGGACTAAGCGAAAACAGGAGATGGGACTGCTCACATGGACCCGAAAAAAGAACGAGAACTTGAATCGAACCAAGCAGAATGTCACGATGGCGAACGCAGACGCACCTCCGCTGCTCCACTCCTAAGGTATTCCTGGAGGTGAGGGAACTGGGAGGCGGTCCCGTTGGCGCCGCTATGACACACCGTGAGCCGCTGGGTAAATTGCGCATCGCAAGGATTGTAGATGGCGAAGGGTGATTCTGTTGGTAATAATTGTTCGATGTGGACATGGAACTTGCACGAGCCCCATTTTTCGCCTATGTGCGGCTATTCATGGTGTTTGTCCTTGCAACGTGCGTTGTGTCAGTTGACTAGTCAGAGACAGAACCTTTTTTTTTTTTCTGGAGTGTCTCAGGAAATTGATCGGGCGACTTATCAATGTCCTGTAAGCGCTTTCAACACTAGTGGTTCTGGAATCTGATGTTGGGTGTGATGAGATGACTAATGTCTCCGAGATCCTCTCTGCCCATAATCCAGCAGACGTACGTACGTGCGTATGTATGTATGTATTGTAGGTAACGCTAATGCCGAAAAAGCAGCATGCTTTTTATAGCTGCAATAAAGCCACACTCAATTCACCTACATGCACGATCCTTGATGGGAGGATGACGATACCACCACACTTCCCAGCATCGGAGATAATTGGCGGGCCGGAGTGCATCGAAAGTGCTAGGGTGCTCTGAGCGCCTGCTTGTTTGGAAGGCTAAGTTGTGCACGCTGGAGACATTGTTGGAGTGGGAGCGCTCCATCCCTTCACGATCTTGCGGCTCGCTCCACTCTGACCTGATGGAAAAACCAGAGCCAGTGGAGTTAACAAGGGCTTCATAGTGCAACCAACGATCGGCCAGGCTACCGCATTGTAGCGGCGAAGCCAAGACAAGTGGGCAGCCAGTAGAACGTCACAACACCCTTGAATTCATCTCCACCTAAGACTCACTCGAACATGTTTGGCCCTGGGGACGGGAGATGTGGCCCGGCGGCGAGCATCATGAGGAGAGGCGGACGGCAGAGAACCAGCGCCATACCCAGACGGGATCATGGTGACACCCAGCTGCGCTTGATGATGACATGATATAGGACACAAGGTAAAGGGAAATCTTGCTAGCCGCGCCGCTATGGACGTAAGAGCCACACACTGAACGAGAATGACAGGTCTTACGCGCGCAGAAGCGATTGGATTCTTACTTGTTGATGACGATTCGATCGCTGACAGTTGTAGCAGTATATAGAAAGTGGCAACGTGCTAATTAGAAGGCCGTTAGATACCTAATGATATGATGATGAAGATGATGATGCTATTTCATGTTGAACTATGTCTTATCTCTTTTCTCGATTGTGGGGAATGGAAGTGTATACCACAGGGGGGTCAGAGTTGCGGAGACAGGACAGTCCCGTAACTAACAAGCAGAGCGATTCGACACTGTGATATCTGGGCAAATGAATATATCGAGACCCGATGTCGCTTTCGCAATTGTTTGACTAATAAGAGGAGACGCTCGGGCAATGAAGAGATGGAGACTGGTGGAGGACCTGATGAGGTTATGGGTGGGGTGACGGGTGCATGGTTCTCCAGCCGTGCCGGTCTCCAATATACGGTAAGGGAGATCGAATGCTTTTCGGGTTGTGAGGGTGGACTCTGCCAATTGCCGATTTTGACTTCGTAGTAGCGGATGATGGGGAGCTTGTCTGGGGAGATGGCGGGCTGACCTGGAGCGAGAGCTCCTGAAGCTTTAAAACCTTGTTTTATTTTGTTTTGAATTGGACGAACCAACGAAGAAGGTTTGTCTCCGACCATTCACTGCGAGAAGGGTGGGATGGTTTGTGGATGACGGGCAGGTGTTGATTCAACACCGTAGACCTCAGAAGTTTGTGCTTTGGTGTTCTGATGGAGGTATCGGTGTCTAATGGGCTGAGTAGCTATGCCGAGGTTGTTGCAAGATGAATTGAGGATGGCCAATGAAAGGAAGTCTAGGAGGCGTTTTCGTAGGGAAAATGCATTGTTCATGACGCATGTTGCGTCGTATACAGATGTATTCTATTGTGCATTATGTGGCGTGACTCTGCAAACAGGACTGGAGGATGTCGGCTGTTACTCAAGCGCTAGGACGGGCTGGTTGTCACGTATGGAAATAATTAGCATCTTTGATGAACACAGCTCTGCATATACAAAATTATGCCTGGGCGAATCGCAGGTAAAGCAGACGATGGTAAGAAACTGGCGATTGTGTGGGTTGGAGGGAATATGTGTGTGGAGCACGCCCTTCGGCTGCCGCCTTCCACAACCTTTGGAAGGGTCGTACATACCCCGTGCAAACAGCACAGTACAGGCCGGCAACTTCCACGTTGGCAGCAGACCCAATCAGCCCCAGTTGGCCCCGGTTCGGGCTCACAAAGCCCAGTCAGCATCCCCAGCAAAGCCCCCAACAAGCCACCTCGATTGGCCACTGGCGCGTCTTCTAGCGCCCTTCTAGTTAATCTCAACCCACCAGGTGGTCCCTGTCGTGATCACAGCCATGGCCGGTATTCGTCAGACCCATGGCAGAAGGAGTCTCGGGTGGAGATGTGGGAGCAGAAGCGAGGGGGTAACTACAGTATCTAGACGACGGATGTGTGCAGGCAAGATACTTTGGGGTTGGGCTGTCCTTCAGGCGATGTGAAGCATTGTAATTACAGGGCGAGCGTGCAGGCAGCACATGCAGCACAGTGCGGCGGCCGCAGACATCGTGCGTCACAGTGGGCTGGCATCGCCTTACTGTTTGCCACGCCTGACCCGGTGGTTTTCCTTCCGGTCAGCGCCGGACGTTTGCGTGACGGAACGAATGATGACGGTGCCAGGAACGAACCAACCAGCGTTTGAATAGGAACAGGATATTGCATCAAGCGTGCCGTATCGCACAGCGTAGTTGGGCCACCGTCATCATCGTCAAGCTCTATTAGGGGTATGATAGTCTTCTAGTTCTCCTGCTTAATATGGGTGGTGGTACGGGAAGCAGTATACTGCAATTGTCGTGCAGATTAGGGCAGCTGCCACTGTAGATTGCCCTGTAACATTATCCCTCGGCTCAAGATCAAAGAAACGGGGGAGACCGTACAGTACGAGATGGCTTACGCTTACTGTAGATGTCTTCGTGTTACGGAACATACCTTACCTTACCTAACTCCCCTCCTCTCGCCGTTTACTCCCCAAGCCTCACCGTCTGCAATTCATGTTTGGAGTGCAGATCACGTACCTAGGTAAGTTGCAACCTCGGATGGATTGGCAAGGGAAGGGAAAAAAAAGAAAAGAAAAACCTTGTTTTGCATCATGTATTCCCAAGCCAGCCAATCCATGGATCAATCAGCCGATCTATTGCCGTCTGTGCTTGGGCTTTGCCTTCTTCTCTGCTTCCATGGAGGACGGAGTATTTCTCCCTTGACGATCGGCCCCCTTGTCATGGAAGCTTCCAAGGCGCTTGACAGGGATACGTACCTTACGTACGAAGATCCATCCAATCTACCCCGTCGTGGTTCGTTCGTCGTCGCCGCCGCCGTCGCCGCCGCCTCCGTCGTGTCTGGGCTAAATCGTCCTTTTTTCCCCCTTCATGCCCGCTACGACGCTGCCATTGCCCAGGCCAACGCTAGCCTCCACCCTACCAACAAACGCCTTCCACACTGAACGCTTGTTGCCCTTTGCCCTTTGCCCTTTGCCCTTTGCCCTTGGAACTTGGGCCTTCGCGCACTCCGCTCGCTCTCAATCACCATTTTCACTACACGCACGCCTCTCTCTTTTACCCCGTTCCATTCACCTTTTGTTTTTTTTCCTGGTTAATTAGCAGCCCGTCCACTTTTTGCTGGTCTCTGACCTTCTGACCCAAACTACAGGGACATGCTACGTATGTCTATGCGGCTGCTCTCTGATTCTCTTAATAAAACAACAAACGCTGCCCCCATCCCAGCACCGCGACAGATCCCCTCCTCTTGGTACATATCCTACGCATCCCCATCGCATCGCATCGCTTCTCTTGCGCCGCTTCACACCAACAACCAACATCGCCAGTGACGATAAACACATAACTCACTTGTTGCGAGCATACCTGAGACGACCGAGACACGCATGTTCTCGACCTTCCACATTCTCAAACAGCGCATCGTCACTCAGCCAAAAGAAAGCATCTAGCCTTCTGGACCAACTGACGCCTCTGGCTCGAACCTTGCTTCTTCCTCTTGGCTTCAACTAGGCCTGGACCTCATTTACACTTTAGAGGCCCCTGCTTTGCATTCCTCACCTGAACACTCCAGACCCGAGTCGATTCTCTTTACCCAGCAGACCTTGGGCCACACGGAAACCACCAAAGTCTCACTTCTCGATATCTTTCGATTGTTAACCTTTCCGCTTCACCCGTCCTTTCAACTACCAAGCGTTTTGATACGATCCATCCTCGGTTTAGTCGTCTCTCGCAATCGCCCCTCTCCCAGACTTGTCGACCCCATTTGCTAGCCCCGCAGCACTCACATTCCAGTCCTCCCGAGCGTCAAAGCAACCTCTCCAAAAGACAGCTTAGTCAACGCCGCTCTGGGACCGATTTCACTCGACCTCAATTCGGCGACCGTAGATCCCGACTTGTTGAGCTGCATATGGCCCTCTCCGTGCTTCAATTGACAAGCAATTTCTACCACCTGCTGGCTCTCTGCCCGGTTTGAGTCGCTACAATTAGCCTGCCGCCCATCTGCAAGCCAATCATCTCTCTGCATTGCGTCTTCCAAACTTCAGTTCACACAGGTGAACCATTTTGACTACCTGCCCCCCAATCCTCTCGGCAGGACTAATTTAGACTCGGCACCGCTGCCTGTGTCTGTCATATGAGCTTCTACGCCCGCCGGACGCTACCATCGAAGACGACTGCTCCACGCTTCTGTGGCTCCAGTACTTGATCCCCGTTCTTCCCACCGACCGACTCACTTCGAATTTCCTTCCTTCACTTGTTTCCTCCTGTCACTCCGTGCCTAACCCGCGCACATCCTCATTCGAGGCGGGACGTGCTACGACGGCCCTACCTTGAGAGATATGGGCAAGCCGCGGATGTGGAGGCAAACCTCAGATTTTGTGAGCCCCATCCCACAACCACCATCTCCTCAGCCCTCCTCAGCCTTTGAGGACTTCTTCGATGCTGAGATTCCTCCATCGAGGCCATTGAGCGAAGCATTACTCTCTGGTACATCGACCCCAACCGGCGCCATGGGTTCTCGGCCGCCCACCCTCAACGAGATTCTCCTCGACGTTGCCTCACCACCGTGGACCCTCAGTGCCTTTATGGCCTACCTATCACAAAACCACTGCATGGAATCGCTAGAATTTACTTTGGACGCCCAACGCTATTCCTCCTTTTACAATGAGCTCATTGTCGAAGCCCCCTGTCGCACTCGCGAGAACGACGACCGCGTTTGCGCGCTGTGGGAGAAGCTTATCCAGGTTTACATTATTCCTTATGCTCCTCGAGAGGTTAACATCCCCGCCCATGTGCGAGACCACCTACTCGCTCTCCCTTGTGGCCCCTCTCCTCCCCATTTTTCTCAACTTGACGAAGCCGGTCGTATCATTTACGAGCTCATGAATGACTCTCTCCTGGTTCCGTTTCTTGAATCAGTTGCACCTTTGCACCTTGATGTGCATTCTGACGAGCCGACTCGGTCTCCTAGGTTCGCATCCAACAGCAGACCAGGACCGCCTGTGCGCTCTACTACCTCAATGCAGGGTCTTGAAGTCGATAGCCTCACGGACGACAGCGACTGCAACTCTCCCTCAACTAATGAGCCCATGACCCCCCCGACCACTCCACCAACGTCGGAATGGACATTCAACAATTCGCCTCCTGGAGGTCTCCAACGTGCGGTTGCCGCCCATAATAAAGGTTGGAAGAAAATGGGAGCCAAGCTCGGTTTCACCCGCAAGAACACCACCCGCCGGGTGAACCCAACCTCATCCTCATCTATGGATGACGATCTGCACCTTCAAGACCCCTTGTGAAGGTGGCAGGTCGTGTCGTCACCTATTACACCTAATAACGTAGCTGACCGGACCAGTGGATTCTCCTCAGATGCCTCTGTTTCGACAGGCTCGAATTCTGGTCAGCGGCTATTTCGTCAGACGGGAGCAGAGAATGGGTTTACTCATTACTCTTGCCCTGGACAAGACGGTGGACATGGGGACGGCTCGACCGCAGACTTGCCTATGAGGCGGGATGTTCACTCTATGTCTCTAGTTCGAAAGAGTATTAGAATGAGAAGCAGGATGCTGCCTGTGAAAACGCATCTAAAGAACGCTCAGAACTCTACTCAAAGCCAGTTCTCTGCGCCTTCACGAGCACGATACCCCTCAACACTGACTTCATCTTCCTCTGATAGCTTCCGAGCGTCAATATCTGTCCAGAGCATTGAAGTCGACCCCAAGGAGAGTTGTCGAATTACTGTATCACCAACGCTTAGTGACCTATCGGGGTTTCTCCCAACCCCGTCAAACAGCTACGAGAATATGGCACCAGCTGCAACTTTGAGACCGAACTTGTGTTGTTCTGCTGGTGCTCAAACTGACACGTACGGATGGGAGGCGGAGCATGATCGAAGAGCCCAGGATGAAGATTACGAAACCATCACGATGACATACCGACGGGCGAATGGAGCTAGAGCTAATCTGCTTCAGCGTGTGTTCAATGCCAACTCATCCTAAAGGCGACCGGCTGAACCACATATTATTTTGTTTCCATCTTTTCGTTTCTTTTGTGAGGGAATTACATGTTGCATACACCTGGATTCTACTCAGCATAGACAGCATTGAAAGGGGTAGCGGGCGAGGCGTTTATGTGCTTTGGGGATGGCATTTTGGTGTTTGATTTTGGGCATACTTATTCTTTATGGCGAGATCTTGGTACTGAGTGTACGCACCAGACCACATTTTGAGACTTTTTTCAGGTCATCAGACGAAGGGGCTACTTATCTTACCGGCTGGGACGATTGGGCTGAGTGGGACTGGAAGGATGTCCCCAGCACTCGGTCTCATGATGATTATGGACTTTGTATGAATGGAAAGAAAAGACGCAGGACTATGGCTTACAGTCCTGGTAGGAATGTGTCCGACCTCGAGAGAAGGGGAAGGGTATTAGGCATAATGTCTAAAGATTCAAGATTCAGAGTTCCCATCCAAATGCCAGATTCCCATTTGTGACCTGTCCCATATGCATGACGCTATATATGAACGGTACTTATGAACGGTAAAGGTGCTCAGTAAACTAGCCCTTAGTGTCGTACTACTACGGTACTACTTGCAGTCATAGAATGGAAACAGGGTTCTTAGCAGAGTGCCAACATGACATAGACTACTTGAGCACAATCCTCATGATAAAAATGAATGTGTGATGTGTTAAGGATCTTACACCCTTTTGCCCTGCTCATGCGTGGAATTTAAAATATCCAACCGGGACAAAACATATTTCTCGGGCCTGTTGCCTCTCTCGTTTGTCGTTCTCGTTGGACTAGGTGTGTCCCTGTTACAACCACGCCTCTCTTCCCGATCTCCCCTTTTCATAGCGTGTCGATATCCTCTCGTGGTATTTGTTACGCTTGTGGCTTTTTTGTTCCTTCGTATTGAGGTCCTCCCGCCCCCAGATTATGATTCGTTTCTCGGGCCAGGCATCCAGCAATTCTACTCCCCCATCGGCTTGTCATGTCTCGAATACATTTTCCATTCAAGCGAGCTAGCAAAATCAATCTTTCCCTGCTCAACCTGCTTACGCGTCGCCGAGAGCATGGGCTGGGGTAGACCCATCGACTCCAGGAAGGCAACAGCTAAAGATGAAATGTTAGCAAAAAAGAAAAAGGGTGGGGTGCGGACTACAATTAGGCAGATGGATAATCCAAGGAAACACGTACCATCTTTCCACTCAAGATCTTGACGGCGACTGTCCCACCTGAGCTCAGAGGCCATAATGTCAATGACCTTGGGAAGGGCCTCGAGGGCTGCCTGGGCATTGAGGAAGGCTAGACGGGTACGACGGGCCAACACATCAACAGCAGTCTGGGCGTACTCGTGTCGGACAGCATAGCGGATCTCGCCGTCGACGAATGGATACAGTTGAGAAATGCGCTCGCCGCGGGCCGGGAATCGCTGATCAGTTAGTTTACATAGAGCGGCAACGGTCCAGGCGCGGTCGCCGTAGGACTCGGTCAGATGTTTGGCAACTTCGGTTTCGACCCCGAAGTGCTGAATCAGGGGGATGAAGAGGGTATTGCTGAAGCCGTGAGCACCAATGAGGCGGACCTTGTGTGTTTGGCATGTGCCGTCAAGGATGGCGCCGTCGTCAATCATTTCGGTGCCGCTAACGCGGGGGGCGTTGGTGACAGGCTTGGGGTTCAGGCCATATTCGACAACGGCGGCGTCGACACACTCCTCTGCCATCTGGCGATAGGTAGTCCATTTTCCGCCAGCGCACGTGAGTAGACCAGAGGACGATATATCGATCAAATGGTTGCGAACCAGTGACTCTGTGTTCTTAGCCTTGGGATCCTTGACAAGGGGCCGGATTCCAGACCACGCAGCCAGGACATCACCTCTTCGCACATTGATTTCGGGAGAGAGGTAGTGGCTGACTTCGCTGAGGATCCATTCGATTGACTTCTCGTCAGGCAAAGGGTTCGGAGATATGCTAGAGGGAGAGTCTGTGGTACCGGCAATAGTATTTCCTTGCCATGGCAGGAAGAAGATGACACGACCGTCAGAAGTGGACGGATCAATTAAGCCCATCTTGCCGGGGCTGAAGTAACCGGGGAGAATGACATGAACACCAGAAGCAGGGGCGACAATTTCCTTGCAGTTTTGGTCGTCCATCTTGCGGATTGAGTCAGTGAAAGGTCCAGTGCAGTTGATGATGCTCTTGGCTTTGATGGTGATCTCTTTGGCTGGGCGACCATTCTTGGCAGCAACCAGATCATTTACTTTCGCGCCGCAAAGCTTGCCCTGCTCATTTTTTATCAGACCGGTAACCTCGGCATGGTTCAGAACAGTAGCACCGTAAAGTGCGGCTGTCATGGCGATAGAAACATTCATTCGCGAGTCGTTGTGAGCACCGTCATAGTAAACAAGGGCTCCAACCAGGTCGGTCTGCTTCAACATCGGGAAGGCCTCGAGAGCCTTACTGCGGGTCAGAAAATAAGAACTCTCAATGCCTTCACTCCCGGCAAGGAAATCATAGAACTTAGTTCCGGCCCAGTAATAAGGAGCTTTCCACCACTTGTCTAAGGGGAGCATGATGGGAAGCCAGGAGCTCAGATGCGGAGCAGTTTGCAAGAAATACTTACGCTCCTTGAGAGCTTCCTTGACGAGCTCATACTGGCTGTAGTCAAGGTTCCATACGGCTTTCTCTAGATAGCGCACGCCGCCGTGGACAAGCTTGGTGCTCTTGCTGCTAGTACCACTGCTGAAGTCGTCGCGCTCAACTACAGCAACTCTGAGGCCGCGAGTGGCAGCATCCAATGCGACACCAGCACCAGTAGCGCCGCCTCCGATAATGAGCATGTCATACTCGGCAGAATCGTCTTGGGAGCTTCTGCGCAGATCTGCTAGTTGCTCGTCGCGATGCTTTACACGGGGAAATCTGGGTAGTTTGAAGGTGCCATCGTCACCGTAAGTAGGGGGTGGAACGGCTGGTGAGGAGTGGCCTGGGATATCTCGAGGACGGTAACTGTATAGAAGGACAGCGCTGGTAGTTGCAACTGCGCCAGGGAGAAGAAATCGGCGGAGGGCAGAGCGAGCGCCGCCTGCGACTGGTGACATGATGGGCCCGGTTGGGAGTGGTGGTCCAGAGCCTTGCAGGTGTACCTGTAACTTCAGCTGAAGCTGAGGCTATGGTTCAGGGTTAATCGGCAACCCGACGAGAGCAGTTTCACGTACTTTGCGACTGAATTCAGGCTGATGAGCAAGAATTTTGACGCAAGAGGACTGATGGCGAGGGAGGCGCAACAAGCGCGAGTCCAAGCGACGCCCCCGAACAACAAGGGAATGGGGGAGGGATCACCGAAGAGACGATCAGGTCCGGAGAGAGAGACAGGGACAGGAAGACAAAAAAGAAAGGGAGGAGATTGGAGGTGGGAAGGATAGACGAGACGAACTGGAGATGAACAGTGAGGGAGAAAAAAAAAAAGGGTGTGGGAACGTTATCAAGGTGGACAGCTGGAGTTTATCGACTCTCCAACGAGAAGAGAATCATAGGTTTGGTACGAAGTACATGCTTCTCCAACCGACACAATGACGAAAGGGTGGAGCACGAAACGGAGGAGCCCAGGAACCAGCGAAGTGTGGGGGAACAAGCGTGGTATTTCCATCAATTGGCCCGAAGACCTTTCAATTCAGCTTGGCAATTGGCTGCGGCATAACGTTGGGGAGATATTGAGAACAGCCCTCAAGTGCAGCTGATGGACAAGTAGACATCACGAGGCTGCTGTGGCCCATTCCATCCTTGCGCCGGCTCCTGGGCCCGGGTCAATATATGCCGTACACTGAGATTGATGGGAGATGGCCGATCTAACATGGATATGGATACATACCAGGGCCGCTGGAGTTGGAGTGGAGTGGAGCGCAGTGGAGCTCCGAGGGAAAGGAAAGGAGCCCGAAGCCGCTCGTTGGGGAAATGTTGGGGGTTAACAAAGTACTCCGTAATATGTACGGGGGTAATCCGTGTAGACTTGGGAATTAATTAACACTTAAGCTGGGGTACGGTAATCTGTGCTAGTGACTGACTGGTGCCGACCCTGAACTATTTCTAACCCCGGAATCGACATTTTTGGTTTGCGTTGTTGGGGGGAAAGGAAGGGGGGGGGGGGCTTTTTGGGGGGAGTTGTTTTCGTCATCTATTCAGATTACTTCCATGCTATTTTATAACTATGCCATGCCCGGTAATCCCATTTCTTAATTACGTCCTTTTCCCGTTAAATAATGAATGACATTACATTAGGGAGATTTCCGTACGCGTTCGATTGATGGTCGTGTACCGCGTCGTCACATTTACTCCCCTGCCAGCAAGGAGCTGGTGATCCCCTCAATTCCATTTATGGTAACTTTGGGGGCGGTCCTTCCCACCTCTTCTTTGCTGTCAACTTGATGGCGCTGCTTGCTTGTCCTGCTGTATTTTCCCACCAACCACAGACTGCCAATTCTTATGCTCCGTAGTCTGTACTACTTCATTTTACTGCTTGCTGGGTAGTTTCGCATCCCTTAGAGGAGCCCCCAACCAAAACCATCACCCTTTCTCTCCACTCCCCCCAAACTCTCAACTTCTGCCGTCTTCAGCCACCTCATCCATGCATCCCTCCCTCAATCATCCTTTCCATCTCTTGTACAGTATGCCGCTCCTTTTCATCGTTCGGTTGCGCCGATTCCTCCCGTCAACCCCGTGCAGACATTCACTCATCAAATCCCGGCATTCTGGTCACTCCCCCATCGTTGCCGCAAAGACATTTTAATTAGTCATTATACTAATAATACTAGAAACATACATCAAGCCCAAACAGGGTATCCCCTCCATACCAAATCGGCGCCGTGTCCCAATCATAACTGACCCAAAAACCATCATCCATCCCTCTTACCATGGATTATCGTCCCGCCTTCCCAGCCAAACAAACACAAACAAACAACTTTATATAACTTGCCTTTATGATACAAATGAGAATTGCTGCACTCGCACGTCCATCCATCCATCCATCCAAACAACAGAAAGCTACTTATTGGCGACCTTCCACGCACTCGGAAAACAAAACGTCGACAAACGACACCACTTGACTCACATCTCCTGGAAGCACACCACGGTGATTGCCATCTGGTCGACCCGCCTGTACGTTGGTTGCCAAATGCCCCATCGACTGCATCTCAATGCCCGCTCCCATGCTCGGCATGCTGCTGCTAACAGGTTCGACGACAACTGTATCTTGACTCTTACTGCTCACCAAATGCGCACCATTGCTTCTTCTGTTGTCCTCTTCGACATCGATCTTGATCTCCTGGAATACCACGATGCCCCCGTATGACGGCCGTGCTGGCGTAGTGTCGATCCGACTGGCGTAAGATTCATCTCCAGAATCGATTGAGCGAGTGCGGTTAATGTTGTTAGGCGGGCACAGGTTAATTGTGGAACCAGAGTGCACCGAGTCTGGTGATGATCCTCGGCGACTTGTCCTGGATTTGGATGAGATCGATTTGCCTCCAATTGATGCATTCGAGCTTGTCAACGGCCACAGCTTGGATAGCAGGTTCGCTCCACGATCTCTTGGTTCCTGCTCTCTGACCGCACTTTCCTTGATTATCGGGCCGAATTCTTCGTGAATACCTCTTGTAAACTCCTGACCAAACTTGGCCGGAATTTGGTGCATCTTGAAGAAGCCCAGGGGAACAAACTCGCACGTGGGGCTCGACAAGCCCGAATGGATCGGGATTACGAGACGCATTGTAATCATAGTTGGCGGCTTTGAGCTCTCGTCCCCTAATAATGGCAGCTCAACAACGGTCGCGGTGAGCGTAGCTCCATCGAACAGAGGTTCTTGGGTCCACTCCCGAAGTCCTTGAATAGTCTCGGAGAGCTGGTCTGCAAATTTTTCTTCCTTTGGGTTTTCTGAGAAATCTTCCTCGGCAAGAAATCGAAGAATATCGGATACCGTCATGTGTTCAAACCGTCTAAGAAACTGAATGTGCCAATCCTTGAGTGAGGAGATGGGAAGAGCAACGGATGGGAGCATGTTTCTCGCCCCCTTTCGCACCATGACCTCAAATCCGAGGGAGTTGGGCCGGGCTCGAATGGCAAAGAAGCCCAACTGCACACCAATATGACGTTGTTGCTGCCGGGTCGTGTAAGTGGCCATGTCGTGGAGCTTCTGGTCAAATCCTGGGCTCTTAATCTGCATACTTGTGCGGATAATGCCGCTAACTTTATGCGTTTCAGCGAAGCGATAACCAGCAGACACATATCTCTCCGCATCTCGATCCGAAACTCTGCGGACTAAGAACATCAGTGATCCACGGGCATATTCTTGCTCCCAGACATTGACGCCTTTTTCCGCATCCCCTCCTGGGTTCTCCGAGAGAGACCCATGATCCGAGCTGGATTTCCTAGAAGAGTTTTTCTGAAGCTGTGTGCGAGGTCGCTTGCCGAGGGCGCCCGTAGGCAGAATCTCGTCCCAGAGCACCCCAACAGATGTAATGTGGTCTCTGAGTCGATCAGCTAGAGAGCTAGCAGCGAGACAGAAGAGCTCCCGGAAGATTATGTCGTATTCATCAATTAGTTCGCCGTGTTCATCAATGAGCTCGATGCCATGTCTCCCGTCCTTCTCTCGACTAGAATGAGGCAGCAGGGACAGATGATGTCGCATTCCACCGATGAAGCTGGAAATGCCATTCCAATTTCGAGAAGCGTGGAACATCCAATGGAATAGAGGATGGCCAATGTTGAATCCCTCTTTGGAATGCTACTTCGAAGTCAGAACAGGTAGTGCACAAGTCAAGTCCGGGTATAATATATTACCTTTTCTAAAAAGGAATCAGTGACGACAGTGCTGGGGATAAGTCCATCGTTGGTGACCAAGATTCGCCCGCTCTTGTCAAAGATGGCGGTGCCTAGGGTGATCTGTTGAGCGCGGAGTGCCGTCCTTCTCATACTTCTTGCACGAAGAATAGCTGAACCAGCGATGATGACGCAGGCGGCGAGGGACTATGTCCAAAAGCAATTGTCAGTAAGAAAAATTGACGACATACGCCAGGAGATGGATGCCCGGGTTAGTACTGACAAGGCAAATAACAACGACGACAGTGGCAGTTCGAGAAGGTTCGTTGCCCTCTGGCTTGATACTGGTTAGGCGATATTTGGTGCCGACGGCAGCACACCAATGCATCCCAGAGACGGCCCCGGCAAGGATAACGGCGGAAATGGCTCGCTTCCACCAAGAGGAGGCCCAGGTAGCTCGGAAAACGAAGAATGTAGCAAGGGAGACGATGCTGGCAACAACGGCGATGATTGCTGATCCAATGACATATGCGGGCCGGTAGACGCAAACGTAATTAGCGATCGAGGCATTTCCCAGATAGTGCATACCACAGACGGCAGTACCGCAGAGAAGTCCACCGGCGCATACTCTCCACCAAGAGACATAGTTGTTCGTTCCAACAGCGACGAAAGCAGCGAGGAGCACAATGATGGGCACGAAGAAGGATATGGCAGTGAAGCCACTCGAGTAGGCAACTTGAAGTTCGGCTTGTCCGTCGGCGACGTCGATGGCTCGGTTACCAATGAAATGCTGGATTTGGTCAACTAAACCGCGAGAGTGAACGAATGGCAGCGGACGCTACGCACCATACACCAGATCGAAATGCCACCCATTGTGATGGCAGAGCTCACAAGGAGCAAGCTGAGTTGGGTCAGTGACGTGGTATAGTAGAGAGAACAGGTTGGAGTCATACTTGTTGAATAAACCCTTGGAGCCAGTTCTTCGGTTAATCAACTCGAGGGTTGACGCCGCACCGACCAGACTGACGATATAGCTAAGAGCAACGAAGCCGGCATTGTAACTTTGGGGTACGATATGGCCGTGATACTCGTTGAAGAGGTCTTGTGAGGAAGACATGGTCAAGGGGAGCCGTTACACGGCGAGCGGCATCCAGCGATGTCACCGTTCTAAAAGAAAATAGATATATTACAAGTCGGTGGCACGGAATGAGACATGGGAAGGAAAACGGCCAAAAATAAAAATAAAAGCCAACGGGATCTCTTGGCTACTAATAAGACATGCACCAGAAGGGGAAGGGGGGGGCGGCTAGTCTTCGGACCTGATGGAGTTTTGTACATCCATTCACCTGGACCCGGGGACTTGAGAGACTCGGGGTGGAACTGAGAACTGAGACGGGACAGAGTGGGTTGGACAACAGCATTGTTGGTTGACCCCGGTGCAGTCGAGGCTTCAACAAGGCAGCGCAAGGCGTGGCCGGGGCCAAGCTATGGGTCATTTTGGGAAGAAGCCTACTACATAGAGGGCTTACGGAGGTTGACGCTTGAAGTATTGTTAGTTCGCCCCGCCGAGACAGGGGGGTCGCGTCGGTCACTTTTCAGGCTCGCAATGTACCCAAGTAGCCCAACGAGTAAATTGCCTACCATTTTGTATGCATTCCATCTGCATCTATGACATCTTGACATCTTTGGGGTATAGTTAATAGTAGCTCCTCAAGAAAGTCCTCAGAAACACCCTTCTCCTAAGCTTCTTTAACCGCAATCCTTAACCTATCATATAACATATGCTCTGGAAAATGCTCTTCTATATAGTTCTTCATCCGATTCCATACCTTTTCAATTGGGTTTAAATTAGGTGAAAAAGGCAGCCATAAGATAACCCAAATACCTCGAGCTATAAGTTCTGCTAATATTTCAGCAGCTACATGAGCAGGAGCATTATTATACATAAAGAAATATCCTTTATCCGGATGGAGGCAGTGCCATGTATTAACAATTGGAACAATCCGCTTACAATAGCTCTCCTTTTTAATTGTCCCCTAATCTTTCTCCCAAAAGACTCCAGGACCTTTACCTAAGAGCCCTAAAAAGCAGCCCCAAAACATCCAGCCTTTCTTCCGCTGAAGCCTCTCGACAATATACGTTAGATCAAGCTCTTCGCCCATCTTTCGAGTAACCCATATTCGTATATGCCTTCCGCTGGTAACCTAGGTCTTATCAAACTATAAAATAACTCTCTAATTATCAATAGTCCAATCTTTATGTGCCTCTGCCTACTTACGCCGAAGGCGTTGGGTTCGCTCTGTAATTGGGGGCTTCTGGAGTGCGATATATCTTTTATATCTAGCTCTTCGTAAGGTAGTTCGAATAGCTCCTTTTGAACAATCCCAACCAAGAGCTTGAGGGATCTTCTTAAGAGCCATACGCCTACTAGTCTTAGAGGCAGTTACAAATTCGATTAATTCTTCCACCTACAGTTGTATAAGCAAGGGAGGGCAACCGAAGCGATGGCGAGGGGTTGCTTGCGTGGTAACGGCATATTGGACTTGCCGCAAGGTAATGTGATAATGGTCGGCAATTTGCTGA